>OW121787.1:42078657-42678657 GCA_933228815.1 Machimus atricapillus | reverse complement strand
AACCGCTGAAGCTATATGTAGGCTACATTTGTACCAGTTAAACGCCATTCGACATAAAGAAAATGATGGAGAACTTTTACATACTTACGTATAATGTTCGTAGTACATACATACATACTTATGTATATCTATTTGAATTTTTGAAATCTTTGTGCTGTTTAAAGAAAATTTATATCTCTATGCTTATAATTCTCTTTCTTCACTTTCTTTACATTAAACTCACTATAAGTTTCTGTAATAAATATATTATCTGAACATATAAGCTATATCATATTAAGTGTAATTCATATTAGTTCTGTATCTTCTTCTAAGAGCAATTTCCATTTAATCACAGCAAGTTTAGTTCAAAAATGAAAAGAACATTGAAAATATTGGAAACTATATTTGTAAATGAAAAAATATAGTTTTTATAAAAATGACAACTTTATTTTAAGAGAAAAATTCTTTTAAGACTCCTTTGTGAATAAGAATTAAAATACCATGTGCATTAATACCTTCCTAGACTATAGAACGTTTGGTTAGGTATAATCCGGGAGAAATGCCTTTGAAAGATGGAGGTAATGAAAAGATAGACTAAACAAATTAATGATTTTTTAACTAAGAAGCAAGAAGGTATGGAACACTAGAAACTAGCTATATATAGGATAAAATGATGGATATACCTATAGTAAAAACACGGTTATTTTTATGTTAAATGAGCCGTAATGTATTATTTATGTTATTCATTTAATACACTCATACCTACAAATAATACACGAAATAGAAAAACGTTATTTTGGCAATTGTATAAATATAATTATATGTAGGTATGTATGTACCTCACTCAGCCCACAAACACCTAAAATTCGTCAAATTTGCTGGTGCGGTGCGTATGCAAATGTCGGTTATATTTTGCAATTGAATCCGATTAACAATTCCACGTATAATAAGACAACTTTTTACTTTAATAGATTATTTACTATTTAAAAACACAAACATTCGGTTTATAGTAAATATGAGCAATTTTACATAGTTCTGCGCACGTTTATATACCAATTTGAATTTACACTTTATTGTTGAATCGATCAAAAATCTGTAGATACTTTTTTTAGATTGTGATCAATTTTTCCACAGAAAAAAATGTAAAATTGCACTAAGTTAAAGGTGAATTTACAATGAGAAGGATTATAGCTTTGTTGCATTTGCTTTTGTTTTCGTCAATAAATTAATCGTCTACTATATAAAATATAAAATGCTATGCTCGATTCAAATAAATGTAATTAATAGATAATATTTAGAAACCAGTTTTTGCTATACAAATTTATAAATAACTTAAAGTTAGGATTCTAATTTATGTTTTTGTTATTCATTGATGAGATACTTACCTATATCATAAATTAATTGATCGAGTCTGACATAGGATTAATGTAAGTCAATATAGTCATAACATTTTGTTTCTCCTATTGCCGATTTATGTTTTAAACGACTTGTTTATGTAATTTCTTTTGTGTTCCATGAGAAGAAAATGTTCCTCAAAACTAATTATTTTTATAGTTGTAGTATTAATCGTATTTGGCATTAATGTATCAATTCAATTTTCGAAGTAAAAGCTGATTCTATAATATAATTTATCTTGATTAATTGCACTTTTATGATGAAGTAGGAACAACGACTGTTGTTATAATAATCTAAGTAGAAGAAATCATTAATTTTTATTGTGCTGTTTGAGAAACCAGAATCGTTTACCAATTCGAAAAGTGTTAAAACAATGAAAACAATGTCCGTCTTTTTATCGTTTCAGTCGATGGATGGTAGCTGGGAAGGCGGATCCAGAAATGCCAAAACGAATGTACATTCATCCAGACTCCCCGTCAACAGGGGAACAGTGGATGCAGAAAGTGGTGTCCTTCCACAAGCTGAAACTAACAAACAACATCAGTGACAAACATGGATTTGTAAGTACTGTACGTTGTATCTGTAACCACAGTTTATCTTTTTTTACTCTCCTGTCCTTGTTAAACGCTTTCAACATTTCGACCGGACTCGCATCGGTCAATGCATAAATCCGGCGCCAAAGTGCTAGAAAATGTCCTACAAAAATTGCATCAACGCCTCTCTAGAATCTAAATCAACGAGGTTTTTTGAGTTCTAATATGTTTTTGGTGTAAGCTAATCGTTGGTGTATGCTTTTTTCTGCATTTTCTAGCACCTTGCGTCTGTTCTTATGTATTCAATTAGGTCAAAGATATCAGGATTAACGCCGGGAACTAGCGCTTAACTTAAGTCGTCGCTAACTAGCGAAACACGTGAACTACTCGCTCCCCGAAAATTGTCAAGTGCTGACATGTTCTCACCCTCAAATCCTCTAATGTTTGATCACTTTCGCTGAATCCCTGCCGGCGGTTTATCTAAAAATCCATTCAAATTGAAATCTTCAATAGATCCGACGGCTCTTTTTGTTCACCTCTGGAGTGTTTGCTGTTGTCTGTCCCGTCCCCGTCCCGGCGCTGTTTTTTCGCTTTTGTTTAGTGTCTGAATTAAGTCCTACTGTTGACATCTTAAATGGTGTTTACCCTGCGCCTCCGATGCATACTCATTGAAACCCCTAAAGTCAATAGACGCTCAAATATTTTTTTCGCCGTTCGGACTATTCAATCTAAAGCAAATGAAGGCGTTGGCTTTCGGGGGAGGAATGTGTTTGCGCTGTAGTGTAAAAAATGATAAAATTAAATCCTCATTTCGCTTCTGGGTTTACATCTTTGCGTTTTAGGTTTTTTAATTTCAGTACATGCATTACATTCTCAAATTCTTTTTAAATTTAATTAGCAACTAGTATTAGTATGATATTGCTAGAGGTTTATAATTAAACACTGTTGCTTTTTCGGGAACCAGTTCAATAGATACCCAGGGAATTTGTTAAACTAAGGGTCTCCAACTATTTTCCTGTCGTCGCGGCCGCGTATAATTAGAAAATTTAGCAGCCGCAACATCCACATTAATAAGACGCAGAGAAAACAGTTGCTTGTATTTTGAATAGGTACACGTACACGTGAGTGCAAAAAAGGGAAGAAAAATATTTCTCAAGCCCTCACAAAAACTTTAACAGAAAGAGCCCTTTGAGTTTCGAGCACGCAAAATTCGCGCAAACCAAAAAATCTCAAACTTTTGCAAGAATGGCGCCCAGATGAGGCTTCCATAATGCCCGTTCCGGCAAGGGGGCGCACTCGACGAATCGACCGTTCCTCACACGTCGCTCACACCGCGGCCAGGTACATAAGCAAGAAGAGGAAGAAAAAGGCAATTCGGCCCCCTCCCAGACTATCTCCCGACCCTCGACTGTGTCGTGGCCGTGGTAGTTCTTCTTCCACCACCACACCACCGCTGTTCCACCGCGCCGCGCGGACGAGGTAAGCTCCTCTCGGGCAAAGTAAAGGGTTAACACTTCGTCGCGTTCTCGAGTGACAACTAAGTTAATGCGAATTTCTGTACGAAGATTTCAGCGAGCTGGAAGAACAGAAGAAATACGCCGACCTTCGAGGTGTCTGTTATACCACTCCACACTCCACCACTGCGATAGTTTCCTCGCCCGACCTTCTGCGCCAATGGGAGCAGAGTGAATTTCGCTCCGTGCTGCCACGTAAACAGATTTCCAGACTTTCTGGATCGCATGCAGAAGTTTCTTGGATGTCCCTCGTCAGCCGCGAGTGATCTTGAGTGATCGTGATATTTCCATGATCGACTGAGCATGATCAAGCGGCAGTGATCGATATTTAACCTTTTCTCCGGCTCCCCTGCTTTTTAAAATGCCAATTTGGCTGATAGGGATCTCGGCGCTCGAACCACCGCTTGCCTACGAACGGATCTCTAATTAATGGAAACCAGAAAGGTTTTTAAAATGTCAGAAAATATTTGCCGCCGACTTGATCATTACGGAATTTGGGAAGACGTTACTGGGAGCAGGCAACGATTTGTTTCAATCGACGGCCTGTATCCAGTCGACTGAACTTCTTTAATCGGATCAAGGTATTTATTGGTCCCTTTTGGGCGCCCGCTATTCTTGGAAGAAGCTCGCAGCATTCGAATGTCCAAAAATTAGTCTGACTGTCTTCCGTGGTTTTTTCGCACTTCCACGAATGATGACCCCACTTTGTGCCACCGGCGCGACATTTGCACAAATACAAAAGGGCTTGTGGTGCGGGTAAGCTGAGCCCCAGCGCCCTTCGCCTGTTTGCTGCCGGTTATCTTCTTGCGCCTGACTCCCCCGACGAAACCCGCGGTGTGAAAATTACACGCAGAAAGGGAAAAGATTTCCACCGACGACGCTCCACCAGGTACATAGTAAGAAAATGATACTGAGTAATGAGTAATGATGAAATGAATTAAGCTACGTAAATATGCAAAAGGATGGTGTTTTTAGCACAGAGGAAAAATCTCGAACTCTATTGGCCCTACATACCCACACTTAAGTTCATAACCCATCACCTGAACACCACCCACTCTGACCCAAATTAAAATTGGCTTTGGTTGACATTTTAAGTACATATTTTATTCGACGGGGTAGACAAATATTATGTTTATATCTCATTTTAAGTTCTGTATGAATGAATTAGAATTAGAACGAAAATCTCTTTTTTCTGTATACACAACTGGACCAATTTATGTGTCTCTTAGTTCCTCTTTCCTCCACGTACAATTTTCCGTAATCTTTTGGAACATATTTCGTGTTACAATATCTTCTCTTAGATCTTTTTTGAATTTATAAATACATAGTTATATAAAGCGAATTTGATCTCAAAATTTATTACTCTAATTATATTATATGATGGAAGATAATTAAACCAAGTTTTGTTAAACCACTTATCCAAATTTAGCTCTTCTAGCTAAATTGATTCGTTGACGTAAAAAGCAAAAAACAATTTAGCCATCAGGAAGTGATTTCAGAAATTTCTTAATGAAATACCTCCCCGTCCTCAAATATTTCTCAGCAGGGAAAACGTCTCTAGATGTGGATATTACTTTCACACAGAATGAAATTCCTCTGGAATCGCAGAGAAGTTTGCAGGCTTCACCATCCACGTCAAACCTTTGTTAAATAAAAATACAAAAAAAAATTTCTATCCTTGAAAGGAGTCCTTCGAAGAAGCAGTGCAATTGCTTGCCCCCCTCCACCCGCTGCTTCAACGAATCACCATAAACTTGGGAACGGACTAAAACAAGTGGAGAAACGCACACGCCCTTTGAAGTGAACCACTGAACCAAGTAGTTTCTCAAGTGAGTCCTTTTTAGTAAATTAACGAATTCTGTTGGCTATTACTCTTCCCGTGTGTGCTGTGCAGGATGAGCCCACATCCTTTTGGGACTTTCCTGGGCAAGAAGGCGACGACAAATTTTCAGTCAATTCCCTTAAGATGATGTCCTTTTATCCACTCAGCCCCAGTGTGCCAATCCGTCCGACTTTTCCCAGATATTAAACAGTTGCTTCGGTGTCTGTCTTCATCCTTTTTGGGCCCGAATCAAGGACCTTCCGTCCTTCAGGGAGCCATGCGTACTAGTGTATTAACCATGTGAAGCAGAGTGAAAACATCTCCAATTTTGTGTCCCCGCAATAATTGCCCATCCATAACAACGGCCCTCTGCCGACCGAAAAAGGGACGACTTCAAGAACACAGCTTTGTCTAATATAATTAGTGATGAAGAGTAGACCGCACCAAAGCAGGACGGGGTGACACTGAGTGTATGGCAGGACCCACAGGACATCCGAGGGGATTTCCTGAAAATTAAGGACACACAGGATTTCGCTCTTCCGGTTGAAAGGCGACAAAAGACGTTTCTGCCGGCTGCTCGGAGTGGCTCGCCCACTGCACGGAAGAAATCTCAATTTACCTCTTGTTGAATTAATTTGGCCCGCTTTTTCCAGCTACGCTAGCGCAAGGACTTCTTCAAGCCGAGCGGTCTGCTCATCTCATCTCATCTCGAGTGTGCGGTCGGCCCAAAATAACTCGATTAAAAGAGGAATTGCTTTCAAATCCCCTAATGATGCCTACCTACAGGTCTTATCCCATTTCGACACACACCGCCCGATATCCTTGCTCGGGATCAGCCGTATCACTTTTATCTCCTCTCATCTCGAAGCACGCCCCTTTCGCTTACAAGTCTATTTATCCCGGGCGCGATCTGGATCCCTCCAGTGCAGCATCTGTTTCGACCCGAAATGAATTACTTTCGGGTATGCGCGGACACAGAAAGGATCACGCCATCGACAACAATAGATAAAAATCAAAACAGTAGTTGCCGAGTGTGCGCCGGCGGCTACGGGGATTACCGCAGTTTGTACCTTCGACAAAAGGTTCTTTGAAAACTCTCAAGCCAACGTACCCCTCAGGTTAAGGTCGTTGAATGTAAAAAATTGCAAGTACATATATGGTAGTTCTCGGAGTTTGGACTGACAAAGAAATTATTCTCAAATAAAATCTTTTTTTTTTTATGTTACTAAACACAAAAACAACACAAGAAAATATGATGAAATTGTGAAAAAAACAAGCGTAAGACGACAATAACAAAAATTATTTAGAATCAGAAAAGGTGAGCAAAGTGAAACCAAAAAACAATTTTGCTAAAAATTGTAACACTACACTTCTGTGGTTGGGAAATTCTGGACGCTTCTGCGTAAACCAATTTCGTCATTATACCATAGTTCAGATTATCTTATGAAATATTTTTTGAGTTTACACATCGTTGTTTTCCTTTTTTGAAGTAAGGCAGCAAAATTTGATATTTGGTGTTCCTTTTTGATATTTCATTTTTAAATCGTTAACAAACAAACAATTAAATCTTGTAGGTATACTTTCGTTTTTTTAAAAACTAGCCCTCGCTTCTATTTGCCGTTGCCGACGCCAAAAATTACATATATGTACCTAAATATACGAATTTCACGGAAGAGAGTTGTTACTCTGCAGTTTTAAACCCTATACTTCATCAGCCTCATTGCTTCCTCTAAATTTAATAACTTGACCAATTGCAATTGGCTTTGAGTATAGAATCGCACATACTTTGTCCGGATGTTGATAACGAACCGTCGGTAATATTGGACCAGTAGTTAGATACCATACTAATGTTATTAAATTTCATCTTTATGTTTTAATCGCTTGTTCCGGAATTGTGAGCAAAATCCCTACATCGCCGTCTTATTCCGTAGTAAAAGCTGAACTAATTGGGAAAAATACAGAGGCAGTAAAATTCAGCGTCGTCCTGCGAAAGTAATCGACGCGGTAACGAGTCTTGCTCACCTTCGTTCGGTCGCAACAACTTCTCTTTACGACTCATAAAACGCATAAAAAATCTTAAAACATATTTTGACTGGCCCTGTTTCTTGCCGCCGCTAAAAGCGTTCACAAATCTTTTCGCGGATGGTTTTGTTCCACTCCCACCGGCTGACACAATCCACTAAAGGTGCCATTGCGGGTGTTAAAGTGAATGGGCCCGACATATTTCTAGCAAATTGGAAGTGGCGCCCCTTCTTGTCTACATGTGCTGAACAAGTGACATGTAATAACGACGAAGGGAGGGCTTCCGCAGGAGCCCCGGGCCCGCGGAATGCGTGCCGTAACTCGCTCTATTTCCCACCCATCCCGCGGAGGATGTCGCACCTTCTAAAGGCCGCTTGTTAGTGGGGCTAATTTACATTCTGCCGAACACGAGCGGCCTAATCTGCGGAGAAATAAAAATATCACCGAAAATGATTCCCTCGAAATGGGTCGCCCTTCGGGCTGAGGGGCTCTCCGTGCTCACGTCCATGTTGTTTCGGATTGTTATCACTGCCTGCTGTCTAGAGGACTTCGAGCGTATATTTAGCAACAGCTTGGCGCACTCAATCAAGATTATGACGAGCGTCGGTGGGTGCAAGGGGTGCGAGGCTCGACTCCATGTGTACCCCTAAATGCCTCGCTTTTCCAGGATAATAAAGGTACAATAACTCGGCACCGCGGCCGGGAGCGTAAAAGGAAAATGAATAAAAAATCCATTAGGTCGCACCTATTCCGACCGCCGCCGCGCCCCGCCGCCACCACCGCGATGCCGTAGACGCTGAAAGGTGAAGTGTTAACGTTCTCAGGTGTATAGGCGCAAAATAGATTTCTTTCTGGCTGCTCGGCACCATATTTTTGGCTGCACGAAACTTTTTCAGCGGCTCACTAAGTCGCGGTTCTCATGACTGATTTATTCCATGCAAGATTATGCCTCACTGATTTAATAGTCGAGCGAGTTAAATAATTTCGCTTGGCTGTCGGCTAATTAGATTCAAACGTTGCTAATGAGTTGCACTAATGAATAAGACAAAACCTAATTAAACTGGCTTGCGGTGGGAGGATTTATTGGCGTGGGTGGTCGCTTTCTGACGGGTGCTAACGTCTTTACTAATTTAGTATACTGTTTAATGCTTCGTTGCATTTAGCACTATAGTATAGTGGCCCGCTATGAGTCAATTGTTATTAATTGCAATTTGCGCAAAAATAACCTTCCGTTATTGTGTCAATTGACCTGAACAATACCTACATGTTGGAGATTTAAAAAAAAAAATTAATCTTAACTACAGAATCCCAGTTCTAGAACATTTTTATGAAAATCCTACGTATTTCCACGAAGAAAGTAATTGTGAATATAAAATTAAAATGTCAAAACAATCGGTTGAGATTTAACTGAGAAATCGGTCCGGCCGACTGCAAACATGTCATTTCGAGAAAAATGCGTTTAAAGCTTTAGATTCCAATGCTAATGGTCAGACAGTTGACTAATATGTCTTAAATACCTATATGAGCCGTTGAAAATCATAGTGGCGTAAGTCACCAATTTTCACAAATTGAGTTAAGACTAAAATCGTAATAATTTATACCCATCATGCTGTTAAGATACCAATATGATTCTCAACGGCTCATATAAGTATACATATATAAAATGACCTCCGACTTATAAAATAAATTGTTCCTTTTATTTAAGATCCTATAAGGAATAACATTATGAGAACAATTTTTTTCAAATATTTCAAAATATGTATTAAAGTAGCCTAACATGATATAAAATGTTTATTAATTAACGCTAATAGAATTCTTGTTTTGGCGTATCTACGTCCCCATGAGGTATCTTAAAATTATAGGATACTTTCATAAGGTGCAATTGAGCCCTCTAAAAATTAGCTAAATCATTTGTGAGTATCACGCTCTCACTTTTTCCAAAAAGTTGTTAAAAAATTCTCATGCAGCAACACGCAATGCGTTCAAACAAAACGTTACCCCCATTTATAATCCTCCGTTCAACGTTATGAAATCATATTTAGCCAGGAATTCCTTTCGGCATCTTACGATGGGAAAAGGAAATCTTTTATCGCTGTAAAATCTCGAAAAGAACCACTCGACTCTGAAATAAGCCTGAGCGATAAGAGGTTTTCCCATTGTTGCGAAAGATACTCGTCCCATCCGTCCTGATGCGGGCCCCAAACATTTTCTGGACCATGTTCCAGCTTAAATCGCCGAAAAGAAAAGGAGCGCCTTTGAGCGCAAAAAAGAGCACGACCCAACAAAGGGCTAACCGCATTTTCTTCATTTTCTATTGCTACTGGTTATAGCCGCCTGCCTTCGCAGGGCTTCCCGGAGGATCCTTTGGCTGCTCTTTGTATAGAGCCCTTTGTCGCTGCGGTTTATCTAGCGCTGATTAGCCGTGTGTCCTTTTTGTCATCGTGATTACCGAACGCCAGTGCGCCCAGCAGGTAGCCAGGTATGTTAAGATTTATGTTTTCGCTATCTTCGGGTCTAGCGAAGGGCCAGCCGATGGTGCGCAAGGCGGCTGCGGGATGATTAAGGAGAAATTTGTCATCTGTCGTCGCCCCGCAGACCCAGGATCAGGACAGGATCGTCCTCGGTAATGGGAGGATAATTATGTCATTTCGGTTTTATATGCTTAAGTGTCGTCAGTGCGATAAGGCCTGCGGATTAGTCTGGAGTAGCTTTAACAAGGATTATGCGGTGGTCGCAATTTGCGGCTGTTTAGGGGTTTAGAAGCGATACCTCCGATCCGGGTCAGAGCTAATTTTGTGTTTTGGACCTTTAAAAGAGTTTAGCTGGGTCAGTGCGGTCGGGAGCGCGGCTAATTGCTCGCGATTTCGGCTTCTGCACCTCGCCTCCAGTGAATGCTGCGACTTCTAGTGTGAAATTCCAATTGGTTCCGAATAATGAAAAGTACTTGGAAATCTTCTCCACAAATCCGCCAATTACCCTGCCTGGTAACGAGCGTTAAAACAACGTAAAATTCCCAGTGAATATAAATCCACGTAAACATTTCAATTTGACGGGGAGCAAACTCAATTAGCGCCCTCAAATATTCAATAACCGAGCGAAATTTATGTTGAACGACTGAATGAGTTCGTCCGGGCTTCGGGAGCGCTCCGTGCGAGCTCCCGGCCTCTCCTGTATATCTTCATTTCGGAACGGCGGGCGGCGCGGCGCGGCCCCCGGCCTCCGAGGCACCGGCAACTCGTGGCATGATCCAGGCATATCAGCCCGAATAGGCGAAATTTCATGCATCAGGGAAGGTGATTTCCTTGTGCCTTATGTGGCGGCATTTTTCCCTTAATTTCACCTACACGTACGCGCCACGTGGGTTTTTGTGCGGGCGCTCTGGGGCATAATAGACGCCTGATTAGCCCCAGATCATGTCGACAATTTTCGAGTTTTTTTCGCATTAGGCGTCTCATTTGGAACGAACCCCGTGCAACCCCCGCAGCCAGGGGGCCCCGGTACTCTGGGAAACGCGAGAATAATGCAGAGCTATTCAGCCTTTACAAATATTTTATTGCAGACACGTTTATAGCGTGCGAAGATGCCATTACATTAATATAAAACACTCGAAATAGGCAATTTTCAGCTCCCTCCAACGTGATGAGATGTGGCTGTTGAACAATGTCGAACTCGTGTAGAACTACTTAAAATGCGGAAAGAAGTTGTCTTCTTAATGGCCGACGATGGATGGTTCATGTGTTTGATCGGGCGGGGCGCGGAAAGGGCGCTGCTCCTCCAACGATAATTCCCGTCGACATTTTCAATGCGTTCGCGCTCTCCTCCGCTAAGTGCCCGCAATTCTTAAATATAGCGCCTACGGGTCTAATTAGGGTGAAGTAGTGCTGCGGCGGATCTGAGCCCGTCTTCGCTCGCTTCAGTCTCAAATTGAAGGCTCGTATTACTCAGTGATTACCTTAATTGTGGCACTTTCCTCGGGCGCCACACATCCATCTAACAGGGGAAACATGAATGCAGATGAAAGTGAAACCATTCGATGAAATACAATTTCACTGGGTGTATTCTTACTTCTAACGGGCAATAATAATTGTCAAGTTTCAAGGAAAATCAACCTCACCTTGTGTAAATAGTTTCTTTAAAATTAAATAACTACGTAAATGTAAATAGATTCTTTAAAATTTGCAAGCATATCCCCAACTTTTTTCATTGAGACTGATTGTGAGTAATCGCAGAAAAATAACCAAATTTCTTTCCACTGCAACTTTTTAATTCTCAATATCGCCATCTTATTTATTTATTTTATTTGTTTATTTATTACAAGTTCATATACATTATTACATATTTAGTATACAGTTATTATACATCTGCAGAGTTTATTAATAGATAGGTACTATTATTTCCTATTTGTATGATTTTGATATCTTTGGGTAATAAATCAAATATTTTTATTGCTGTAGTGTAGTTACTCTTGAAACTTATGGTCTTATTGATTTTATGTAATATATACAGTGTATAGGTACTTCAGCGTAGTAATATATATTTCCTATAATAAGAATTTGAAATGGAATTAAATTATTTTTTTGTTGTTGCTTAAGTTATTATTCTTAATAAGCTTATAACATTGAGAGAAGTTTTGATTTAAATATTACTTTCAAGGTTGATTCTAAAACATTCGAAATTATGGAACGATTTCTTCTTCCTCCATCGTTTTTGAAACTTTCTGGAAATTAGACTAATTCAAAACTGTGCTTAATAAGTATAAAGTACCTAATAATGTAAGTTTTAGTCTAACTTCTCCCCATATATTCGGCTTAAGTAAAACCAGGAAAATCCTTTGATCCCCTCTTTTAATCCACGTCTAATTGGCGTTAGCTTTCGAAGGCTAATTGAGGTCAGCGCTGCACAAGGGGCGCACGTGAGCCAATAAAACATTTATGGATGCAATTGCGTTTCAACTCTAGTTGAAGTCTTGGCGCAGACAAGGTGATAATAAAAAAGGAATCTGGCAAAGAAGAATTCGAGTGCCCCGCCGCCTGCGTCTGAGGGAAACTAATAAAACGGCTCCCCGTCGCCATGAGCCATTATCCCGGCAATCCGCAGCAGAAATTCAAATTTTAATTTCACTTCCTTTATCCTTTGTATTAGTTTATGACACCCTTTATTAAGAGGGTTATTTACGGGTTTAAAGGGGGTGTTAAAATGCAGCCCTCCACGCTATCAAGGGCTCTACTCCTCGCCACACACCTCCGTCCCGACGCACACACTCCCGCGCCGGGGCTCACGGACAGACGGGAATGCAAGCAGCTCGAAATCGCAAAATATTTTCACCCCCGTAGAAAACGAAGGGCGCTGGATGGATGTGGTTCTGGTGCTCCCGCAGAGCGTGGAGTGGGGCCCCCGACGCAAGGAGGCGAGGGATGTGAAGAAAAAGACCACGAAAGAAATATGGCCGACGAGAACTCCTCAAATGGCTGGTTGCGGCGCGGATGGAGCCGGGACCACGGGCTTCACGCGGGTGCAGGTTTTCTTGTGTGTGACATGTGAAAAGCGGCCAGAGCAGGGGTTGGCTGCCTGCCCGCATTCCTTTCTGCCCCCGGCCCGCTCCCGTGCGTCGTCGCCTTCTTCTTTGAATTTCCCGGATCCCCAGGGACGCCGGAGGACAGCTCCAAATTCATTTTTCATGAAAAAATAAAACTATAGTCACCAGTTTTGCATAATTCATTGTGGCAGGGCATTAAAGTGGCTTGCGGCAGACATGTGCCCGCGGAAAGCACGGCCCTCTGAGGCGGAGGTAGGGGCCCTATTCGCGGCCGAGTAGTCCTAATTACCTTTAATGAGTATTTTTACACGCTCAGCTCACGATTTTCTGTGGTTTTGTGTATATCAAGTGGTACCTAACGAATTTCCCTAACTGGCCGTAATTTGAATTTTCGGGCGAACTAGGGCCACGACAGGTGCTACTTTCCCTCTGCTTTTCCTGGAGGAAACCCGCGGTAGCCTTCAATTATACGATTTCGTGTCGCATGCATCACCTTTCCAATTTAAGGGCTCCCGCCCTAAGACTCTTTATATCGACAATTGGAATTTCCTCTTTCTGTGGAAATCTCTACACCTTCGGGTAATTTATGCCCCGTGGAACCAGCCAACGACCACGATGTGAAAGGTCCTGCGTCCAATGAGCCGCTGCCGGGGGTCACTTTCCTTTTAAATTATTTACTTTTTTCGACATGTGAGAATTCCGGCAAAGCTACTGCCCTTCAAAGAATTATTAATTCATTTCAAACGAGGCAGTGCATCAAAATTGATTTCAAAATATCCTCCATCGAGGCCAATTACTTGGGCGGGTTAAGTATTATTTTACTCAGTCGACTCATTCTCACGTTAGGATATCGTCGATTTACGTCGATATTCAAAATGTAGTTTAGGTAGGTAGAAAGTTGTTAGTTTTTCTATCAAAAATTTTTTAGTACCTACCTACATACAAAATAGTTTAACATAGGAAGTTTGAATCAAATCCCTAAAATGTGACGTGAAACAAGGCCTCTCTCTTTTCACAGAACAAAAAATAAAACAATGTTATTTGATGTACTTGTACTAACCAAAACAATTAATGGTGCCTTTGTATGAAAACATTTTTTTTATTGGTTTGCGAAAGAGAGGAGGAGAACTGCAATTTTTAAGGCCTTGGTTAAACAATTTTTAGTTTAGAAGATGCGGTTCTTCAATTTTTCTCTTTAAACAAACAACAAATATAATACATATGTGTATTTAAATTTTATGAATTTGGGCTTGATTTTCACATAGCATTCTTGCTGCATTTGTTTAATCAACATATACAACAAAATAATTTTCTTATTTTTGAAATTCTTGTTTGCTTCAGATACGAAAAAAAAAAGATTTTTTATAGGCAATTACTTTAGTATCGTAATATGCGCAGTTAGCTTACTGGCTGATGGTCTTTGAAAGCCCCTAAATATTCTTTTCTTAGGATTACGATACCTGCTGCTGTTTTCTTATCACTAAAACACTAACCTAACTATGGCTCAGCTCAAAAGTCTGCTCGGATAACTAAGTTAGTGGTATTTAAAGCGACGGAGTTTGGACTGATACGGACGATGAATTCATTATCATTTTTAAACAACCTAAAATATGTGTTAAAAGCACACAATTTGACGAATTTCTAATTATAATTATTGTAATTAATTGCGCGTTTTAAATCAATTCATTCACCGCGGGATATTAATTTGGTGTTTTTATTTTGAAAATAAGTTTACTGCACGAATCTTACAATTAGGGCTGAACATTTTGTTTATTATTTCTTTTAATTGTAGGTAATGTAATATTTTAAGCATGGTAGATATAATTGAACTAATTTAATTTATTTTGTATAAAACTCATTAATTTCATTACCAGCTGCAAAAATGCTGTCGAAATTAATATTTATTAATTCGCATAGGGGAGATGTAGGTAATGGGGATCACTTAAGCAAGAATTGAAATAAAATAAAATCTATTAATCAATTATTTATTGTTATGTTCTTATAATAAACTTTACTTATTTAACTTTTAATTGAAATCAACTTTAATCACTTTGGTTCATACATTTTGGCATAATATAAATAATAAAAAAAAATAGCTTTGATCACCATTGTCGACATTGGTTGGCAATGGTAATCAGCATGTGGACAATGGTGATCAACACATGTCGCATACAAAAAATACACTGCTACATCAAGGTTGCACAATGTATGCCCATGCAGGCAATTGGAGCCACGACATTTGTTGTGACTCTAATTGCCTACATAGGCGAAAATGAGAAAAAACTAATCCTGACGAGAAAGTTTATAATATATTATTAATCTGAGTTTTGATTATCAGTTTAACACGTCACGATTACTACATATCACAAGTATAGAAATAAAAGTTTAGTAATTCAAAACATACCTTCGGTTTTATCAACTCGTAAAATTAGATCAAAATGGCGAGAAATCTTTCCACGTTCGTTGTTCTCCAGCGCGTCGCGCGAACTGAGTGAGTGACTGCCGGTGCACGGGAATGGCGTGTAGCTAACGTATTGTTACATTTGTAACATTGAGTTGCGTTCGGTTCTTGTTATTTTAAGGTGATCACCATTGCCAACTGACTCTGATTGCCTACATCTCCCCTAAATTTGAAGAATCTTATTATCATGAAAATTAAACGGTTATTGTAACACATTATTTTGCTTAATATGTGAACCAAACTGCAAATCAGGTTATAGTGCTGTGGTAATAGCTAGTTTAATATCGTCTTTTTCTCTGCTTTTTCTTACATCCGTCTGAATGGCCTGGGTGGTTGCAAAATAGCGATTCGCTCAAATAAATATTTTATTTTATCCATAGAATACATCAGAATTGCATTGCAACAAAATTCACAGGGTTTAAATCAATTTTCCAATCGTCGCTGGGAGTAAGTGGACATAGGTGCTATAAAGTGATCAAACAATTACCAACTTCCTGATTTGGCATGAAATTATAATGTAAATTGCACTTCATTTTGTCCGGCGCGGGATCGCCGCTACCGCGCTCCCATGCGGAGGACTTGTGCAGCAAATCGCCGAACGAACTCGCCGTCGCGGTGGGGCGGCCATTGGGCTTATTCGTTTACGGT
Source organism: Machimus atricapillus (assembly GCA_933228815.1). Lineage (NCBI taxonomy): Eukaryota > Metazoa > Arthropoda > Insecta > Diptera > Asilidae > Machimus > Machimus atricapillus. Next base: position 42,662,747 of record OW121787.1, on the reverse strand, counting down.
GCGGCGGAGCACCCGAAGGGGCCACTGAATAAGCGGGGGCTCGGCCCGGCCTGCAGCACACCAAGTAATTTTTACACTCCTAAGAAACCCGATAATTGTGCCACCTTCAGCTCTTATTTCCTCCGACGAGTGTGGTTAGAAAGCCACAAAATCGGCCTACTGTGACGTGGGTGACGGGTCTCCCAATGGACTAGAATTGTTGACGTTTTCAGCGAATATTTTATAGGGCAATTAAGCACAACGCGTTTATTTGCAAATTTCTGTGTGGGCTTAACGAAGCAATTGATTGTCCCTAGTTTGAGCGAGTCTTTTTAGCCAGAAGCCCCATTTTGCAGAATCCAATTATCTTTGGAGTTTAACTGCCACTGTGGAGTTCACTGAGTCATTGTCCATCTGTCTGCAGTGCAATATTACACCTGAAAATCTCTAGAGAGTGGGTAAATATTGCGTCAACGGTATCACATAATGTACATAGAAGATATGCATTTAAACACTTTCTTAGATATTTTTATTATCTACAATAACAAACAAATAAGATTTCCACAAATTATATGTATTAGAAAACTACTATTATTTGCAATCTAACGAAATTAATTTTACTACAATAAATTTTTGCTTTATATAGATAGGTAGGTACCTACCATTTAATGCTATATTTAATGTTGTTTTTAGGATGTGTGGGAATAACCACTAAATTTCGACTAAACTAAATTTTTAGTTTAGTCGGTATTTAGTCACTATTCACACACAGCCTTAGTTAAGGTAAACAAATTTTCAAAAGTACCTATACATTATATAAATATGTATGCAGGAAGGGAAATCTTATAATAGGTTTAAAGTTCCCATATCCTATTTCTACATATAAAAAAGAAAAAAAATTCGGTTAGTTCGACTTTGCAGGCGCGGTCAAATCAGCTATACAAGAGTCCAACGATTTCTTCTGGATTCCCTTTCACATTTTCATCCCCCTCCCGAGATGTTTCCAAGGAGTGAATGAACCAGGAATCGTCTTATTTTGATTTTCCTTTTCGTATCAATTAGTCGGATGTCTGAACAACTTTGCTCAAACCATGAAGGCGTCAAATCCCATAATTAATGCGGAGCCCCTCGAGCCTTGCTTCGTTTGCAAATATGCCTTATAGATTAGTAAACAGCACACCCAATTGCTTAGTTGCCGTTAGTGGCAGCAGCGCCGGAAGCATTTATTAATAATTCAAGGAAAAGAGTTGTCAAGCTGACAGCGGCCCAAACAATCTTATAGCCTTCGAGAGTGCAAAATGTCCTGCGCCATCACTTTTCGTCGCGTCGAGCAGGGCCCATCGATTCGAGTAGCGCCTCGACTGAGCGTTTCCTAATGGCGGGCCATTTGACGCGCATTTTAAATGCGACCACCCCCGGGGACATACCTAATTGCTGTTTGTTTGTGTTCCTAGTCATTGGCACTCATTTTCGCCTCGTCATGCAATATGCAAATTTTGGAATCAACACCTCGACCAACCCCGAGAGCCTCTTGGACGGAGGCGCGAGGAGAGCGGCCCGAGAAATGGTTTCTTCGGCTGGGCATGCGAGGGTATGTGGACAAATCCCTGCATATCGTGCAACTCTTTTTTTCGCTCACTTCCGCCGCTGCATGTAGAGGTAGAGGCTTCTTCGCCGCGTTGAAACACCCCCGGCCGCCCCGCGCACCGACTCGGCTGCGTCGTGGTCGTGTAATTTTAAACCATATCGTCGCCGCCATCTGCAGTGCATGCGATGTACCGGCTGCAGGACCGTGCGCGCAAACTTCACACCAATTGTTCGCGTCAAGTGATGTGTGCGCCACCTTTGTGCAGAAGGTGGGGTTACGGTGCCATGGAGCGCGGGGGGCGTGCATCGGGCAGCAAGTGCACTTCGCCGGCCCGAGAGGTTGATAATTAACGAAAATTAAGATGGAAGCTCGACGCTTCTCACGCCCGGCGTATAATTGCAAGCATGTGCGTGAACTGAGTGCCGGCGGCGCGCGGGGTGGTTATTAGACACACCCACTTAGGGGATCACTCAGGTTGGATAGGTGCCAATGTGCGCGACGCCGTTCTCCGGGAAGGTGGGCTCATGTCCGCGAATTTTCTTTTCGCCGCCGTAACATCAAAGCAACGCGCGGGACATGTGTGCGGCCAGACGCACGATTGCTCCTTTTGCCGCGCTCCGCGGAGCCAGCCCAGAATCGCGTCTTTTTTTCCACCTCAGTCGCGTTCAGAGCCCCTCGTTATGCGGCACATAATCCGCCGCAGTTACCTGCAAGTACCTCGGCCGCCGTCGGCCCTTTGCCCCCTCCCCGTCTAGCGGCTAACCGGCTCAGAACTGGTTATGTGCTCATTTTCGTGGTTTATGCGTTTCAGATTTATGTAAATAGTGCAGACGGCGGCGGCGTCTCCTCAGCATTCGCTGGCGACTTATGTAGATATCACCTTTCGCAGGGCGGGGTTTTATGCCGGTCGCGATTTGCTGATTGCCCGTGTTGGCGCGTCTCATTTTTCTTGTGCTTTTACTGTTTTGCAACGAAAGTGAATTGCGCTAATTGGGCCGACGGCGGCGGCGGTTGGACCCATGTCGGCGGCACAGCAGCACCATTTAGCTGCATTTCTTCGCGGGACTTGTTGCTAAAATAGGAAAAATTGCTGCAACTCACGCATTTCACGCGATTGTACCTATAAATGCAAATGGATGATTTCGGCCGAACAGTGATTCAGACTTCGTGAGTACAACTGCTTTGCGTACTAACCTAAAATAATTACATTAATTAACGATTTTCTGGGCGCACGTGCGGTCAACTGCCAAACGAATGTAAGCAGCATAGGGGCAAGGACTTCAATGAATCACGATTAGGCCCCAGCGGACAACGACTTGGCTCTCCTAAGGAACATTTCTATTAAATTTAAATTATTTTCAATGTATTTAAAAAAAGAAGGCGTTTCGCTAGCTTTTGCATTGATTCAACCGTGCCCTGTTGCAATCTTTAATTTTACTCATTTTATGACGTCACACACTGAGACTCAACTGTTAGTTTCATATATTTCTAAATATTCAGTATAGGGTGAGGAAAATTTATCCCAACACCGAAAAAATGTGTAATACTGTACCTACTTCTTAGTACCCAATTACCTACATAAATTCAAAATGGTGGACCTAATATGGTTTTGCTCTAATTGGTTGGTTCAACAGACTTGACTTCTATGGAAATTGTTACCATAACTCCAGAAACCTCTTATGCGGCTATGATTTTTGATTCGTTCTGAAAAATTCTTATTTTTGAAAATTTAATTCTCTTTAAAATTTTAACGCTTTAAAAGAAATTTTCAATTTTTGAAAATTCATACATATCTATAATATTGTTTAGAACTTGATTCATTCGCTCCGCTGTTTTTAATAAATAACGAAAACAATGGCGCTTAAATTGCAAATTAGTGTTAGCGTACCTAGGTACCGCTAAAGCAACGTATGTGCGAAATGGCGAGCTAGTCTGCACTCGTCGTTTTAAATTTTACGCATTGTCTGAGCAATGCGTACGTCAGCCTAGACCTGAATTGTTATCAACTTTGTGTAAAAGTGCACGCGGAAAACAGACAAAACCAATAAATTACTGTCAGGTGAAGTCATCTAGTGGAGCCTGGGTGGCACATCCTTAAACCGAAGAGCATAAAAGAAACCCACTTCTAGGGAAATTGAAATTCTAAGGTTGTAAACTAGCAACATGAAAATGGCCTCCCGACTTGGCGACGCATCTTTAACATTTGCGGCATTTTCGTGACGGGCTCGGCAATTGAAAAAAGTTTCTCCTGTGAAAGCAGACGTATTCAGACAGTAAAGTTCAAGTCACCTATGTATCTTGGCAGTGTCATTTCTAATCAAATTCCTGGGAAATATTTCGAGCCGGCATTGGTGGATTTCTTTGGCAGTGTGGTCTCAAGAGACAGTTGGAAGCAGAATTGTTTCTTCTTCTAACGCCGAATGAAGCAAAAGCAATGTCAGATAACGGATTTGAGCACATACATATTAGGTAAACTAGGTTTCGCACCGAAACTTATTTACACCTATTTCTTTTATAAAATTCTATAGTTTATTTTAATGTTGTAAACATTTTATTCGTATTTCCAAACTAACTATGTAATTGTAAAACCCTCAACGGTTTTTGTTGAATGTTTCGCAAAATATTCCTACCGTGAAATTGCACCTCAAGCTATGGAACGTGCTGCTTGAACGAAGTTAGTTAGATCCTGCTTTTTTATGTATATATCTAAGTTCTGAATACCTATTTAGAATTAAGTAAAAGGGGCAGTGACACCCTCACAACGAGCTAATAAATGCGCCTCAAATTATATTGCGATTTGGCGATTAAAGATAACTCGGGTAGATTTTGTATCAAACTCTCATTAATTTGAGTAGAACGCCGTGGCACCAGGCCCCAGGAGTTTCCAGAGTCTTAAGTCTGAGAAGACCGAAGCCGCAAGGTGTTTTCGACAACCCGGGAAAAGGTGAACTAATGCGAAATCGATAGACGCTAATTATCGCGAGTAAATAAAAAATTTCTCCGATAGTCGAAACGGTCGGTCAGCTCGAGACCACACTGAATCTTGCGCCAATTTCCTAGATGCGGGCGTTCTGCTCGTTGGACTCCTACACGAGGAACCCTGGGACGTTTTGTTTAGCATGTCAAACCAATTCGTGTAATTGGATCGTTGCGTCTTAGAGATAGGAGACGACGTCCGACATCACAGACCACGGCGACGACGGGAACGACCGAAGACACCAGAGACAGAGTGTTCCAAGAATTCACAGCGCCACTGGCTGATAGATGCAAGCACACTTTAGCCGGTGACACTCGGATATTCTTTTGGGGCTAATCTAAAAGAAAAACGGATTCTGCACATCGCAGATAAAGCGAATCTGCTGCACGGCCCGGGGAGCCAAGGAGCCGACTTCGCCGGACGGCCGGGATCCTGCATATAAGCGTTCTCCTACTGTGGTCAACAATTTCTCATGAGGAGGATCGCGGGCGCCAGCTTCTTGCCGCAAAGGAAAAGGAACGACATTTAAATAGAAGTCCGAGCCACACGGCGCGGCGTCTGCAGATATTTTGGAGAGCGCGGATATCTTGTTCTTGTTCGGTCCCAGGTCCCAAGTCTTGAGACGGTCCCTAACAAGCCCTGCGAAACGAACGGCGCTCGGCGGCTACCTGCCGGCTTTGTCCGCGTCCGCGAGTCGCGTCGACGGAATGTTTTGCCTCGCATTCCCTTATTGGCAGGATACAAATTGGAATAAGATTCTTATCAATAGAAATATATAAAATATCCGCGGAGCAGTGGCGTGCAGGGCGGCCGGCTGCGCATGTCCTGCTTGGGGTGTTGGGGCCGGCCTGGAAGCGGACCTCCAATTCGTTCGATTCGATTGCAATCTCCATAGCCACGGAGAGCGTCTTCTTGATGCGGTGCCAAAACGCCTTTTCCTGGAGATGTCTCCGCATCTTGCGGGTTCGCTGCTCGCTGTCTCGGGGGAAAACGACGTGGGGAGGTGGGCGCGCAGCAATAAGAAATAAAAATAAAACTCCTCCGACGGTGCAGAACATGGGAGGCATCGCAGACGCGCGGCGGCAGCTCTTTCATTTAGCAGAACTACTCCTCGTGCGCCACCTCTGGAAATCACCGCCTGAGGAGTCCCGCGGGGAACTCCCGCGTTAAGTCGAATTCGAACGTACTTTCTCCAATAACCGCGAGGGTGCTCGAGTGCGCCTGGCTGCCTCGTGAAAAATCACTGAGCGCTCGGCGGTTTGCCTGCACTCTCAAGTGACGTCATCAGTGCGAATAATTAATTAACTTCTTTTATGCTGCGCGCCTTTCAGCCTTTCACCCTTTCATCCGACGATAGCGCTAATAGAAGCCACCTTTCCTTCGAGAGATAGCGGAAAAGGCGTCAAATAATGCGATCTCCTCTTCTGCCGAGTTAAAGGCGAGAATTCAATGGAAACGCTTCACTTTGAATGAACAGAGAATGCTAATTGCACATAGCTTGGAGTCATTCCCGGGGTGAAAACAAATAAATCGCCTCCAATTTTATGCTGTTGCGGCCAAGAAAAAGATTTCATTTTGCCATCGACACCGCTCCAAGGGTGGAGTGGGTATTGTTGCTGGAGGATGCAATTGTTGCCAGCTCCTGAGAGCCGCTTTTCTGGCTTTGATGTAAGTGGTACGGATTGCCTCACCGGAAGGATATCTTCCACAGAATCGTTCGCATATATTTATAAATTCCCTTTTTTCAATTCTCAGTCTAATGGCGTTCGCTTCAGCGAAATGAAGAGCGTCTATATATAATTTCCAACAATTACGTTTTGTCACAGGAGGAAATTGCTGCGTGAACAAAGTTTAATTCGATGGTCGGAAAAAATACCCATTAAATTGCGCTTACCCTATCACAAGGTATTTATGATAAAATTGTGTGATTTAATTGCATCGTAGAACAATCATAAACCATAATGGAAAAAAAACAGTTTTCTGTTCATAATTAATAAAAAAAAAATATTATTAAAGAAAATATTAAGAGCAAGTACGATTTGTGGTAAGAAATTGAAGCCTTTTGAAATAAAATTATTTAACCAATTAAAACAGGCACGGGTTTAAAAAATTGCTAATGGCAAAATTATGCAAAGCTTGCAGTTATTAGTTGGCTATGACTATATCGAATGAATCTCCTACAAGTTGGCGATTGGTAAAAATTATATTTTGCGCCGATTAAACCGCTGACGCAGACGCCTATTAGGTCTATAAATTCACAAATTACGCAAAGTCGCGATATGTTCTCACCGCGAGCAGGAAGTAATTTCTCGAGACACTGAGATCCGACGACACCGCCTTATCGCTGTTTGCATCTTAATTATGTGTAAAAACGTATTTAATTGCTTCTACATGCATAATTAATTTCAGTTAAGTTCACTTAACAAATTTTCAAAGCAGAAAAACGCTCCGCCTGGCACACTGCTACTCTATAGCATAGGTACGCGGTGTGACGCGTCATCACCGTAAATGTTACCTGTATTTCGTCGTTTTCGCTGTTTGTTTTTCTGTTTCGGATCTGCTCTCCCGCTAGGCAGTTTTAATCAATTAATCCTTTTATTCTCGAAAATCAGATGCAGAGACGGGCGATGTGCAGCGACACAAAGATTTTATCGCACGCCGCACGCACCGGCAAAAAACTAATTAAAAACGACGCGACTCAAATCTCAGCTATGTCCAGTAGCTAAATGGTTCTGCCCTTGTTGGCAGCCGATTTCCATGACAAAACAAAAGCACAGATGGCATTTCTGTTTTACGGCTTTGAATAAATTCATTAAATATTTTAATTTTCCGTTCCGTGAATTCGGACAAATCTCCAAAACAAAACGAGCATACCTGACACCGATCCCAGAGACCAGTCCGGCTTTTAGTCGTTTTCTCGATAGGAAGACCATAATTAGTCAAAAATTAATTTCGTTTTTACCCAGCTATGCAATCGGGTTACCAAAAACTGCGCTTTTCGATGAATGGGCCTGGATTATTTATGGCCTTATTATTTGCGTTTTTCCTGATCGACACCAAAAAAAAAACCGAGTACAACGCTAATGAATAATTAAAGTCAGTTGTAAATTTCAAAGCCTTTCATTAGGTGTTGGAGAAGTTTCTAGTTCGGGATTATGCAAAGCGATGTGGGCACGTCTGGCCAGCTTCACCGCTCTTCAGTTTGATTTTGAAGCGGTTTTTTGGTCATTTCGTTGTGAGTTTTGTCTAATTGGCCATAACACGTTTATAATTTTTCTTTATTTTTATGGGATATGCAAAATATCTCTTCTGATCACTCTGTTATGCACAATGTCAATATTATGGAAAGGAATATCAGACGATTCTCACTATGATTTGATGTATAACTATGTTTCGCCATTGATCGAATATATTTCTTTTATTTGTAATCAACGTTTAGGTTATTTTTATTATGGTTGAATATTATTTTTGCAACAGCTATAAAAAAATATGTTGAGAAATGTAGTGATCTTTAGAAATGAAGCATGAGAAAACTGACTTGAAAAAGAGTGAAGCCAATACCATTGCTTCTAAATATAAATATGAAACGTCCAAACGTCTTGTTTAAAACATCCGATACCTAAATTCATTTTTACAAGATCTTATTAGTTTTCTAGCTGAGAGTCCATTTCTAAATATAGCAGCAATTCAAGGTACCAGTCAATCATATTACGGTAGAAAAAAATGTGAATTATCTCTGAAAACCCTGCAATCAAACCCAATAAAAGAACCACCCCTGGGCCCAAAAAAAAACGTGTGCCATAAAACTAACAAACCCTCGTTGTCGTAATCAGCCGGAGAAATGGTGTAAAACAAACAAACTCGCAATAATAATAAATCTACATCTCCTAAATGATTATATAACAACATAAATAATGGTTTGTACCACCATTAATCATTTGTGCACCCCCTTAAACTGGCCGAGGCTTAGTTAAATTGGACGCGACTGACCGGCAGATGCCGGGCGAGGCGCGGCGCAGGTACGCGGCGAGGTACGTCAGCAAGGCCAAATCGTCGGCGATCGCACGCGCACGCACACCAACGCGTCGAAAGTACAGACTGTGATCGGCGTGCGGGACGACCGCTCCGCATGCCGGTTATTAAAAAACACGAAAATTATAAATTTCGTGTTCGGCAAGCGACCCAAAAAGGCTGGACAAGAACAAAAGCAACAAAAAACGAATATCAGGAGAGGATCAGCAGATCTTGGGCCATGCCAAAGAGCAACAAAAAATCGTCTTGAGACAAAAACGCGCTGGACCTTCTTTGATCGTACACAAGATCGGTCCAAATGTGGCGCCCCTGCACCGTCTATTTGATTTCAAGGAAAACCTCAGCGACCTGCTGGCGCTAGTGTTTTACCTGCAGAGGTAAGACGTGGACAGTTTTGTACGCATGTTTTTTAGTGTTCCTTTGTTTTTGCGTCTATGGTTCGCGCTGGGCGAAAGGGATAAACCCGAACACGCGATGAGCAGTGCACTGCACTCGTTCATCATCGTCACAAGCGATCTTCGTCAAAAGATTCGGACAAAGAGACACTGGAGGCAACGAGGGCCGGCCTAAATTTATGTGAAACAAATGCTCTTATTAATTGGGACCTTTGTAAGAATTTTAATTGATCCTTGCGATTCATAGAAAACACAAAAAATTCTAAAAGCCTGCTGTTCGCCCACACCTAAGAGTTTTGGTTAATATCTGATACGAAATTATATTTAAATTATGTCAATGTAGATAAACGATACGTTCGAATGATTTTGTTATTCAAAATATTGTATGCACACTAGTGAATTTTAACTAGACAAATTTTAAATTATTTTAATTATTTCTCAGTAGGTTTAACTAAAAATAAGAAAGAAAATTATTCGGTTAAAACTGAATTTCAAGAAATTATCAAAAACCCTGATATTTTGGTAAATTTTAACTGCAATATTAATGCAATTCACTGCATAATCTGGAAAGTTTTTCATGGGTAGCAATAATTATTACTTTAATAACTTTACTGGTAGCTAAAGAAGGAGGCAAAAATCCTTATTTTTCCAGTTATGTATTTCATAGAAAACCACTGAACTAAGCTAAAAATGCAGGAAATTATTCAATTGATTCAATTTTCAGTATAGATTTTGAATTGTAGGTATATATGGAACCTCTTCATTAGGTCAGAAAAAAATTAGAGTGTGCCTCTGCATCGTTCGCCTGGTTCGCGCTAACAATTTTTAGACTATTCCACTGAGAGTTCCTATTCTAACTGGTTTATGGCTCTCATACGCATATTTTGATTAGACAGTTTTGAGTGGCTACTAAATGTATGTATTGCAGTTTCCACCACCATTTGTGACATATTTTGAGTCGATTTCTATTTGCGACTACCTTTTATTATTCTTACTATTACCTACCGAGTATGCGTGAGTGAGTTTTTACAGCTTTTATAATAAAATGACACCAAAGCAGCAGACTCCTGCCTAATTAAGGAGGAATAAAGCTCATTGATCCCACCCAATCAGACAGAGAAGACTCAAATTCAATTACCAAGTAGCCGCGTCCCGACGCAGTCCAGAAAGGCATAAAGAGGGATTTGGATTTAGCATATTAAATCGATTCCCATACGAGCGTCCGTGTCCCGTGAGCAGCTCGCTGGGCAGGAACCGAAAGAAACACATGAATAAAAACAAGAGATGAAAAGCCAAATAATAATAATAGCAGCATCAACATAAATAATGTGGCGCCCGTTGGACCAACTCTCTGACGGTTTCAGCATTTTTTCCTCGCCTGTCTCAGTTTTGTACGCTTCTGTGGTTCGCCTGCCTCGCCAGGGCCCCTGTCTTTTCCTGGCCCCTGCGCTTTCTTGGGCTACTTCTTCGGGGCGCGGGTTCGGGTCTTCCTCGTCCTGCTCGCGGCCCCCGGTATACTTTAAGACATCGGTCTTGTGCACGTCTGCAGAGGCTCGTCTTTATCTCATCATGCCCACGGGCTTCTAGCTTGAATTTTTGGCCTCCGAGCGTAACTTGTGCCCTTCAAGCTTTGGAGCGAATTGTGATGAGATTCCCGCTGTCCTAGAAAGGTTCTTTTCCCTTGTTGAGTTGGGCAGGGAGCCGAAATTGAAAAGAGTTTTTTTTCATTTTCATTTTGCTGACTCTTAAAGAAACGACTAAAACGGCCAATCGATCAGCGAAATGAATTGATTTTATTTTCTGGAAAACTAAAGAACCCAAAGCTCCTTTATACAGCGAAAGAAATTTTCAAGAGGTTCTAAAGTAGGGTTGGCATGATGTGGCTTCATCCAAAGCAAGTACAATTAGTCGGTGAAGTTTTGACTAAATTTGTTTAAAAATATTTCTGTAATTTTAGAAATATTTCATATATTATAAGAGTACTATGACTTAGTGAACTGACTAGGAGACTACGGATTACTATCCAACCTCCTACACATACAAACTATACTTATTATCGAACATTTTAAATTTTTTTGAATGACACCTAACTCAAATTCTATAACCGTTGTTAATTAAACTGAGAAAATAAAATACAAAAACCTTCTTTTATGGGTTTAATCAATATTCCTTTTATTCTTCTTATTCACCACATTTTAGAATAAATTGTTTTCTCAAAAAATATTTGGATTTCGATTTTTCTCCTACGAGAACTTGAACAAGAAAATATCGCTGAAATGCTTATCTCACTAAATACCAAAATGATGGTATACGATAAATCAACGGCGTAAGTCTCAAAATTTATCATGTATCTTTTAATGAAAATTAATTCCCAAAGTGTTTTCCATATCGCAAGGGTCATCGACTAAATTTAATTATTTCGCAGTTTACTCAAAAGCCCCGCCGTACTTAAGTAAAACCAGAAGCCGTCCTGAATTCTTGCGAAAACCTTCACGGCGGCACATTACCAATCTTAGCAAATCTCAGAAAGGCTCTTTACTCCAAAGGTACTTAACCTCTCAATAAATCGACAATCGATTGGGGAACCGCATCGAGCTCGGAGCCGTAAGATAAGCACTTTTAAATCTTATGAAAAATTATCTTAAGCACTTACGAACACACACGACGTTAACATCTGCTTCATGAATAAATTGCGGTCCCACCACTCTATTTCATGTCGATCGTTTCGGCGCGACTTCAAAGGGCCCGTCGCGGCGAAGCGTATAAAGACCGTTCGATAGTAGTTAATTCCTCTCCGCGGTGCGCGAGTGCACCGGCGGCGGCAGCGTCCAGCAGCACCGCGGACGCGACGGTCCGCATATCACACAAATTCGTAATTTTTCCCCGGTCGCGCACTGCGTCGCGCCTAGACGCATCCGTGGAATGGCGGCACTGGAGGAGGTCTAAAGATTCTTAGAGCAATTTCGTCGTGTTGGTACACGTGTACCTTGAGAAACTAGCGAGGCTTTCTGCTCATCGATACCGATCGAAGGCAGCCTGACATTGAGAGGCATGTTTTTATATTTCGTCTTAAAATTAATTTGCATAGTATAATTTCTTAGATCTACATATGAATGTGCAATTGAAATTGCAATTATATGAAATAATGAATAAATAAAATAAATATTTCTTTATTACCAAAACTACTGGAACCTTTTATCTTCAAAATAAAAATCACTGTATATACAGCAGCATACTTTTGCATATATAATTTTTAATTTTTATATATACATTTGTTAAATTTTCAATATTCGTATTTTTGGAAAGTTTCTCGCAAAAATTTGTTCCTGGATTTCTTTATTACTCTAGTCCAGACTGCACTTAAGATACCTACATAATACAGATGTATAACTTTGTTTTGAATCGATTTTGATATGTGTACCTATATATGTAAAATTTTTAAGTGATGGATGCAAAATTAGATATAAGGCGTGAGAATAAAATAAATTCCAAGTAGGTATGGTGAAGACAACTTTCTGAGAAAAATAGCTTAAAATATTCTCTAACTTCTCACGATTTTCGATGTATTCCAAATTGGTTCACATAGTATAATGAAACTGCAAAAGTTTGACCCTAAATTAGCCCATATTTGTTTTTCTGCCGATTTGCGATTGGTCTTAACCCAAATTTGGTACAACAATGAGTTGCTCCGCTGCCGCCGAGCGGTCGTGATCCAGTTGGCTAGAAAGGCAAAGATCGTTTTCTATTAGAGTTGTAATGGGCCTTGATTGCTTTATTTCCTCGAATACCGGTCATAAACCGCTGCAAGTGGACCAATCAAGAGATAAGCCAATCGCCGGTTCTGTTTAATTGCAGTCGCCGTGCCATCCCCGAACTTTTACGACCGTCGCATTCTTGTTAGAAGTGATAACGCAGGGCCTGTGGCCGGTGCGGCGCAGGCGTAATCCGCTATCGCGCGAGGTGATCGTCTCAGTAAAATTCGATCGTCGTAAAACGCTGATTCGTTCCGAAAACGTTGGCCGGCACCTGCGACTTGCGAGATCGGAAGCACGAAGCGATTTTATAGGATTAGAGTCCGATCACTCACCGGCCGCAGTCCTCTGCGTCTTCGCGTGCGGCACGTTCAAAGCGGCCGTTCGTGGGAAGTGCATTTATGCGAGCGATCAATGGGCAATCGACTTGTCGATAAGCCCACGACGGGACTACCTGTTTTAACAGCGCCGCTAAATCAGCATTAAACGACTGTGCATCGAGCTTAATCTTAGCGCCACATGGTCACACTCGGACCAGTCATGAGGTCGTGGCTTTGATTGGGCGAGCTTCCAACTCTGGCCGCGGTGCGGCGCGCACACGCGTAGCAGTGCCGGACCCACGCCACAGGTTGACTTCAATTTCGTAACAATTTAAATATTCATAAACTGTTCACCGGTTTTGGGATAATTACGACGAATCGATCCCGCAATCATCCGACCGCTTCGCTTTCCTTTTGCGTGCGGGGCATGGGTCCGGGATCACCCAAAAAGGCAGCATTAGAAACCATCGGAAGATTTGGATGGAATGAAGAACGATGAATGGATTCGAAGGTAAATTTATCGAGGAGAATTCTTAATTAAGAACAGGGGCCACCTTGCTCTCGCCGGATCGCTTTCGAGCAACATAATTACTTTCAATTCCGCTTTAACTTATCACGTCGATCGGCCGGGCATGAATTCGAATTCGGTTTTTATGTGACAGTAAATAATGTCATCTTGGGAGGGTGACCACAAACCGCTTCAGCAGGAATCGTTTCCAACTCAAATTCCTAGGCTTTGGACTGTTGACACGAAACCATTTATCAATTTAACCGTGTCGGGCGTTTTCCATAACCGGAGAAGAAATTGACGTACAATTTTTTGTTATTCAAATTGAAGTTGATCAAGTGAAATAAGTGATGACTACTGTTCGAGTTACATTTTTTACCGTTACGTATAAATTTAAATTTTCTATGAGGCATGTCAGAGTCATAATTTTATTTTTTAGTAGACTAAGAGACTTAAGCTAGTCAGAAGTGTGACAAAATAGGCATTTGGTTTTCATTATTTTAACAGTTGTATATAATGTTGTTTATTTTAAATATTATTCCAACTGCATAACAAATGTACCTATATAGATACACTATATTCAAAGTAAATGTCATGGTAATATTAAAACTAAAATGTTTATTGTGTACTAAGTAATTTGCTCTTTTACAAATAGTGATTTGCTGTGACCGCCAGAACTTTGTAGCGGATTATAACAAGTCAATGTCTTCCTCAAATTGAAAATAATGGTGACTTTAAACTTTTGATTTTAAAGGTAAAAGCGCTTGTTTAACATTAAGTTGTAATGTTTAGGATAGGTTACGGTTATTACAGAATATTTTTAAAAACTGTTCATTGGATCAACTTGAAATTCTCACAGTAGGTAGGTACCTACCTATTTAAATTATTGAAACTTGAGAAAAAGTAAAAAAATCGTGAGAAGTGTTTACATCAATTCTCCATTTCTTTTGTTTTATTGGTGAAACTAAGTATAAAGCTTTTAAATACTAATGCCTTAAATAAATAATAATGCAATATATAAATAAAAGGTAATGTAATAAAAAAGTGGCTTGAGAAAAGAATTCTCATTGATTGTAATTCATAAAACACCTCCAAAAATGCAATTATAGTATATTAAAATGATAAGAGCCGTCATGGCACAAGCAGCTGTCTTTGCCGCAACGCTTAAAATATCCATTCCCTCTTAGATTAAATATGGCTTTCACCAGCAGAGAGCAATAAATCAGCGCTGGTTAGAGGGCTTCAGTTATTACGCCTAATAAAACCCGCTAACGATTCCATATATTCTCAACCTGACACATTACGCCAGGTATCAATCAGAGCATTTCCCCTTCATTTTTATTGCTCAGGTGAGATGAACTCACGCGCTGTGTTCCAGCGTCCGCCGCAGAAAGTCTGCGCGATACCGACATGCGACAAAACGATCGCATTACGAACCATTCATTAACAAATGCATAAAAATTCCCGCCATCCTGTGGAGTAATTGGAGGCGACCGATTTCGCGCAGAGCTCATTAGCCGCTTTTCAAACGCAATTAGACGTCGAGATGTCTAATTTTCCCATACACGCCCAATTATTTTAACGATAATCTTTCATCACTGTAATGATCATATCGATCATAAAATGATGAGCGGCCGACCGATCCGGCGGCGTCGCATTGTTGCCGCTCAGAGCCCCTCGGTTTCTCGTCCATAAAATTTTATGGTTGCATCACTGAGGAATACCACAAAAGACGCCATAAGCGATCGTCGCCCAGGCAATTAAATTTGATTTATCGATCTTAACAAATAAAGTTCCATCTCATTTGGTCAAACGGTTAATCAGCGCTAATAAACCGCGGCTAGGCGCTGATTCGAGGGGGCCAGGCCCCGTCGTCCTGCCGCAGGTGCGCTCCTGACGGATCCGCAGGCGCGCAAAGCCTGGCGTCGCCACGTTCCGGCAGGCTAACTTTCCGTCGCATTCCATCAAGTGTCCGGCAGCAACACGTTGCACTAATCATGCCCTCGGTCGCGGCCGAGCTTTTGCTTGTTAGCCTGCAACGAGATCGGTAATTGATTTAATTTAATCCAGTGACAAGATCGTTAAAATATTGTCACATATTCGCCTCGAGTTCGGCTCAAAAAACCCGGCCACTGACGAACGGATGAAACGAACGTGTTGATGGATTTTACGATTCGTTCTGCCGCAAGTTTACGACGCGGAAAGAATTCCGTGGCGGTGAGAACGCACTCTGCGCTGGCGCCTGCGAACGCCGCCGCGCGTTAGATTCTGAGTAGGTTTATGCCCCATAAAAAATTACACCCGTTGATTGCTTTCGCTCCGGGCAGGCGTGAATGCACCAAATTGAACACTACCTGGCCAGTAAACTGCAAGTGCAACTGCCACCTTGAAAGCGCAATTTGTAGAAACAAGTGCCAATGCACGTCATCTCAAGCAAGTCGAACAATCGGTGCTCAGCTTTATTCTTTTTGCAATCTTGTTAGACGCATGCCTTACTTTGTAGGGGCATTGCATTCATAAAATTCCGCTGGAGTGATTTGGCCCAATGGAATACTTATTTAACTTATGCTGAACGCTCTTTTCACAAGTTTTTTAAAGTACATAATTGGAATTTGGAAAGAGAAAAGCAAGATTTATTTTAAATCGAATTTATTGGCTTAAGCTATGTGTATTTAATAAGCCAGAACTTGAAATATGTATTCATAAATTTGGTAGTCAAAATAACAAATATCACCTAATCATTTTGAACCTTACCTGTTTCTAATTTTGCTATTTCGACATAACAGTTTGTGTCCTCTGTATTTCGTAATTTTCTATTATTGATTTTTGTTTTGGGATAGAATGTAGATTAAAAGCATATGTATTTCAAATTATACTTTTTTTTTTATTTCTATTTGATGTAGGTATAATAATATTATCACAGATTCTTATCTGTGATATTATATATTTATCTGCTAAAAATTGGCGAATATACTTCTATTGCGCTGTTTGTAGGTACATATAAAGTCGCATTTTATTGGTTTTCTTCTTGAACCAGAATATAGAACGACTACTGTTTTATTACGAGAGCTGAGAAGAGAGTTAAAAACAATCGATTGCATTTAATTGCAGTTCATTGAAAAGCCATACGCAGTAAAATTTATGAACTATTATGCCTCCTGAATACCCTTCTTAAGGAGGAAGGTTATAAATCTGGGCTCTTACCAACGACATAAAAGTAACCTGCGTATTCTCTCAGAAAAATAAATAAAGGCATGGACAATTTTTACAGCATTTGACCGAAATGGCTAATTACGAGCACACCTGAAAAGCAATTAGTATCCATCGCTGGTTCCCATAGAACTCTCGGGTGACCCATACAAGCGTTTCCTATCACTCAAATTGGAATTTATCGACAAACAGGTCTGACATTTCCCGGCCGTTCGTTCGGCTTCAATAAAAATTTAGTCGTAAATCAAATTAATAAAAAATACGTTCCTTGTTGGTCAGATCCACTTTGGTGTTTTTATTGTAGCCATATTCACTTAACCTTTTCATTTTTTGTGTCTAATTAGTTCAGCCTTGAGGAACACCAGCGTTTGTTAGATTCATATTGACTGGCTCCTCGAGAAGACGTGTGCATTCGCTGCCTTCGGCTATCGAGCGACACATGTTTTCTGGCTTATTGGAAGCCGTTTTGGGTTGACACTAAAAATTTACGAGCGAAAGTGGCTAAATTTGGCGTGCTGTTATTGTTAATCTCAGGGCTATGAATATTAATCGCGGCGTTAGTGGGAAAATAAATCAGCGCGGCTACCCCGAGCCCGGCGATCGACCTAGCCAGGCTTCTTAATGACGCACTGCAGGCCGCATAAATCCCGCGCCTTGACCACCACATCCGTCGTGGCAGAACCGCCTCTAAATGGCGCTTCGAAAATTGTTTGCTTATGCAGAAATCGTATCTCTCGCATCTTTTTAATGGATCTTGTCATTTCGCGCTGGTCGTGCCTGCACATAGCCACTCAGCCGCATTGTTCCTGGCCCGCAAACAAGCCAAGACAATTTTTTACTCCATCGGCAGCAGCGGCGTGCAGTAGCACCAGCAGCATAATTTGCGATAAGCAATTTGCATCTGTGCCCGCGAATGGCCGCGGAAAGCGGTCGCTCGGCCGCCACCGTGACCACTTCTCGTGCGCACAGCTCACGGGAACACGCCGACAAATTATTTTCTCGGAAAAAAGACTGAAAACCAGTAGAACACTCAAATTGTTGGCTTAACTAATGATCCTCGGGGCTAAGTGATCGATGGCAATCCCATCGACTGGCGATCAGATGTCTCTCGCCCTCGCGCCCCTCCGCAGTCCTCAGATCGACCGCCGCGCATCTTCGCCAGCTCCGGCCTAAAATAATTGCATAGTCGGTTAGACATTTAATGAGCCGTGAGATTGCTCTAATCACTTGATTATTGGAAAATTGGTGATCTGTTCCACCGAGTGGTGATCGCTGATCTCAGCCGACGCACGGTCATATAAATGGTATTTGCGGTTCTCCTGCAAATGCGATTATTACGCTATAAATATTTAGCCCTCAAGAAGGCAAACTCTTTTTCAGAAACGTTTCGTTTTGGAATAACACAGCAATTAGTCGATCGCATGTCGACTGAGTTCCTAATATCTGTGGAATCCGGATCACCTTCCTAGCTCCTACGAAAATCAAGCCATTATCGTTTTATTTGGCACAATCTGGTAGTTAAGTGTTTATTAAGAAACATTAATTTTCTGGCCATTCGAAAAAGCACGACGTGAAAATCCCGTTAAAATTCAAATAAACCGAACAAAATGGTGATCGCGGATCACTTTGAGAAACACTTTGATCGTCTGTATATGCTAATTTATCTACTAATTAATTTTCCCACTGTCTACAATAAATTGTCCACTTTTTGCTCGTTGTCAATCTGCGATCAAATCGCAATATCAGAGCAAGCAGCACTCAGTCCGTCTGTCTGCTCCGAAGACGATCGAAGCCCTAGGACGGCGCTGACGAGCTGTCCGCATGCAAACGATTGTCAGAGCTGGGAAAATGGCATTCAAAATATTTTTTCTTGTGCAATTAGCAGCAATTGTTCAATATTTATCAGATGACGCAATAAAATCTTGAACTTTTTACAGCTCAATTGATCGTGTGCAGCGATCACGGCTCTGACTGGGGTCTAAATTAATCACACACGTAGCTACACACACTCTCGCGCGCCATTTATCACCTCTACGCGATCTACATGGATCAGGCGGCCGATGCGCGGCAATAAAATTAGCACCGGCAAAGCGAAGGATCGAATGAATCCGCGATCTTGCAAGATCGAAATTGACAAATCACAGGGAAAATCACTTACAGGCGGGCAGCAGTAGTGCGAAGATCGCCTTAAGCGGGTCGCCTTCTGACTCGATCTTCATTTGCATAGATTTTTGGGATCAATTTAGCATGGCTAATTAATTGATGTCGTTTTTCTCGTTTCACCGAAGTCCCACGCTTCGCTCGCACCAGGCGGCGGTAGTGTTAAGTAACGCGTTTATCTTGTCCAATCTTGAAGTAGTTTTTCTCACAGATTCTGTAGAATTTTTTTCGGTTTTTGTAACGGCTGAGCGGTTTCTCAACCACATTTATGTGTTACTACATATCTACATAAACAGTTAACTGAATCCACAACTTTTGGAATATTTTGCATAAAATTTTACAAAAATCATAACAAATGTCTGGCATCACCCTTCATTAAATTTTTATTAAATTTTTTTAGGGATAAGGTCAGATCAAATTTTTGGGTAAATAAATAACAAAAATGTTCGTATTTTCTAAGTTGTGTGCTTAGAGTCGCTATTTTGCTAGAAAAGAAGATTTGATTTCAGAACTATTCTCTCGGCAAATTCTTTGATTCTCATCTACAATACAATCAATGACATGATTCTGGAATAATTATCTTCTTTACCTAAACAAATTTCGAAATTTATTAACATCCATAGAACGTTTTGTTTGTTTTTTCTTCTTTTTGCAATTTACAATGTATAATTAAAAATGCAAATAGTGTAATTTGTGTTCATAGCATTGACATCTAAAAGTATTTTGGCTAAAAACATCAATTTAAATTCGAAATCGGTGTTAGCAATTAGATGATTTATAAATTAATTAGTGAAAATGCGTCAGATTATCGCATTCCGAAACAGGTGCCGTTTGTGTTAAATATTCACAAAATTTCGACTAAGTATAAATCAAACGGTTTTGCAAAGACCGCCAGCACCACCACAATCTATTAATTAGCGTTCCCGAACGGAAAGAGATGAATTATCAATTAATATTTCACAAATTGTAGTAAAATGTCCCCGCTTTTGGTGCAGGCCCCCCCCCCCAATTTTGATATCTAGAGCGCTAACCAAAATTTGCAGTGATTTCCGTTATTTGAAGAGCCAAACAGGCAAATTATGGAATAGGAAATAAACGGAAAGCCGCGAAAAGAGAGCGAGGTCACTGAGCAGCACCAGCGCGAAATTTATGAGGAGCGGCACACCGAGGCTGGAAATCTCGAGATTTATCGGTCGGAGGCAGACTTATTTCCTTAATCTGGCAGCCTATCAAAACAAACCGAAAAGTGCCGTGTGCGGTGCTATGCGGCGGATTGCGGTGCGGGGCGTGTATATCGCGTCGTGCGCTAGTGCGGCAAAAACCGCGAGCAAACAGCGAGCAGCAGGTGGAGACTGTCGCTGCAAAATTCCATGGTAATAAATTTGAATTCAGAATTAATTATTAATCTCATGATCGGCGGCGACGGGAGCTGCTCGGGGGACACTTGCGCGGCGACACAATTAACCGATCACGATTCGCGAGTATCCGACAGGTAATGAGTTTTAACGAGGGTCGAGGTGCGATGTCGGCCTCCATTTCCCGCCGATCGCATAAATCACGCGGACCGCCGCAGTCGACGGCTGGGGCTGAATTCGGCCGTTTACACACCTTTCGGCCATTGTGCACCTATGGGATTTAATGAGATCACATCGTAAAAGTTCGAAAAGTTTCGGGCCATTTGGCAGCCGTGAATAGGGCCAGCGACAAAATTCTGTTTTCCTCCCTCTGGCTCTGCGCGGCGACTTCAAAGCCCACCGAGGTTTTTGAATTCATCTTATTCTCATCTGAATCTAACTCTTGGGGTATTCACCACTCCTCGTGGTCCCATTTTGGCGCCGTTGCCGGAATTTTACACTTAAAAATTATTTGGCCCGCTGAATTTTAAGCGGAAATGCACACTAATTTGTTTCCCGTCTCGAACCAACATAAAAAAGTTAAAAAGTTAAGTTGAGCGAAGTTTGAAATATGTAAGTCTGAACAATTTCACTTACATCTCTAAGTATTAAATTTGAAGAATGTAGCTAGATATTATAAAAGCGTATGATTTTAAATTTTATTGTTATGATGCTTTTTTAATATTTTCTTTTATTCCATTTTCCATTTTTCTTGAATTTTGAATTTTTGGGTCAAGTTTTTATTGTGGCGGCTAAATCGATTTTAGTTCAAAAGGATTTTAAAAATTTTATTAATACATATGTAAATACGAGGGTACAGGATTTGATAGTTTGTTAGTATACCTATTTACATTTTCTTATTGGGTTTTCGCTTAGAATGAGACACTTTGAGCGCTAAAAAATAAATTAATTACCAAGTGTTCAAGGCTCATCGCGAATCTGCCCTTCTGCAGCCCCCCGTATTTTAAATAGCATCGAACCGGACACCTGAGCCTTGAGCAGCATTTAACAGCGCTCCTCGAGTAAAATACGACTTCCTCTGTTACGCGAGGAAAGCGGCGAGCATAAGGTGAAAAAATCATTTTCTGGTGTAAAATATTTCGCCGCGTTGGTGGACGGCCCCGATGCAGCGGAGTCCCAGCCGCAGAGTCCGAAACTGGATTTTGAGGCGACGGCAGCACGGTAGCCGCGGCCGCGTCGGTGAGGCGAGCGTGGGACAAATTATTGCTGTCATTAAGGTGATTTGAATATTGTATCCGTGCAACGGTGAGAAATTGTCTCATTTCGTTTTATGTCCGCGGCCGCTCATTTATTATCGGAGGACCCTCGCGCTCCATTCAACTCCCGGGCTAAATTACCGACGGGGCAGCCACACACGGTCCAGGCGAGCCTCGCACTAGGCCGGGACTTTGGGATTTTGTCACCAAACAGGAAAATTGAAATTTAAATAAAAAATGAAATCCGACTTAATGCCACCGCGATTGGCCCCGCATCTCCGCCCTGCCGGGGGACGGTAATTTATTTTTATTTTATGCCGACTATCCAGCTTCTACCTCCGGCGGTTCCATGCGATCCGCGCCGCGAGCTGAAACCCAAACAGTAGCTAGAAACCTTTATCAACGTAATTACTCGGAGTGTGCGTTAAGCGACATCTCAGCCGTTCCGGCTCCTTTCCCGCGCCTCACGACGTTTTAAGTCTCACTTTGCCCTTTTTGTGCGGCCGCTTTGTTGGTTTTGTCGTCCACCTCAAGACTGTCGCCCCACAGTCCGCTGCATTTATGAAGATCGCCGCCTCGCCGCTTTCGACAGCCTTGGATTATCGAAATTTCTTTAATGGGTCGCCTCCAACACGAAAAAATACTCAAGTGCTATCGCCTAGCGTCGGCTACTGCCGCGGTGGCTGCGAGTGGCGGCGATCGCCTCGGTTATCGCGGGCCGGCGCGGCGACAGCCCGAGATCAATCCGCTTGCCACGCACTTCGAAGGAGGCCCGCGGCGGGGTCGCTGATCGCGCCCTGTCTTTTATTATGATAAACCAATTTTTCGGAGAAGGTTTCTCGGCCCTCCACCGCAATCAGCCGCGACATCATAGGCGGCCCCGTCTTCGGGTGTTATGATTAATAGATCACGCGGAATCGCTGGAGCCGCGCTGCCGTCTCAGGCTGGTACCCTTCGAAGGTTAAATTATTATGTAAAACCTCGATTATTGTTTCCAGCGCCGATTAAAAACCCAAAAGTGCCTTCGGTCAAACTTCGTAGCTTAGCGAAAAAATATCCGAGTTTCAACAGTCAAATAACATCAAGAAAATGAGTTCCATTATACACTTGCCAATGAAATTTCTTATTACCTAGATGATTATTTTTCAATTTGAACAAAGCTGACCCAAGTAAATTATTTTTTGTTCCCTTCTTAGGACTTTACTTTTTCTTGCTTTAAGATAGTTATGAAATATTAAGTCGGGATAACTCTTGTACAAACAGTTTCAATTTTATAATTTGAAAGAGATAATTTAGATCGTTGAAAAATAAGAAATTAAAAATTCTGAAAAATGTATATACCTACTAACTTTTTGATAGACGAGAGAAAACCATAATAATAATAATAATTGAAGACCTGTTGTGATCAAAGAGAAAAAAGAGGGTACTATTGATAATGCCTTTGTGCTAATATTTCTGATATTGCCTATATCTCTAATAGTTGAAGAGGTTAAGCATCAAGATTTGGCTGGTAACTATAAAACATTTTGATGATTTTCTGATGAGAAGTCTACATTTTAAATGAAAGATCCCTGGATTTTTTCAGCTTAACTTTCATAGCCAAAATTTTCAACTTTCCGCCAAGGTTGTCGACAATTACTATAAATGCAAAAAGGCAGGTACTTATAATCATGTTGTTGCCAGAGGTTTCTTCGTTATCCCCTTAATTATTTCCGTTTCTCATAAGCGAAAAACACTAAAATTGGCAGATCGTTCCATCCCAGCAGAGGTAACAAATGCGGCGACTTGCAAAAGTACGGGCAAAAGATAACGTGAGGAATTTTTCAGCGTTATGAAATTATTAAGTTTACCTTAATCTGCGCGAGTGCTCAATTAAAAAATTTTTATAGGGCTTATAAAAACAGCGGCCGTCCCGCTCGAAGTTCTGCTGTTCGATGATCACTAAAATCATTGCCGGAGCGCGGCAGGAAGAAAAAAACAGGCGAATAAATCGAACAAATGGCGTCGATATACACTAAGGAGACCACCACGGGCGCTTTTAAGTTTCGCGACGCCATCACTTAATTCAGCCGCTGAGTTTTTATCCAAATGAGGCGAATTAACAAAAACAAGAGCGCGCGAGTCCGTCCTCGCGCTGCCCGAGGTGATCGTGGTCATGCTGAGTGCGCTCCAGCTTTGTGCAGTTTTCAGCGCTGATCAGCTCGCAATTTTACGACCCCGCGACCGTCTTTAACTTTCTTACTTGCCATGGGACTTTTTTCTATTTTGTAGCAGTCGCTTATCGGCCGGTCATTTTCGTTATAAATTTAACCTCCGCTGCGGTCCTACCACCTCAGCACAAAGACACCATCACATCTCAGGGGGCAATTTGCATTTTAATTATTCAATTTCAACTTTATGTGACTCATAAAAAAAATTAAAGAGTTTTGCTTTAGAATTGACTCATAAATTTTAAAATTTTTAATGAATCTCAAATACAGCACCTGAGGAAAGTATTGCAACCTAAAGGGAGGCAAAATATTCGGAAGCTTCTACAATAACCAAATTATATTAACGCCAATTAAAGTACAGAAACAATTTATAAAATTAATAGAAGTACCTATATTGACGAAAATTAAAAAGGATTCATAAGAGCTTTAACTAGAATTTGCTTAGTTACGTTTTTAAATGATAAGATAGTAATGATTATAATTATAATATTTTCTTCTGTAACATTGAAAACAAAACGTATACCAGAAATTATTTAAAAAAAGTAATCGTTTAGAAGAATTTAGAATAAAATTAATAAATCATTGTAAGATTGATTT
This sequence comes from Machimus atricapillus, assembly GCA_933228815.1. NCBI lineage: Eukaryota > Metazoa > Arthropoda > Insecta > Diptera > Asilidae > Machimus > Machimus atricapillus. The sequence goes on along the minus strand of OW121787.1, from coordinate 42,638,408 downwards.
GTTGGCTTTTCTTTTAAGAGAAGTTAAATTCGAAATGTTTTTTGTATAATTTATTTTCATAAATATTAAGGAACTTCAGAGTACAATTTATTTACGACAGAATTTATAAAAATTGTTTGACCAATTAAACAGCAAGTTTTTACGGAAGAAGTTCTCAGAAAGGTAGCGGTTAAAGCAAGGGAGTGCAGATTCGAGGATCGCAGATTCGATTCCGGCCTGTGGTCACGCCTGCTGTTCCCGAGAATTCCCACATGTACTTTAAATTGACATAAGAGATCTCACCACTTAACATAAAGCCTTATGGTTCGCGAGTAGCTTGAAGATCAGTGGTAAGCCATTGACATGAAAGTTAATACTACGAGTTTCCGCGACATGGAGAAGCGACTCGAGCTGCAAAATCTAGTTTGCGGAAGCGTATGCGCGGCTGACTCCTTCGCGTTCTAAAAGTATAACCCCGGCGACCCGAAGAGGAAGAAATTTGAGTGCAGCAACCCGTCACATTTTGAAACAGCCGGGCTGGCCAGCTTGCGACTTCGTGGTTATTGTAGGACAAATTTATCAGGGAATATTATCGCAAATGCAGCGCCTGAAACACGAGCGAGATCCGCAAGCGCAGAAGTGAGCAGTGGAAACGAATACGCGTTGCATAAGCGAGCCGCGCCACGTCCCGCGGGACGTCATTTCGCGCAGAAATAGCGCACCGCGGACCTCAGCGCAGGCACCTTCGCCAGGCCATGTGGAGGTGCTCCGCGGGGCGGTGACAGGCACCGTCGCAGCTCCGCCAAGAAATCTTGTAACGCTGGGCCGCGATGTAATCTCTCATAAACACCCGTCGCACGTACAAATCTAAATCGCGATTCGCAGCGAGGAACGAAAATAGTCCTCCTCTGTGGCCGCGCGTAGTCAGCGCAATTATCATTTCTATTGGATATCTTCGCCGAGCGAGATTTCTATCTTCGCCGTGTCGACTGCGTCGCCCGCCTCAGCCGGCGAATTGGCCGCGCTCCGGAGTTTCACCGGATTCGATTGCGCCTTTTTCACCTCGCGCATTTTTTGGTTATGCGCTGCTTCGTACGGGAAGTTATTAATTAACGACACGATCTTCGTGGCCGTGTTCGCTTTTTGCCCTCGCCGTTGCGCCGTAATTAAGAGCGACAGGTGATGTCTGCTCCTTGATAATTTTGACGATTCCTGAACTCATCACCGAAACGCAACGCAATTAACTTTTGCAGTTTGCTTCATTTGATGAATTTTCCCAAATTCCTCAAGAACAGTGGTGAACAGTCCACCGAACATGACTTTTGTCGCATAGTTTTTGTAATTTAATTGAAATTTGGCTGCCCCTTCACTACCCCTAAAGTTAAGAGGAGAGGTATGTAATTGTGAATAGTAATTTAAATGATTTTATACTGAAACCAACATTGACTTCGGCTTAAATTGTTGAGCCCCAACAACTTAAAGCAAAGATTTCAAAGTATAGAACCTGAAAACGTTAAAAATCTATCTATAGTAGGTATACAAACACAAAACTTAATTTGTGCCGGAAAATAAATTAAACTATAAAAAGTCAAAACAACATTCCATATATGTATGTATGTATCTAAAATCGAAACGACCTTTTTTTTTTTCAATTCTATTTTGTTAGCGTTCTGAAATATTTTTATATTAAGAACCTCTGCGAATTGTAGGACTACAATTTTTTGTTTATTCCGTTGATTAAGGTTAAAATTTTATTATTGAGTTGAAAAAAAACAACAAATGAAGTACTTATTCCTGACATTTTCCAACAATTAAATAGACATTTTCCAACAATTAAATAAACACAGATTTTCTAAATTTTAGCTGGAATTCGCGCAGGTCACATTTGTAGCATAGTCAAATTGGTCTTTTTAAGTTATAAAGTATCTAGGTATAATTAATTAACTCGACATTTTGGGAAAAATTAAAATAATGTAGATTAAATATTATAAGAATAAATAAGAGAACGCCTTCATTTCGGCTGCTAAATTCCTTCGCTGTAAGTCTTAAATAAAACCGCCTTAAATATAGAAGTTTTTGCTGGGGAGTAATTTGCCATTCGCTTAAACGACGGAGCCTAGACATGCCCCTGTTTATCGCTGCGACTGCAATCAGTTTCGGCCTGTGATCGTTTTTCCTAATTAGTAAAATTAGTCGGCTGCAGCGGCCATTTGCAATGAGCAACAGCACCTCGGCCGCGCCACATTCGCGGCATTCTCTAATTTTAAATTATAGCATTTTCGCTAATCACGGCCGCGAGTGGCTAGTTCGAGCAGCGCTGACTAAGTTGTTATCTACTTTAGTGAGCTCTCCCAGATACTCATAATCTTCCGTAATATGCGCAGGAACGAGGCGGCCGGTTAATGAAGCCGATCGCCGCGGCCGAAGACAAATGGCCGTCGTTTAAATGTGTGAGGTCCGAAACGAGCCGCCTGAGTGCTCGCGGTGGCGGTAATCAGCCGCGGAGGAAATGCCATTCACTTAATTTTTCACTTATCGCGGCTATCTCCCAGGCACTTTGTTGTTTCGGGATTCGCTGCGCGGCTGCCGCGAAATGGATGCGTGCTTTGACACGGCTACAGGACCTCGCCGCGGCCCAGGTAGAGCGGGCGGGCGGTGCGCGGTTCCGCGGCGAAGTGGGAACTGGTCACTTTCAACACCCAGCCGAAACCGCTTGGCCGCTAAGTTGGACTCGCTGTTGATTGGATTTTTATACAAATTTAATGGCAGCAGCCACCGGACGAGATATTTGTGCTATGCAGATGCGCCGAAAGCGTTCCAAATTATCGGATCAAATCGAACGTAGCTGCTGCTCGGCTCCGGGTTCCAGGTATTCGGGTGGCGAGATTGAAGCGGGCTTCAGGTGCGGGATCGCCGGCGGTCCTGCTCTGTTCCCGCGCTCCCGGGACAACCGCACAAAAGTCCAAATTTATCACTCAAATCGGGACTGTCCGGTAGGTTGAATTCTTCCAGGGTAATTAAGTGATACGATTACTCTTCGAAAGAGCGCAATCGGGGCCGGCCGAGTGTGGGATTAATTTATGGGCCGGGGCCCAGGGCCGAACAGGTCTCGTATGCAAATTTCGAGGGGTGACGATCGCCGCTCGACGACGGCCTTTGCTCCCCGACAAAATTAGCTGGTTGCGTGAAAAATCTGATCCGGTTAATCCTCATATCTTGCACTTGTACAAATTTTTACTTTTCCCTTCTTCTCTTAAACTGGCGCTCAAAATTGCAGCGACGACTAAATTTGCATATTTCTGCACCTTTTTTTTTTGCAGACGATACTGAACTCAATGCATAAGTACCAGCCGCGATTTCACCTGGTGCGAGCTAACGACATCCTGAAGCTGCCGTACTCCACGTTTCGGACGTACGTGTTTAAGGAGACCGAGTTCATCGCTGTCACCGCATATCAAAACGAAAAGGTAAGTGAATTCGCTGCGAAGCCGCTCCATCGCTAATCTCCTGTTTTTATGTCTGCACAGATAACGCAATTAAAAATTGATAACAACCCCTTCGCCAAGGGATTCAGGGATACCGGTGCAGGGAAACGAGAAAAAAAGTGAGTACCAATAGATTTCTGTATAACTGCCTCAGCACCATAAAAATAAAACCACGATTTGAACTTAATCAACTTATTTCACCAGACAAAATCATACGAGCGCTAAAATAAAAATTTATTTTATTTTCAAAGGTTTAAAAGAAAAGTAACATTGCTTGATTAATATACTCAATAACTAAAAGATTCGAAAGCTTTATATGTTTTGTCGTTTCTTGTTGGATATTTCAGATTCTCGGGGCAAGTTATTTTAATTTATTCCTTAGGCACTAGATTATAAATAAAAAAATAAAATTACTTGCATAAGTCTGGACTGTAGTTTTGTAAGTAGAAAATCCGTCCTTATCGCAATTAAAATAGTTGAATATTAAAATATATTCTGAAATTAACTTAATGCTGTTTAATGTGAATTACGAGTTAGCAGATTCTTCGATTAAACCAGACCGAAAGAAAATAATTATGTTCATTTGAAAATTATGAGTAGGTAGGTATCTATTATTGGATTGAGTAGCGGTTAAGCTATACATTTGTAAAAAACGAAATAACCCAATTTTCATTTATTTTTGCAACATTTGACACGTGGCAGTAAGACACCATAATGTCTCACATGTGCAGTTAGGCCCCTATCCCACTATCTGCCGAAATAGGTCAGTTTTGAGCCCGTTCGAGCCCAACGGTTCAAATCCTATTAAGTTATTACATTACCGGGCAAATCCACCTACGAGGCGTGTGGAACCGATGTCTCAATCGATCCACTACCCTCCTCACCTGGTTCCTCCGGCGTACGATTTGCGTTCGGCTATAAGGTCGAATTTATTTGGAGTTGTCTGGCTCGCGCTATGGCCTCTGAGGCTCTGCTCATTTTCGTCGGCACTCGCGGCAGAACCGCAGCGGCTTAAGCCGACTTCAGTGCTTCCCGTGTTCACTTTCGTCTGATTTCTTTTTTCTCATTTTATTTCCCTAAAAGGGTAACAAAACGATCAATTCACACCGACAAAATGACAAAGCCCGCTTACACGGAATTTTCTTGTCGACGATAGTGCGAGCGCACTTATAAAAGTGTTTAATGCCATTAGGCAACCGAGCGGCGTTTTTCCGGCTGCAGTTGGGCAATTTGGCTCTTAGCTTGGGAAAATCTAGGGTACAACTTCACCTTTTATGTAATCGAGGCTTGTTCGGAAAATCCGTGCAAAATGAAACGAAAGTAAGCGCTCGGTCCGCGACTTCCTCCAAAGTTGGGAAATTTGAATTTTGTCGGTAGGAACTAAAAGCTGAAGCCAAGTGGCTCTGGCAAGTGATGGCTAGCTATTCAGACACAATTCGCTGGAGTGCCTTTCTAAGCGAATTCAAACAATGAACTCGATTCCCTAAATTCCCCGTTCGAACAGGTGGTGATACAAAAGGTGTTTAACTGATTTTAGAATAATAACAAAATTTTGGTTGATCTTGCTTTCTTTTTTCCCATCAGTTTAGTTCTGTAGGATTGTCAGTTGTAAGATTAGAGGTAAAGAGTTAAAGAGTTAAAAATAAAAAACTGAAACTTAATAATTTGTAGAGCTAATTTATTTACTGTTAAAACATTTTATATCACTTTCATTCTTAGCTATAAAAAATGTAAGTACCTATACATATTTCTTTTATGCATAACTTGGAAGTATTTAGAAATATTGTAGATATGCATACGTTTACTTATAGTTAAAATACGCACTATTAGTCCCACTGAGAGACAGTTTAATCACCCTATGGAGATCTTTTCGCCTGAAGCTATACAGAAACACTTTTTACAAAAGTCTGCACCATTTCCCAGCGTAAATCTGAAATGAAAAATGAGGGGTTGTCCAATTGGACGTGGTTACCATGCCGCCCCAGGGTAACCCAAATAGAAAAGTATTTTTTCTGTGTGCAAACAAGGGCCAAGTCCCTTTGTCGAAAACGCTGGGCGACAATTGAAACGATTTGGGACCAAATTGTGCCTCCTCGGTGTAGCAATTGATTCAGCCACTCCGTTTAACCTCATCATCATCTTGGCAATTATTTTGTCACCACGACACAACCCTTTCACTTGTTTTCGCTGCCGCCGAACGACAATTTGTCCCCTAGAACTTGTGGGGATTCCGACAAATTAGCGTACTTAGTCCTTTGTTGGTCCTAATAATTGGAAGTCCAATCTCGGTCAGGATATCAGGGATAATTGCCCGGTTATGCGATATCCCTGCGCGTTAATTTGTTTTCCTCTTTGTGGTGAACTCTTTCATTTGCCGGGGTCCTGCTTTCATAGCGCTTATTTGGGGAAGATTAGAAATTGCGGCTGCATACCTATCATCACGGAATCAAAGGGGTATTACTGAGGAGGAAAGGTGACGGATTACAACTTGTTCTTTGAATTATTATAATGAGGGAATTATTATAAAAATAAAAAGGGCGGAAACAATTAAAATATCGGGCAAATTAATTCCCATCACATTTTAAATTAAACCAGCTCACGTTATGGCGGGTGATAAGCGATAAACAGCGGATCCCGTCTTTAGCTATGCATTAAAAACGCAGCTTCTTAAAAAAAGAAGATATTTAAATTGCATTGCAGCCGATAGGTAAAACTTAACCATTAAGTCGGGCGACAAACGTCTTTGTCTGAACCGACTTTTTGATTAATTCAACGATTATCGACATGAACTTGAAGCCATCGTGAGGCTGAGAAAATCCACGGTGATGGATCGTCTTAATTTGCGCAGTCATGTCACTCAAGTGTCTGAGGAGCTCTACCACCGCGCATCCCGCTGATTTGTTTTCTCAAAGAACTCAGAGTTTTTGGGGATTGTAAAATCAGGCTCACCCCAAGCCGGACAAACTGCTTTCGAATAGGGTAAATCACGGCACCCGGCTGTCGAAGGCTTCCCGAGAAGGGAGCAAGGATCAAATTAAGACAACACACCGCACGATGACGTGGCAGTGTGCTGGGGAGGCGAATGTTAAGTCAATATGTGCGGAAATCATTTAACCGAGTTAGCCCAACTCCGACTGCATCGGATAGCTTTAATCCGCCGCTATCAGTTCCAAGCGGCCTCGCCCGTCGGGGGATGACACCTTGCGGGGCGAGCGGCTAAGTGATTCCGAGCGGGAGAGGGATGCTCGACAGCAACCCCCTGTTCAGACAATTGAAGATTAACTTGCCTCGGTGTTTCCGGGGGTATTTGACTTGAACAGTATCAATTTCGAGTTGGATTTTCATTTTCAGCCCGATTACATGGGGATTTCGGAGAATTGAATGGAGCGCTGATTACCCACGAGAACTTGCGGCGGGAATAGATCCATTGCACTCTTCGATAAGCTTAGAAAAAAATGTTGAAAAAGTCTCCAGGTAGCTCACGTGCGCACCCGTCTCTCGGGAGCTCTCGCCGAAAACAATTCGCAACACAACCTCGAGCTCCTGCAATTTATTTCAAATTGTGCGAATCCCAGGAGGATTTCCGCCCGCATCAACTGTTCAATAATTTTTCCATCAATTTAACACCACAAATTGGCGCTCGGCAAAACACTCACGTTCAGTCGCCAAATTACAGGCGTCTGTCTCTGCGGAGCGTTGCTCGGCATTTAAGAAACACGCCCGCCCTGTAATTTGCGGATATTCATTTAATGCGCAGCACCCCCGGCTGTAACAAATGCCACTGGAAGCCCTTTGGCCTCCGACTTGAAGACTTTGATCAGCAACGGGGCGTTCTATGCTTTTATGGGCCAAAATTGAAATTTGTTGAAATGCTTTTAAGCATAAATCTTATTTAAGTCCCCCACAAAAATAGTGCTTTATCTTTTCTATTCAAAACTTAAACGTTCTAAGTGATTGGTTAATTTAATGTGAAGCTCAAGGGCGCTCGCGTTTGCAAAGTGAACAGAAACGGCCTTTGCACTCAAGTCAACCGCGGAATTAATCAACTAATTTATGAAGCTTCGTTCCCCTGTGAGCTGAAATATTCTGATCAAAATTTCTCCTATTGTTGTTACAGGCAGGCGTTGATGGCGCAGCGCGGTTCGTCCGATTCGGATAAATTAAACCCGACACACGTGAGCAGCTCACGTGCCCCAGCTCATCTCAGTCAAACTGGACGTCATGACAATCAGGAGGATGACGACAAGCTGCTGGACGTGGTCGGTCCGCCCCAGAGCCCTCTGCTGCCCCTCAGTCACTCGCTGCAGCAAATGCACGCACACCCACACTCAGGTATTGTTGAACATTTTTTAGTAACTTTTCGAACGCATGCCAATTTACCTTAAAATTGACGAAACTTTCGAAAAAGTGTACAGTTGTTGTAAAATTTGCTTAACGACTATATTTTCGAAGCAATTGCAATTGCACCAAAAAACTCGTCACTCTCGCTCCTCGAGGAATTTAGAATTCTTCCACGATCCTCAGCAAAGCGCCAACTGCAAATTATATGACCCAACTTTTTCTAGACCGCGTTTTTCAATTTGAATTGTGCGATCATTTAGATTTTTATTTTTGAATTTGAATTTGTTAATAACAAATAAAATTATTCTAAACTACATGTTTTTCGGAAGCAGACTCTCTTCTCATTCTAAACTGTAAAATAAGCGATTTTTAGAAAGGATTACAATTTAACATTAAAAAGTTCTTGCAGCCTGGTTCAACCACTTGACTGGTGGAGGCGATGCGCAGTCGAATGAAGAAGCGATCCGGAGGCGGCTGCAGCCGGACGAGTCGGAAAGGGACGGGAGCGATTCGAGCTGCTCGGAGAGCGTCGCCGGGAGCACGGGCGGGGCGTTCCGGCCGACGTCAGGGAGTCCCAAGGAGGGTCACAACTCCGCCGGGACGTCATATCCTTCACCGAATATATCAGTGGGTCCACCAATACATCCACCGCCACATTTACTGCCTTATCTCTACCCACACGGCCTGTACCCGCCCCCGCCGCTGTCCCTACTGCACAACCCGGCGGCGGCGGCGGCCATGAATCCGGGACTCAACCCGGGTCTGCTCTTCAACGCACAACTCGCGCTCGCCGCCCAGCACCCCGCCTTATTCGGCCACTACTCGGGCCACTCGCCGGCGTCCCCGCTGCAGGGTCTCAAGGGGCACCGGTTCTCGCCCTACAGCCTGCCCGGGAGCCTCGGGTCCGCGTTTGACGCGGTCACGCCCGGGTCGAACTCCACGACCGGGCGGGGCGGAGGCGGCGATCACGGCGACAGCGGGCCCCGCAGCCTCAGCTCCAGTCCGCGACCTCGTGCCTCTTCGAACTCACCCCCAACCAGACCGATTTCGGTGTCGCCCACCACGCCGCCCTCGGGGTTGCCCCCCCTCGGTCAGGGCAAGGCGCTCTCCACGCAGTCGAGCTCGCCGTCGGAGCTGAAGAGCATCGAGAAGATGGTGAACGGGCTCGAGGTGCAGCACAACGGGGGCGCGGTCGCGGTGATCGAGGAGCCCGCGACGACGTCCGCCACAAAACTCGCCTCCCCCCTGAGGGAGCAGTGACATTTGGACGAGAGCGACTCGAAGCCAGCCATCGACTTGGACGCGTGACGCTAGATCCTCTTGTTTGCAACAATCCTCGCCCTACTGTGTATATCTGGCAGCACGAATTTCGTTTTAGTTCCGACCGCCTGTTTTCCTCTATCTGTGTAATGTGTATTTGATATAACTGTAAATACTATGCAAGTAACCCTAAAGTTTATATGACTGTACATAGCGTAATTAGAGATATCTGGTAACACTAATCACACGCGTGAGTGATATAATCAGTGCAACAATGTTGCCATTGTGCAAAACAACAAATTAGTTCTAAAGAGATATAAATAGATGAAATTCCTTTCTTTTGCTTAGAGTACGAATCCAAGAGAGACCGAAGGCAGAGAGATAGAGAAACCAATGCAGATGAGCAAATGGCAAAGCTAATAAGATAGAGAGAGAGAGAGTAAAAGGGAGCAATGTTGCCCTATCCTTGTTTACCTTGATTCCATTTTAGCATTATTTATTTGTAAACCACATTTGTTTCCTTCAATTAATGAAATTAATTGCGACGCAGTGATGAGGTTAGTAATCTAGTGAAATGAGAATTATTAATTTATGTCACTACCGACACAACTAGGTTATTTAAATAATATAAAGAGAAGTAAAGTGAAAATAAATATATTCATTGAAGCAAAGTTTAATATTTTATTAACTGTAAATGTCGTCACCAAAGAGTTTATTTTTAGTTATACTTTGTTTAGGTCTTTTTCATTTTAAGAATAAAGTGAACATATGTTGAAAGCGCTTATTTTTCTTCTCGTTTTGATTTCTCACTGGCGCAGGTGGCTGCAAACGAGGACACTGCCGCCCTTGAAAATTCATTGGTTGAAATTTTAAGATTATGGCACGTGCCAGCTAAGGGGCAGCAGTTTGATTCCATTTACTGTCATTTTGTGAAAAGTGAAAAGTCCTGTCCTGGCTTCTTGCATCCAAAACGTCTGTAAAATTTATTTTCAGGAAACACATCCAACGATCTGAAAGTAAGAATAATTTTTGTCACAAGGTAAATAAAACTAGATTTAGAAATAAATGAATATTTTATTTCAGCAACTACTACTATTAATTATGCTTAAACTACGTTTATTTACAGGGTGTACATAAGTTGCATCAGTAAAATTGTTTTTTACTCCCGAGCCGAAGACGAGCCTGTACAGTTTTAGAACTTTACCCTGCATATAAACAAACTCAGGTATGTAGAAATAAAACATACATATATATGCATAAATATCTTGAAATGCATTAAACTAACAGTGGAGTGCAGTGTTGTTATCCGACTTATACGTTTTCGCTGTATATAATTTTATTATCGTAAGACGTCAGGTGCATACAAAAGTAAAAAAGAAGCGGTAGTTAATAACAAGATCTCAGGATAATTTAAAAAATCGCCAGTCTAAAATTGTACTTCAAAAGCGTTTGTAGCTTTTCTTTCGCATTGTTCTTACACCTGAACGTAATGAAGGAAATTATGTAGCGCACTGAAGTCACGTTTTCGCATGATATTTCGGTTTAAAGCCTCCGCAACGGAAAGATAGACCCAGTTGAATTGCATCGCAACCCAGGCCCTTCGTGGGCTGTGGCTGTTTAAGTTTGCGAAAATTCGGGGAGTCTTGAAATTGGGCGGGGGCCTGCGAACCTGAGATTTATCATCTTCCAATAAACCGTGAGCTGCCGCGCGGGACGGGACGATCGTGTGCATGTAAAAGGCCATCAGGGCTCTCGTGGCAGCTTTACGGCAGTCCTTCCGAATAAATTTGTCATTTTATCATTTATTCCCAGCGATTTCGTTTCCCTTATCGAGCAGCGATCAGCGATGCCTATTTAAAAAAATGAGGTTTTCGAGTGATTGGGATGAGTCGGCACAAGGCGTGGGGCAGAGCACCGCAAAAAGCACAACCACCGCTGGGGATGAGACTGCGAAGTAAAAACAAATTACCGAGACCTAACAAGAAAATTGTCATTCCGTGACTAAGTGTATTCAATCGATTTGCTATTTTTAAAAGAATTTTCACAAATAAGCAACTTCCAGCGAAGGGTTGCCTTTATCGTGATTTCGGCTGCAGGAAAAATCGCCCCGAGTTAAATGTTCTTTGAGAAAACGCCAAAAAACCCAATGGGTCTATTCTACTCCCTTGGCGAGGGGTGGGGACGAGGCCCAGAGGGCGGGCGAGGCGCTGACAGCAAGAAGCCCCTGAAACTAATGAAGTCTCAAATTTCTCCGGTGCGGCAATTTCTTTCGTCTAATGCTTATCTTGGGCGCTGTCACGCCAGCAACCGCCTGCTCCGAATCCGGACAGGTGAATTAAAGCGCCCGGTTTCTCGGGGAGTCTGTCAGCCGTCAGGGCCCCGCCGCCCGCCGGAGCCCGATTGACTACCCAAAGCGGGCTCGGGCCGGCTTGGGTAGTGCACGAACCACCCCCGGCCCTTTGCATGCGCCGCGCCGCAGCAAGGGACGAGATGCGACTTTGCGGGACTTACGTCCGCCTCCGACATCCGAACTTTCAGAATATTTAAATGTGAGCGGAAATCACGAACGTGTAAGCAATTTCCCAGAGTTTCGGGAATATTTCCGGTTAGGAGCTTAATTTGTATTCCTGGAAAATCAATACTTGTATTTTCTTCTCTCAAGCAGATAAAATGTTATCCAATCCAGAGCAATTTTAACTAATTTTACATCGTATAAATTCTCTCAGAATAGGATGGTGCCGTTGACTACTATATTAATTTTAATATTGCCTCTATTAAATTCTCTAAATAATAGGATACTTTCTTTTTATTTTTCCCCACAGAAAACAATCGCTCGGGATCAGGACTCTGAGAGCTGAAATTTAACCCTGGAATTAACCGAGGAGGAAACTTTCACCTGAAGAGACCCAACTACTTTGAAAAAACCAACAACAAAAATATTAAAAGTAGTACTAAAATTTCATATAAGCTCATTTTGTGCAAGACCGTGTTTTAAGCAAAAATTTCTCCATCCGTATTTAGAATTAAGTTCAAATAAAATTGTCCAGAATTTGTAAAAATGAAAAACAAATGAAAATAAACATTTAAACATAATTTGTAATCTTTTATTTACCGCCCCTTCCCCTTTAAATGAATTTTCAGAAATTAGCTTCATCATTTGATTCGCTTTTTAAGACAAAAAGGTAAGTTTTAACTTAATCCTGAAAGAAAAGAGAAAAAAAATTTGGCGTTCTGCTGCAATTTCTGGGCTGTTCAAAATTCCGAAAATCGCTAAAAATCGAATTTCTGTAACAGGAGCCCAGAAACCGCAGCAGGCAAAATTTCCACTTGCCCCGCTGACGTCAGAATTTGATCTGACCAATCAGAGCTAGGCTTTTATTTGACCAATCAGAACTAGGCTTTTATTTGACCAATCAGGGGCTCTTGAAAACCAGGAAAAAAAAATTGTCGTTGCTGCCTGCGATTTCTGGGCTCCTGTTACCAAAACCTGCACGTTAAAAATCAACATCAAAACCAATCAGACCTAGACTTTTATTTGACCAATCAGAGCTAGGCTTTTATTTGACCAATCAGAACTAGGCTTTTATTTGACCAATCAGGGGCTCTTGAAAACCAGGAAAAAAAATTTGTCGTTGCTGCCTGCGATTTCTGGGCTCCTGTTACCAAAACCTGCACGTTAGCAATCAACATCAAAACCAAGCCTCGCGAGTTAAAAGTCAAAATCGAGTAACAGGAGCCCAGAGTCGGTAGTAGGGCAAAACCGGATTGTGTATCGGGTGCCCCGTGGTTTGGGTACCCGGTGGAAATGTCCCAATCGTTCGTGCCCCGAATAAAATTACCCAAACAAACTGAAGCCACGCCCGTTTTGGAAGACAGTTTTGTCTAACAGATGGCGCCTCAAAAACCAACGAATTCTCACAATTTTATCGTGTAAAACCATGAAAAATGCCTGAAAAACCTGAAAATTTCATTTTTTATGCAGATGAAAATAACAAATTCAAAATTTTTGCGATTTTTAAGGGAAAAGGAAGGGAAAGGGTGGTAAATAAAAAATTACAGATTATGTTTAAATGTTTATTTCCAACTTTTTTTCATTTTTACAAATTCTGGACAATTTTGATTGAACTTAATTCTAAATAAGGTTAATTAATGTATACATTATGGATATAAAATTATTGCAAACAAATTAAAAGTTAATATATTAAACTGGTCTTGTAAAAAATTAACATTTATGCAATATTAATTCTAATTTTAAAATTTGTTTGTTGGTTTTCTCATCAGGTGAAAATTTCTTCTAATTCCAGGGTTAAATTTTAGCTTCCAGAGTCCTGATCCCGGGCGATTCGGTTCCTGTGCAGAAAAATCACTTCAGTTGAATGTTTCTTCCTTGGCTAATTCCAGGGTTAAATTTCACCTCCCAGAGTCCTGATCCTGGGCGATTGTTTCCTGTGGGGAAAAATAAAAAGAAACAATTATTTAGAGAATCACTAAGAGGATAACATTTAATTATTATATTATAACAAAATTCGAAAAAACGGGTAAAAAGTAATCAGCCATTTGATATCTACACATACAAAATAACTCCTGACTGGCTGATTTAGCAACGCCGAGCTGAAACTACTAAAGCTAATTACATGAAATTTGGACAGTAAGTTTCTTTTGTGACGAAAGCACACACTAAGAAAGGATTTTATGAAATTCTTCTCCTAAGGAGGTAAAATAGGAAATTTAAGTTTGTATTAAAACCCTTCATTTATGAAAATGAATCCATGAAAATTGATATTTGGCTTTAAAGTTAGAAATTAAGAAAGACGTACATATAATATTTCCGTATTTTTGGAAAATTATTCCTTAAGGGGGTAAAATACGAGATGAAAGTTTGTAAAGAAGTTTCGTTATTTTTGTAGTTAAACTTATTAAAATTAGTAATTAGCCTGTTCGATTGTAAATTAAGAATGACGTTTTATAGTTTTTGGAAAATCATCCCCTAAAAGGCTAAAAGAGAGAATGAAAATTGATTATCCTATATTGTTAAAATTTACAAAATTTTGAAAGTATGGTGATATTTTTATCACGTAAAAACCATTTATCCGATTGAGATAACATTTTACTGGCATGTTGCACTTGACTTACCTCATTGACATATGTAATTGAAAGTGTGTACATAATTTACGTTCAATCAATATTAAAAATTCCCTGACCATTTCAAGAGAATGTATTTCTAAAGGGAAAAAATAATTAATTTTTTAATATTAAAAAACAAAAAAGTTCCTCTTGAAATGCTCAAGGTATTTTCAGATTGAACATAATTTATGTAAAAAACTGGACTCGCCATATAAAAGTTTGTAACTTTGATAGTTTTGAAATCGGCAACGTCATTTTTATTTGTTATTAAAGTTTAGCTTTATTATAGGGATAGTTGGGCCCGCGCATCGCCGGGTACGGGTCAGCTAGTGCTTCATAAATTACAACAAATTAGGCTAAATAAGCGATACAAGATGGTCCGAAATTGATTGCTGGACTCCAGCGACTCACGGCTTAAATTTATGCACTTGTTTGAGATATCCATACTTGTGGAATTTTACGCCAATTAAGTCGAACTTGTGCGTAGGTAAATCATCGAGAGTGATTTACCTATCAGGAGGAGGGAAATCAGCAGCGCAGCAGTGCCAATCTGCGTTTTTGCACGACGGCGGCGCGCGCGTGTGCGAGGCAAGCCGCCGGCGAGCTTCTGAGGACCGGCGAGAAAACAGCTTAGCCACGTCCTGGCAACGAAAAATCTGCGGCTTAACCGAAGATGATCATGCGATTAATTAGACTAGGCTTACGAACTTTATACAAATGACATACGCCAAGAATTTAATGAGCACTGGACGCCGCATAAATTCACCGCCTGTGCAGCGGCGTATAGCCTCGAAGGCAGCGGCCGCACTATCGGAACATTTGAGTGATTGATTGACTGAATTATGGCAATTTGTATGCCAATTTGATGGTTATTCGGCGCTGCTGTAATCGGCTCATTAGGCAGCATATTTACCCGGACGAAAAGTGCGCTACCACTGCACAACAATGCGCCACTTACGCAAAGTGGCGGTCGCTTTGATCGCGCTTACGCAACAACCGCGCTAAGTGTTTTCTTCCCAACGCCGAAGTATAATCAATAAGCTGCCTCTGCGGTCAATGAGAGCGCCCCGCACGCCGTGGCAACAGCCGAGATAAAAAGATGTCGCCAAATCCATGTCCATAAGTATCTTGACTCCTGCACCGATCATTTCCTTACTTCTATATATTAGTATTTGCATTACTGCATTCATAATTCAAATATGATTCAGCAAACGAAATATAAATAACAACACACTATGTAAATTACCCATGATCACACCATAAGAACATTAAAAAGTTGAGAATGATTACAAAATATCTTCACTTTCATTCCAAATTGTATGAGTAGGTATTTGATAATGTAGTGCTAAATTGTATGCCGTAAAAGTATACCTGTTCCAAGAAACCTAATATGCTTCGATTAATAATTAACAATTAAATAAAATTACACAGCAACCCAATCTGAAAAAAAACGTCGTGAGCTAAATGAATCGTATTGTAATTTTTGACTGTTTAATATTACATTACCTTTTTTCTTCTCAGTATCAAATTTGGTTCAAGTTAGATAGAAAATTTTGCATTGAATTTAAATTTTAAATTTTTTATATAAAGATTTTAAAATTTGCGAAAAGCGCATCAAATTGCCATGATATTTAAATGTTTGGATTATGTAAGTTTTTAACGGAAATATATTAATAAATCCAGGAAATTTAAATTCATTTTGCGAAATAAAAATCGTTAGATATGGCACACTGATTCATAAATTTCAAATCAATGCAAATTTTCCTGCAAAACCTAGAACCTGATACGATGTGAAAAGAACACAGCTCGTCTGGTCTTCTCATATCAAAAGCAGCAGATCTACAAATGTTTTCTTATATAGTCTTAACATATATTCAGCCATAAACAAATTCATTTGTGATCAAAATGGGGTTAATTCGTAATACCTGAGAACAAGGACTTACAAAGAAAAGAGAACTTTAAGTGAGGGAAACCCGGTTCTAGCTAGATATTCGCCTACAAATTGCAAATAAAGGAGCCTTTTGCAAATTTCGATCTACAGATGCTGCGACTGAAGCTCTGAAACCTACATAACTCTCTCATGAGTCAGTTCAGTCTATGCTCCCTCAGAAAGTCAGCAGTCAGTACGAGTATTTAATTGTAGGCCATAAAAGCATTCAAATATATCAACGGACTTATCGAACAAGAAAAGGCTTTTCAACATAACCCAATTTCCCGAAATTCCAGAGGCAGTTTCCCCGATTTCGTGTAAACAAAACGAATAATTGCGTCTAAATCAGAGTCAATGGGGCGAGACCTCGTCCATCGCCCGTAACTGTCCTTAGCAATCGCTTTTTTCGTATAAACAGCGGCGGTCGGACACGTAACAGTGGGCGGCCGCCCGCTAAACAAAGCGCTTTAATTTGTTCCACTTCATTATCCTCACCTCGTTCGCAACCAGGAGCTATTTATGCATATGGACGAGGCAATTGCCGCAATAGGAAATCTGAAATCTGGGAATTGTCGTCGCACAAAGCGGCGGAAGGTGATTCCGCACCTTCGCCTAGCTGCGTACTGAACCAGCGCCAGAGGCCATAAATCCGAAGACGAGGCGAGTTCCGCGCACAGTGCCAGAGGTCAGCTGCTCAGGCTTCGACTTGAGGCGGCCGCGGCGGAACAATGGCAGGAAATATGAAAATTGTTGCAACGGCCATCCATCAGATGGAATCGGAGGACACTCCTCGGCCGCGCGAGTTTTCGGCCGCGTATCTTTTTATCCATGAATGCGCCCTGGCCCCGGCGCCCGCTCGGCCCAGAATCTCGCTAGCGACGCGGCGGCGAGATCTTTTTATCTAGATCCGCGGACACGGCACCCTCCTGGTGTCAGTGCGGCTGCGGACGACTCGTTGCGAAAAGGAATTTTCTGACCTGCGAACGCGATGTCAACCGGCGCGGAGTCCACGCGATTAATGGCGATTAAAATAACCCATATGCGCACCCACCGCGGTGGAAATTGTCGCCAGCCGACTGCGAAGAATGCCGCGAGGAGCTTCCCGCTCCGACTCGCGGGAACAATAAGCCCGCTCCGATAAGATCCCCAATTTGAATTCATAATTTACGGCCGCTTGGCTGTGCTGAATTCCTCCTGACTGATTTGTCCCACGCTAAAAATGTTAATCGAGGTTGATTTAAAAAAACGCAATTTTACCCTTTCAAAATTATGTAAGTAGCTGTAAGGCGGTTCTACTCAATCGCAGTTATCAGGACTTCCAGAGCTTTACATCGCCTAGCCTATGGGAACGGTTAATATATATAAAATAAATAATAAAAAATAAAATAAAAATAACCATCATTTAACCAGCTCAATGTAATTTTACAAGGGTATATATGTACATAGGAATATTTTACTATACAGGGCGGTCACTTTTCACTGTAAGCAAAAATATGTATAGGTACTCCCAATTTTATATTTTAATAAAAATACATCGAAGAGTGAAACATCAATTAAACATTTTCAAACCTATATGTACGTTAAAACTAAAGTACCTACTTAGTTTCTTTGGCCGTGTCTGCTTTTGTGAAATAATTGCGAAGATAAAGCTACTTGCTACTGGAGGCAGGTGATGAAATTAAATTACATGAAAGGGAAATTGAAATGCAGGAAACAGTGTTAATTTGGTTTTTGAATTAAAAGAAAGTGATAGAAAGGACGATTAAGTATTTGACAAAATCATACCTTTACTTTTCAGGGCTAAATTCAGAACCTCAAAAAGTATTGAACCAGGAAAACTTTCCCTATTTAAAGGTCCTTTTTAGAAATTATGCAAAATATGTATATTAAGTTTATTAAACGCAAAATGTGGAACTCAACTGAACTGTGCACTTATCACGAGTGCGGCAAACAGGGCGAAATGGAGCGACGGGATCAGCGCAGACGAGTAGAAAAGCGGGCAAGCGCAAATTTAGCTACCTCCGAATTGGGCTGGTCATTTGCATTTCGCCGGGGACCGCTCCGCAGTTCTTTGAGCTCTAGCTAAGAATATTAAGAGCTCGGACCTCGCCGTGCCGGCCCGGGCGCAATATTTCGAATGCACGCTGCGACGGCATCACAAATCACTCAAATCCATTTCAATCATCCCCCGGCCGGGGTGGTCGGATTTCACATCCAGAAGACTTTAAGCAGCACAAAACGCAGTCAAGCGTTTAGTTCGCATGGATGACCGTCTCCCCAGCGTCCCGGCCGGCGGGAGGGGCTGCGTCCGCAACTGGATGCTATTTTGTCACAGCCAGAGACGGGCCACTAAAGGCAAACGATGGTCCGATCCAGAAAATCAAGAAAAAAGCGGAGGGAGCGCAGGAAAATAGTCGTCAAATGAAAATGACGGTGCCCGCTGCAAACATCGCATTCATCTCGGTCCGATGGTGTGGTGCTCTGCGCGGGGCACAAAGGAGCCCCGGCGCGGCGCTCCGCCGTGTCTACTTTTTACGTCCTCATCGGAGATTGAAAAGGTTTCGACCAGCAGCCCGCACTTTCCTCCGAAATGTTTGCGCTTTTCACAATTCGGTGGAGAGGAAGTGGTAGCTCGATTAGCCCTATCACGGCTTACGTCTGCTGAATAACTCCGCGGAACCTTTCACGTGGACCCCAACACCACCCACCGCCGCGCCGCCCGGCTGCCTGTGGTTATACGGAAAGATCAGTGAAACGTCGAAAATCCTCCGCATGGTCAGTTGGACGTGATTGAGCATTTTCTGCATTTTGGGAAATTCATTTCGACTTCGGCACGGAGCTGCCCACGACTCGTGTAATTGATGAGTTGTCATGCCGTGGGTGGGACTCGCCAGGACTTTCGGAACGTGAAAAATTGATTTTTACCCTCCGCTTTTGAGCTGATGACATTTTTTTTGTATATACGCCACCGAACGAGACGAATCCCATTTAAATTTGACTAGGAAGTCGCCCACTTCGGGCCCCGCTCGCAGCATATTTTGACTTGATTATGCCGGATCAGCGCCAGATGTCGTTTGTCTAAATAATTCTAATTCTATCGCTGGATGGTTCCCGACCCTGTTGGAGCCTATCCGGCGCGAAAAGTTTACGAAACTTCGCTTCGGCAAGACACTAACTGCCGATATCACTCGAAACTCCGAGATAAGACGAGACAAATTTATTTGCCAAATTATCAGAATCGGAATAATTTATAAAGCCCGTTCGCCCCTCCACGAATCTTGGAGTCAACGCGGAAGCAAGAGCAACCCACCCTCATTTATTTCGCTCAGGGTGAAGTCATCGACAGTCGTCGATCCGGCCACGAGTGATGGGCCCGTGGCCGTTCAAAAGAATCTCGCATTCCGGCGTCTTCTAACTAAATAAGGGATGATAACGACTCAGGGAGGGCGGCTCGGCTGCCCAGCGCCCAGATCTAGGAAGC
This sequence comes from Machimus atricapillus, assembly GCA_933228815.1. Lineage (NCBI taxonomy): Eukaryota > Metazoa > Arthropoda > Insecta > Diptera > Asilidae > Machimus > Machimus atricapillus. The sequence continues at coordinate 42,618,808 of OW121787.1, read as the reverse complement.
AAACCAGGGGCTCTGCAGCGATAGTTTCGTTTTAATCGGCCTCGGGGCCAGCGCCACCGGGATGGGGTGAGAATTGGACGCATATGTGAAATGGCTTGTGCTAACTGTTTAACAGCACTTTCGTCCTTAATTGCAGCCTTTCCGGGAGGACGAATGTTTTCGATTGTTAGAATAAATTTCCTGAGAGCGAAAGTGGCATTTTGGTAATTGAAGTAGCCGGGGTCGAAGGGTGTGCAAACACACCCCAGATGGTGGCCACTGGAAACTTCCTTGAGAGTAATTGAACGATTTATTTTTATGACTCCATCGACAAATGGCTCAATCTAATTTTTTGAATCCCTTGTCAGGCACTTTTTAAGTATCTTATGCTTTTATCTGCTGCAATCTACCAGAAAAGCTTATCAAAAAGTAAATTTTTGAAAAATGCAGCCGGGGGGGATTGCAGGATTCCATATAAATTTACACAAATTAATAAATGATAATCATTAAGTGTCTAAAATACTATATACAGAGAATGATTGCATAAATTATGTTTGTATCATAGATAGAAAATAATGATTGTTTCTGAAATTTAAAACAAAAAAATCATCACTTTATGCAAAGCTAAAATCAATTATTCCATTATTTGTAAGATTATTTGTTAGATTCAATAATTTGAAATAATGTTTTTATTCTTTTCGGCTTAATAAAAATTATTTTCTTCTGGTAAAAATAAGAAGCCAAGGTTGCTTTTTATATTTTCAAGCTGAAGATGTAAAGTTACAAAAAGGAACTATTCAAAATTTATTACTTGTTCACCTCAACTCATGTTTGGATATAAAAGAACTTTAAACAACAAAAAAAGTTTTTTTTTAAACACAGTTAATTCCGACATTATAACCAAAAAACTCAAGATGGCTTTTTATTTTTGACGGAAAAATAATTTCAAGTTTCACAACGTGTTATTTTTGGCTCCAAAAAATACAAAACATATGTATATTATTATCTGTTAGGAGTAGGTACCAGGTAAAGAGAGCTTTTCAGAAAAAGTCATAACTGGTACGGTCCTTGTTAAGAATTAATTTTTATTTTTTAACTGTTTCAAATTATACTCCTTACATTATTTAAGTCGTGGAAAGTAAAAACCGATTCGGAATCATATGCCTCTTCTTTTTTTAAGTCGGTTAAAAATCTCTTTTTTTTATTAGTTATAATAAATAATAATTAATTATTACTTGATCGTTAACAAACAATCGAAAAATAAATATCACCTAATCGACAAACAAAATTATTTGATAATACATAGTTTATATTTTTTTACAGACCCTATATAAGGTATTTAACACAGATTAAAATATAAAGACAAGAAATATTAAGAATAAGTATAAGATATTAATTATTATAACGACAATATGAAACTTTTTCGATCTGAAAAGTAACCACTATACATATTTACATTAATGTGTATTTTCTCTCATTCATTGCATTCGGACCAAAAGACGCGTGTTCAGCGAATTTGATTCGATGGCAGTTACTAGTTACAGCCATGGTAAAACATTTTAATTAATGGAAATAGGAAAAAAATTAAAAACTTATTACTGGCAAAGTATGGGGGGATATGTGAATAAACTAAGGGTTTCAATCTGCAAATGAGAAACACTTCACTTTAACTCGATAGCAAAAAGGGCAAAGAGAGAGGAGCGTAAGGAGCCTTTTCATAAAAAATACGAATTGCTACCGCTGAAATTGCTGCTGGCCGCAGTGCTGGCCATCTCCTTAAGGCTCCAGCACCACGTCATTTCGCGGCAATAAAACTAGTCGAGTGTGACCGCTCAATATTCATCAGGGCGATATCAAAGGCAACTGAAACTGAATGGCATCGTCACAAAAAGCCTCTCAGGGTGTTATTAAAAGGCAAAAAACAGACCCGCTCCGGTCTATCAGGCTAATTGATCGGTTCCATATGGTCAATCGTGTCTGACCATCTCGATGCGTTTTGCATAAATTTTCCATTATTAAAGGAAGCAAAAACGGATGTCAACATTTTTTAACCGATTCATTGTACCTGGCCTGCTGGGGGAATTTCACGGTTCAACTGTCGGCCGGGTTGGAAGGGCGCTATTTAAATTGAGTATTGACGGCTTGTGGTGTTAACTCGGCCCGGACGGCACCCCCGAGTGCCTCTGGCGGCGCTGCTGTCTTTCCGCCAGATCGGCGATTTCTCCCCCGGATTCCAAGACTGTAGCAACTGAGTTGGAATTAATATTTAACTGCGTTCGCGTAAATGCCCCTCCCCGCCCTGTCCGAAGTATGGCTTATGTTGTTACTGTCACACTAATTTTGGTTGTCACTTGCAATAAATTTCGTGGCAAATTGAGCGTTAAACTACCTCTCCTCGCTTCTTTCTAATGCACCAGCCCGTGGCGTGGGTCTCACAAGACTCCGGCGGTTTTTATTGCCGTTTGTACTTTTGCTGTAATTGGTCTTGTTGCTGCTGGTTTTTGTTGTCGAAAAATCATTTCTCCTATGCCACACACTCCCAGAAATAGAACACGAGAAGCTTAGCGTACCAGCGGTCATTTTCTATATTTTTCTTGAAAACCCTCAAGGGTTTCCCTTTTATTAAAATTAAAATTATAACGAAAACAACTGAAATGGTAACGAGTACCTAAATATGTTTGCTAATGCATGCATAATTTTTTGAAATTATTTAATTTTGATGGCACGCATATAAGTGAGGTTTCAGAAGCAAATTTAACAATGCCTTATTCATTTCAATCAGGAGAAACGATAAAGTCCTATTATGTGCCTATATATTGAGGATGCAAAATGAATCAGAAATACGAATTGTGCGTTAATTACCATTTGAAATTTCAGTGGCTCATCTCCCAGGCACATAAGTAAAAATTATACAATCGCCTTCAATTCGAACACGGTTCACGAATTTGCAAAACTCTGAGACAACTAAATAATTTAGTATAAACTCTAAAAAGTACAAAGATAAACTGAGACCAAATAGCCAGCATTAACTGTGATTTAATGTCCAAATGTTGTTGACCGCTCACGAGTTATTAAACCTCACTTAGAATAGAATATAGAATAGCAATAAACTATCATAAACTCATAACATTCATAAAAAAAATAGAAAACTACTGAATTTACCGCGTTAATATAAAAGAATGATTTTTTCCCATGACAATTAAATAGGAGAAAAACTATGTTTGTGTTTTCATAGGTTTGAGCACGGAGTGTGAGCATTTGTGTTAGATCTATAGAACTACAACATTGGTCTATAGGCCAAAAAATAGAAAACTAAAATTCCCCAACAAAAAAGCAAAAAAGCACACTTTCATAAAAAGAGGAAAGAAACCGAATAATATTAACTTCGGTCATGAAATGTATAAAAATAATGCTCGTTCTACTAACAATGTTTCTTTATAACAAGATATCAACAAGATCATTTCAAAGGCGAAAGATATACATAATATAATTTTTAAATCCTTGAATGTAAAAATTGCGAACATTATGCTGTAATAGGAAAGTAAAATTTCGTGTAAAATCATTATACAATTTTTTAATGTGATAACCTTTAATTTATTTTAGCGTTTGTCCACTAATTAATAATGCTTTGCTTATCGAATGATAACTATATAGGTAGGTACTATGCAATTAACTTTTTAACATGAACTTTAGAAAAAAAAATAGTTTTCCAAAGCAGTGGATTTGAACATTCATTTCGGGGATTTTTTATACTTACTCCATTCTGGCAGCAGCAAAGCGGGCGGAACGCCGCGTCGCATCGTAAAATAACTCAAAGCAAGTGATTTATTCGAGTGAATTTGCCATACCACAGAGAGCAGAAGATTTATGATAAACAAACAGCAGGTGATGCAATTAACTGTACAAATGCAGTACTTAAGCTGCCGAAATGGTTCCAACCCTTTCCCGGGCCAAGCGCGGCATGCACCTATAACTCAGGCATCAAGAGCCAAGCTAATCGACCATAAACAGGCTGAACCGAGTTATTTTCGGCAAGAAACCATTAAAATTACGGCCGTGAGCCGAAAGTGCCAGGTATTTCCGCAGCGCGTAACCCTTTGACATTGTGGCGCAGGTCCTGACAGTGGGCGCTCTTCCGCCCCGCCGCAAACGGCCAATAAAATTATGAAACTAATTGTCAATCGGTGGTGAAACGTCAAGCGGCCGTAAGTGCTGTTCCCAGCATAGCGGCTGAGAAGCCCCAGCAGCGGCTCGTCCGTGGGGAGGTCGCGGAGGCGTCACGCACCGCGGGAATGACTCCGCGGAGCCTGCTCGGGTGTTTATGCGTCTATAAATTATCGAAAGCTATTCGCCCTACACGTAACTCTTTCCACGGAAGGGGTGAAAGTCGCCGCACGCGCGGCCAGGTCGAGGGTGGGCCGCACGCAATTACAATTACCGCGGAACAGCCGGGGAGCCACTGCTAGGCGTTCCGTGAAAAATGACAAAATTCCGTGTCGGATGCGATTGCCGCTCATTCCCGGGCTGATTCCGGCTGAGCTTTCGCATTCCGGGCTGTCTCCTCGGCGAATTTGGGCGCTTTTTCACCCCCGCCCGACAGGTAAATTCGCATGTTCGCGATGTTCTGGCGATGTCATCGTTTTAAGCTGTCTTGTCAGCTTTGATTTATCGGCCGCCGAGCCTTACCCGGTACTTACCTGTGTCATTGTGCGGTAATTTGTTAAGTAGACTCGATGAATTATCCCCAGTCACGACCAGCCGTCATCTTCGCGGTTGGGCCTGATTAGCAGGTACGAAAGGGTTCCGCTCCGCGCCGGTTAATTAGCGCTCGACGATGTCTCCTTATCTGCCGTTACCTTGGCGTTCTCCCGGCCCGTGTGCTCCTATTGATCGCACTTCGAAGCTGGCACGTAAATTTAAAAATGTTATTCATTTAACAAAGACCGAAAACAATCATGCAATACCATTGGTTTCCAGTTTCGCCGCTATAACTCGTCAAACTATAGTTGCAAACAAAGTAATGCTATTTTTTTACAAAAGAATTATCTCGTAAAGATAGGCACTACAAACAATTTCTTGTCATGTATTTCAAAATCTGCTGTCACAACGGTGCTTTTCAAATTAATATTATATTTTTTGGCAGTTCTTGAACAATTTAGCTCACTAACTACATGAAATCTACACACAAAAAATAACTCTTTCTTAAATATTCTTAAAGGAAATTTAACACTCTTCTAATAGAAAATACAGCTAGCATATATGTTTTTTTATGGACAATCATTTCTATATAATGTAATTGTTCCATTGATAGGGAATTCGAAAACAATTCAAACGGAGAGTCGAAAGAACTCGATCACGAAATTCAATCATGAGTGCAAATCTGCAGTCAAAATAAATGATTTACCTAGAGTAATATTACTACTTCTTCTTTTTCATTTCCAATTTCCGAATTAACTACAATGGCTTATTAAAAGAAAGCAAATTGCTTCAAAGCAAGTTCTTTTTCATCTACCTCAACATTACACCGCTTCCCCACAGGGTTAAACTTTATTTTTCTGGGCTTTTCTGCCTTTCGTATTAAAAAAATTGCTTTTACCTGAAGGACAGCTGTAGACCTGTCTCTTTATGTCCAACGACATCGAGGATTAAGAATGACAGAAGTTGGCCGGTGTCTATCAACTAAATTATCACATTACCGGCAATTTGAAATTTCATTGTGACCGAAGGATCTTCAGAAAATGACAGTTACATTCTAACGTCGACAAATGACCACCGACCCCGAGTTCACCGTTTGGTCATGCGATCGGCCTCCATCTAAAATTACGAACGAAACGAGTACCTTTCGCAAAGGTGTTAAGCGAATAAGTCGAACGCCACTCGAGTGACGTGACGCGCATCACCTGCCCGCCAAGAGCACGTAACTTGTCACGTCGGAGTTAAAGAAATTCAACTTTTTATCCCTGCTTTCTTTAATTGTCAGGTAATTCCGCTCGAAGTGAGCTGCTGAGTGGAGGAGGAGAAAGTGACACCCTCGAAGTAATTACTTCTGCGGCACTAGGCTCGCTCAAAGGGAATGCTTAAGCCTTTCTCTAATTGATACTACGCCCCTAATTATCGCAGCAGGGTGTTGAAGTGATGTTTGTGTATTTTCAAAGCAAACTATCTGATATAGTCACCACCCACTAGCTTTTGCGTTTAAGGAAGCCATTAACCCTTCTGTTCAGGCCCCTCGAGGGTTTGCGGAATATCTTCTTTCAAAATAAATTTTAAATGAGAAGCCTCTGCAGTTTTAATGATTACCAAGTGCTGTACTTGGAGGCGTGACTTAGCTCCTTTTTCAGAATCGTATGAAATGATTTCATACCAACAAAGTGACTATCCAGTGAACTTCAGGGGACGATTAGCGCACTTCCAATAAATTTTTGCTTTTTGAATAACACTAGAATTATGAGGGAAGCAAATTTTGTAAACTAGTGTCGTAACACTCACTTTCATAACAATTTTGTTTCCTCTGAAGTAGATTAATTAGAAATCAACGTAATCCATATATGTATGTTAATTAGCAGGAAATGCTTAAAATTAAATTACACTAGCTTGCTTTCCATAAAACAAATATAAAATATGTATACGATAGTTTTAAAAAATGTCACCAAAATGCGTGTATGCACTGGAACAAAACCTTAAGAACCCAAAAAGTTTATAAACGGTAAGTAACTGATTGGCGTTTTTTTTTTTGTTAATGAAAAATTATAAAGCGCGCAAACTTAAGTAAATGAATGATGATATCAACCTCACCTAGGTCCATGTGTTGCCTATACCTACATATTCATTTATTTACCGAAGTAATTGAGTAGGTACCTACACAAAGAGTAACAGGTTGCAGTTTCGTCTTATTTTCAAATAGTTGCTATTGAAAACCATAAATTATAACGACGAGTTCGCCCTTACTATACCCAGTGATAAATTGCGTCCGCTTTCCGAGCAGCACGAGTTTTGTACGCCGCCACTTGGGCCATCGACGCAGTCCGGCGTGCGTCGATTGAGGTGAAAAGCCAAAGGGCCAGATGACACCCAACATCGGTTTCAGTCCGGTCGCCCTCACCGGTAAAGGTTTTCACTGGTTTTTATTTGTTTGTTAGTCAAATGGTGCAGCAAATTTCCATTTAATTTTAACGATTGGAGGGGCTCGCTCTTCGTCTCCCTTTGGTGTTGTGTGCGAGCGTCAGTGGAATTGATGTCCAGCAATTTAAGCCCTAATTTATGACTATCTAATTGTATTGTAATTCGTTTGGTTCGAAAAGCTGATCCCACGCCATAAGGGCTGCGATGGGCAAAGCCGACATGTGTGAGGGTAAATCGGGGCACATTTCGTTTCCCGAAATTCGGATTGATCTACAAATTTAAAACCAAATGATGATGCAGTCTCGAAACATTCTTCGCGCATTTATCACAAGTTCTCGCGAAATTCTCTTGTTACCCGCAGCCAATTCAATTTGACCCTCGCGGAGAAATCTTCCCAGGCATTCCCAAAAACGCCCATAATTTATGCGATTCCGTGCCAATTAGTCCCCTTTTCAGCAAATTACAGCTCTAATCAGTCACTTAGCTGCAAATAAATTATCATTTTTACGATACACCGCAGACAATCGCTTCTCAAGCGGTGGTCCATAAGACACCGATCTCCTGCCTGATTAACAACGCGGCAGGAAGGCAGGGAGCCACTAAGCACCTTGGAATTTGGGAAATTTAATCTGACGACCAGAAGGCGTTTGGCGGGCGATATTTATGAGCAGGGGCCCATTACATTTCCTGAAAAGACCTACACCGTCTTGGGACCGGCCGAAGGATGCTTGTTTTGAATATCTTTCCATCTATAAATCAGCGCGCAGACACACTAAGGTTGCACTAGCTAGACGAACCTAAATAATGATGCAGGAAGTTACCTTAAAGGAGAGGTTTCAGGAAAAATGTCTTGCGTATGATTTTTTAGAAATATAGGTAAGTAGTTAATGAAAATTGATGCCTGTAATAATTACGATAGTATTTTTACTAAAATCGCGGTGATTCTTATAACGTGAACCAAAATGGTATCTATCCACTATCTATCCACCAGAAATATATTGCGGAGAGAACTACGTGACGATACTGACAAATAAAAACCATAAAGTGAAGTCTTAATGTCGAACGAAGATTTTCCCACGAATAGTAACATGGGACATGTCTTCGCCCTCCTTCCAAGCATCCAATTTGCATCTTTTGTTCGACTAGCAGACATTCCCATTTGATGTTTCTGGATGTCCATTTTAATTAAAATTCATCTCAATTGGCTCCGACTACGCTCTCCGCTGCCATTGACCAGTTTCGGTGTATACACCCACTTCAATTTCGCTGCCCCAGGAGTACCTAATTTTGTTAGTCGACCCCAATGACACTGTCTTACATCTCAGCAGACGCTTCAAACGTCTCAAACGACCGATTCAAGTGACAACTCCTCGATTGGCGGCATTGAATGAAAGGGGCTCACTAGGGAAATTTGCATAATTTCATTTTCGTACACTGCATGAGCTCGACCTAATGAGATGAGTGAATCGTACCAGCCGCAGCCAATGCGATCTTCGATTACAAAAACCTTTGGTGAAAAATCCTAATCAAGCACTATAAGTGCACCCCCTTTATACAATCGAATAAAACGCATTCCCTTATTCGAGCAGATAGATTTTAGAGTAGTGTGTAAAATATTATGGTACTTGTATATTTTATGAAAAACATTTATACAAATAGTTACAACCATTCCGAAGGGAATAACTGAGATAATATCTACTCCTTTTTTTAAGACAATATAGTACCTACTTAATTTTTTTATATTGTAGGTATAGCTTTATTCCGCACAGTGGACTTGTAAAATTCGGAATCGACTTGCGAAAGTGGTTACTTCGCCTGTGTGGAAACGATCTCAAAAGATATCATAGTAAACTTTTCTAGGAGTCACGATCGCAGGGGCATTCCGTGGGGAATTAAATTTCAACATTCCTCCGGATAATTTCATTATGTTGCCGCTGAACTGGAGCTTTCCATCCAGGGCAGTTGTCAGTCAATCATCGGATCGGATCTATATGTCGAGTGAGGATAATTGCGATCGCCATCCGAACAAATTGGTCCGCGGAGCGATCGCGGACGGGCGCAGGCTCAGGTTCAGCGCCACGGCGTCGGATGCCTCGATGTAATTTTCATGTCCCTGTCACCGGTCGTAAATTAAATTTATTGCAATAATTTCGGATCTATTTGTTAATTTTTTTTTTTTGCCAGTGTACGAGTAGCAGCGCACTCGGGACTCTTTTCCCTAAGATCGCGGTTTTCGCCGTCATCCGATGACATATCAATTTCCACTTTGCGTGCGCTACGCCGTCATCCGCCGAGAGGTGATCATGATCACCAGCTCGGTCCGTGTCACACAATTCGTCACGATCCTGCGTCGAGTTAAGTGGTCAAGAAACGGGGACTTCTCTGGCGGAGATGGTGCCGAGTCCCCTCCGATGAGCCCGCTGACCATAAGCCGGTGATTGATGGGTGACAGGAAAATTGATTTTTGCTGCTTAACAACACTTTTTTGCACTGCTGGCTGTGCTCCCGGACATCGTCTTGTAATTTCGAGCCGGGTTCGGGTGAACAGAACAAACGCGCCCTGGAATGTCGGTTGCTCCCCGACGGTTTCTGGAAATGCCATAGAGTGCCGATCGGGGGGAAATCTGCAAAATAGAGAGCACCTTGGCGGCTTCTGGCCGCGCTCGGGCTTTGTTGCCGGGCTCGGTGCTACTTTTTGTCGTTCGAAATTACGCGGGAATTACTTAAATTTTTACACGCAGTAAGTGTGAGTCTGCCATGTTGGCCGGCCCGATTCGCCGGTTTGAGAAATTCCCTGGCAATCACCTTTGCATTCAGGTATTACGAGTGCTAAACTGAAATTGACCAAAAGCGGTGTGGATCGCTTTATATGGGACTGAGATCTCAATCTGCGTTTCTCGGACGCGTCTATATAGCAGCAATTGGCCCCAGGCCGCGCTCTCGTTAGACTCAAGTGCCGATGGAAGTTGCAAAATGCAATTACTGCTATTGTTGCGCTTCGATTGAAGTCTTTGCCGACTTTATCTCAATTTAGAAATTCAACGCCCCTGTGAATGGATTCTCTACCATTCCTTGCGGCTGCATCCTGATCCTTAACATTTAGAATTCGAGGCTCTCGTGGGAAACTTTAAAAACTAGCTTGAAGCTCCTAATTCCGAGATTGACTGTGAATTAGTGTCGGAGGAAAGAAAAATACTGGTTTTAAATATATGTGCATACATATAATAATACGCGATGAATTGTCTCTTGCAAGTTCTTTGGAATATTAATCCGTTTATGGGTGGAAGAAGACAATTATAAACTACATAAGTATGTTGCTTCTTTTATAGGCAACTCGTTCCATTAATCTCAGGTGGCGTAATATACATATGTATAAATTCAGGCTGCACATTATCTCTAAAACACATGCTTAATTTTAACGAAACTAATACTAAATTACTTACTACCGAAAATCTAAATATAAACTGTAGATGTCTACTTTATAAAATTTACGTCGGGTCGTTACACAAATTAAATGAGGTGTATTTTCTCATAATTTTTAATTGCTCGAAAATTAGCTCAAATTAAAACAAGAAATATAATTAACCAAAAAATAATTTTAAAAAGGAGGAATGCCCTTTGCAATATTATTAAAAAATAATTTCTCGTGGCGTGCTCTGTATTTTTGATCGCCGCCAGCTCTATTGACTCTAAAGAGAAAGCCACGGTCAATTTAACGTTCATGTTTAAAGCATACAGAATAAATGCGAAATAGTTGCAGGCGAAATTGTGGCAGTGAAACTCATTGTGAAATTTTAGTCAACATCAGCCCACCCTTGCGGTTAATAATTTCATTTAGCCCGACGCTTACCTGTGCGCATAATTTAACATTCACCGGACAATTTCTGGTCCATTGAGCTTCGTTTGTTTCGGGCACAATCACCCGGCTGCGATGGCGACTAATACAACACGTCCGCGCGATTTATTCACGTTTCCCAATTCACGCAAAATTGACGACGGCTCATTTTTTAAACTTCCGCAGTTTTTCCAATAGCACCGTTTCCCACGCAGTGAAAAGCCCCTGGTGCGCGAAGTGGGTGTGGGGCTGACGGCAGTGTTCGTCAAATTTGTAGGTACCCCATAAAAAGGCGAAGCTTGGGTAATTGAAAACAATTTAATGGAAATCAGAATGCAATTTAGTTAGCATATAGTACGCTAAACACATTGTACCTATGTACTCAAAACATGCTTGGGAAAATCTGAACTAAAATTTTTGTTCCAAAGAATGTTGAAGAAAACTTGAAACTAATGTCGAATTATCAGATTTAAAAAAGGAAGAGCATATTTTTGTCTACGGCCAATCATTGTATTATTAAACTAAAGCTTAAAACAATGAGGACAATAAAAGTACAGTTAAAGTCGGGAACTAAGCGAGGACAGAGTTGGCGAAATTACTTTGTTAAAACGAAATCAGTTCCGCAATAAAATTTTAATTTAATGGGCCAAGTCAAGTCAACTGTCACACGACCGCAAAGATTCCGAAAATAAACAAATCCTTGCGCGTTCACATAAATTAAACGCGAACAAATTTCCATGCCGTAGTCCGGAGTGACTCGTAAAGTAACCCTTTAATATGTGGCGACATCTCGCGGCTGGCACGGGCTAAAGGACTCTCCCGCAAACTATGACAGTATATTAATTTTAATTTCGTGCAATTAGGGTTGTTTTTGTCTTTTAGCATCGAGTCGGTGAGGCTGAAGCTATGTCGCATGTTGTCTTCGCGTATTATGCCCGCCTTCCCTGAACTTTGCATTTTTTCCAGTTGTGACACAATCGCTGACTTTCGTGATGTAAAAAGTTACCAGAAACTTCTGCATTTAGTTTAGGGGAATTTTTTGGCCCAACTGTGCCGCTGGAATGGTGCGCTTTTAGCTCTAATGTTGTTAGATAAAAGTTAAAGTATGCTAATTAACTCATAAATTCAAAAGAAGTCCTCAAGTCCTTAATTTTGCAGGCTTCAGTTCTGCTTCAAATGCCGGCACTTTTCTGGCGTCGAGGGAACCTCGTGAGATTTATTGACTCCTCCAACGAACGCTTAAAAGTTCCTCATGTGGGTAGACAGTGGGTGCACCTTAAAATAGTTTGCATAGAACCAAATAAGAGCGCCTTGAAATTCTGCGTTGCATTTTAAAAATCTCATAAAACTGTAGCTCAATAGAAACTGTGTCCCCACATCAGAAAGCTTCGTTCTGGCTCGCGCTTAAAAATTAATATATGTATGTTTGTATATAAATATAATTGCGAAGACTGATCTAGGAACTTTTAACTCGTTTCATCTTAATCCTTTAAATTAAATTTACTTGTACTTGACGCTAACTAACTGCCTTCTAAGTGCAAAACTTAAGTTGTTTAAAGTGTATTTGAGTAGGTGGACTAATTGCCTCCCTGTCCCACCCGTCGTGGCTAAACTTTGGAAAAAAAAGCACCGCATTGATTTCAGCCACCAATTAATTAAGTACTTGAGGCGAAACACCTCCGGGTATGTGATTAAAAGCCATGAGTCCGTCCGGACCCACCACGCCTATTGAAACATACCCTGGTCCTCAAAAGCAGGCCGGCAATTTTCGATAAGCCCAAACACATTCAGTGCGCATTTAATCAATCCGACAGTGACCGCAGCCATATCTATATCCATTAATAGCCCTTTGAGTGCCGTCGTTATGATAAGCCACCAGGGGGATTACATTAGACTAATTGGGGCTCCGCTGTTACCTAAGCCCGCCACGTAACCCGGCGCGGCTCGGCCAGGACCCCGGTCAGTGAAATCTCTTCATTCCCACTTGATTTGCACCGAAAGTTATTCGAGGACGCCACTCGTAAATAGATAGTGGCCCGACTCCCTTACTCCCCGCTATCGCCCCTGATTAGAAAAATTAATCAATTCGAGAGCTTAATGAGGAAGGTTTCACGCACAGCCCCAAAAGAAACAAGCCAAATGGCCAAGCCGCGAAATGCGCGACAGTCTCATCTTGGGAATTTTCACTAGACCCAATTACAAAAAGACGTGTCGCCAAAACCTATGCGCACTCATACGAATAGAAGCATCAGAATGAATGGACCGCAGCATCCCGAAAGACGCTAAAGCGAACCGCGATGGCAGTAAAACAGTGAACTCTGGCTCCGCGGTCTCGTAAACAGATCATCAGCCCTTGTAAAACTGGCGGTAGTCGAGTCGCGCGCGATGATCTTGTCCCCGGTCGCCAGCCTTACATCCGTTGAATATTAATCACCTGATTTTACTGACTAGCCGCGGTTCCCGTGACTCCTCTGCTTACATTAAACCAACTTTGGGGAAGCATAAAATTGTGGAGCTCAAAAAGGGAAAAAAAACTAATTAAATTAAGACTGCAGCGAGAATTTTGAAAATATTACAAGAGGTAGTTTTAACTTGCACCGGAACTCTTCATAAAGCCAGGAGAATTAAATTACTCTTTCCTGCTCAACTCCAATTTTATTCGAGTTTGTGTCAGCGATAAATGTAACTCGCAAGTTAATTTGTTGTAGGTATACGATACAATTTAATGAAAAATACTTGTAATTTTTAATTTTAATTTGGACTACCATTGCATAAACTTCAAAGGAAAACGCTTCAACCCTTCTAGTTTTTTAATAAAGTTTTCATAAAACAGACATAAAGACGTAAATCTCACATTAACGAAGTAACATACCTTTAGTTCAATTGCTAAAACGGACCACATGTTAACACTATACTTTTTCCGAAAGATATGTACATAACATATGTGTCTGCAGCAGTGAAACTAAAAACTGTATATATACCTAAAAATTTCGCAAAAACTTAAAAATACCTGGATATAAATGTCCAAGCATGATAACTTAAAGAGAAGCACCTAAACATCTCTTCAGTAAATGGAATCGCTTTGTGAAGCACAACTCACCACCCCGGTTCTCGGAGGAACGAATAAATCTTTCCAAATTCATGAATTTCCGCCCACAAAAAAGTTCGATATGGTTGAGATCTTGTTTTTCATGTTAAACGATAACTGCCTGCGTGCTACCTGTGATTTGATCACCGGATGATAACAGGTCCTTCACCCGAGACGAAGCGTTACGCATTCGTAAGTGACGAACATTCAAAGAAAGTTGAAAATGAACCCTTTCACACGTACGACACCAGCACTACAGGTGATCTCGCCAGAAAGTCTTCCTGGAAATGTGTCAGAAAATTGAATTAAGTGCTGATCGTGTCATAGCTGTGAATCGTTTATTGCTTTTACCTAGAAATCTCGTAATGAAGAAATTTGGACAGCGCTTCCCGGCTCGTTTTAGGGAACTTTTTAAGAATTCGAAAGGTTTCCGTGTTTTAACGCCTTCAGCGCATTTTTAATCAGATTGCCGACGCGCTAGATTTGGAGGTACAACCATAAAGCAGTAAAGCAGTAAATGACCATTAAATCTGTGCTGGTGCCAAGAAGCGGCCTTTATTAGGCTCCACTGATGGCTTCATTTCCAGCTTTTAGTTTTACGACATACCGTCTATCAGACCCGAAAAATTCTTCACTCTTTTCTTTAATCTGACAGTTCAAAACTTCACCTAATGACCAGGGATATTTTTGACACATCACCTTCGTACATATTTATGGTAGCTAGTTTGGACCTGTTATACACGTATACAAGCCTCGAGTGAGAAAAAACATTTTATGCTCAAAAAATTCTTGAACTCTCATTAAAGCGGTCAATGAATAGGTAACTATGAGACTTTGATTTACGATTTCTAGTATGTATAGGTACTACTAGATTATAATAATAACGGGTTTTTACTAAGGAGCGAACTAAAATATAGCTCATTCAATTTTGCGCGCACTACCGTTAGTATCATTATGAATTATATAACGACACATTAAAAAAATATAGTAGATTTATAATCAGCCACAAACGAATTGATTAATTTTCGAACTTCTAAAAGACGAACGCAATATATATGTATGTAAGTAAAATTCTGCGGTTCTTCATTAGCCAAGACTCGATTTAATCCGCGTTTCAATGGGGGAACTCGAGGCCCAAAGACAGGTACCTATAATGGAAGGCAACAATTCCCCATTCACGCGATTTGCATTAATCGCAGCCGGCAAACAAAGGGCTCTTCACGCCTTCAAGAAAAATTGCAGCATTTAAGAGTCTGGGATATCTGGTGCTCGTTCCAGTGCCTTTGATCTCGCACTTGAAGAACTTAAAATTTCCGTCAACACTTCGGCAACGGTTAGTTCAACAAAAGTTCATACGGTTGATGTTCTGAAGCCCTCGTGGAGAAAGGCATTAAAAACCCTTAAAAGGCCTAAGGGACGAAATCCGTAAAAGCATGTGCCGAGCACATGAAATCTGTTGAAAGTCAGAATTTCAGGATGTTCTAGCCCCATGGAGCTCAAAGTGAGGAGACTGAATTATCTGCAGGCAGCAGAGGCTTTCAATGTCAGCCAGCACCTTGTAGATACTTGAGAGGTGCCAAAAATTTTATTTTACTGGATCTGCAATGAAGTGATATGCCGGCGAAGAGATGCAAGTACCTACACCTTTCAGACGGAGCAGAGGAAAGGAAGTCCCTGGTCGCTACAATGGAAAACGAGTATCCGAAATAAGAAAACAATTTTAAGTAAATAAGCTTCGCTTGAAGAGGGACATGAGTGCTTTTGGTTTTGGGCTATTCAAGAAAACAACACATTGGTTTAAAACTAGCCAATTTTGGTTTTCCTGGTTCCTTTTATCTGCAAGTTTCGAAAAACTGCCCCGAATATACATTTTGATTCACGTACCTCAAATTTCTTTTTAATCAAAAGTTTTGCAATCCTCATTTCGATGGGCGATCATTCTTCATCACTATAGGTAATTACGCTCTAAAATATTGATTTAAACTAATTCTTAAACTATTTACCTTATTTGCTTTCATTCATATCCATTAAACTCCCTCATTTTATTTTTATTCCATAGTTCATAGAAGATTTCGATTGAAGATAAAAATTTGGATGGGTCATTTGTGAAGTCGGATTTTAGATTTCCAAATAAGACCATGCGTAGGCTTCGAAAAGTGACTTTAAACAACATAAGATGACCAGAAAAAAACTGTCTCACATAAATTTTCAACAGGTTGCAAGACAACTGGGTTCAATTTAACCACCGGCAGCATCCTCTTCGAGATCGCTTAAAACACAAAATTTTAACACCTCGGCTTGGTCATTACCACATCCTTCCCACTAATCCCTCCGCGAGACCTGGATTAGCATATAAAGAGCCTCGCGTTCCACACAGCCCTCGCCACAGTAGCGACTTCGTTTGATTTGGGCTGTGGACATCCTTTTAAATTTTCATTTAAAATTCCATTCGACACCCGAACAAGTTTCGGTCGCCTTGGAAGTCACTGTAATTGCCGTCGCACCAAAACGAAAAATCTAGAACACCGCGACGATCTACCGCATAAATTCCCGGCGACGCGACGGCCAGGGAGTAGTGTTCCCGAAGGCTCCGATGTACAAATTTTCTCGGCCTTTTTACGGTCGCCTTTTGCGCCTGCTTTGTGCGAAGGATCTTAAATTAAATCCGGCAGTAGCGCAGTCATTCCCGTGCGATGTCGCCGGTGTAACTCCCGGTCAACAGCTACAAAAGTCGCAGCCAGTTCGCACGCAAATCACTCGGCCGCCGCTGCGCGGGCTGCTGCGCCGCACCGCCTCACTGTTCGCTGCGAATCTTCAAAGTCGGACAAGAGATTACCTGGACGCGGAATACCACAAATCACCTCTCGTCGCGGGAATAACTCCTCAGTAGGAGCCCTGGAAATTGTTAGGAAAATTTCATGAATTCTTCACCGAAGTGTGGTGCCGGCTGCAGACAATTGGAAATAATTTTGGACTGTCGTGTAGCATACAACTCAGTTGGCTGGCATGGAAATCAATTAAAGGCGAAAACATTCAATTGTTTGTGGCAAGACAAAAGTCGGCTCCTCCGCGGGACCCAAAAGGAGTCACTTATCAAATTGACACCTAACACCATCAGAAAATGCCGAATGTCCATCGATTCTGGGCGCGAACGCTGATCTGCCTTCGGCGACCGCGAAATTGTGAGCGCGGCGCTGCTCAGGGCTCCGCAAACGCAGAGCCAAGTGCCAATCGTCAAGAAGATCGTCGCTGCGGGTGACGCAGAGCAAATTTATTTCTGCGGCTGATTTCAACTGCAGAAATAATTTTGTAATTTGCCATTCTCGAGGCATTGCGGCATCGCTTTTAATGATTGGCGTCACTCTCGCGTGTATCAAAGAAAAAATTACCAACAGACGAAGACCACCGTCCAAATGCCTAGTAGCGATCTTAATCCTTGATACATCAAATGTAATTTCAATCTCCAAAACACCCTCTTCCGGCGCAACGAGTATTTTCACTTATTCCATATCGACCAAAGTGCCACCAAAATTTGGGGATGGAGTTCTATAAAAAAAAAACCATTTAGGTACACTTGTCCCAAATATGCTGAAACGAAGCTATGAAGTTCAGCCACTTAGCTTACCTCAAATTAATTTATAATAAGAAATTTCTATACAACCTGTGCCTCAAGGCATAAGGCATAACAGAAAAAGATATGCCATTGTGTAATTTTTATCATTAAACCATATCGGCCCTTGTTTTAAAATGAATATTAAAACTCATAATCTTTTCTAAACTATTTTGTTTCATTTATGAGCTCTCTATTTCCTTTGCACTAAAACTTTGACTGGTAGATCAACGATACCGCTCGCTCGTCCCCGAATAGAATTGTTTTAAAAATTATAGGAAGATTAATTATGCAGAATTCGAGAATTCTGCTAAAAAGCCAAAATAAAAATGTGACAGCGTCCATTAACACTCAGGCAGCGATAAAAATAACGACGAATCGAATGACAAGCTACCTCGAGGTGATAGAGCAAAAAATCCAACTTCCTTTTGTTCTCATCGCGAAGAAATTAGCATTCGAACGGCATAGCCCCGCGAGTTCAATAAATTGTAAGGAGTCGGCCAGCGGCTAAAAGATACCCGCTGCCGGTTCGCGTCTATTCACAGTGCAACGTATTGCCGCACGCGATAAATCCTTTTCGGACGTAGATGAACAGCTTCCTACCGCCCGCTGCCGCCGCAAGACCACAGGCCTGCAAAAAAGCGACTTTCCTTCGAATTTGTCATTTTCCAGCTTCACGCTGTGAATTTATGAACCGCGAATTTTAGTGGTGCTGCTCTCCGCCACTCACCCCTTCAGCTGCGAAAAGTGCGTACCTCAGCGCCGCGGTGGTGTTCGCAGACACATCCTCAAGACGAACAGGAAAGAGCCGAGTTTCTTTGGGTGTAATTTCC
This sequence comes from Machimus atricapillus, assembly GCA_933228815.1. Classification (NCBI taxonomy): domain Eukaryota; kingdom Metazoa; phylum Arthropoda; class Insecta; order Diptera; family Asilidae; genus Machimus; species Machimus atricapillus. Next base: position 42,600,341 of record OW121787.1, on the reverse strand, counting down.
CATTTTTATGGGTTGTTAGAGTCCCTGTTTCCTGGCCCGGCGTGTAATTCCCTACTCGAAGCACGGGAAAATGTCACACCACACATTAGTCAACACATCCGCCGAGGATTTCGGATAATGCAGTTAGTGCGCTTGAGTGGGCGCCTCTGCTCAGCTGCAGGCACCCCGCTTCGATCAACGACGCTTAATTGCGCCGCAGACTGTGCTTTTCAGGCGCTGGGGCCCAGTGGGTGGCATTCGTAGAAAAATTTCACGCGAAATTAATGCGATTGCCGGCTTTGCCGGAAGATACACGAGGCGGAGATGTCCCGGCAGAATATCCCTTTAATTATCGTCTTATAGACCAAAGTTGATGAGGCGTTTCGTGATTCAATTTTTTATGTTCTGAAACTGAAGGCAAAACGTTGCGTTGTTAACCCGTCCTTTGGGGCCACCCACAAGACAGCAGGGAGAATGAAGTGAACAATGGGAAGAGCGTGTCGTCACTTGATGCGTTTTTTATTAATGAATTTTACAGAATCGAGTCGGGGGTTAAACTTTATACAATACGAAGATGATTGCTTACATTAGGGTAATACTCGTAATTTATCCCATGTGTTACACTTTCTTAGAAATGGACACAGAAAAACAGTAAATTCCTTCTAGAAAACTTATGTATGTACACAAGTTTATTAAAAGTATAATATTCAGCTTCAAGCTTATTAAAAGTATTGTATCCAATATTTAAAACAAATTTAACTTTCTTTTCCAAGTACATAAACATATAGTTAAAGGTTTTATTATGAAATAAGATTTCGTTCCGTTCTTGAAGCATATGCTTTCATTTATGGGCTATAAGATTTGTTATCATAATATGGTAATTCATATTCTTCAATACACTTTATTACTTATGGTTTATCATTTTTTCGGTGTCCTCAAATAATGAGACCCTGCAATATATCATTCGTGGCTCAGAACATCGGTTTTTGCGAGCTCCGTCACTCCCACCTCTTTATGAGTAATATTCGCTCATTAATATTTACCCCCTTGAGTCCTTGTTAGCTTAATGAAAAATCGCAGTCATTGCCATTAAGTTCCGCTGTCACTACATGGCACCGCGAAACGAAAGGAATAAGCGAACAATAAAATAAATGGAGCTGGGGAAATCTGAAAATAAAAAAGGATATCTGCAGCCAATAATAAGGCGATTCTTCACGTCAATTGCTTCCCGTAACCACGCGGGAGTTTTCTTTTTTATGGATTTTTGACAGTTTTCCACCCCCAACGTTGAGACATACTCAGGTGAGCATGACTGTTATTAATTGTAGTTGCAGCGCTTCATTGTGTGCCTCTTCTTTCGTGCTGATTTTAATATACGAGTGCTTTCACAGAGGCATTTAACACTAATTTTGTCACCCGCAAAAAAATGTGGAGTTCAAAGACTTTGTTTTCTTAATTTACCACAGCAGGAGTGGACGCGTGCGAGGGAAATAGTTTTGATGACGGTAGAATGCCACTTCTTTCTACCTTGGAATAACGCGATTTATTGCTTATTATTATACTCTTTACACTATGTTAGGAAAATTGAATAAAAATAACTATTTTCGGAAAATAAAACTAAAGAATTAAATACCTACTGTTAGACTGAAAAAGCAGATCAATTCTAAAAGCAATTAAGTAGCATACCCAAAATTTAATTCATCCCAAGATTTCCTTAATTGATCATACCCGTGATACTTATTTTTTTAAGAACATTCGATACAAAAGTAAATGTAACTTACCAGTACCTGTCCAGAGGCCTACTTTAGAGCTTCCAATGCAAATTCGGTGAATAAGAGAAGGCTGCTAAAAGTAACAAATTTATACTTTAAAAGATCGACAGAGGCGATAGGCCGCGTTCGGCTGGCACTTACGAGTATTCTTGCATTTGAAGATAACGGCGAGTCTGCGGTCGCGCAATAGAGAAAACATGCAACCGGACACCTCCAGCGCAGGTAGGTGTCCGCTAAATGTCATCTTTCCCTGAATCCAGTCGTTTGGGCAGTTGTCCTCGGTGGAGCGCACTGCGATGCCTTTTTTTTGTTGCCGTTATCACCTCCGGCCGGGGTAGTTAACTTTGGTCGGTTGACAGCCACTTGAGCGATGGAGTGAGGCGCGCAAGATAAAAACAGGCTGGTCAACAGGCGAACACAATTGTCACTTGACGCCTCCAATGAATTTTAATCAGCGAAAATGGTAGCCCCGTCGTGATTTATGGCCGGCGGCTACGAAGCGTTGCGCTGCATCGTTCTTCATCCACAAATTACCGGGGAGGTTGGAATATGCGCCGGGGACGCAAACATTCTGCTCAGGATTATCTCATCGGATTTCGCTGAATTCAGGCACCACTTCAAATCCTGTTTCTACTGAGCATTGCAGTTTAAATAATTTCAAAAGTAACTGATCAGCTATTTCAGTTTCAAAGTAAAAATAAATATATAATGTATATAGGATATATATTTTCCCGTAAAGCTAAAAACATAAAACAAATAAAAGAAGTCTCTAAAATCTCTTTGTTTTATATAATTTTTTCTTAAGCCATGAAACTGGGTAAAAGCAAATGAGTGGAGACTTAAAGCTGATTTTGTGAGATTATTTTAAAATTATTTTTCAATTTTTTAAAATAAATAGGCAAAAACACAAGCCACCTCTTCTTGAATTTCCAAGATATAAATATCAAGGGAAATTCCCCGGAACACTCCATTCATTTAAGCCCACTTATCTTATAAGAAACCGAGAATTAATTAATTTAGAGCGATTACTTGATTTATTTCATCGACGGTTCCGCAGTCGCCCTTCCAAGGGCCGAGATTTTCTGGTGCTAAGCCCGCATGCATCCCGGCACCTCAGAAAGAGTGCCAACGGGCGCGCCTAGGGTCAATATCACAGGAGGCAACATCACGTGAGTTGGTGGACAAAAAACAACACCGAACCTTCTAAAAACAAAGGGAGCTCAGAGCGGCTCCTGCAGCAGGGAATGAAAAGGGCACGCATCCAATTAACCAGCGGGACATGGGGGCCCTTGACATCCCCTAGCTGGTAGCTCATTTAAAAACGCGCAAAAGTCCGCAAAGGGAATCTGTTCGATTTTTCTCATTATTAACTGTCCATTTGGGTTTGATTGGTTTTAATTAATCGACGTTTTTACCCTGGCCTTTTCACTATGACCCTCCGCTTCCTCTGGCCCTCGTAAAAGTCTTGGAGCTCGCAAAGATTTTTTCCCAACGAAATCAGCTCCTTGCACTGAAGTGACATCTACCGCCGAATAGGGGAAACGGCAATACTTCCCGAAGGGGAAAAGCTCATTTCAGAAAGTTGAGAAGAGATGGGGAGAAAAAAAGTGAACTTGCAAAGGGAGGAAAATCGGGTTGCCTTAATTTCTACTTTGTTTACTAAATTTTAATTTAAAGCAAATGGTGGGCGACGGCAATTAATTGTTTGCAGACTCTGGAAGTACCTTGATAAATGTGTTAGGGAATCTAATTCAAAATGAAAGAAAACCGGAAAGTGTCTAAGCCTAAGGGGAATGGAGGAGTGGTTACAGTGGGAAGCATAAAAGATGTACTTGGAGAAGTTGCACTTTTATGTAACTGCCGTGAGTCAAGCAGACTAAAAAGGTGCAGGCCAACTATAGTTCGCAAATATGTCTTCTCCTTTCAAAATAGCAGTTTGAGTTCAGATCTGGGAAAATACCAACTGAAAATCTTCTCGTATCATAAATTATTCTTATTAAGAAATGCACTCGTATTCCTACGAAATAAGGACTGTTTTGGAGTTCGTTTAGCATGAGTTTTCTCGTTCAAACGACAAACTTTAGATTTTTCCTACACTAAGATCCTATTATAGTCCGAAAATAAGTAGAGCAACAACTCTGAACATAGCAAATAGAAAAATAAATGAGCATCTTAGCAACACAAAAACACATTACATAGATTCTGGGTGTTTATGCGTTTAGATATGTGTTATTGCTTTTAAAATATTCATTCATATTTATATGTGTCACAGTTAAGGAAATGAGTAAATCCGAAATTTCGATTTGTCTACTTTTACCAGTTTATTACTGACGATGTTCATAAATCTTACTGAAATCTACCGGATGCATGTGCAATGTACAATGCAAATTATAAATATGTCAATTTACGTTTATAAGAGGAGCAAAGCTTTGAATGCAACTGTCAACGTTAAAAAACGTTCCTCCTGTTCAATTTTCCCTGTCTAGCGCTGCTCCTACCCCTATACGTAGCAATTTATGCCGTTGATTTATCAGCCGCAGTGCTCCATTCAAAATTCCGCAACAGCGTTGCAACACTTGAGGCGGGCCGCATCGTAAAATGCCCACTTCGGGCAAAAGCTCAATTTACCCGGCATTCATCGCAAATTGGTCATCAGCGAAATTTTGGTCAATTAAACTTGCGCAGCTTATCAACGGAATTGCCAAGAATTAACGAAACTCGAGTGGCGTCTGAATGAACGAGCGGAGCGACAACTGCGCCTGAAAGGACCCGAAATGCACTCGAATGCATTTAGCGTTCCTGCCGTCATAATGATTAAATTCGAGTAATTATCCGCTCTCGTCCCGTCCAGAGGACGTTTAAAGTTGACTTTAATGGTCTGCATAAGTTTGTCGTTAAAATTTTTGACAAGTTGCGGCCCATTCAAATTAGAAGGACTGCGCCGGACCGCCTTTCAGCTCTGAAGGAGTCTCTGCGGCTGATGAAAAGCCGTCAGCGGGAGAGGTTGAACTATTTGCGAAATTTTCGCATTAAGCTATTTGAAATTAGGTGATGCATGCAGGGAGGTTTTAACACAAAGGGGTGACCCAAATTATGCCAGCTCTCGAGATAGAATTTCAGGAAAATCCCGGAAAATCCGTCGTGAAAGGAGCAGCGTTCGTCTACGTAGAATATCTGCTTTCAAAGAAGTTAAAAAGTAAACAAAACTGAGTTCGGAGAACGCCAACTGAACGCAAATAAGATCAAGTCGAAGGATAATGAGAATTTCTAGAAAAGCAGAAAAAACGACGAAGAATTCGTTTTCCCTGACGAAGCTCGATTTTCAATATAACGAGGACACAATATTTGGTCTCGGCATTGTATAACGAAACGCCCCTCCGGAGCGCCCATAGTTCCGACGCCAGACAAAGTCGTAAGCAAAAAAATCACAATTTCAAATTCTCCTACTCTCAAGGGCGTCGTGACGGGCGGCGGGACCGTTGAAATCTGAAGAACTTTTGAACGAAGGCCGTGAGCCTAGCGCTGGGAAGGAAGAAATAGGAACTCTGCCAGTCTCTGTACAAATCGCCCCTGCCCGTCCCGCGATTTTTCGTTTCCTGCTGTCTTGCTTGTTGTCTTCCATAATGTTTCGCTGCACAAGTTTTGCTTGACTTTACAATTTTTGCAACTTTCAGAAACTCAATCTGGTGGTTTCTGGTGTGTTGACTCATTTAATCGGCTAGAAAGCGGCCATTCATTTGGCCAATGCCAAGCCCTTCAACCTCAGAACTAGGGGCCGCAGACCATGTTTGAGTTGCAATTACCACAACCACACGTTTCGTCTATTTCATCTGCGTGCGGCAATCTCCTGCTCGGATTCATTTTAATTGGATGCACAAGACCAGCACCACGATGCAAAAGGAGCTCTGCTCATTTCTTTCTTTCTAGTCAATCTGGGTTCGAAATATTACAGCAAATATGGCGCTTGCAAGGCTTACAATACAATCTTATTTTATTACCTACATCAACTTTACTAATTGCAGCACTGCTTATATTTCCAAAATTAGTGGTTTTTACCCTCGAACCTCCTTAATTTGCTCTTGTACATTATTTCAGTCTTAAAAGACTCTGACCATCGAAATCGAACAATACCTCGTAATGAATGTACGATCAATCTTGAACATATACATATGTATGTAATGCAATGGTTATGCCATATTAATATCTATACAATGGGTAAAAAAAGTTAAGGCACAGTGTTCTCTAACGCAGAAAATGTCCATTTTTCAGAGGTATTTTCACTAAATATTGTGTCGTCCTACAGTATATTCAATATTCAGAGGAGGAAAAATATATGTTTTAAAAGTAAAGTTTAAATATGCCAAATCGATGAAAAATTATGCAAAAAAAGTTAAGGCACGCTTTAAGTAATTTATGTTCGTACTGTAAGATACCGTTAGATTCACATGTAATTTGCACCATGCGAACTATTTGTAATTTGAGATTTAAGAGTCGTTGCTATCAGTAAGTTACAAAGCTATAATTAATAATGAGTACTAACAGAACGCCCTTAAGTGCAGAAATGCGCAAAATTATAGTGCAGCATTGGCAAAAAGGATTATCATATGCTAATATTGGTGAATTAATGAACAAATCGAAATATACCGTAAGGAATGTTATAAAGTTCAAAAAACAAATTCATTTGAAACAATAAAGAGATCGGGAAGGCCAAAAGTGTTAACTGCGCGAGAAGAAGGATACATTATAACGGAAATAAAGAAAGACCCAAAAAAAAGTGCACCATATTTACGTAATGAAATTACATTTTAAAAAAGAAGTGTCTACTTAAACAATTAGAAATGTAATAAAAAAATTGGGTTTTAGGGGTAGAGTCTGCCGCAAAGAACCATTTATAAGTCCAAAAAATGTGAGATTTATCGATCAGCAATTTGTCGGCTTTTTAGAAATTAAAATTATTCTACTTGAAAATAAATTTAAAATCTTTTAAAGAACTACATACCTACTTACTCACTAAATTATATATTTCAATAATAAAACCAAGAAAATTGTATACTATGATAGCATGGGTAACATTTTATTCTATATATGTGGGTACTCTAAATTAACTCTTTTAAAAATATTTCAATATTGCGAAACTTCTTTTGCTTTATTGAAAAATCGTAAATTTTGGATAACTAATTTATCCAATGTGTAAAATTTGATCAGTTTTAATGATTCTTTTATTTAAGTAACATAAGTTGTAAAATTAAATGAGACTAAACATGCCTCTTTTACTAGGAAAGACAACAAATTCGCCTCTAAAGAGATAATGTAGGTACAATTGGAAAAGAAAACATATCGTTCTAAAATATATTTATGTACAAAAAATGGCCTTTCATATGATACCCTATTTTATACACAGCAATGAAACAATTCTCCAAATGAATCTCATACCAAATGGTATGTATTTAATTTTATTTCTTTTTGAAGAAAATGTCTTTGAACTGGACGTCTCGTAAAGAACAAAATCAGCAAAAAGGTCGGTCCTTCAGAGAATAATAAGGAAATGGTAATCTGCCATTGCATTAAACTCCCTGTGAGATTTTGATATTTGATAAGAAAAAATTAAGGAACCTACAATTTAAAATGCATATATGCACGTTCTAGGACAACCTACAATACTACCAGAACATATTGACTATATTACAAAATATTCGCTACAGTTTTAGGAAATCACACGAACAGTAGATTATAACACACAAAACGTTGTTTGAAATGACCCCTGTTACCACAATTCCTAATAAGATGACCATTTGGACCGTCCCTTGCTTCAATTAAAGATATACAAATCCCATTCACATACACATAACTCAATTTCAAACAAATCAAAGTTGCCTTTGCCCTTGAGAGAGCAAGGATGGCATCCATTTCCAGATTATTAAATCATTAAAAGGATACTCCCGTACATGCCAGGCAGAGTTTCCAATGATACATCAAAACAATTATCCGTAGCAGCACAGCAGGGGTCTGCGAAACATCCTCCCATGATCTGGCTCCCGCTTTGCTTATTAAATATTTCGTATCCTGGCAGAAATGGATATGCCACTGAACCATATCCTTCAAAATCCCTTTTGACTGAAATACTCCAGTAACACCCCTGAAATGTTTTATGTATCCGCTCCTTCTGCATTAATAATGAGCGCTATGTACCCAGTTCGGCGTGTGTCTTCTTATGGCGTACGCATATCCTAGAATAGGGAGCTCAGGAATATCTTTCAGCAGTCACCCGAGGGACATACCTATCTTTCCTGGATAAGGGCGGCGGCGGACTCCCACTGAATCCCGCTTTGTATTGACCAAAATGTGTGATCAGATAATGATGGCGTCACTGTCACTAACACTACAGCACACAGCCTAGGGACATTCAACCATCAGAGTGCTCAAGATACGTCACAGCTATCACATCAAGTAAATTTAAATTTAAGATTCCAGCGAGGGGACCAACAGTGGCTCACCCTCCCAAAAAAAAATTGTTTAGATGTTTCGTCTGATTATAGTTTAAAGTTTTTCTACTTTGTAGGTTTCCTTTTTTCATTTCATTAAAAACAAGTATAATTTTAGCGCTCATATTGAACATGGAGCATTAAATTACTTAACAATAACAAAACGCCTTAGTGCTAATGTTTCATGATACTAATTTATCTGAGCAGGTAATTAAACATTTTAAATTTTCACAAATTCTTTCTAGCCCGGTCAAAATAGACATTTCGAATAACAAAAACTCCGACAGAGCTGAATTTTGGTAGAGACCTTGGGTACACCAGTAGAAATAATGTGCCAAAAGTCCCCATAAATCCGATGTGTGCTAAAAAAGTTATTCAAGGTCAAAGGTCAAAATTTTCGGTTTTTCGGATTTTTCTCGGAAACGGTAATTTTTATTAAAAATATATCCCAGACAAAAATTGTAGATCATGAAATTGTCTACAAAATTAGTCCTTATACTTTTTTTCCTAAGAATCACCATTCCTAAGATATCGCCGATCTAAAAGTCGAAGGCGTTCCAATTGGATTTCATAGCGGATAGTGGGTTTTGTTGTTGTATAAATTATTATAACACGAATAACTTCGGAACGCGCCGTCGGATTCGAATGCGGTTTTTTTCTTGAGAAAGGCCCCACGACAGGGAAGCTTTTTCTCAAAAAAATTTTCGATCCCTTCTAAAAATCGGTCCTTCCCCCCTAAAATCGCGATTGAATATTTGGAGGAGGTCAACGTAGAAAATGCATATAAGTTCTTTCAGAGACACCCCAGGATACTGGTTGATAACGCATTAGAAAGCTGAGCCTTCAAGCTTTCCAACGATACCACCCACGACCAAATCCGTCAACAAAGAAGCGGGGGAGACCCCGTCAAATTTCGAAAATGGCAATTTCAAAGCCCAAAATTTGACCTTAACCCTTCATTCTGCCGAATTTTTGTATGGGAAGATCGAAACTTTTTTTAAGAAAAAGCTTCCCTGTCACGTAGCCTTTCTCAAGAAAAAAACCGCACTCGAATCCGACGGCGCGTTCCGAAGTTATTCGTGTTATAATAATTATTACAACAACAAAACCCACTATCCGCTATGAAATCCAATTGGAACGCCTTCAACTTTTAGATCGGCGATATCTTAGGAATGGTGATTCTTAGGAAAAAAAGTATAAGGACTATTTTTTAGACAATTTTATGATCTACAATTTTTGTCTGGGCTATATTTTTAATAAAAATTACCGTTTCCAAGAAAAATCCGAAAAACCGAAAATTTTGACCTTTGACCTTGAATAACTTTTTTAGCACACATGGGATTTATGGGGACTTTTGGCACATTATTTCTACTGGTGTACCCAAGGTCTCTACCAAAATTCAGCTCTGTCGGAGTTTTTGTTATTTGATCACTCTTTTTATGTCTATTTTGACCGGGCTATTCGTATACCCATTTTTAGTCCTTTTTGGTTTTACATTTAAGTGCATAAATGCAAACGATATTAATTTCCCTGAAAAAAAATTTTAAAAAATTGTATATGCAATCCTCTTTTCGAGTCTTATCACATTATTGGAAAAAGACGTGTAAAGTTAGTTAATTGTATAGTAACATTAAAATCGAAGTAAAAAAAATGAAAAGACCCATTTTGATACCATAATGGAGCAAATTGAGTTTGGTGTCTCCTCACAGATTTTAATAAAACTTTGTAGGAGCGTTCATTTGGAGTCAAAAGTGAGAAATATGCAAAAAGAATTCATCAATATGCGTGAGAAAACCTCAAAAAACAAGACCAGTTTATGCCACAATAATATAATACTTAAGAACTTAAGTATAAATAATTATATAATATATATATATGTATATAAACGAAACGATATACGCGATTTAAGGAGAGTGGTACAACAGCGCTTTTCAATAACTTTAATAGATTACATATGGAACGGAGTTTTAGATTATCTGGCAAATTTTGCATAAAAATGTTTGGTAAAAAATTCGTAATTTTTGTTTTAAGTTCCTAAAGTATACATATCACAATTGCATGGACTACCTACACCTATATTTTTCTAAAGGCCCCTGTTCAAAATTTAGTTTTATACAGCAAAGAGAATTTTTTACCATTTCTTATCCACCTGAAATGAATGTATACGTGAAGATAAGTGTAAGCAACAATCGAAATTGAAATTCATTTTTCGAACATCTCTTGCCGTGCTTGTCGGCAGCGGCCATTGTCTACACATCATCGGGCTAGTGCAATTTTTCACAGATATAATCCGACGGAAACCATCTAAATCCCGTGATACCAAGATCCCCATCAAAGCAACCCCGGGAGAGCAACACAAGCCCACAATGGCTGGTCCTAAACGCTGTTTCGTTCTAATCAAAGGACACAATTTCCGGACATTTCACGTTCCATACAGGAGGACGCCGCAGATCTAGATATACACCTAGAGGTATCTTCTGCAGTGGATGTCCTTTGTGGGCCGCACGATGTGTGGTATAATAGCAGCGCCTCGGGGTGACATTTTCCTAGTAAATTGCGACATAACGTCGAGGGTTTGTCCCGTCCTCGGTGGCCGCTGCCCGGAGGGAAATTTCAAAGGACGTGACACATACACACATTTGCACTTCATTCCTGCTCAATGGTTGGTCACGTCGTGCAGCGCATATGCTCGCCCTCTTGAAGTGACAAGGGTTGCTGGTGCTGGTTTATGTCATTCCGGCTCTTTTGTCCCTCGGCACATAGCGCGTAGGGTGGGCCTCGGAGGAGGGCGGGCGCACATAAAGGAGCGCTTCAAGTAGCTGCGAGGCTCCTTCCTTTGTGCTGCCACAAAGCTCACGAGCGGACGAGGACAAAGCGCCTAGCCCCTAACTAGCGTAGTTCACTCCGAAAAGGCGATGAGGTAAACTATGGGCCGAGGCACCCACACAGTCGCAACGGACGCTGTGTCCTTGCATTCATTTCCCGCTCGTCACCGTTCTTTTGTTCTTCGGCTGTTTTTCAGGCCCCGCACAAAGCGGTGACAACGAAGCGGATCTGATGGAAAAGGGCGCCGGGGGCTGCAGGGCTCGGGAGCCTCTGCTATGAATGTATGCAAGGCTGTTCGCCCGAAGGAAGCTTATGTACTCCGACTTTTGACTGTCACTCCGCACACACAAAAAGTGTTTCAGGACTCTTAATAGACGCTCTGGCGGCGCTTCCCTTCCCGCCCTGCTGACGGAGGGGCTATAGGGCTCCGGAGGATGGCTGTTGTCATAGAAACCCATCCCGTGTTTACTTTGTATTGGTTTCGAGGGTGCAAGTGATGGCGTAGGGAGATTGTCGCTTCGCCGAAAGTGTTATCATCTCCCGACAGGCGACGAAAAAGTTTTTTTGTTTTATTATAATTGCTTTCTCTTCCCTCCTTTATTTAATTTCGCAGAGCACGGCGCTGTAGTAATTTGCGCTGATTTCCCTGCTTAATTAAGATTTGTTCATTAGAGACCTGTCGCTGTGTTTGTTTCCCCTGGCACTGGCGGTGACGTTGATACTTTAATAAGGTGTGCTCCAACTTTATCTTTATAAGCTGCGAGCCGAGCTGATTGATTTATGCGAGGCAGAATAGGGCTTATTATTTCCGTCGCGTCGCATCATTTCTGTCTAAATCTAGTTTAAGCTTCAATTTTGAACATCACTTTAATATGCACGCAGAATGTCCGTATATTCATAATTTTTTTTCATTAATTTAATAATAACTTTACCATTTAAGTATCGAAGCTAAAATCAATTATCTCCCAAAACTAGAAGACCAAAAATTTATTTCTTTAAAATCAATCTGCATATGCACTTTAATATTGTGGTTTAGTGCTGGATTTTTAGTAAACATCATTAATTTTAAGGAAAACATTAAATACAACTAAATCACAAACAAAATTGCTGAAAAACCCCTATTTTTAGCACAGGATGCCTGAATTTGATTTCATAATGATATTGTACCGCATCATCATAAGCTCCTATGAAAAGTACCAAATTTCCCATAATAAAGTTTAGAGATGAATATACTCCGACTTTTTTCAAGGGGAGATCACTAAGAAAACAAAGCTACTTCTAAGAAATGTAAAATAACAAGCTGAAATATATAATATCCTCCAGATATTTAAGAAACAAAACCAGTTTTCAGAAAAATACAAAGCTATCTACAGAAAAAAAAAAATTTACCTATACCTACACATTTATTTGAAATGTATTGCGAAAAAACTGTTTTCAAACGCATCTATCGTTTTTCTCACTATCAAAAAGAAAATACAATAAAACGATTTATGATTCAGATTCACGACAGGAACTACAAAAATTAAGTAATTATAGAAACATTACAATTTGATAACGAATTCATGCAGAAATGGATTACTTACTGGACATCTTTTAATAAATAAACACATTAAAGAAAATAAAGGTGGTATTTGCGGGGTACTAGGAAATAAACAAGCACAATAGTAAATTGAATATTATAATCGAATACTTAAAAAATTGTATAGCGAAAACTGATACCTACATGGTAAGCGACAATTATATTATACAAAACCTCCTAGCCATGGAAATTACTTCAAAGTTGCATCGAACTTCGATTTTTACGCCCTCTCATTTCGAATCTATAAAATACTTGAATTTCTCTCCAGGTAAGTATTGGAAGTAGGAAAATGAATAGCAAAGTACGGAGTGCACCGTTAAGCCATTAAACTTTAATCCTGTCCCCTCCAGCAGTCCCGAAACATCTCCGGCACACGGGGCCGCAACCCGTAACATAAAAAATTTACGGAAAGATCTTGACAATTTGGACGGATAAGATGAAAAGGGCCCCGGATCCCCAAAAAGGCAACTCAGCTCAGGGCACAAAATATGAAAGGAATTCCTAACAGAATTAGGTGGGCCAGGCACGGGATGGCATTGACGCGATTTTCCTTTTTTCCTTTCCTTCCACACTCGCTCCTTTTTCGATTTTTCTTTTCGGCATGTATCTCCTCCCGGCAGGGACTTCCTGTACATAGGTACAGGCGGCCCACATAGATACCGGGCAGACTATAAAATGGTATACAGGGGTGGCTACGAGCAAATATGGCAGCCAACACCAGACTTCGACACGTAAAGTGCCGTTGCTATGACAACGCGGACCCTTCTCGACGGCTCTATTCAATTACCTCGCAGAACACACCGCCGCACTCAGGTGCTATAGCTGTGGACGTAGGCAGAGGGCGCAGCGTCGAGGAGCAGATAAAAACCATTTGTCAGGGTACATAAACCCACTTAGCTACAGAGTGGCGGAGAGCTTTTTTAGGGTTTGCGAAATGAGCTTTGGCAGAGCGCCCTGTCCCGGGCGGGTAGCGGCATGACATATAACACTAAGCGCGCTATATGCCCACGCAGTGGGGGCGAAAAGAAAGGATGAACATCACCACAAAACGCTGTCCCGAACTTTTCATTACGCTGCCAGGAAAATCCCACCCCGCGCGTCTGCCGCACTCGTGCTGAGGCGGGGGCGGTGGCAGCCTTCATTTTGTATCAAACTTTCCGGCATCTAATTTCTTGCCTAATTTTCATGTCAAAAACATTCGCTGTTCATTATGCTCTGGAAAATGTGTTGTAAAAATGTTTTGCTCTTCGCGGGCCCGCTAACCAGAATTGGGGTGGCAGAAGGTGGGCTTACGAAAGCAGTACTTTTTTCCGGAATTATTTATTCAAAGTTCTGCGACCCCCAGCCGTTCCTTTTTGCGGCGAGCTCGTGGTCTACTTAGCAAATCTCCGGAAAAATGTCAATAAAAACAACTTTGTACCTCGAGGACTGCAATTACGTAAAGCCGACGATGTTTCAGAAATTTGCGTCTCGAATTTTTGCACTATGGCCATGGATATAGCCACAGGGCAGCCAGAACTCAGAAAAAGTTTTTAGATAGGATTTATACTTTATATTGGCCTAGCCGAGATATAAGCAAGCTCGTTTTCATCCTTAAAAAATTAACCAGGGCCAGACCCAATTAAAGGCAAGCCTCCATAATTACAAAATTCGCCCTGGCAGCAATTTTTTTCCTTGTCTCGCTGCAAGGTTACAGATTTTTACTCTTTTAAATGGAAAATTTTTAAAAGCAAATATCGCATATTTGCGCAACTAACCCGATTCACTTTCTCATTTGTTTAGTTCAAAATAGCTTACGTAAATTACAACTATATAAACTTTTTCCATGTCAGAAGATGCGACTGGCTATACTTCAGTGGAAAGACAATAAAAACAATTTGAAGTAGCTATTTTATTTTCATTTGCTAAATATAATAACATCTATTACCTTAAGTCAACCTGAGTAGATAGATTAGAAATAGTTCAATCCGTCTTTACATATACATATATATATGTAAGTATAAATACTATCTCATACAACCAAAATGAATTTAGAAACGATTAAAATACATTTGGAATGAAATTAAATATCGATTTCAGTTTCATTTCGACCAAAGTGCATAGAATCATTAATTCATCTTTTGCCTCTATGGTTGTATACAATATCTTTCGAAAATATTAAGTTTTTTTTCTATATTTATTTAACATTTCCAAAACTATGCTTCTAACTAAAGAAAGTCTCTAGATACCATCTGGTAATCAATACAATGCAAGCATCATTACCATTATTATATAGTTATAGGTATACTTAATAGGGATTGTGAAAATAAAAATACAAAAACTTTTCAAAAGAAACCTTTTTTATGTTAACGCAGGCGCGTTATGATAAATATTTCTAGAATTCTTCGAATCTTAAAACTAGCATTTTTCATTGCAGTGCAATTGCAAATTTGGATGCTTTATTTTTTCGGAGATTACGAATCTTGAAATATAGTAGAAGTGTTTTTGAGCAATATGGAGTTTAATAATACTATACAGCTCTTTTACGGTTTCCAAAAACGGAAACGTATACTTTTTTGACCATTTTAATCTTTTGTCTTCGATGTCATGTAATGCAAAAATTGTTATTATACATATATTCAAATTTCATCGACTACAGAAAAAAAAGTATCACTTATCCTAAAATATTTTATGTAAATTTGTTCCAAAGTCATGTTTGTCTGTGGGTAATCGCTAATTCTGCTTTATATTATTATAAAAAGGTGTAAACTGCTTTGCTGGGGACTTGTTTAATTTAAATGTATAATAAAATAGACGAGCGCTATTTGTGTTGATTTTATAGTGCAGGGCATCGGACTGCGGCCACACAGAGCGTTAATACGACCGCGTCCCAGCGCACTGATTGATAGCACAATTCAACAGCACCCAACCACGTTTCCTCTGTTGAGTATACCCTAACAAAAGTCCTTCCCAAACAGAAGCTTAACGGCGCAAAACCCCTTGATAATTAGCCAGCCGTCGGATGTATTACACATGTAATCCATCCTCAATTGAATAACTTCGAAAAGGCGGAAAAGGACTGAATCCTGAAACGTTTGCGTTTTTTCTACGTCTGCGGAGGGCAGAAAAAAATTTACGAAAGCATCGCGCTGCCTCGAGTGGCGGTTGAATAAGCAAAATTCTTTCATCGAAGGATTTATAACAAAAACATTCGGTAAGACAGGAATGGGTGAAAAGGTATTTGCGTGGAGAAGAATTCAATCGGTAACTTACCTGCCGGGGATGCAGCGCACGCCCTCCGGGTTTTGTTGAGCTCTCAATTGCCGTCCGTCCGGGATATGGAAACGAATCCGCTCGTGGGCTCGGTGTCTGAATCTGAAGGGCCTTCCTAATTGTTCTGCTCGAGGGCGAATTGTTCCACGATGATTTCCCTCCCTGCAGTTTTGTTTCCTACACTTGAGTCCATTTAAATAGTACTCTTGGGTTCCGTTTTCTAATTTGCTCAGCACATCGACTTCAATCCGTGCCGAGCTATACCTGGGGCAACTTGATATTTTTTGTCGGCAGGGTGCCGATCTTCAACTGACATCAAATTTGTGAAATTTTTCGGAAACTGCGCAACAAAATCTGAAAAGAGTAGATATCTGTTAGGCAATCTTCGTCAATGTTTGTATCTTTTAAGAAAACAAACTGCAGCTGGGATCTCGGGCGATTACCATGGAAATTGATGGAAATTGGAGCGGTTACATTTTTCAAGAGCGAATGTTTGGGACCTAATCTTAAACCCTAATTTTGAACTGATATTTACTTCATTTTACGCATCGAACATGGAAGAAAATATTGATAAACCGCTTGTTACAAATCTTGAAATTTCATACACAAATGATCCACACCACATGGAAATAATTCAACTGCCTCCAATAATATTTAATTACTATAACTTAATAATAGTCTCTTGTAATATTATATCCTGAAATTAGTAATCGGCAAATACAAATAGCAGCAAATTCAAAATAATAACTTGATTGACTATAAGTTGCCAAAATTACTAAAATGGAGCTAATTTCAAAGCCAAAGAACCTGCCAAAGGTACATAGCAGAATCTACATACATATGTACCTAGACCTACATATATTTGATGCGGGCAGTGCATATGAAAAAATTTTTAAATTTCCATTTAAGATTCATTTCACTTGTTTCAATCAAATACGCTGCACTACTTACCTGTCTAGTTACAGGTTTTCTACACTTGCAGTATATGCGCAAAAATCTCCCAGGCATTGGCCAAAACAATTATCCAAACGTGAATTCATTACTCCAGTTCGCATGCACACTAATAGCTGAAATGTCTGGGGAAAGTAATTTTCGTGTCAGGATGCCTGGCTGAGCTGCCTGCCTCTAAAAAGGAAACGACAACAATGACGAGCCCCACACCGAAGCCGCTGCAGCGCCAGCGAGTCTGTGTGTTCGTTAGCAACCAACCGAAGATGACAAGTTACAGAAAGTTGGAGTTCATCACAAGTAATTAGAAAATGGAGGTTGTCGTTGTGTCCCCACAATCCTTATTATCCCCGATAGGTTCACCCCGTGTTCCTGCTTACGCTTCATTATCACGGAACGAGTCGCTGCGCGCGGAGTGCGGAGCTCCCTGTTCATGACACATAAAACCTCCGCCCGCTCATATTTTTCTAATTTAAAAAAAGTTGCCGGAGAGCTCCCTTTTCTTCCACGTTGGGTCCTGTAGGTGCTCGTTGTCGGGGCCCGGGCGCTCCTAGCTATGGGGCCTGTGTAGTGTTTCTGTCATTATTTGCCTTTATTTTTTCTTACCCTTAAGCCAGGACGACAAAAGGACGAAGGGTTCGCAGAGGACGAACAAAGAAGGGCAGTCTTACAAAGTGCCTGCTGGAGTGAAGCTACGCATGTTTAGATGTGGATGTAATGTAAAGCTGCCGCTGTGTGGGTGCATTGTTTGGCGAAAGGATGAAAGCCCTGGGAGCTTCGCATGTCCTTAATTGAAATTTCAGTCTTGCAAGTCGACAAGAATTTTTTGCCCGAGTTCTCTTCACCTCTGCTTGACTCGTTCTTGTAAATTAATTTGCGAGGGCGAAAATGGAGTCGCTCCCGGTTACCCGCATGGGGACTTTTCCGGTGAGATGGGCCTGCTGTAAATTCGCAGGAGCAGCGCTGACGAGATGACGTGCAAGACAATAAATAGGTGTGGCTCAGCCCATGCTCATTAATTCAGCGATTGATCTCCACCTAATCACCCGATTATTTGTGTTGGTTAGAGTTTGGAAGCGACCTTCTTTAGGAAGCAAAAGCCGCTGAGTTGGGAATCCAGTATTTTCTTTTCTTTTTACTTTTAAAAACGAATTTCCAAATATGGCGTTTCATTAAATGCTCACGTTTTGCGAGATCATTTTGGATAATACATATCTCATAGCTTTCTGTTTCGCAATCGCGGATAGTGGACCCAAAATTTCACTAATTCAAACAGACTAAATATTTTAAAATTTCAGCTAAGTAATTTACCTTACGATTTTCCAGTCTTCAAATCGACTGTATTGCAATTATATTTATCATTTAGGTAGCTCCGTCGTAACAGCAATTTAGTAACCATATATACATAAATTGACTGGTTCAATCAAGATTTATCTGGTATTTAAAAAGGAAGAAATCAAAAACTTTATTTTTTAGCGTTAAAAATTCTCAAGAGCACAAAAATTGCTGCAGAATGAAAGACTACACAGTAAAGGTTCAAATAAAAATATTTATACATTTAACCGGAGTTAAATAAAATCTTATGGAAGGGATGTGCTCATACAATTAAACGAAAATTGAAAAATTGCAGTTCTTATAATAAAAACGCAGAATTGCAAAATTTTCTCAACTTTCTTTGAGTGTTATATCTAAATGCGAACGTGTGAAATGAAAACTAAGGAACATTTAAAAATGTCTAAATGAAAAAGTGCATCTTGAAAGAATCTTAAACAACCCAATTCTTGTTTGTTTAATTATTCCCTATTCGCCGCCAAAGTATTCATTAATTTTTAAATTTATTACAAGACGGGAAAGAAGCAGTTTGGTCTGCGCCCCTCCGCCCACCCTCCACCGGCTTTCTATCGAGAACACCTTAGAGATAATATACCCGACATTTGCAAAGAAAACAAAATAAAATTGAAATCCAGAGGGCTCCACCGGAACGGGGCGAAGCCCCAAGCGCTGGTCACCCCAGGGGCCACGGGCGGCCGATCAAGATCGCTGCAAAATTTAAATACTTGTGACTTACCTCCTAAGGACCTAAGGGATGCAAGAAGAACTTTCCTAAATTTTATTTTTCATTCGCGACGCGACCAGCACTTAAAATTCGCGACACTTCACCACGCGGCGAGTTTACCGTTGTTCTGTCACTTCTCGGCCGACCGACAAAAATTTTCACAACTTTGATTTACATTTTTAAGCAGCAGATCGCGTGAAATTCTACCGTACTTCGGAACGAACAATAAAAAGCTACATTTTAATCGGATTGGTGCAGCAATTGGAGGGATCAAAATAATTTAATTCAATTTTTCACACCAACTAAACGCATGGGCGACTCTCGGCGGCGGGCGAAAACGGAACGAACTGCTGATTCAGAAAAGTGGTCCGTTCCAGGGAGCTGCGGGACGGAACTTCCGATTGGCTGAATCATGCCGTGCCTGAATTAGGCATTAAATTCGAAAGTTTATTTCGGCTGCATTTTCAATTTAACAATTTACCCAACTACATCTCAGCCAAATTGAGCGGCTATATATTTTGTAATTAACTCTTCGATCGGAATTATAAATTTTGCATGTTTTGATATAGTGATACAAACACAAAGTACCTATATGTATAACTTTTAATACATTTTTAAAAGCATTTAATAGTTGTTGCAGTTTTTATAGACCAGATCGTTGAAAATCAGGATGTAAATAAAACTTACATATACATAGTCGGTGAGATTGCAAAAGCGCGTAAGAGCAGTTTGCAATACCACGTCAACATTTACATCAGGAGGAACAAGAAATTGATTATTTTGGTTATTAGAATAAATTTTTCTCACTCAACTTGCTTGTGAAATGGACGTTCCTTATTGGCTAATTCAAATCGAGTGAGTTCCATTAGGAGCCAATAAACGCTTAGAAGCCATTGGCGCAATATCTAAATTTGCGACTTTTGTAAATACGCGGTATTGCAAACTGCTCTTACGCGTTATTGCAGTCTCACCGACGAATGTATACTAAGCCCTGACAGAGAGTAAGTTTAGAAGCAGCGACTCATTAAGGTAATTATTATCTACAATTTCAAAAAGAACCACGCTTAATTTTTATCGTATAATGGCTTCGCTAAACTTACGTAATAGGGCCCTACATATACATATGTATGTATGTAAATCCCAGCTATTTCATTTGAACCCTTTTCTTTTTTAAAAGCAACCTTTTAAATCACCATAATATAATGTTTTGGTTGTTTGCTTTCAAGAGTTAGTTTAGTTTGCTTTTGGAAAATTGTATTCCAAATTTGATTTTTTATTAGAAACTTAAGAAGAGATCTAAGGTAAAAGCAAAGAAACCTTAATGTTCTCTTTCAAATTTATTGTACTTTTGATGCGCTTGCTTGCAGAATTGCAGACACATTAACAAAAAAAACTTATCAAGTCTAAGCACCCCGGGGTCTAATAGTATTCAATATAAATAATATTTTATTTTAAGACCGAGGCACACCCTTCTAGGAGAAGCCCCTGCGGAGAAAATCGCCAGAAAAATGAAAGATTCACTTTATTCCGCTGAATTTTGCACGACGAAATTGCCGAAATTGCGCGGCTGCCAGATCACGTTCCCTCAAGCCATTTCTAATCCACATTTCATGCTCCATCGAGCGCAAATAAATTTAAATTCTATTTTCCATGCCCGAAAGAATAAAGGCGACTTTTTTACAGCTCCGTAAGACTGCTTCGTGCTGCTCATCTCTTCGGAGCAGAATAAAAATCTTATCTGAGAAGAACGTGCAGCCAGCCGCCGAGCCATCTGCCCAATGTTGTGTCTGCCAAGCGGAGCGAAAGTAGTTAATTAAAATTGCGCAAATCGCATTAGACGCCACCGCTAGTGCAAATGCGTGTTCTAAATAATATCGGATGCGAGAGGATCGGGCAATTTGAGTGCAACCACCGAAGGGGTTCCCTTCCGATTAGACCTGGTGAAAAGTACACCTCCACAGCAAAGCGCGCGCCCCAATGAGCCACCCCGGTCTTCATTATCCCTGGCATAAACGCGCCGCAATTTTCAGCGATGGTCGACAAGCCAAGCCGTGTCCTTTCTGCAAGGACTAGGACAAATATTAAGCCCCACCCACATCCAGTTGACATATCGCTGCAAGGAGACGCTCCGCAAACACAGGGGCACTCAGTGGGACGGATAACACCCTGCTAAATATCTGAATCTGAGCGAAGCAGCGAAGATTCCTCTTCCGCACACAGATGCACAA
Source organism: Machimus atricapillus (assembly GCA_933228815.1). Classification (NCBI taxonomy): domain Eukaryota; kingdom Metazoa; phylum Arthropoda; class Insecta; order Diptera; family Asilidae; genus Machimus; species Machimus atricapillus. The sequence goes on along the minus strand of OW121787.1, from coordinate 42,579,219 downwards.
ATTTAGGGGTTGTGTTGTGCTGTGAGCCCCGCCGCTATGTAGTACCAGCGCCTGTTTGGTCGGGCCGCAATCGCAAAGGCTCACAGGAACGGGGCCCCGTGTCGACGCGCTTGCAGGCAAGGACTCTTGAGCCTCACAGGATATGAGGAGGCGCTGCGCTGAAATGGGGTGGTGTCACTCGCCTTCGCTTCCACCAGGAAAAGCCTTGATTGAGTGCCGCACTTGAGTGCGGGGTAAATAATGAGAAAATCCGGGATGAGGACTCAGGCGCATGGGACACCGTGAAGAATTGCTCCGGAAAAAGACTGCATGCGTGCTCACCCAAAAGTTTTCTACAAAACCTGCTGGCATGCAAGGTCAGCACTCAGCACCTTGAATAGCCAGAAAAGATCTCATATTTTCTTTTAAAAGGACATTTGACCCCAGGTTCTTTATCGGAGATTAGACTTTATTATTTTCACATACATCTTAATTTAGATCGGTTCACATCAAGTTCCTACATAATCTTTTCACTAAAAATAAGCTTAATCCAAACTCTAAGTAACAACACTTCTGTAAGTCACTACAGTTTTTAAGTAATTTCTTATAAAGCTGAAGACTTTTGAATCCAAGGCATTTTTGATTGTATTTACTTATACAACCCAAAATTATGCTCAATGTTTGTCCACCACAAATTGCCGGAAAACATTTTAATCGTTGGAAATTATAGTCAGAATCGAATATTTCCTCGATGGTGCTTGGTGCGGTGTACTGAGCGCTCTGTTAACAACGTCGGCCGCCTCTAGTTGGTTCAAACTGCACCACCCCCGCCTGGGGATATTTTTGCGATACTTTTTTTTTAATTTTTTGCTTTCCAACCAGGGAGAACTCGAACCTGCGGATTGTAGGATGAGGTTCGATTCGATGCCCACAGAAAAGTAACAACGAAACGTTAAATCACGGGGCATTCAAACACCAACGAAACTAATGGGTGCCAGCCACGGGAATCATCAGCAATATCGAATGTATGTATTTCAGTTTTTGTTTTTGCTTAAAAAACAAACCAACCGTTGGCTTAAGCAAACCGGCGGCGGTGCCCACAAAAATAGAGGAGAGAAATTAAACCCTGTGCAACGCCTTTTAATATGCAATTGGCGGCGCGACGAGCTGCAACGTGCATAATTGTGCATGCATAACAAAGTGCAGCATTGGGTGGCTGTGGGGGTGCGGAGCAGCGCGGATTAAATTTTTATAATGGAATTTTTTCAACTTAACATTTCCGCAACTTCGCTGGGGCAACGTTTATAAATAAATATACCTATTTTTTGCAAAAACCACGTAAATTTCATTGTGCTTACTTACTGATTGGATTTCTTTTATGGCTATACTTGCGCAGTTAAATATTGCAAATTTCACGGAACATATAGACCCAATAGACTCGTCAACTCATGGTGGCAAACCGAAAAATGACATCCTTTGCTTGGAAATCGTACAAGTACTTCCCAGGATATAAAATTTATATATCAATATATGGAATGAACCTGATTTGCTACAAAGAATTAAATTCGAAAGGAATTTTCTCATTGCTGAAACTCTTTGCGAGCTAAGAACACACGATCACCTTTACAGAAAACATGAAATCAGGATATTTGTCCTGAATACTTATAACCACAAAATGTAGAACCTTAAAGTTGCAAAAAATATAGCTTTTGCTGGATTATGTAGAAACTCTTTACTTATTTTGCTGAGAAGTTCTTAATATCTACTAGTTATAATTACATATAATAATTGAAAAAGAAAAGTAGAATTTCTCTAATTTTCGACTTAAATAACAAAAGTAGATATTAGAGTAAAAAAAATTCTAGACTCAAAATAAAGCACAACTTACTCTCAGTGCAGCAAAACGCGGTACCAGAACCACACAAATTTTTAACTTCCCATTTGGGAAGTTATATGTACATAGGTACCTAGTATTGGGTCCGATTTTTCAAAATGAAAATTTTGTCATATCTCCACTTTTTAAGGTCTCTAGAGTCGGAATCCATCGTTTTTAGAAACATGTTTGTTTGTGTGTGTGTTATTACTTTTAAGTCGCAATGTTTATTCGTTATTATAAAATATGTAGTTAAAACTTGCTTGCTGTTTTTAGAGGTTCATATTTGTCGATTTTATTTTACATTCATTCAAGATAAATATTTGGCCCATAGAGGGTTAATGTCCAATCGTTATCAAGATACCAAATAGTTCAATAAAATTGCAAGCATTATAATTTTAAACTTTTAAAAAGTTCTATATAAAGTATTCAAATAAATGTTTGTTATGAGTCTATTACTGCACATGCATATGTACGTATTTTTCATGGAAATTAAAATATTGTTCTTCATTTTAATTCAAAAAATTCGAATTAAAAAGACTGATCAATATGCCAAGAATAACTCTTTAAAAGTAAAAAGTTTGCTGCTCCTAGCCTTTGTTGATCCCCGCAGCAATCCAAACCCTTAAGTAGTCCTCTCGAATTAATTCGTACAACACTTCCGCCACAATAGCGGTTCAAATCGCACTTATGATTTTCGCTTTCCGATTTCAAATTTTCCTTCGTCATGCCTGGGGGGACCTTTGTCATATTCTGCACAAACGGCATGAGTAGTTCAACAGCCAACGTTTTTACCTGTCACTGTCCAACAAAAGATCGCAGTTCTTCTGAGTAATCTTGAAAGCACAAGCTAATCGGCGGCAGTATCGGATTTCTCAAAGAGCTATTTATAAGCAATACCGATATCAGTCAGGACAGACAGTTCCGAGCAGGAGAATATGTCCGGCATTTGTATCGGTTTTTTATTTATTAAAAAATAACACTTCCTCAAAAATAAATAAGGAAATAAGGATAAGTCACTACTTCTGATAAATACGATCACTTTAAATGTATTTAGAATGACAAGAAGATGCAACAATAGTTTTCCGAATTCATGTTATTTTACTGTATTGTCGAATATTTGTATGAAAAATTCTTTATTAAAATTAAAATGTATGTATGCCTTTCCATAGAAAACGCCGGAATAGGTTCAGTTTCAGGGCTCCTCACAGTTTTTAATACAACTTTGTAGAAGTGTTCATTTGGAGTCAAAAGTGACCAATCTGCAAAATAAAATGTGTCGGTCCCAGGTTGTAGGTATACTTCCCGAGATATTAAACTTTGAAATTTCGAAATTTGACATTTTGGCGCCACGATTTTGTTTATATTTCCACAAAATTTCATTACGAATTGTATAAATACCTTAAGTTAAGCACATTTCAACATTTTCATTCTACAAAATTTGTGAACAATCTCTGAAATTATATATTTATTTATTATAATATATAACTTTAAGGGAAATACCTTTTTCGACTTGAGCATGCATTTGCGTTAGATCGAATTAAAGTAAAATTTATCTTATTTGCAGCGCTCAAGTAGAATTTTTTACCGAAGTGCGATGGAAACATCTTTATTTAATGTTTTTCCATAATTTTCACCAAAAAATTGTTAGAGCATAAAGAAATTGTGGCAGAAAACTATCACTATTCAGAGTTTTAAAGTAAAATAAATCAAGAAATATACCTTGTATAAGCGACTGACAAATATTTTTTGCATATCCTCCACTTTTGCCCCTACATGAATATTCCTACAAAGTTTCATCAAAATCAGTGAGAAGACCTTAAATTCAATTTATGGAAAATAACCTAGTGAAAAAGAAACACTGAAATGAATCTTAAAAATGACCTTTATAATTTTCATTATTCCGTTAAATGTTTATTATTTTATTTATGTATTATATACACGCATCAAAGAACAAACTTCAATTATATGCAAAAACAGTGGAGACATATGAGAAATCTGCTCCAAAATATTCATAGAAATGTGCATAGGAGTTTCTGTAGCATGAGTATGTAATTCGAAAGATGAACCTTCTGCTGTTTATTCATAAATTGTTCTGAGCACTGTATCTTTGCATACTCCTGCCGGACCTTGGTGAGGTGTGTGTGCTCACACGAATGCAATCATAATTCCTCCTGCTCAGTTTTCGTGGCCAAATTTGTGTAGATTATTAACTTGAGAATAATCGACTGAGTGTTGAATTTTCCATGAACAATAAGGGAAAATCCCCCAGAAAAGACGGATGTCGGAATAATTCGCATGTTAAGATTTCCTCGAATGTATATTTTGCATTGAAAGATTGCTTCGCAATTATTCGAGCTAAGGGGGCTCATTTTTTTAGAATTTGAATTACAGGGACACTTTGAATATTTACAACATAATAACAATATAACACATATAACATAATAAAACAAACACATTGCAGTCAAATTTACATATTTGAGTAATTGAAGAATAGGGTATATAAAAGGTGTGCACGTACTGTTTTCAAAATATTCAAAATGTGACATATAGGTACCTGGTACATACATATACTAACGTATACATCGTAATTTATTACAGCATATCTTCTCAAAAACCAGAAAAGATAAAAATTTAATTTGGAACTACCTACATGTTAATAAAAGAGGCTTTTAAATAATAAAGTAAGTCGGTAATCCAGTGGATAACAAACCGAAAGTGCTCGTTCTGAGATTTAAAATTTCCGAATGATTACTTGCTCGATATCTGGCCTATCATTGGCTTGGTACTTCTTTATACGTATGCAGTAGGACGACTCTATTTTGGTCGCCAACGCGTTGATACAGAGCAAATGTCCTTTGCGAAAAAGCAATAAAGGAGCGTTGGTTTAATTAAAACCAAATGCATAGAGTTTGAGACATCCAAAGCCTATTTTTGCTTCACCACGAGATGCGCTGGAAAGAGTGCTGGCAAAGAACTCCCTTCCGCTTTTGATGCTTAGTCCTGGCAGGTCAGGGCGCATTTCAGCCGCCGACGTTCGGCTGAGCAAATTACAGCATTTGCGGGCAATTCAAGCAGTCCCCGAGTATCTTTGGTTAAAAAGCACCAGATCGTCATTCACGAATGCCGAGCAGAACCTTTTCGAATTAATTACATCCTAAATCCACTCTTTGTGGGACTCCTCCATATGCTGATTACAGTTCCTTTTTAATTACGCTCTTATGGAAATTGAAATCTTTCCGTATTAGTTTCTCAAGTGAAGGAGTCCCTTGTCAGCAGGATTTGCGGATTAGCAACAAAAGGACTCAACGACGACACTGCCGTGCACTTCAATATCCTCGACTTGGTGACTGTATATTGACGTGGATGCTTCTTTTTTCTGGGCCCCTATTTGCGGCTCTGTGCTTCCACACAATGTCCCTTTTCTCTTCCGATAAGCTCCTCACAAGTAATCAGAGTGATGCCTCCCAGATCCGAAAAAGAGGAAAGCAAGTCTTCGGCGTCCCGGTCGTTCAGCGCTCCATTTAAAGGATGCGGGAGCCGTGGAACGCCTGCTTAAGGGCCGGATCCATTGCCGGGCTGAATTTATGATAACTACGGGGCGGCTCGAGAGGCAGAGACATATCATTGTGGCCGGATGCAAGGACTCCGGCTAGCTTCGCAGCATCTGCCGAGAAGATGGCATCATGATGATACTAATGACGAGTGCTGCACACGAATGTACTTCAAGTTTTTATTATTTCCATCCCGGCCTCGTCCTCGTCCACCCTCATCCGGTCCGGATGTCATTGCTGATCCTGGATCCGGGATGCTGGGTGCATGGCGAGCAGATAACCTCTGCGCTTTCTTCTCACTCAGTCAGCTTTTTGCTCCGCACTTATGAAACCTCTTGTGAGTGTGCAGGATCAAGAAATGCTTGCTTTTTGCACAGCCCATTCCATTCGCATTGCAAATGCAAATTTCCAATGAAAGCGTCCTCGAGGACTCGAGAGCGACTAAGGGTAGAGCTTTGCAAAATACTTTTCACCCTTTAATTTGTCCCCTTTCGATCTCCTCCGCTGCCGCTTCCGAGAACGATTCTTTCTGTAATTTGCATATCCTGTCCCATTCAATTTCGATGAATGTGTCCCTTCTTCTATGGCTCTTTGCAGTTTAATGGCGAACCTGAACGAATTTACCTCCATGTTAAAGGAGGAGTCTGTCGTGACCCCTGGCGTGTGTTGATTCCGATCCTTCGCTGAAAAGGGGACAAACATCAAGGATTGGAGCGTTTTCAGGGAACTCAAGGATCGCAAAAGAAAGGAACTCTTCACTTTATGCCCATAGACGACGATTTTTCGAGATGAGGTTAATTAGCGAAAATGTTCTCTAAATGAATCGGCCCTGGTTAAGTGCATTATTTTTGTTGTAGAAAACGGAAAAAACGAGTTCAAGTCAAAGAGTGCTGCGGGAGCTACGGCTCTTCCATTTAGAAGTAGGTATTTAATTTTCTTCGGTTCCGAGCTTAATTTTCGTCTTTTGTTGTATATATTTGCGATGGAATTCAGAGGATTGAAAGAACAAGTAGTGTATGTTTAAGTAAAAATTGTTAGGTTCACCGAAAATTTTACTGAAACGATGGCTTGTTTGTTATTCTGATCTAACTATTTTTCTACCTATTTAAATTAAAATATTGAACCAACTGCAAAAATACGTTTTGATATGTACAAGGGTTGTCTGAAAAGTTTCCACCCACATAAAATAAACAGAAATAAAAATAAATTTGAAGAAAAAATTGTCTTATATGTATGTTTGTTAGGTCCGAACTTTTCAAACAACCCAATATTAATCCATCAATACCTGTTTCGGGACCTTGATCACCATTATTCAATGGGTACCTACCTATACCCTCTTCATTAATATGTTCGCACGAAATTCATCATCGCTTCGTCCCTGACAACATCAGTATTTATCTCAAATTATAAAAAGGATATGTCAGTCCAGTCATTATACATATGTAAACATTTTTTAACTCACTAAAAAAAAAACCTTTCTATTCTTAGATATACCCAAATCAAATGAAAAAAGCATACAATGTAAAAGTTCAAATACAAGTGTTACTTATGTAAACATTATTTCTTCAAAAGAAGTTCAAAAAATACGGTTTTTCATTTCGATTCATGTTTTATCTACTAATTAGACCCCTAATAGTACAACAATATTTTAAAATGATGTCAAAACCGCAGCAAAACGACTTTGTATTCCGAAAATACATATGTACTTTAGAAGTAGATATTAATAAAGCACATCTCTTCAAAACTATGCAGATTTCTTAAATGTATCGATTTTGCGTCCCCCTCTTTAAAATTTGTCATAAATTTTATATTTTTGGAATAACAGTTTTTGGAATAAAACAATTTCGTGATTTGTGGTGCAGGCATAGATAACTGATTACATATTTCTATAATTTCTTTAAATCTTTGACGATAGGTTGTTCAATATTAAAATTGCAAAAAGTTGATGATTGGACTTGCTTTGCTATTAACAAGTTGTTTTGCCATTTGCTGTGGTGAAAAAAACAATACTTATGCAATTAAAAAAGCTTTATGAAATTAATTAGTTAATATTATGTTATTCACCTTTATTTCCTTTTTCTCTCTCATTCCCTAAAAGGCATTTGCTATACTGCATAGAGCTACTGCAAAGTAGCGCAAGAGGAGGAACAAGCATTTCACTTCAAATCATGAGATCGACTTATTGTAATGTCGTTATAAGGAATTATAAAATTTCTGCAAGTAAAGGAACACACCTTTGACTGAACCCATAAATTGGGTGGATATACATATTTACAATTTTTTATTATTTATAATTCATACTTATGTAAATAACTTTTTTGCCCCATCCCTCTGCAGTTTATGAATTAACCCTGATATGTAATTCTAATTACTCAATTATTTATTTATCTACATAGGAACTTTACCTTGCTGAATACTCCTGGTTTGTCCTGCAAAAATTCGTGGGCGTGAGGCCAAATCCGACTTGTGCATTCAACTCTGCAATTTAATAGTTGATGATAGCACACCTCTTGGCTCCAGCTTCTTCCAATGGAACACAGCCGGATTTTCTACCTGTTCAAGGAAAACAGTTTTATACTCAGAAAAACTGATACCTTAATTTAGAAGAAAATCTTTTAATTAAAGCTAATAAATTTCTTAAATTTGAGGAATTTTACCCAATTTCTAAAAGTTTTCAATAATTCAAGGAACCCTTTTTTATTTTAAGTAAAATATTAACTTTAAACGGTTGTTACTTCCTTATTAGAAAGTAATCATTTTTCTTGTGATGAAAAAGCATTTCCCTTAAACCAAAAGAAGTTAGATTTTATTCTTAAGAAATCTTAGAAAGAAACTGTTGAAAACAATTATGCTTTTTTTATTTCGAAATTGATGTCTTCTATTGATTCAAAGATAGGTTCTTTAAAATACCTAATGGTTTCGTAAACTTAAAATCATAATAAAAGTGCAAATGTTTTTGGTTCCATATCTTCGGTTTTGAGAACATTGCTATTGATTTTAAAAAATCAATTTCATGATTTGAATGCAGTATCTTCATTTCTTTCAAAGATTCAATTTCATTGGTACCAAATTATGGTGCATTTTCATCAAAATTAACGTAGTTTTTCTTTAAAACCAGTACCTTTTTTTCTGAGTGCACCATCAACCTCAAAACATTTTCAATCTCGTCGTGTCGCGACGTCCTCCATTTTGTTGACATTGCCTCGGGGTGGCTTTCGGCAGTAGGTTGTCACCCCTACGTTATTTACACCCGTGCAGCCGACCCGGATACCGAAAATTAATTTCCTCGGTAATCCTAAAGCCTGATAGCGAGGCAAAACACTCGAACTGACGAGCCGCCCTTCATGCTTCTCAAGAATTTTCAATTACAACGCGCAAAATGTCAAAATGGAATTCATTTGGGGTGAATTTGATTGAAAACAAAGCGGCAATACACCCCAAAGTCGCTGGATACGCCGCATCATCCAACTGCAGGGGATGCGTGCAGGGTGCTCCGAACACACCCGAAGACGCTATCAACAGCAATTTCGCTTTCGTTCGAGAGCCCTTCAAGCCGACTGGGCACGGAGGGGTGAGAAATCGGTTATTCAAACCAAACGGCAAGTGGGGCTCAGGCTCAGCCTTAGCCCTGCACGGCCCTTGTTCCGCAGCGGAGATACGCCGGACCACTCGAGCCCCTCAGGGGTGCTTCGTTGCGGCTATCGGCTGCTTGGTCCTCCGCCCGCCCGGTCCTCGTTGCCGGGAAAGCACACAACGAACGAATTTGTGCGAACGGAAAAACTCAATCCTCTTGGGTGGTGGCTTTGTGCCGTCTCCGGGGGGAGTTCGTGTCGACGTCGCCCGACGAAGGGTAAATTAGAAAATGTACCACCCCAAATAGCTGTAAACAGCGAATGCTTGGTTCTACCCTCAAAATACAGCGCCGAGGGGTGAATTTATTGAAATCGAGCGGATGCCGAAGGGTGCAATCTCGATGCGCCTAGTTGCGCCTGATCCTGTACATAGGCAGGGAACATGGCGTCAATGCCGCTCCCAGGGGCTCCTGCGCCGGGTGCGGGGGTCCCAGGCAGTGACACGTTAATGGATTTCGATGCCTTCCTTTGAGCCAGCCGAGATTTCTGCAGCACTTATTTATTCCGCGATGGTTTAATTAATGACTCTCGACGCCATAGAAACGTCGCTGCTTTGTGATGTGTCACTGTGCGTGTGCGGAGCACGCACCGTGTTTATGAGCAGCAACTTCACCGGAATGAAAATTAATTTACGCTAAAAAATAGCTGAGTCGGATACGTGGGAGCGATGGGTCGTTTTATTACAATCGATATAATTATTTATATCTTGTAACAAGTGTGCACAATTTGACTATGGCAACATCCGTTAAAACAAGAAATTTACACCCAAATTGCGCCTTCGGGTCTTAAAATAAGGTTCGCGGATTAACAGAGTAAAAAAAAATTGTAACACGAGAAAAACAGCTCCAAAGAAAAACCCAGAATAAGGTCGAGATCTGTACTTTCGTAAATTGTATAGAAATTGATAAAAACGTTAATCTCTAAGCATGCAGAAACAATTGATTCTTTTAAGAACTGGGGCAGTTTGCAATGAAACGCGTCTTTCTTTATAACTCATTATAATAATATTACACTTTCAATCTTTCTATAATAACTTGAAGTATGTAAACATGTATTGAATTTGCAAAAATGACAGAATTTAAAAAATAAAATGTTATCTTTTCCTTCCTACCTTAGGTGGTTTAAATCAACTATGTTCAAAATCTAGCGTTTAAATTCTTTTGAGATCGCCTTTCTATCTTTTATTTTTGCTTCACTATGACCGATATTTGCATTTTGTTCGTTCTCTCTAAAGAAAACAAAAAATTTAACCCCGAAAGAGAATGCTAAGTTCACGGAAAAAACTTATTTTCTAAAAATGAAAAAACTTGCGAAATCAATTCTTGAAATGAGCATAAATAGCAAATACTTAATTCTACTTACAAAAATACATTATATCAAAACAGGAATATAATCTCAGTATGCGAAGAAAAGAGATAAACCAAAATACATGAAACTGAATAGTTTCATTTTAAAAGACAGAACGGAAAATAAACTTAACCAGAACCTTTTTAATTTAAGCAAAGTTCTTACTTTAGCCCGAACAACTAAGTATTTTTTGACGTGAATAAGAGATAAAGAGAAAATTGCCTTAAATGGTCCTTTTGTTTCTTCCACCATTTGCTTTTTTAAATTTGTATGTAGGTATTTCTTTCTTCTTTTGCTCCAAAAAAGTATTTTCTGGAATGAGTATTATTTGAAACTATAGAAAATTGAAACTTTCAACAATCACGGCTAAATGATGTTATTGAAAAAAGTGGGTTACTATCTTTGCTTCTATACCCCTCAATTATAAGAAAGTATGAATGCCTCTATCGATGCAAAAAGATTTCTAAACTGAACATCTTTTTGCATACATAGTTCCGAAAAAGGTATGAATCACCAGCCGTTTTTGGGTCCATATTATAATTTTTTATGTATTACACTTTCAAAAGAGAATAAGCATTAATTTTGATGTTATTGAATTACTACTATATTCCAATTACTATTCCGATTATAATCTTCAATAAACTTTTCACTTAATTTTCGAGATTTATGCGCCGCAAACCACAAAAATTAGCCAAGATAAAGCAACAGCTTTAAAAGATTAGTTTTCATTTTATTATTAATTAGTTTTCGTATCGAGATTAAATGAAAAGCTTTTAATTTCTGTGGTTCCCTTTCTAAGAAAACTTTTCTGATATTTGAATAGACACCTTGGTCCAGCACGTTTCCAAAACTTTCTATGTGTCTACTGCAAGAAGTCTATATCCGGATTATGGTTTTTATTAGTAGATGTCACGTATTCATAAAAACAAAGCTTAACTTCAGTCTTTGTACAGAAAAAACGAGATTTATCTGATTCATTTTGCTTCATTTTTGAGGAGGGCGAACGATTTTGATTTGTTTATGTTTTTGGTTTTTAACAAATTTGGTTGTCAGTTATGAGTTCTTGTAGTTTTTTTCTTAACCATTTAAACGTATATACATATAGTAAGCTTAAAACGAAAGTGTTTTTCATTATCTCAAAAAATACAATATGGTTTTGTTTTTTTTACAAGTACTCATTCGAAAAGAAGGTGGGCGAACTATTTTGCTTCAGAGTAGTACTATGTTTTATGTACCTACATTAAAATAAGTAAACATGGATCAAATCATATCATCTACAAAATTCAAAACCAGTGTAGTAATAAATGAAATGGACTCGGATAACATCAAAGTGGCCTCAAACTCCAGACCTATCAGCGAACAAATCTCCACCTCATTATCCGCCCTTCTCCACCGTACGTCGAGAACATCCTGAGCGCCACTTGAAAATGCCTCAAATGGTTTGAACAAACAATTGCAGCGGGCCAATCGCAAACAAGGCAACTCCGAGCAAACACATGCCCGCTACTAAGCAGATTGTCTTCCAAGGACCCTAAAAATCCTGCAACCGGTGAAATTGCAGCGGCGCTCATTGACGGGGAGGCAAAAGCAAGTACAACAAACGAAATTAGAAAATAAAGAAATCGCTACAACCCTCCACGGATCCCAAGAAGTGATCCTTGACAAGCGTAGAACAATGGGGTGCTGCAACTAAGAAACTCGTGCTCCCAGTGTTCCGCCGAAATCCTTTGTAGCGTCTGTGGCTCTGTGAATCCTTTCGTATTTTCGAGATGACGGGTGCATTTATTTTGTGGTTGCTGTTGCCAACTCGCGGAGCCGTGTCCTCGCTTAATTCCTCTTTATCCTCTGTCTTCCGTGAGATATTACACATTCCGCATCCTGACACAATGCCCGGATGAAGAGGGTGCACGAGAACACTTGGAGGCTGCAATCAGCCCACGACAAAAACAGCCGGGTGAAATGATAGCAGCCTTCCGAATCCGAGGTACACGTGAATTGAGCACAGCAAATTGTCCTTAAGAAGTCGCTCGGATTAGGAGCAACTTCCAAGGATCCTTTCGACGGGAACAACAACATTGTGACATCTTCCAATTCTGCCTGTCTCGCCTTAAGCGATTAGAGGGGATTAAATCATATCCCGGTGATTTTTCTGACGGGATTTCAGAATTTTCGAAACCTTTAATTATGAAATAGTTAAGTGTAGGTAAAAAGAATGTGGCCTGCTCAAAGTGTGGACATAGCCTCGTTGAAGCTCAATTTAAGATCTTCACAGAAGTACCAAAACTGAAGAAGTCAATTTTTGTGGAGAGCCGCCACCATACCATGTATTTACCCTCGCCTCTCCCCGCTCATTTTTACAAACAACAATAAGATTAATATTTCCTGTCCAGGACATAAATTTTGAAATTGGAGCTAATGCCCATTGCGATTCGCAAATAGATAGAGGCCAAACAGTAAATATATTTTATAATATATTCGTAATGTTCTTTACAAAGAAAAAACGATATAGACTAAACTTATACTTCGATTTAGTACAGTAAAATAAAACGATTGTCATGAACTTCTTTAAGTAATTTTTCCTTTAAAGAATAGCAGACGGAACTGAGAACTAGAATTTTGAAGTCTGGGCAGGACAAGAGAATTTAGCGACACTGGAGATTTTAATATAATATCGTTATCGTTCGATCGAAATATAAAAATTACTCGATAATCGTTTTCCTAGTTCAGAGCCCGTATAGAGTGTCGATAGATAAGTTTTCGGGAATTACATAGTGATATTCTGCCATGACTGCTCATTCATTTATAATCTTAGCAATCACTATAAGACTTTTGGTTTTTGATTGCGGACTTGCGTTAAATAAATAAATGAAAAATAAAAAAAATTACTGAATTTGGCTTACAAACAAAGCTGTAAACCAGGAAACCCCCATTCCTTTTGTTTTTGTAGCACAAATTTTTAGTATTCCCTCCAAAGGTCTTGCCTAGATAGTTGGATATTTTAGGTAATAGGAGAACTGCAGTGCGTTAAAAAGTCGGCACGTTACTTAAAGAAATTCTTTATTCATAAACCCGGCTCTATAAAGTTTTTAATCTTTTTTACTGACCTCTCGGCCGGCCTGATTGCCAGGTGCTTTCCGAAAAGCGTAAACAGTAAGGTTCCCAAAGAAATAGTGAAAATGCAGTCTTGTTTAGGGAGCGTCCGCAGTCGATTATCCTCCCCCACGACCTTCAAAGTATTTTTGGTGTCCAACACAACAATCCCTGATATGCCGACGAAGCTGGGGCACTTTGACCTGGCCACGGTGACAATGGCTCCGTGCAGGTCTGCCTTCACCAGGAGCTTGCTAAACGCATCATAGCGGGGATCGGAGACGCCGGGAGCGGCCTCGGCGCTCCACAGGGAGAGGTGCTCCCTGATGTACCCTTTCCACAAGTCATGCAGTGGCAGCACATCGACGTACTTCAGGGACTTGGTAGGCAGCGCGAACAAGCCGAGCTTGGAGGCCTCCTTCCTAGTCAGAAGCGCCGACTTCTTCGCTAACTTCTTTTTGCTTAATTGCTTTTTCGTCTTGGAGCCGTGCAGAACCGTTATATGATCGGGAATTATATTTATCTTACCTCGATACTCAGGGGCTACAAGTCCCGTAAAAAACTCTTTGACTGGCTCGACTACATTGCTGGAACTCCCGACGTTTTCTAGGTGCTGGCTCATCTTCCTGAAGGAGAGAACGTTCTGAAACTAAAAACGTTAAATTATTAATTTCTGGAAATATTCGGGTCTAACGGTACCTCAAAATAAGCGGGCGGATAGCGGAGATAAACCACTGTGGCAAAACACACGCGGGAAAACGTCAAATTGAAAAATTTCCCAAACAAATTAGACTCAAACCGAAGGCACTAGGCTGGGCTTAAGAGAGTGGAAGTCGTGGAAGTTATTTGCATCCTCATAAAGACAGCTCCGTGGCTGAATTTGACATTTCAGTCCATCAGCTGTCACAAACGAGGCATCTCCATCAATTTGGTGGTTCGACAGAAGACAAACGGTCAGTCGTCGGTTGGAAGTAAATTCGGAAAAATGAAGGCCGTGTACAACCTCTTCTTCAAAAGAACCTCTACTTACGCTATGGTCATCTTCGGCTCGGTGTTCTTCTTTGAGCGTGGCTTTGATATGGCTTCCGAAGCGCTCTTCGAGTCTCTAAACAAGGGGGTGAGTCGGACGTAACCTCTCCAGCGTTATGTAAGCCTAAAATGATTTAATTCCTTGCAGAAACTCTGGAAGGACATCAAACATAAATATGAATAGGGATAACTAGATAAAATCTTTTATATCTGGCTCCGCTTATAAATGCTTATTTGATTCGAAAACTGTTTTATTGCACCACCTCCCGGGAGTACGGCTGAAGTTGAACCAATGTGGCACAGCACAACAAAATGCAAATCTTTTCTGTCCCTGCAGTTGAGGCCTAAAATTTTGGGCTCAAAAATCATTTTACAATAAAACTCTCATGATAATAATAATTGATTCAGCTCCAATTAAAATCCTTTTGGAAGTAGAATAGTTAAAGACAGGCTGAAAAAGATGGATCAAATACAAAAATATGAGCAATTTAGGGATCAGAGCCAGAGATTCAGACATCTCACTCCACAAAAATTAGGGGATAGATAGCTGGGTACCACTAATTGAAACATCTTGTCGTACCATGCGCTGCAAAGGTCTTTATTAAAATATAAGAAACCTATTGGTCTGCCTCCCACGGCTTTTCCGGCCTGTCGACACTCCATGGCCGGTGGGGCAAGAACCGTTCGGGTTCCTTCAAACTCACTCCGTTTTCCTCCAGGACCTTGAGAAATTTTTCTGTCTTACTGTTGGGCACTGCAGCAATATCGCAGCTCATTTGCGTAAGACCGGTCTCCCGACAACGCTCGGCAAGTACCTGGAGAAAAGCAAGCCGAATTAGCAAGGGCAAAATACGATTTTAGCCACTGCTTCATACCCTCGCCAAATTTATGTACGCCGATGTGTCGTTCGTCTTGAAGAGCTGCTTCTTGATCGCCCACTCGGTGGTGCTTGCGGTGACGACCGGGCCGTCCCTGAAGTGCCGCACCTCCGCCGTCACGTACTTCGCCGAGGGACTAATTTCGAGCTTGTACCAGAAGCAGCGGCCGGGCCGGTCCAAGTTGTAGCCACTTGGTTTGTACGCGACGCGGAGTTTCTCCAGGTTCCTGGGGTTGCGGTTGACCACATACCTAACTCCCTCCTGGGGCTGCGACAAATTTCGGATCCTCCTTTTCACCGCGGCCGAAGTCACACGGGCAGTAGTCATTCCTGATTCTTGCTGATTTTCTTATTTATAGCTGTTTACAGCCTGGAATCTGAACTGACTTCTTTTCGTTTTGTAGGTTATGTGTATTTAGCCAATGTGCAAACCCTTGCAACTTTAGAAATGTCAAATTATTGAAAATTGCCAGGAGGTAAACTACTCTCTGCACCTAACCATGTGAGGAGCCATCTACAGATTAAAGAAGATAACCCACAACGTCAAAATTTAAAAACTGTTTTTAAGGCCGTTCAAGATGGAAAACTTAAAAAAGGATGTTTTAAAAGTACAATCTGACATAAAGAGTCTTCGATTGTCACTACATTTTGTTCTGAATAACTATGACTATCACCACATAAACGATGAACAGTTTATTCTCCAAAACAAGAAAAGGATTCTTAATGAAGTTTCAACAAACTGCAATGAGGTAAAGACCAACTTCGAAATTTGTAAGCGATTAATGCGGGAAAGTTGGAATAAAGTGAGTGTTGTAGACGACAAAATCGAAGAAATTATTCAGAACTTCCAGCTAGACCCATCGGTGATTGTGAGCAGCAGCTCGTTGGTCCACAGCGCCACTTCGAATATAATAGAAAAAGTCGAAAATGTTTATAGGCTACCATGAGTTTGCAATTTGTTGTGGAATAAAGAATTTGCTTAAGTAAAACTAGAAGTTTTTCATTCAGTTATCAGTTCCCCACAGACAGCTGACCGAAATGTCACGAGTGCTCAGGTCGCTCTCGAACTACCTGGCCAAGAAAATCATGGACGTAACGATCCCCAAGATCCCAGTGGTGACGCGCCTGGCTCCGAACGTGATCAGGGTTTTGGGGTGCAACCCGGGTCCCATGACCCTTCAGGGCACAAACACATATTTGCTTGGAACTGGAGAGAAGTAACCACGTGCCTTTCCCCGGAATTAGGGCTCTAACGCTTGCATTTCAGGCGGCTTCTCATCGACACCGGTGACCCCGATATAAGGAAATATGCAGAAAGCCTCAAAGAGGTCCTTGAAAATGAGAAAGCATCAATCAGCACAATCATTTTGACCCATTGGCACCATGATCATGTTGGGGGGGTTAAGGACGTCTTGAATCTCGCAACAAGTAAGAGGAGGCAATTTGGAAGCTATTCATTAAATAATACCTTTTAGATGACTGTGGGGTCTGGAAGTTCCCTAGAACCGATGCTCCTGATGTATGTCCTGAGATACCATCCGAAGTCCAGGTACAAAAGCTCCAGGATGAACAGGAGTTCGCTGTGGAAGGAGCGACTGTGAAAGTGGTCCACACGCCGGGGCACACAACCGACCATGTAATTCTCACCATTGAGAGCGGAATCCTGTTCAGTGGAGACTGTATTTTGGGTTGGTTCTTCTCAGACTTTTATGCGTATAGCTCGTCGTAGCTGCTGTATAATTATGTAGAGTAGAATAATTAAATTTCATAAATAAGCCCAAAGATTCTAATCTGCTTTAAATGTGCGACAGCTTTTTTCAAGCATTAATTTTTTTTACTTCAGGTGAAGGCACTGCGGTCTTCGAAGATCTTTTCGAATATATGGGAAGTTTGAATAAAATATTAGACTTAAAGCCCAGCGTTATTTATCCCGGCCATGGAAACATCATAAAAGTAAGTCAATTTAATGTCGAATTGAATTATTTAAAGCCACATTGACTCCCCAAGGATCCAAAGTCTAAAGTGAAGTACTACATCGACCATCGGAACGAAAGGGAGAGGCAAATAATTGAGGTGTTCCAGCAAAACTCTGCGAAAGAACTTGTCGAATTAGACGTGGTAAAAGTTGTTTATAAGGACACCCCTGAAGCACTGTGGCCTGCTGCTGCGTATAATGTTAATCATCACCTCGCGAAGTTGGTAAAGGAGGGCAAATTAATTGAGATTAAAAAGAAAGATATTCGGGCATGGATGTGGGCAAACAAGTCATCACTTTAAAGTGTCCTTAATTATATGTATGTATATTATTTTTGAACAGGAAATAATTATCTACCTCTGAACGATCTTTAAATGGGTATCGAAGAATTATTGCTCCCTAGTAAAGAGGATGGTAGGGTCATTAAAATTGTGCACGTCTTCATACCAAATGTCTTCTGGCAAAGGCTCCAAAAGCTCATCATCGAAACTAGTGGGAAATGGTGGAGCAGAAATGGGTTTCCTCGTAGGCAGAATTGTATCGTAGATGTACACGAGTCCGTTTGTTTCTCCGGCAATCGCACTACCTTGCACCCACATGACATTGTACTTTGTATTGATCCTCCAGATTCGAAGACCTTTCAAAATTCTCCACCTATTTCCCATATGACCAGGCATTTTAGTGCCCGGCCACACTCTGCCCTTCTCTCCTCCGCCGCCAATATTTCCTGGTCTACGATGTGTTTTTGTTACTCCATGTGAAGCAGGCATCCCTTTGAAGCCGTGTCGCTTGATTACTCCTTGAAAGCCATGATAAACACTTAAAATAAAAAATATATAATTATGGGAAAATAGAATATCTTGCATTTCTAACGTTTTCCCTCGAACATCGACGTAGTCGCCTACTCTGAAGTGTGTAACATTCAGTGGAGTGCCAGGCAGTAAAGCAGCAGAAGGCGAGATTAAAAATCGCGCCAAGTTCTTTTTAGGCATAACTCCAGAATCCTTAAATAGACCGCAATACTCCTTCGTTAAAAGCGATGGATCTGTGCTCTCGGCGCCAACCAACAAGCAACCGTACTGCTTAAAATTGCGATTTTTCGGCTGTTGGGACGGTTCGTATTCCTCAGGAGGGATATATTTTATAACGTGATTATCGATTACCTAATAATCAGTCCGAAAGATCGGAAAATTGGTGTATAGACCTTTTTTGTAAAAAAAATGAGCTGTTTAAAATACCTGAAGCAAAGTAGTCCGGACTTTTTTTCCATTTTTCAACCACAACGGATATTGTCCAATCTTCCTTGCGAGCAGACCGGTTCTTCGAACTCGTGGTGTCCACTCCTGCGGCGCAAGATTATTTTCCTTGACTAGACCTTGCACTGCATTTTTATATGTTTGGTATCCTTTTATAACTGCTGGTGCCCCATATTTATCATGTAAGACCTCTTTGACAAAGCCTCGGTTTTCTGGAGTGATTTGGTCGGCAAGCTCCTGCATAAAGAAGTATTTAAATAGATAAGCCCAACTTTTTCAATCGAAACCTACAGATCTTGTTTTTCTGATAAACCAGTAAGGATTCCTAAGTCTCGGTATGTTTTGATGGGTTTTTTCTCGAACTTGGGTGATTGCCGGCCAAATCCTGAAAGAAGCAGGTTATAAATAGCAAGGGAATCCAATTCAAGCAAAAATACCCTAATCTGGAGAAGTCGACGACTAATTTCTTTATACAGCACGTTGTGACTAAAGCCATTTCAGCGTGGAAATCTTCTCCGGAAATATCAGTGTTTCGCACGCTACACCTTTTTTAACGAACCACTGCTGCCTCAAGTTTTCATTCCAGTAACGTTTGGAAAATCTTTTTGCGTTAAATGTCAAAATATCAACTTTCTTCTTCTATAAGGGTAACCGCATTTATTAATTATTTCCTTACACAATTGTATATTGCCGCATTAAGTTGAGCTGAGCTTACACAATTCGTTTTAGTTTTTATTCTTTTCCTTTACTTTACTTATAAAAAAATTATTCTAGCACTATGTTTAAACGCATTTAGAATTTATGCGCTATCCCCTCAAAAAGATGGCGCTGTAACAACTTCGGTTCGATTCGAAGATTTCACTTTCTACATTGCCAGAGGATTGGCACCAGTGTGTTGTCATTCTAGTCTGCGGCCACGAAAGTGAGGGTTGATTTGATTTTTCATGTCTTTGGCTTAATATATAAGTTTATATAAATATTTGCTCAGTAAGATGAGTCTGTTTGACAGCATAAAATGGATTTACTTTGTTCTATTCATGGTAAGGCTGCAGCGTAAGCAAACCGGCAAAAATGCCGGATGAAAGCGCAGCAAATGCTTTCAGCCAGTATATGTAACTAGATTGCCACGATTTTGTTTGTGGTACCTCGCAAGTAACTCATTACTGTGGTATTTATTCAGATGTGACTTTAATAATCGACGGCAATTTTCAATTTATATTTGCTTTTGCTTTCGAATTTATTTAACTTCTAATTACGTGATCTTCCGAATCAGAAAATGTAATTCGTATTTTCCAGATTTTTTACATCTTTTATAATCCTACGGACAGCGGGGCTGTACAGCTAACTAGTTCGAATTTGGATAACACCTTAGGTGAGTTCTGTTGGCTAATAAAGGCACATACGTGTCATTTCTGTAGGACTGCTAATGTTATCGGAACCCCCAAAGCTTTCGTTGCGATCCGTTTCGAATAGAGTCGCAATATTTTCCGTCTCTAAAACGAAATTGCACTCTGTTTGTTATTGTTACAGTACTTAGAGATATTACGAAGTAATTTAATTCTAGATCGGCAAACCTCTTCCTCCAATTACTTCTTAAGTACTTAGGGTGTTTGTTCAGTCCTTATATCCGCACGTTAAAGCTTCGATGTGTGAAGTATAGGCGAAAGCAAATATTGTAATAATTTGTATTTCTGTTTATACCTTTTTCAAACTATATTTTTATTTTTGGAATAATATATTTAAACAAACAGAAACATGTGAAAAGCAAACAACCTGTAATAAGAACCAATATTAAATATTTTATACTTAATACTTCCAGCGGAAAATGAATTGGTATTCATAAATTTTTATGCCGACTGGTGCCGTTTTAGTAACTTGCTTCAACCTATTTTTGACGAAGCGGCAGACAAGGTTAGTGTTACCTTTTCTTTCATAACAAACTTTAAAATAATGTCTCCTTAGGTACAAAAAGAATTCCCAGAGACTGGACGAGTGGTGCTGGGCAAAGTTGACTGCGACAAGGAAAGTTCCATATCGTCAAGATTTCACATTACGAAGTATCCTACACTTAAAGTTGTGAGAAATGGACAACCTGCTAAAAGCGAATATAGAGGCCAACGGTCTGCAGACGCTTTCTTCGAATTTGTGAAGAAGCAATTAGAAGATCCTATCAAGGAGTTCCACTCTCTGAAGGATTTGGAGAACTTAGATTCCAAAAAACGCATTATTATTGGGTATTTCGATAGACGTGATATGCCGGAATACAACACCTTTAGAAAAGTGGCTACAAACTTAAAGGAAGACTGCCAGTTTCATGTTGGATTTGGAGATGCTAGTGCAGCAATGCATCCCCCTGGTAAGTAAAATTTAACAAAATAAAAGTTTTGGGTAAAAATGTAAAACACTGGAAATTGATGCTTTCAATAACAAGCGAACGGAACTGGTAAGTCTTTTACAAGTATACCACACTTGTGTGTCATCTACGTCATATAACTATTGCATGGAAAAAATGTTTCATCACATTCAGGCAAAATAATATGTAATTTCGGAATTATTTTTTTTAGTTTTTACAATAAAAAATCTATAAGCAATGAGAACGTTACAATTGCTGTAGACTGGTTTTGGTATTTAAAATTTTAGCCTGAATTTATAAATCATTTTATTTAACCGATAAAATTATTCCAAGGTATTCTTTACTTCTATTGTAATTGGAACAAGCAATGGTTTTTCTTCCCGCCAAAGGTAAGCCTATTATCGTGTTCCGACCAGACGTAGCAGTTTCTCATGAGAACGATGAAACCTACAATCGAAGTTTAACGAACTTTGATGAGTTGAATATTTGGGTACAAGAAAAATGCGTGCCGCTGGTGAGGGAGATCACTTTCGAAAATGCCGAGGAATTGACTGAAGAGGGTCTGCCATTCCTTATTTTATTCCACCGTCCTGATGACACCGCACCAGTGAAAGATTATAAGGCGATCATTGAACTCGAGTTGCTATCAGAAAAACGTAAGAATTGCGACGTATTTTTAAAACTATTTCCAAGAATTATTCGTTAACAGAAAACATAAACTTCCTAACGGCTGATGGTAAGCGTTTCGCGCATCCCCTGCACCATTTAGGGAAGTCGGAAGAGGATTTACCTCTTATTGCAATTGATTCCTTTAGGCACATGTATCTTTTCCCCAACTACAAGGACATGTACAAACCAGGCAAACTCAAGCAATTCCTGGAAGATCTCTACAGCGGAAAATTGCACAGGTAACGGTAAAAAAAATAGTATAAATCATTGGAGTGCAATTTATTTTGTTGCAGACAATTCCATTACGGCCCCGAAACAACGCCCGAAGAAGAAAACGAAACTCCTAAAGTAACGAAACCTCCGGAGTCTACATTCAAGAAACTAGCACCGTCGAAGAACCGCTACACCCTCCTTAAAGATGAATTATAATTCCGACCGCTTCAGTAGCTATAATTTTATTTTAGTGTAGCGAGTGTGCCCATAAAACCTGGCACTTTGTGATGTACTACTAAAAGTGTCTCTTGTAAGTTGATATTCAGCTGAGAATTGAGTCACAATCACATTTTGGTTCTCAGTAATTAGGTTGATTGTTTTACAAATTTCACATAATTACTTAAGGGACTGCAGGAAGCTTTAAATTGTACAAAAGACCTTGCTCCAAATCAGGCGTACTCAGCATTTTTTGTGAGAGTGACGTGCACTTGTAATTTGCAACATTCTCTGATAAATTAGAATTGTGTTATTTATAAAAGAAGTTCTTTACTTATTATTTCTTAGGATAATTTATGAGCCCAAAAAAATTTTGCAACATACACGTCGAAAATGTATTTAACCGCTTCCAATCGTATTTCTACCCTGTTGTGTAAAATATTGTATTAAAGTGCTTTCTCAAATAAAATATACTTTAGGAAATGATTTTTAAAAGAATTTTTTACTACTTAATACCTAAATATTTTAAAAGAAAAGCATGCACAAAGTGAGTTCCAAAAAGCTGCTAGTATTTCTCAATTTTTGGTTTTCCGGAGGTACTACTTTGTTATGCACATTTGAATCCTTTAAGCATATATGTATAATTAACATGACTACGAACCGTAGAAATAAATTTAGAATAAAGTTATTTTATAGAGGGAAACCTTTTCAGGTGTATCGAACAACAGTGCGTAATAAAATCAATTTATTTTCGAATCTCACACAATTACACATACATAGTACATAGCAACTTGCTATATACAGCACTAAGTTAGAAGCTTGAGACAGTTTAAAAAACTTTCTAGCAGCAAATACAGTTTTCCGGGTAAGAGTATTTACAGCCTTTTGATTGGAGGTTATGCCTATTAAAATGTGAATTCCATTTTAATGCTTTCTTTCATCTTGCTATCTCGATGGAATCTTGAATTGTGAGTGGACAACGACCACTTTGTTTTGAAACTCTTTTTACAAACCGTACAATCAAATTTTCCCTGAAGTCCATCGTGTTTTGAGGCATTGTGCCTCTTTAGAGCTGAGACTGATTGTAGTTGGCGTTTGCATATTTTACACTGCAAAGATTCCTCAAATGAGCTACCTAAAACGGAATATAGAAAAAATAGTTGTATTGCAACGAACGTGTTATCAAAACATACCACTAAAAAATCATTAACTTAATATCTTTTCTTTTAATTTATGTAGCTCTTCTTAAGCAGTCCGAATTGGTATGCTCTACTTTGCAAGTAATATTTTTATCTCGTGAGAAAATTTATTTTTAAGATCAAAAACAAAATACTCTACGCAAAATATTTGACTTTTCCCAAATAAAAAATGGAAAAGAGTTTGTTTTTTTCAAAGTATATGGTTTTCATATATTTAATGTGTGGTTCCCCTCGAAAAGCCAAGCAAGCATATTTAACATAAACCCGAATGCGCAAGCAGGGTAGCGTATAAATTTATTTTACCCTATCATATGAATAAATAAAAAACATTTAACACAAAGTAAAATAAAGAAATTGATTTGAGGGATGCTACATTATTGATTACTTAATCTCGACTTAGAAAAATAAAATTTTTTCTATGAAATTCGTTTAAGTATCTGCAACTAGAGATGGCAACCATTAATAAAAGGAAAATAATTTATGTTAAAATGCTTTGCTCTGCACACCAATTAAATAAATCCCATATTAATCGGTTATTTCTTTTCAATTAATTAATTTAAAAAATTTACTATCTCTATATGCAGCACGGAATCAGAGCGTAGATTCATTAAATATGTTTTCAAGCTTATTAAGCAATTAGAATAAATTAAAAACTGTTGGAAATCATCAAAAGGAATTTAACTTCACTTTACCTTGAAGAGATTTTTTCTAAACAATACGAAGTCGAAGGAGTTCGAAAAAGCTTTCTAGTTTTTGCTATTTAAGTTTTGAAATGGTACTTAATAGTGAATAATTACATCAGAGTTTTGTTTATATATACTGCAAATTTAAAAAAAGACTTATTTATTGAAACTTTGTACATTATTTGTTACTTTGACAGGAGAAAGTTTACAAATGTTAAAAGTCATAGACTCTAAACGACACTTCATACTTTACGGAGCAAAATATAGCCTATCCTACCAAATTAGATACTTCATAGGGCTGCAGACGTTACCTTTATTTCGAGAAATTTGTAAAACCACTTTAATTTAGAACTATGACGCTAAGTTATTATATTTAAGTAATAAATTAATATATCAAGAGATAAATTATTGCCGAATATAATAATCAAAGCTCCTAAATAATAACTTTAATGGTTTTATGTTTTACTTAAACCGACATCGAATAAGATTTTCACTTTTTTCCACTGAAATCCCATGAATCACGACTTTGTCGTTTAGTAATTATTACTCTAAATGTTTTTAGTTTATTGAATATCGTGACGGAAAAAGAAATTACTTTGCCAATTTTATATGGAAAGAACATATTCAACTTTAACGCAAAAAAAAATCTTAGGGAATGCACTATTGTCTCTTAAGCATATCTGTGTCAACATAACAATTTTTATTGTACAGTACTTCACTTCAGTCGAAATAACGCTTTAGAATACTTTTGTTCTCCATACGAAATTTTACACAGCATTTGAAAACATGACAGTGAAAGATATAAATAGATGTAAGTACATGTTAATTGAAATAACATGAAACAATGTTTTGCGGACAACAAAATATCCATTTCAGGCAAATAAATTATTACAAGCCGATTTTTATCCTAAATAAAATATTCTTAAAATTTATTGTAATGATTCAAAATCTATTTAAAAGACACTTCTCCAATTATTTTATAAAAATTATACTTCTGGCATTCTAATTTTGTGAATACTACACGAATATTTAAAAAATTAACCACTAAAGAGTATCTAATTTGGTGGAATGGATATTAAAAGAAACTTAACCATATATTTTACACTAAAACATTTGAACTCGATTGACTTTCTTCTCTCTTTTTAGTTCTGCAACTTGGCTTGCTTCTGTTCATGAGATATCCTAATATGCTCCCTCAGGCTGTATTTGTTTTTGAAGTTCTTTTGGCAGAGTTCACATTTTCTGGGCGGTTGTGGGGTGTGTTGCGTTCGAATATGTCTCCAAAGATTTACTGTGGTTATAACCATTTTGCAAAACTGACATTCTGTCCATTTACTATTTGGCAAATCTAAAAATATAGATAATTTTAATTAGTGCTGTCAATCATTAAAATCTTTTTGAAAATATTTGGAGACACATTCTAGAAGTAATGGTTAAATGTGTTATTGATTCACAATTTAATAAATGGCTTTAAGTTCCGAGAGCATTAAGGATTTCGTTGTATAAAACATAACATTTGTTTATCGATTTGTCATTTTATTTGTTAAAATGACAAAGTCTTTTAATTCCTATAATCCTTATAGTTTCAGTTCTTTTTGGTTCAAATTACTAATAATATATTCATACGTAATGGTAGGGCCAATACAAAGGGTAATTCAAAACCGCGGGTATTTTCGAGCCTTGTGCTGAAAAAGTTTTTTAAGTATTTGCTATGTACGAGTACTTGCCGAAATTAATCTTTACTATAAGCTTTCGTGGTTGAAGAAAGCTGTAAAATTATGATCTTCCACAATTTCGGAAAAAATCACTTCAATAATATAACCATTTTTGCAGTATTTACTACATTCTTGTAACAAATTAAGAAGAAACATTAAAAATATCTGCTGTTCTATATAACTACAACTAGACGCATATGTACTTTGTATTTTCACTTTGAAATTAATGTCCATTTAATGATGAATGCTTCATAAAACCAAATGACATTTCAGGTTTCAGAGACTGTCTTCACAGTTTGTTACTTATATTGTTTTAAATGCAATTGCATCCATTGCAATTGTTATTGAAATATTAAAAGCAGCTTTGAAAAATTTATATGAATTATTTCTAATAACGTCTATGGGTAGAAAGATTTTACGTAATTCTCGGAGCGACTTGCAAAGCATTAAAGCTATGCCCAACTTCCAGTTTTACTTGATGTGATTTCGTCTTGACGGTCTTGCATTAACATTTTGCATTATTTTGTTATTTAGTGATTAAATACTTCACGTTTTTTATTAGAATCGTAATAAAATCAAACTTACCAGATGTATTGACTTTCTGTTCACCCTGAGAATTTTCTGTAGAAGTCTGCGTGGTAAATATCCGACCTTAAAGCAAGCTATTGGTAAAAACTGTCGTCAAAGAAGTCATTAACTACTCACCCATCTCTACAGTCGTTATTTCAGCACTTTCATTTCCATCGTTCTGCCGCAGTTTGTCTTCTATTTCCGATTCAGTTAAAATTTCGTATTCCGATGTAAACTGATTTGTAGTTTGGGTTGTCGTGTCTTGGGATGACTGTTGGGTTTGCTGCGTAGGCTCCCCAATCTGATTGGACTCCGCAACATCGATGTATTCGGGTATATCCATCTTTACGGTTGTAGGTAAGTATTGCATTTCGGTTGCTGAAATATAGTAAGGCTTAGAGTATTAAAAGATACGATTATATTTATGATTACATTTCACAATGGTTGGATCCTCCTTAAATTCTACTGTCTCGGTGTACATCTCATCATCATCATCAGTAAAAGTAATTTTGCGCTTCTTGGAGCTGTGGATGATATTTGCTTGCAGCTCGATGGTAGAAGTTTGCGTGTTATTTTCAGTAACCGTGCGCACAGTGGTGGTTGGTAAGGTCTTTACAAGCTGCTCCTCGAATACGCGCTGGTCGATCTGCGATTTAACAGTTTTTGGTTTTTCTTTCTCCTCAGACGTTAACCCTTGGACGGCCAGAATCTCGGCTGTTTGGAGGAATGACTGCAGAGCTTCTTGTTGGACGTTCACTTCTCCCTGAGAAGTGTTTCAATTAGCAGCAATACAAAATACTTGCGCTAGCATTTTACCTGGTACATAAACTCAATGATTGCAAGAAGATCCTCGTATTTTATAAACTTAAATATTATCACAGGATGAGCACAGGGGTTCTCTTTGAAGATCTCCTTAAAGTACCCACTGCACGCAGAAAGCAGCACCTTGTGGGCCTTTATCTTGCGACCATCGCAGCAAAGTGTAACATCAACAAAATCGTCTTGAGAGCGCAGGCTGTCGAAAGCGTACGTTATGTGCCGTAAGTAGTTGTTCCAGCGCAGGGAGTATTGTTGTGAAGCAGCCATTTCGTCCGGGTGTTCGGCAGCGAACCAATTTTATCGGCTATGATGCCAAAATGATGCCTCGCACTAAATCCACTCGCAGTGTTCTACAACTCGACCCGAAACAAATTGTCTCTTTGACCCGAATATTTCGCTTCTGCTTGTTTCGAAAACTTCGTTATTTCACTCCAAGCAAACTTATCGGTACCAATAGTAAATAAATGGCCAACTTTAGGAAAAATGGTGTTTGGATGCAGCTGTCAAACAAACGATGAGAACTGCCTTACCGCACTGGACGTATTTCACTTGCGCTAAACTAAAAAAACAATGGGTGTGAAGATAGCTGCATGCGAAGCAATTTTATAAAATATTTTGGTTTATATTAACTTCTAACATATAAATGGGGTTTTAAAAATTCTAATTAAAAAATGTTTGTTAGTTGTTAATTACTCTTTAATTAATTCGTGCGTCGAGAGTGCCACCTGCTAGGGAATATGTGAGGTTTCTGAGTTAAAGTACAGTCAGGAGAATATGCGATATTTGAAGCAAGTCTGAAGCTCTGTCAGGAGCTGTCAGAATGGCAAGCATCTCAATGGATGAAATCAAAACAAAATTTCTGGACCTGATTCATGTTCAGGTAAGTCCTTTGTGCTTAATAAACTACCACGGCCTGCTACTAACCGAGAAATTCAGAATCGCCAGATGAAAATTCCCTCGATGGGCTTTTCCGATTACTTCATCCAAAATGTGTCCGCCACTCCGGAGAGTGCTGAAAAGAAGGAAAAGCAAGAGGAGCAGCAAGACGCCCACAAGTTGTCCGATCAGGAAGTCCTCGAGGATATCGAAGACTCCTATTTTGACGAGAATTGCGACGTCGGAACGTATGAACTGAAGGTAGATATGCACTCTCCTACTATCCCCCTGGAAAACTACTAAGGAATTTAGGGCCGATATTATTAGTTTTTAATAGCAAGTATTTTGGCTGTGGATTGAAGGCGACTGAAAGAATACTTCATTTTCCTATAGAATACTATTAATTCTTCTTCAGAGTACCACTGCACTCTGGAAGTTGGTTGTCATCATTTGTATTACTGGTTTTGTTTTCGCGACTCTGAAGACGTGTAACTTTGTACAGCTAAACACTTCGCTAAGTTGTCTATCCGCAATGCTCTTTTCTTCCCTCTACTTATCCTTCCTGCTATTTTGGCTCCTAGGACCAGTTGAAGAATTTCACACCTGTTTCCCCTCATGATGTGGCCGAGATATTCTGCTTTACTATCTTTGATGACGCTCATGATGCAGAGATCATAACATTAATTCGAGGACGATAATGCTATGCTTAGGTACATGTACTTGTAGGACCAGTTTTCTGATCTTTAAATCTACAGTAGGGTACCAAATGTGGGATTTAGGAAAAAATATGAAAGATTTTGCCATGAACTTATTTCATTTTAATTTTTGTCTTGGACAATATTTAGAAGTCTTGAATTGGATTCATTATAAATTTGTTTACAATTTTCATTGTAACAGAAATTTTCCGATGAAGAATTGAACTGTGATACTATACAAAGAGCAATTAGCAACCTTCGTAAGCAACAGAAAGTAATTTCCACGAAAGTTCTTCAACATATTTTGGAAAAAAGGAGTCCTTGCAATGAGGAATTCCAGAAAATAGTTGAAGCAGAAAAAGAGCTAGAGGAGGCTCTTTGGACATGCCGAAAAGCCAGATCTTACTTGAGTTATGCTAAAAAGCACTTGACTACAACCAGTTTAGAGATTTTGGCAGCTTATCGAAAAAGAGAGGTACTCGTTGAAGTACTTCAATCGTTAAATACTATCAAAGCCATAGTAAGTCCTTAGATGAATTCCATTGGTTGGACAAGTTAAATATTCGTTCCACTTGTAGAAAACAACAGACATTGAATTACAGAAGTTGCTTACCGATGGCAATTATTCAGGAGCAATTGCTTTGCTTCTACAGTGCAAAGCTTCTGCTTCTCAGTACACAGAGTACAATTGTGTGCAGTCCCTCAACCAAAAACTCCAAGAAACTTTGATTTTAACAGAGTACCAGCTCGACACCGTGTTGAGCGAGGTAGGTTTTGGACTATCAACATCTTTAACTACTTCCTTGTGATCCATTTCAGATGATTCAAAGTTTTGACATAAAAAAGTACGGAAAATTACAAGAAGCTTACAAGCTACTAAATAAATCTCTCATAGCAATGGACCAGGTAAGAACTCAAATGTTGCAATTTTCTTAAACAACAGTGCTAATGCTTTTATACTCTTTCAGTTGCACATAAACTTCATTTCAGCCATTCACTCCACAGTGAATAACGTCTTAAGAAGTTACTGCGACCAAACTACTGATGACAAACAAAAACTGCTTTTCGAACAGTTGTGCGAAAGCATTCCGGCGGATAAGTACATTCCTTGCCTCATAAATCTGTGCAAGTCCTTTTGGACAATTTTGGCTTCGTACTATCAGATAAGCATGTGGCACCAGAAGTACAGACTGTTCCAGTCGGAAACAACGGACACCCAAGATGGATACATCCAAGAAAAATTAAAAAAGGGCCAATCTCGAATATGGAACGACATACAGTCAAAAATTTGTGTTTTCCTATCAAGTCCGAAGTTGAGGACCTTGAAATACGAACAATTCATTCAGGTCCTTGCAATCACTCAAAGGTTGAACAAAATTGGCCTAGAGTTTTGTGGAGAGTCATCTGAGAAGCTGATAGAAAGAATGCAATCTCAAAGCGTGCAGTTTTTCGAAAGATACCACCTCTCCTGCTTAGAAGAGATAAGCCTATTTCTTGACAACGAGTCGTGGGCACCTGTGGACTCTTTTACAAACATATTGCAGCTACAGGTGAGTTTTTGTTCTTAAAAATTCCTGTGTGGGAATAATGCTACTGTTCCAGGAGTTCCGCTCTATCAGGCACTCGTTGCAAAGGCACAAGTCTCCACCAGTGGAAATTAAAGTTGCAATCCTCGCTTCTGAGAACATGTCGCCACTTAATAACTGCGACGAATCTGTTTCAGTGCATTCTCAGGATGGCAGTTCTATTTATGGATCGTGCGGATACTTTTTAAGATTTTCCGAAAAGAGTTCTCCGTTCGATGCCGGTTTGGATGCTACCATGCTTGAAGAGGACATTCTCTCGGGAATAATCGACGAGGCCTCCTGCTACTTCTCCGAGGAAAGCGAAGATGACGAGAAGAAAAATAGTTTCCACAGTAAAAGTGAGGATGAATCGGAAAAATCATCGTAAGTTTAATTTCGGCTTTCCCATTTTGAATATGTTTTCACTGTGTTTTGAAATTCAGGCAAATGCTTACAAATAGTACAACTCTAAATGTTTCACGTTGCATTGGGAAATATTTACAAATGTGTAAATTACTTCATTGCATATCACCACAAATTGTTGCTTCAATGTTAGAACTTATTGACTTTTACATTTACGCAGTTCACGAGATATTCGCGAAAGATTCCGTAAGTACATCGCTCTATGTGTTGGTGATTTCAGTTTTGCGTTTTGCTACAATTAGGCCAATATTTCGTTTTTAGAAGACATTTTCCTTATTTTGCATATTTTATTTATTTTCGTTTTGGTGATGGATATGCGAATCATTGAATCATATTATATTTATGGTAATTAAATCTATTTCTAGCCAATTCCAATGGACAATTTATATAACGCAAACCTTGAAGACAAACTAAAACACATGAGTGAACAAATCGTGCCAAAAGTTAAAGGATGGCCTCTGAATTTCTCCTCTTTGGTAAATTCATTTTTTTTAATAAGCTATGATTTCCAAATTTTTTAAATACGTTCGATTAAGCAAAAACAATACTCTCGAATTTTATAAAGAGACTTGATGAGACAATAAGCGATATCCCATTTAGCGATATCAAAAGGTTTTGTTGAATGTATTATTTAATAATATTCATAAATTTCCAAACAGTGCACTTTGACTAATTTACGAAAAAAAATTATTACATTGATTATCAGAAGTTTCATTCACTTCCAGTGTTTAGAAAATAAAGATTGTATATAGCCGTACCCAAAAAATCAAACATTTTTAAAATATGTCCTGCATATTTGTACCTAATTTCATATAAATATTGCAGACAAACAATGAATTGTGCAATCCGGACACTCTGTATGGCTTGTATCAAAGAATTGTTGCAGTCGAAAGTGGAATTTCAATGGTGAGGCAATGTGAGCAGCTGCAATGCTACTTGGAGCATTTACTACCTACCGCCGATCGCCAAAATTTGCTTACATTCTCTGATCACCAGCAATTTGCCACCGCCATTGCGAAGCCCGTGTATACTTGTGTGACTGCTAAAACCATCGATCTCCCCGGAATTTTGTCGTCTATGTCTAAAGTCAAATGGGACATTAATCACGTCAGTGTGCAACATAGCGCATATATCGATTTATTAAACAGGGCAAGTTCTAAAATCAATTCCCAATTTAATAGAAGTACGTATTTATCGTATATTGCATGTATTTCAGAGTGTGCAATCTTTTGCAATGAGATTAGAAGAAACTTTGAAAATGGTTACGCTGCCGCTGGATTCAATTTGGGATAGTTTGGCGCATGTCTGCACTCACCTCCTAGTTGAGGGGTATATTTTTAATTTTATCTGAACAACATTTGTTACAAATAGGCTTTTTAGATTTTCAAATGCTAAAAAATGCTCCGCAGGCGGCCGAGCCCTCATGCAACTGGATTTTACTCACTTCATGTCCATTTTAGAGCTGATATCGGGAATGAAATTTCCAGAGCACCGCTCGTATGTGGACAGCTACATCAAAGCATATTATTTCCCCGCTGAACTGTTCCAGGAATGGGTTGTGAATCAAAGAGATTGCAGGCAGTACTCTGGCAAACAGCTCTCTAACTTAATTTCATGCGTGTGCTGTAGTGATAAAAAAACGCGCCAAAAGTTGTTAGGCTTTCTGGAAAATACTAACGATGGAAGCTGAAATCTTTAGATCCGCTTGCTGCTTTTTAACTGGGTGAAGCACAACAGTATTGTCATTCCAGTTTAACCTTTTTTTGTAAGAAGCCTTTTTTGATGCGACACTAAACTAACCTAGCAAATGGTGCACATATTAGACACTTCATTAATGTTTTAATATTTTGTGGTTTATTTTGTTGAGATTAATAAAAACCTGTGTAGAATAAAATAATTGACAAGCCG
The DNA here is from genome assembly GCA_933228815.1 of Machimus atricapillus. Lineage (NCBI taxonomy): Eukaryota > Metazoa > Arthropoda > Insecta > Diptera > Asilidae > Machimus > Machimus atricapillus. Next base: position 42,546,703 of record OW121787.1, on the reverse strand, counting down.
AGTTAAACGACGAAAGTAGCTCTAAAATTTGTACATAATGTCAGGGGTGAAGCAAAGGTGAAAAATGAAATTTTTAATTTCTGCCTTTAGGGCTAGTTTTTTGGTGGATAATAACGTGTTTTAATTATAGTAAGTAGAGAAAAGCAAAAAATCTCGACCAAAAAAGCTCTTCAGGCACCAAAAACCAATAATATCTACGATTAAATATAACGGTATTTTTGTTTTTAACAGTTCTAATGAATATCGACTTACCCTTTTCGTTGAGGTCGACCTCCTTCTCCTCCTCGGTGTGTCCTGTTGAAAATATCACAAAGAAACACTTTAATAACATGACACTTTTACTTAAGGATAATTTTCGTTTTAAACAGGCCTTTTTATCGCGAAATCACTTTCACTCAGAACTTCGATTCACTGCACTTAACGGCTTTTATTCTCATATTTTCAATTCAATTAATTTCCATACTAGCCGTCACAAAACAAATCACAGAAACTCGTTCACTTTAACACTGGTAATCCTACAAGATAGAAATAAAATAAAAATTAAGTGTCATTTAAAAGCAATAAAACTAAAAAATATTCTAAATAAGGCAAAACCATATTAAAAATAGTTAAGGACTTACTAAAACAAAATTTCTAATTATTGCTTCTAGGGCTAGGTTTTTTGTATTAAATAACTCGATTTAATTAGGGTAAATAGACAAAACTTTTATAATAAATAGCTTTTACAATTTTACGTTTAAACAGCTACTAAAAATGAATAGGGGAAAACGACATTTTTAATTTGAAATGATTATTTAGGGGAAGATGATTTTATCGAACAAAATCCCATTCTAATGATGTTCTTATACTTTACTGAGCTGTAATTCGTCGTGCCCGGGATTAGGTTTAATATTTCATGAGGCACGATGAAATTGACTTGCATATCTTCGATTGCATTTTAGCAATTTTTGAAAAAATTAAATTTATAATTTTATACACATCTCTGGGGGGGTAGAATTATGCGAACCCTCCTATGAAGTTTTTTTTTTTACTTTATAAAGAGAAAAAATTCGTTAGCTAGAGCAGATTACCAGATAGTCAAAAAATTGTTCAGTTTACAAAGGTGTAAAATTGGTATAAAAGTTGAAAAACCTTTTAGTCTGAAATTGGCTTCCAGAACATGTATGTATATACATTAATTAATAACATATTTATTGCATATACTAACATGCAAATAACAATTAAATAAAAGTACATAGTTATTTTAATATGTACATATGTTTGTAGAAAAACAATTTTACTATCAATTATGCACAAATTGCACCATCTCTCTCAATTTCTCACTGAATTTTTAATTTTAACTGAAGATGAGTTGCACAACATGTATGTATGTATGTACCTAAGTTGAGCATAAGAAATATGCTCAGAAAAATGTAATAATTCCGCAAAATTTACGCTTCACTACAGAAATGAATAATTAATTGATAAAATAAATTAGAACTCACCAGAATTCCCTTTTACAGCCTGAAAATCCCTGAAAATGCACTGCAAATTCGAAAACGAACATTCGCGAATTGTAAAAAACGAGAAAATATGCGACACCGAAATTAATTTTACTCTTACACGGCAAGCGGGGTTTTCAGTGCGGTATTTTTACTTCCGGCGGCCATTTTGAAGTCTATCCAGTGAAAAAAAACCGCTAATCCGCGATACGCCCGATTTTACCCGAGTTTTATGCCTACCGGCATTTGAAAGGGAATTAAATCTATTGATTTATCATTGCGAGATTGTGAAATTAATTGTATTTAGTTTAAGGTACTTACAAATCATTTTAAATAGTTTTATTCACTGAAAATAGTGAAAGTAAAATGAGTTCACTTCGCGGGAAATCGAGAACTGACAGTTGTACTTTGCTTTTCGTTTTCAGTTGAGAAGACACCAAAACCTAGGCGGCGCTAGGTGTTGCCGCAAGTTTTTTAACGACGTTCGTTCCTCCGAGAAGTGCACTGACATATAGAAATGGACTAGTCCATTAGTCGTTCCACACAAAATGCCTATATCAAAAAGGTACATAATGTCAGTGGTTGAGTGGAACGCCGCCTTGTAACAAAACGGCAAAATAATTGCCCTGCCATCTAACGAGTATATTTTTTAGCCTGTCTATTTTGTAATTCACTGTAGTGTAGAATAAAATAATTGACAAGCCGAGTTAAACGTCGAAAGTAGCTCTAAAATTTGTATTACTTTTTCAGTGATTTAATATTATTTAAATGGCAAGATTTAGAGGTGATAAAACTATTCTAGAAGCCACAAAGCAACTAGATGCATTTCGCAAAGTACCTGAGGAATATACCGAGACGAGTTTGATAGGCGGGACACGTAAGTGCAATTTAAACTCGTTTTTCGTTTACTAAGTTTTCATGGCGTTCACAGTGTCTGTGCTAAGTAGAATTCTCATATTGATCCTAATATACAAGGAAGTATCTTATTACAATGAAGCAAATTTCAAATTCATCTTCAAGCCGGATGTGGACCTTGATGCGACCGTAAAAATGAATGTAGACGTAACGGTTGCTACCCCCTGTATAGGTAAATAATAACTTCGAAATCTAAGGTAAATTTAAAAAAATCCAATCTATAGGTCTATCAGGAGTGGATATTACCGATGAAACGCGACAAGACAGCTTTTCATATGGCACACTAAAAAGGGAAAGCACATGGTGGGAATTAAGTTCTAATCAAAGGGGTCATTTTAGTAAGATTCAGCAGATTAACTCGTTTTTACGGGAGGAGTACCATTCAGTGGCTGTACGGTCACGAATATTATGTTACTTTCACACGTTGGGTAAACTAAGGGAAATCAGTCCATAACTTATTAGCAAAAACGCGATTGATATGATATTCATTTAACTGCACCCTTGAACAGTTTTTTAAATCTATACTCGTGAAATTTTTCGTACGTTGATCCGACGTGTGAGAGCAGCTTAACATGTAAACATTATTAGAATTGGTTTTTCCAGGACATCATTTTTGCTAATCTCCTTCAAACGAGCAACGATGATCGTAATAATCAGATTCCAGAGAGGACTGAAAAGCCAAATAAACCATACGATGCCTGTCGGCTCTACGGCATTCTGAATATAAACAAGGTTGCAGGTGCCTTGCAAATCGCAGATGGTGAAAGTAATCCATTATTTGGGCTCTTTGATATTCACTGGCACGGCAACAGTTTTCGAAATATAAACTACAACTTTTCTCACCGAATTAATACCCTCAGCTTCGGGAATTACGCGTCACAAATTATTCAACCTTTGGAGGGCGATGAACGCTATATAGGAGGTGGTATGGAGTATCAATTGAGTGCATTGTATAAATGTAATTATTTGTTTTGCAGATTCCGAAATGATACAATACTTTATTGAGATAGTTCCAACTCAAATACATAATCTCTTTTCTACAATAAACACCTACCAGTATTCCGTCAAAGAAAATTTGCGTCCTTTAGGTATGCAAGCGAATTAGTAGCAAAATAATTTCTATCAAATAAAATTTTAGATTCTCACAAGAACTCGTATGGCGTTCCTGGGATTTATTTCAAATATGACTGGGCAGCGCTGAAGGTCGTTGTCCAACAGGATAGAGACAACCTTGTACAATTTATTATTCGATTATGCTCAATTATTTCCGGAATTGTAATACTCTCAGGCAAGTTTGTTTTTATAATTCAATGACTATGAAATTTATAACTTTTTTTCAGGTATTATTAACTCGCTGCTCTTGAGTGTGCAGAAGATTTATATAAATATATTTCCACCCCATCTTTACCAAAAATTAACACACCTGCCGCCAAGCAACACTGTCTTTCAAATAAATTCAAAGCCGCAACCAACTTTCGTCAAAAATAATATTTTAGTCAATGCCAGTGAAATAAATCAGGACTTAATTCCTATTACTACTGTAGTAGCAAAAAGTCCCTTGTAAAAGAACAAAAAGAATAGTCGTTTTTACAAATATTCATCCTCTTATTCCAAAATTCAATGTGGAAATATACTAATTTTAATCTAATCTTAATAAGTAGGCAGGTTGCTACAAATCTCAGGCCTTACAGTTTATACAAATTTTGCAGCATTGTTATACACAATTATAATACTGTTGCAAGTTTTGTAAAATTATTACGTTTCTGTTTCTAAATTTAACCAGAAAACCGAACCATCAAGAACAAACAAAATAAATTGCAAATTCTATCACTACGTATGCGTTGCAAAATGACAACAAATTTACTACCATTCAATCTTCACATGTATTTATTCCGTATTTGGTGGCCAAATTACTGACAATGATGAAAATTCTACATCTCGTAATATCGCAAAGTATTCTTCCAGTAAATCTGAAAGACATTAAATTTAAGGAAATTTTCCAAGATAAAATATATTTGTTTACAATTCGGTTGCACGTCCCAGATTTCTAACAATCGTTTCTTTGAGTTAACTTGTTTTTTTACGATTGCTAAGGCAAAATTGCAAAAATCCTGATTTGTATTCGACCAGTTCTTGATAAGCGATGAGGGATTAACCTTAAGTTTCTCTTTATATTCCTGCAGTTTAGGACAGACGTCTCCATTCAGAAAGAATATACCAAAGTACCTGTGAACATGTAAGTTTTAATAAATTTAAATTTAAAGTATTATACGAAGAAAGAATATGAGAATCGATAACAACTTCTATTAGTATTCTATAAGCCAGGTAAAATTCTGTTCCGTTCAGATAGCCCCATCGAACTATTTCTTACGTTTTTTAGCTTTGGGGTGGGTGCAAAGTGTTAATCAAACTAAGCTAAAGCTAAATTAAAGTATCTTAGAGAATTAAAAAAATAGAACTGTTTTGTGTTAGTGAACAGACATACTACTTGAAGGATTTGCGTAAAAAATTACTATCATTTCTATAATCTTTCTTCGTAGGTTTTATCGCACCTGCAAGCTTGCTCACTTATAGGCATCTCCATTTCTGCTAGAGGTATTTCAAACCCAGCTCGTCCAAAAGTAGCTTTAACGAAGCAATACACCTTACCGTCTTTTGTATTGTACTTTGGTTGAAAGTCTTCTAAAATAGTTTTTATGTTACACAGCTGCGGGACAAAAAGAAGTAGCCACTCCGGTTCTATAGCAGTTATCCCCCGAATGAAGGTTTTCCTGCTATCACCATTCTGAAGCTCAAAAGCTTCCTGATATATAACCCATTCGGGCTGCTTTTTCTTCAGCACAGAGGAAGAATGTAAAAAAACAGGGTCTTCCATATCTGGGGATTTATATGCGTATTTAAGTTTTCTTCTCATTTCTTTATCCTTCATTTCGTAATCTTGTAATTTCCTAGCAACTTTGTCACCCATTCCAGCCAACAAAATTTGCCGCAGAAATTTCGCCTGACTTTCGGTAGGTGGTTTCATTTGTGGATCCACAAATAAATCTAGGTTCGGAGTGTTTAAATTTATTTCGTTAGTGATCTGTTTCCGCAGCTTTCTGATTTCAGAAACCGCCTTCTCACGCAATCCGTTTTCTTTACAGAATTCTGAAAGCTTGCCTTGAGAGCCCGCATACTCAGCTCCACCAACAGCTTTAAGAAGCACCATGGGATCTCCTAATAACTCAAAATGTCCACGTCCAGCCCATTTTTTTCGCTTGTAGTACCATGGCGATTTATGACCCTCAGCACTTTTTTCGGTATCAAAAGTCAATTCGAGAAGAACCTCTTGAACAGAAAGTGCTGCAACAAGGCAGACGACATATGGCAGTAAATCTTGCTGGTGACTTAGAGCAAGCATTTTTCCAAATCTGGGAGAAACTGGGTAGGTCGATATTACTCGTCCTAAAGCAGTTATTTTTGTTGTGTTTTCATTCACCTTTTCTAAAGCTCCAAGAAGGACTAACCTATTTTCAGCCGCTTGTAATTGATTTATATCTGGTGAAGCTGGAAAAGGAAAATTGACCACTCTGCTAATGCCCATATTTTGCATCTGAAGCATTAAGTCATCAATTGGTTTCTTCTGGATATCAGGAATTTCGAAATCCTCAAATTCATCATTAAATACGGCGCTAGAATACAGGCGATAACAATGTCCCGCACTAGTGCGACCGGCCCGTCCAGCTCGTTGATCTGCTGAAGCTTTGCTTGTAAAGGTTACGACAAAAGTGCTAACCCCAGTAACTTTGTCGTAAAGCCTGCTTTTCTGCCTTCCTGAATCCACGACATATTTTATGTTTGGTATGGTTAAAGAAGTCTCAGCAACGTTTGTGCTAACGATACACAATCTACATCCCGCTGGAGGGGCTTTAAAGACGCGATTCTGTTTTTCAGTGGATAAGAGTGAATAGAGAGGCAAAACCCACAGCGGTTGTTTAATCAAGGCCGTATTCTCCGTCTCCAAATCATCGAAGTCATTATCTCCCGCGTTTTCAGAATCCATGTCATAATCGTCTATGCTATCATAACAGTCAAGCAAATCAGCTTCAGTATCATCCGTAGGAAGGGTATAGTTGTCTAGGTTAATTTTTGGTAAAGATAATTGACGAGCAAATCGTAACTTCGCCTTTTTCGCGTTTTTTAAAGCTTTCTTGAGGTTCCACTCGTCATTTTTATAATTTTGTGTTGTACTGCCTATATTTCTGTTTTTGCTTTTATTAGGTGTTATGTAAGGAAACTGTTTGCGCAGTTTTTGGACGAGGTAATTTACCTAAAAAATATTTAGGACTCGATTAAGACAGAAATATTACAGGTAGATAATCTTACCTCTTGTTGACCAGTTAAAAATACTAAAATTCCTCCTTCGGGAAGCGTCGAATGTATTTTAACAACTTTTCGATGAGCTTCTTTCACGTAGTCCTCAGATGTCCTTTTCTGGAAATGTACAGTGACTGGATATTGTCGTGCTTCGATTTTAAGGACAGGTGGTGGGTATTTGAACAATTTAGGATTTCTAGTAAAATCGTCGACCCTTAGTGTAGCTGACATTATGATTAATTTAAGTGGAGATCCCTTTTTATTCCTTAGCGGAACTATTCTTGATAACAAGCCGATCAATATATCTGTGTATGCACTTCTTTCATGAGCTTCATCTAAAATTATTACTGAGTATCTGGATAATAGGTAATCAGTTTCGATTTCTTTCAGTAATACACCGTCAGTCATGAATTTAATTTGTGTTTTATCTGTTACGTTTCCCTCGAATCTTATAAGGTATGATACTTGTTTGTCCGATAAGTTCATTTCCTTTGAGACACGCTTAGACATGGAAATTGCGGCAACCCGCCGAGGTTCTGTGATTCCAATCATTTTATTCATAGCGTATCCAGCTTCAAAAAGAAACTGGGGCAGCTGAGTAGTTTTTCCACTACCAGTTTCACCTGCTAAAATCGTGACTGAATTGTCATTTACAGTTTCCATAATTAACTGCTCCTCCCCTTGTATTGGAAGCTTCATACGGGCAGATTGAATTTCAGGATCCCGATAGACTGGAACAAATACAGCTTCTTTACTTTTGACAGGAATTATTGTCTCCGTCCAATCCATAATTTGTGCATTCCTTTTGGAAGGATTTGTAAGCAATTGTCCAATTATATACTCTTCTTTCCAACCAGAGTTAATCTGTTTAGGTCCTTCAATATGTTTTAAGATATTTGACACATCAATATCATTGGGGGGAATACCTCTAGCAAGTGTAGTATTAATTTCAGAAATTCCTATGTTCGAGGAATTTACTTCATTCTCACTTTCGCTATCACAATTAAGGCCTATAACATTGTAATTGCTTTTCGATCGCTCGCCAGATATCTCACCACTTATATCAGAGTCATCGCCACTTTCTAAAAACGTAATAATCCTCCTCTTCCTCAATCCCTTGATACTGCTAAGTCGAACAGGCTTTTCTTCGTCATTTTTACAGTCCTGGTGCTTTCTTGCAAGCAATGCGTCCAATTTAGTAAGATTCTTCGAACCAAAAGTCTGAACTTCACTTATAGTTGTGTACTGCTTCAACTCATCGTTAGACACTTGAACAGCAGAAAGGGCTTCCAGAAGAGCTTGTCTCTAGAGAAGTATTATTATATTAAGATCACTAAATCAGTGCGTAATACTTACACCTTCTTTTTTTTGTTTCTTAACAACAACTCTTTCCAGCGTTTTTCGCCTCTTTTTCGATAGAATCCTAGTTGGAATATGTTCTTCTGGCTTTTGTGTTCTTATTCTCTTTTTAGAGGGCAAAACTAATGCGTTACTGGCGTCATATTTTGTATATTCATCAATACCTTCACTGAACTCAATTTTCACCTGAAAAGAACCAAATAAGATACAACTGCATTCTATAAAAATAATATTTACTTCTTCCTTTGGAAATTTAGAAGCAACTGTTTTTTCATTTTGCCTAACTTTTGTGTTAAATTTTTTCCCCATATTTTCATAAAATTCAGTTGACTGTGAACAAAGTCAATCCTGTAGCTCTAACTATACTTTTCGACACGGTACGGTATAGGTATTTCTCTATCGTGACTTTCCGATTTGTTGATATTCGAAACACGTGTATTGCATGCTTTGAAAATATTCCGTGCGTATCACTGACAAAGAATGTCAGGAAATGTCAATGGTGCCGGTATAGAGCAAATTGTTAATTTTTAGTAGCTATTTATAGAGGTGCAATTACACCTAAATTATTTCACTTATCTAGAGTATCATTAATTCATAGATTGTGATATAAAGTTTCTGTTACAATTTTATTGAAATCTCTTCACAAGCATAAATTTTATGCCGAAATTATTTTTCCAAGAAGAAGAAGATCGAAACTGTCAATTACAGAGTCGAAATATGTTGCGAAGGTTGCCTCACGTTTCTTTTAATTCTGCAATTTTCTGCAGGTTTTACGGAAAACACAACAAAAAGTACCTTTACAAAGATGGAAAAAAATATAATAATATAATTTACTACCCACGGTAAGGAAAAAAATCATGTATCTTTAGTGTGTGAAACATAGTTGAGATAACTTCATCCTCCATTTCGCTAATTATATGTATTGCTGAAGACAATAAATAATGAAATATATTTAATTAACACACTTAACTTTTTACAGAACTACCGATCATGAGGATCCTCCAATGAATCCGTCTAAACTTTTCCTTGTCCAACGAATTAAGCCCGTAAAAGGAAATCCTTACTGGGAGAAACAACTTTTAAGAGATTTGGGATTAGACGGACGTGTAGGCAATTTCAACGTTGTTAAGAACATACCTGAAGTCAATGCAACACTTTGGAAGATTAAGCATCTTATTAAGGTGACACCTATCATATTTCCATATGGAGAACCTACGGGGAACGATATAGTACATACATATATAAAAGCAAATGGAGAATGCATTGTCACAAAAGAACTAGTGGATTTGGAGAAGGAAGAAAGTTTTAAACACTTTAAGGAAAACCCTAAACGTTTGGATGGCGAGACTCTGAGAAAAGACTCTAGGCTTAAGTGGCTTAACCCGCTATAAGAGTTTCAATGTAAAATCATTGCTCATTAAACTTCTATTATTTTTCTGATAGAGTCAAGTCGCTACTTTTAATAAATATATTAGAAACACAGCTTTATAAAAAGTATATATCAATTCTCAACAAAGTTTGAGTTATGTAAGTTACTGCACGCCGTGTAGGTTCAATTTCTGTAATAGAAAATCTATAAGGCTATCCAAGCACGTCAACTTCGATTTTTTTGCTTAATCTCTTACAACCTGTTGTTGCAAATAAGCCGGTGTTTTTATCGTACGTTACAAAGTCTTCTACCATGCTTCTGCAAATGAAGAAATAACAACAGGTCTGACAATAAATTAAAATACTTACTTTACTTTGTCTTCACTGACATAATTAAAACCCAGTCGCGAATATTCGGCTTTCACACATTCTTCCACATGTCTTCTTTCCAAAGGTAAAAATGGAATGTAATGATCTATTAGATGCGATTCAATGATGCTGGCTTTTTGCAAGCCTCCCTGAAGGTTATAAGCACCAACCTCCAGGATCTTTTCAAAATCTTGTATTGTAGTTTCTTCTCGTCGAACTCCTTTCTCCATTAAATTTCCTAAATGTTGTGCAATTTCTATTCCAGCAGTGTTCGAAAGGAAGAGAAATATTGCTTTACGATAGTTCACGCCGTGGATGTGACTATGGTGATCAAGAAAGGAAGAAATCGACTCGAAGACCCCCGGTGGCAGTTTGTCCACTTCGTCAAAAATAAACAAGGACCATGGACATCCTGAAACAGCGCTTTTTACTTTTTCATTTATTTGGGTCTGCAATAATTAAATTAATAGCATTTTATATGTCAGAAAATACTGCTTACCTTATACCAATGGTTTTCTGACTCGACAGGGAAGTCAGAGCGCCCTAGAAACTTATGCACAAACTTGCTGTTTAAACCCTCTTTATATATATATTTTGCTATAAAATCCGAAACATAGTTCTTCCCTGTTCCTGGTGTTCCATGGAAGCTGATAACAAGCGGTTTCTTTGATTTATCACCATTCGCAAAATGAGACCGTAGAGCCGGTATGACTTGGTTTATTACTATATGTTGCCCATACAAATCTCGTTCCAATGCTCTTCTTAAACCTTAAAAAAAACTAATTAATTTATATGAAACCCCATTTCCGGTTATTCACTGTTTATATCGACTGGGATATGTTTGGGAGTACAACATTCCACAAATCTGCAGTATGTGTGCTCTTTAACAGCATCATAATTGTACAACCACGTCCCTATGCCCGCTGCAATTCCTATGGATAATGGGTCTATAAGACATAATACACTTTCTAGAAACACTAATAAAACTATTAAATTTAACATTTTAAACGTGGTCAAGAACATTGGGCGGTATTCGCTTGACAGATAGCTGATGATGATCCAATATAACAGTTTGAACACAAAGTTGACATTTTATCTTAAATAATCAACTTTCAAGCAGAGACGGTAAATCGGTAAATATGCATATTAAAATTAATCCACCAGCTTACGCTGTCAACACTTTGAAAGTAAACAACCAGATATTAGCCGAATCTTCCTGAATCTGAGTGCAAAATCAGCTGATAGATGTCAATTTACGTAGAACAGTTTTCTTCTTAGATTTTGTTTTGTTTGTGTCCGACGAGGGATAAATAAAGACGGGATTATAAATAAACATTCAAAATTCAGATTATGACTAAACAGAATTTATCTGTATGGCATAGAAATACGCTGCCGCTTATATATAGGTCAAGAGATTTGTCTAGTAAGAAGCCCTGCAAAATTCCGGAGCTTATTTAGTTGTAAGTTAACGCAAAAGGTGTTATCGGGAAAATTCGGTGCGATGAGGAAAAACAGTTTGGCTGTTAAGCGAGGCACTTGCATTTTAACGGAAAAACCGTTTGTTCACATACTAAAAGAAAAATACAGGAAAGAACGATGCTCTGCTTGTTTCAAATCGTAAATAATCACCTAAAAAATAACATTGTTAAACATGAAATTTATACGGGTCGTATTCGCAGGGGTAAAGTTCTGAAATGTTCAAACTGCCAGTATGTCTACTATTGCAATCGGACATGTCAATTAGATGATTGGAGCCTTCATAAGAGCGAATGCAATTATTTAAAAAAGGTAGGTTTAAGGACAATTCCGGATGCAGCCAGAATCTTAGCGCGGATCATCGTGAAGCTGCAATGTGGAGGAGACCTCATCAGGAGCTTTTATACTGAGAACTGCTCTCGCAAGTTCATGGACATGATGTCTCGTGAGTTGCCTCTTAAATTGTTGTTTAGATTATTTTAAGTCCCTTTATTTAAGTTTATTTATTTTCGGTCATTTTACCGTAATACGAAATATATGGGTGTTTGTAGATTATCTGGAATTGAAGAATGACCCAAAGAGAATGGAGCACCTTGAATCCCTTCAAGTTGTGCTTAAAAGTTTGCTAGATGACAAACTTTTACCTAACCCGGTGGAATTGCTCGGTATTTATGGAAGGGTACGACAAGAAGTTTTTGTAATGTTTTATAAAACAAATTATTACTTTGTAGCTTATTACCAACGGTTTCAACATTCTGGATCCGGAAATGAATTCTATTGGAACTGGGATTTATCTTGCAGTTTCAGTAACAGATCACAGTTGCACTCCAAACGCCGTAGCCGTATTTGAAGGGACGACTTTATTTATTCGAGTTACTGAAGATCTTCCATGTTTGGACTGGTCGAAGGTAATCTTATTTATCAAATAAGCAAGGACGTTTTATAATATCATGAATTAGGTCTTCATTAGTTATATTGATCTCCTCAACACAACAGAAGATCGGCGACGGGACTTAAAGGAGAACTATTACTTTCTCTGTGTTTGCAACAAATGTACTGATAAAAGAGAATATATTGAAATGTCTGCTGCTGCATGTCCCAATAAAAATTGTAGCGAATTTGTTGAGATAGAGGGAGATAGTTGTATCCGATGTGGAAATAATATTTCGGATGACCATAAAACAAGGTACAAAGAGGTTACCGAATTCACAAAAACTCAATTGGAATCCATGAAGGAAGTTGCATGTAAATAACTGAGCATTTCATTGAAGAAGATATTATAATTATCACTATAGATTTAGATGTATGTAAAATTTGTTTGGAAAAACAAGACAAAATCCTGCACCCTCTCAATTTGTGGCATGTAAAAACGCTGGATTCAGGGTTCGACAGTGCTATTAATATTGGTGCATGGTCTGATGCTCTGGAGTTCGGCAAGAAACTTGTTCCAGGATTTCGGTAAGTAAGAACATTTAAGTATTTTGATTAATATAATTTTGATTAATATATTTTAATGTACATTGGATCCTTCAGAAAATATTACGGAGACTGGAATCCTCTGCTAGGACTTCTTTATTTAAAACTCGCAAAAATTCAACTGTATCAAAACTTAGAAAATGAGGCTCGAGCTAATATTGATAATGCCAAGCGAATCATTGAGGTTACTCATGGAATCAACCATAGTTTGTACAAGGAACAACTACTTCCGCTAATTTTTGAATGTCGATCCTAAAGTAGCGAATGATGTTTCTGAAAATGCATAAGCTAAATTTAAATTTTCCTCAATTTAAAATCAATAAAATTATTTGCAAACTTTCTTGCTTGAGAAATTAGATGTTTCGTTTTTAAAAAAGTAGGTATCTCAATTTATAGTCAGCTGGATTCTAGTTGTTAAATTAAATTAAATTTTATTCTAACGTTTTGTATACAAATGCTTCGGCTTTATTTTTAAAAAAAATTGAGTTTTTTTAAATACAAACTAATTTTGTCGTTTGAGGTTTTATACTTAAAGTCTAGATGGCGCTATATTTGACATTTTCAATTGTTGGCAGTTGTGAAAATGACAATAGTTGCGCAGGGGGCAAATAAATAATTTTAGAGTTTTGTAATCATGAGTTTTATACGAGATACAGTAGAAGTAATTAGTGGAAACGATGTCATTGATGCGAAGACCAATATAACCAAATTAACCTCAGAGATAAAAAAATTCCAGAGCAGGGCAACGGCCTATATAGACAAAAATTATGTCGAGTTCCTCCCAACTTTGAATAAAAATGAGCTGTTTTTGGAGGAAGGAAGTAAGCTCCTTAGAGAGGTAAGAGTAATTAGAGAAAGTATAATAAATAATTACTAAAATATTGTTAAGGTAGAGGACTTGCTAGAAACCATTGAAAGCGACACCAAATATGATTTGTATTCGGCCACAGAGGGACTTCGTCAGATCGTCGAAGAGTTTCATGAAGTGGCCCTTGGACTAAAAACCAGCTATAAAATTTTCAAAATTGACGATTTATTTCAAAAACTTGAAAAGGCAAAGAGCAATAATGAATATTCTGTGGTCATGAATATTGTCGGAAAAATAAAGGCTCTTCTGGATGACCCTTCAGATAAGATCTTTACCCGTTTACAATGCTACGAAAATATAAAAATTAAGTACCACATTGAATCCGAGATGCTGCTGCATAATCTTGAGCAAGGTTTCAAGCAGCTTGTCCAATTTTCTGAGAAGCCATTCCAAAATACGAAGTTGGTTACCATTAATATAACAAAGGGCTCAAATCAACTACAGGACACAATTATCGCACTTTTTAACGCCAGGTACAATCCAAAAAGAATATGTGATTTTCTAATTGATAATGTGTTTGAGCCGATTGTAACCAAACCGGTTTCTGTGGAGTTCAATGAAGCCAGCGAAGACTACGTAAAGCTTTCTTTATCATTTAGCTTAAAAAACCCCGATGAAAACCTTCGTCCTAATTACAAGGTGGTCTTTAAGCACATAAAGACCACTTTGCAGTGTCTAGAATACATGAACATGAATATTTCTGAGAGTCGCAACATATTTAGTATTTTTGGTGAGGGATTGAAGGAACGATTAACAAATTTGCTAATCAATGAATGTCTCACCTACTCTATACCTGATACTATGGAGGAGATGAAAGAGTCTGCTCTGGTAGATGATATTACTGAATTCCATAATTTTTTGGTCCAATCTTCCCTACTTACTGACAACGATAAGGAGCTTTTAGAGTATGTAGGAAAAATAGAAATTCTATTCAGGAACAGGTTTTGTATGAATATTATTGAAAAAGCCACTGAAATAATGAGGAAGGACTTACACGATATGACTATCGTGGCGGAAAACACTTCCAACGAAATATCTGATAGTCCTTTTAGCTTTCCCAGATGCATGGTATCAAGAAGCACAATGGTTGTTTAATATGTTTACATATCTTAAGTTGTGAAATTAACAATCTCGTCCTAGGAGCTTATCAATCTTATGGAGGATGTAATGCGGCAAGCAACAGAATCTGAGAAAGACATATCTAGTCGCCTAATTTCCACCGTACCAATGATAATTAATCAATATCTGGCAGAAGTTCCACATTTTCATGAAAAACTACTTCAAAATATTCCCCAACAAACAGCTTTATTTCACAATAACTGCATGTTTTTGGCTCGTTGGGTTGCTAATAACGGTAAAGCTTTGGAATCTTCATCGACATTAGTAAAATCGCTACAAGGGCTTGGGTCTGATTATTTCCTGCATCAAATAAAAAATCAGAGATCCCAATTGATGGAAATACTGCAGGGTTTTGGTAGTTCCGTCGATTAATTTACATATTTCTCTCTAATACAACAATCCCTAGATCTCTCAGAGCCGATTTCTGAACTTGGAACTGCACAACAGAAAATTGTTCGACAATGCCTTCGACAATTGGAGCTTCTTAAAAACGTTTGGCAAACTATACTTCCAGATGTAGTTTATAATAAAACAATGACTAATCTTCTGAACGACGTGTGCAATGATATTATTCGAAAAATAATTACCGTCGAGGATATTCCAAGTTCAATTGCGAACGAGCTCGTCGAGATATGCGCAGTCATAATCGAAAGAGCACCAACTCTATTTCAGGTATAGTTGAATATTTGATAAACAAAGTTTTGCATTATATTTTTTTTTTCAATTTAAGGATCCAAGTCAAGTCTTGCAGGTGAAGACGTGGATGAAACTTACGCAGCTAAAATTAATTCTTAGTGCTTCCCTAGTTCAGATAACTCAATATTGGTGCGAGGGTAAGGGTCCTCTAACCTTAAATTATAAGGCAGAGGAAGTGAAACACCTTATTCGAGCGCTATTTCAAAATACAGACCGGCGCGCAAATGCACTTGCCTCTATTGTATAAAACATGATATTAAATAAAAACATTTTTGATTACGCATGTTTCTTACGATTTATTAACTTTTGATTTTTTCCTCTTAAATCTATCGAGTACACATGCCTGCTCTAACGGAATGAAATCGTCTGTGTTTTGTGATTTATGCTCTTTTATAATCTTTTCCTTCGCCACATTTAACTCTTTAATAAATTCCTAGAACGAAAAAGAGTCACATAATTTATAATTTGGAATTTATACAAATACCTTTCTAGTAGCTTCTCGGACAATCTGTTTATTTTTCGCAGCTTTTGCTGAGCCACCTCTACCCTTCATTTTTCGCTTACTTGTGAAATCTATTTGCGGTGGTTTTACAAATAAGATCTGCTTTTTGGCTTCAATTTTGCTCTTTAATGTTTCTGCATCAACTGCAGCAATCTCAGTAGGATTCAACGTGATAAGCTCAGCGGGAATCTTTTCTAGCAAAGCATGGACCTCACGTTCTCGTCGTTGTTTCTTTGTTTGCATCGGATTTGTTTCTAAAGCATCATAATTAGGTTCTCCTGCTCCTGGTACTAGCAAGGAAGTAAACTCTTTGTCTGTTGACACCCCTAAAACATCTTCGAAGGGACAAAATCTTACACAGTGCACATAATTCTTGTAAGACTGCCTTAGGTAGGGCACTTCATTCAAATACATTTCACAAGTTTGTCCACTTGATACTGCCATAATTCCCTTTTGGGAAACATCTAATTGACTTGCAGGTATTTCTCTTTGATATTCTGATAGAGGTCCAGTAAGATTCCTGATGTCCCATACCTTGACCATACTTTCAAACCCTGCCGTTACTAATTTAACTCCATTTGGGTCAACAGCCAAGGCACTTATTGGGACTCGGTGGCAAAGAATTTTTGCTAAAGGTTCTTTTACTGTCGGTGACCACATTGTAACAACTCCTTTACCTCCTCCGATGCATAGTACACCATTTGAAGGATTTTGGCGCATCACTTTAATATCCCCGAGCTTTGACTTATAATGTCCAACTATTTCACCAACCGAAACATCCAGCCAAGATAAAAATCCATCAGTATTACCTGCTGCCAGCAAAAAATGATAGGGCAAAAATTCAAGTTTGTTTGCCTTGCAAATTTTTTTTACGCAGTGAATTTCGATTCCTTTATTATCATAAAAATGTACCCAGTTCTTTTGAGCGCATGCAAACATAGTTTCAAGATGCAACCAAGTAACATCTGCTATTTGCTCCATTACGTTGAATTCGCAGTGCAACCTTTTCGTAATCCAATCGAATGCAGCAATGTGGCCCATCTTTCCACCTAGAAGCAAATGCCTGCCATTTCTAGTGTAATTGTGTTGGTAGGGGCCGAAATTTAAGTTGATGTTAAAGTGTTTTTTTGCAGCAGAGATGTCCACCTGTATTAGAAACCTATAACAAAACTAATAGAGGCCCAAGAGAAAGGAATACTTACAGAGTTGACTATTTCATTCTGACGTACATCAAAGGTTCTCTCGTCTTCGTTTGCTTCAATAAATCTGGAAAGGATTATATGTTAATATTCATTTTTTACGGAGTGCCGGACTTAAAGGGGCAGTGAATTAATAATCTCAGACTTAAGTTTGAGTAGTAGCGGGTAAATTATTCAAAAAAGAATATAAAGCGATCTGATTATTTGAGCTGGATAACATTAGCTTGAGATCTAACACTCTGAAAGTAATCTTACCCCGGATTTTCTGTTAAAAGAATTTCTGTTCGTGCAGCCTGTTCATTGGCATATTTTAAATAAACTTCTTTTCGCTTCAGTTTTTCTTTGAAGAATTGAGTTTTTACTCCAGATACATTCACATTTGCTCCTCTAGAATGTTTTAATAACAATCTTGGTGATATTTCAGGTCTTCTTGGTCTTTTAAATTTCTTGTTTTTTAGACAATTATCTCCAACAGGATTTTCTTTCAGAGAAACCTTTATTACATCCTGCTCCTCTTGTAAATCAAAATCCGTCTCCTTTGTGTTCAATTTTCCAATCTTACTTTTTTCGACATCGGCTTCAAAATACCGGCTGCTTGGTTTTTTTCTCTTTTCTTTGTTTCCCGTTTTTGATTTACAAATTAATTTCACTTTTTCCATTTTTTAAAATAAATCGCACTTGATCGCACTGCAAATCAACGTGTTTTATTTGTTTGACACCGACTGTCAATAGCTTAGGTGGCGTTCTTAAAAAACACTATCGATAAATATTTGTTCAATGGAAAATATTTTTTCTAAAATAAGTTTATTTAAAAAGTCCTCAGACAGGAATACCAAAACATTTGGTTTTTTAATCCAACAAGTAAGTAAGAAAGTAAAATGAAAAAGCAACTGGAGATAAATTATAAAATATGGAATCATGAAGCCGACATGTTTTCGATAAGTTTAGCAAAGATGCGACTCTATATTTGAAAAGTCATTCGGTGTAAACGTAGTCAATAGAATTCAATAAGCGTGGCTGGCCAAAGTGTTAAAAGGTAAAGGTGGATTTTCGCAGAAATCTTGTAATTTGCTGGGGCGTAAAAGTGTTTTCATTAATTTAGCGGGTAAAGTAATTCACTCGTCGTGTAAATTTAGTAATTTTAAAGACCGTCTGTGTTTAATTACCGGAATAACCACGCATTTGATGATTTTTTTTATTCCCCCCGACAAATTAGGTAACAACTACAGGCACATCGCCACTGAGGCGATGTATGTACGAGAAGTTTTGGGGACAACTTTAAGCTTTTTCCAATCAAATTGTGGGAATGTTCACGGCGCATTCTCAAATAAACTGTCTAGATAATTTCCCTTTTCGTTTTTTGTTTTTTCACTTTTGTTTTGGACTCGCTGTTGATTTTCAAAACGGCGGTCTTGAACCCTTCCCCTTGCCCCTTATTAACAATTTTTTAGAAAATTGATAGCAATTATATTAGAATTAGAGAATAATGGAGTGCCCTTCGACCAACAGGAAAATGAGTAGCTCAGAAGAAGTCTCTTGGGTAACGTGGTTCTGCGGCCTCAGGGGAAATGAATTCTTTTGTGAGGTAAGAAACTTGCGCGCTTGGCTTGTAGCATTTTAATTATACTTCTTGTATTGTTTGTTCTACAGGTCGACGAGGACTATATACAGGACAAATTCAATTTAACCGGCTTGAACGAGCAGGTGCCAAATTACAGACAGGCCCTCGATATGATACTGGATCTTGAACCAGGTGAGTCTCCACCTCCAAGCTAAATAAATTCAAAGAGAATTTCTGAACTTTAAAACAGAAGATGAGTTGGAAGATAACCCACACCAGTCAGATATGACAGAACAAGCTGCCGAGATGTTGTACGGACTAATTCATGCTAGATATATTTTAACAAATCGCGGCATTGCCCAGATGATAGAGAAATATCAGACAGGCGATTTTGGTCATTGTCCTCGAGTCTATTGTGAGAGCCAGCCAATGCTCCCACTAGGTAAATTTGTGAAATGTTATGCCTACTTCAACATTATTGAGAGGTCCATTGCAGGCTTATCCGACATACCTGGTGAAGCAATGGTTAAAACATACTGTCCCAAATGCATCGATGTCTATACACCAAAATCCTCCAGACACCATCATACGGATGGAGCGTACTTTGGTACTGGATTTCCACACATGCTTTTCATGGTACATCCTGAATATCGTCCTAAGCGCCCCACAAATCAATTCGTTCCACGGTGAGTTCATAATCTCGCGTTTGTGTACATATATATCCTGATTATTATATTTTTCTTTGAATCTCTAGACTTTATGGATTTAAGATTCATAGTTTAGCGTATCAAATTCAATTGCAAGCAGCAGCAAACTTCAAGATGCCCGGACGAGCGGTAAATTTGAAGTAAATCTATATAATAAAACAGAAACAAATTTAGAAAAAATAACAGAAATATACTTACTATATAAAAATGAATTGCTGGATTTTTCTTTCGTCATTCGGTGCATCACATAACACTGGCCATATTTAGCTCTTTTTACACAAAAATTTTCAATAATTTGTTCCTAGTTTTAAGTCTTTACCCGCTAAGCTTTCATTTAATTTCTAATTGCAGCGTGGAGCACAAAAAGACGAGGAAGGAGAAAGTCACGACCGCCCAAACAGAATTTAAGAAACGAAAAGTTATTGATCACCAACGAAATCTAAACTTAAAACTTGAATAGCTTAATTAATTTGTATTTTATCATGCTTAGGGCCAAATTTAATGTTGGCCTACACCCTGACGGTATTTTCTGTAAAACAATTCGTTGTGCACACAGAGCGTATATGCTTTGCGAAAATGGGCTTACTGAAGCAAAACACCAAGTAGGTTTCTGATCTTTGATAGTTTTTATTATGAAAAGTAAACGAACTTTTTGTTTTTCTTTGTTTAAACATTTGATTATTTTCTGCATTAACTTTATGTTAATTCTTCGTTTCTATGCAACAAGACGACTTAGACTTACATTTATACTGGAAATTATTTGTATAATAAATGCGATCAAAGACACTATATCCAAACTTGTGTTTTGTTTCACATTTAGCCCTTTAATTGGTCCCCCTGCATCCTGTGGTTGTTTATTTTTAATACACTTTCTTTTTGGTGGAACAATTCAACATTCGTTGTAATATTTTTTATTCATATGGATACCCGTGAACAACTTTTAGTTAATTAAAATGACGATTAGTATTGCATCATTTTTTCAAAATTCTACATTGGCCAAAGCTGATATTTCGGAGAACTCATAACTATGGTTTATGCATTTAAAAATCTTGCATCTGGAAAGTGTAAATCTATTTTAGTCTGTTTGAGCTGTCGCATAAATAAGCTTTAATTAATAAAATCCGCGCTGCACCATACCATCATATACATATGTATCTATGGAAATATTCTTTATATTCAAATAAGTTAAAACAAAGGCATATATGTACTCAGATTTGTTTATTTTACAAAACACAGCATACAAATTCTTATTTATGTAATCTCACGCACACAATCAGTCAGAAATTAATCGCGGGAGATAATTTCTCTAAACTAATTATTAAATTAAATCTCTGCATTGACGAGATAAACAGGAAATGTGTTGTACCAAAAATAAATGTTGTAGGAACCTCTTCTAGCAACGAAGGGACCGAGCGTTTTTGCAGTCAACTGCTTGACCTACTATATCCACCTTGTACGCTGGAATGAAGGTGGTTTTGCACAAGGTGGAGACCGCCTCAACAAATTTAAATGAAATGCAGTGACAACAAATAAATAAGAAATTTCATAAAGGTCTACACTATTCCTATTTTAGCAGTTCTTACAACTCATCCTTGAGGTCTTCTTCCTCACCTCCTGTTGGTGGTGGGGCGCCACCTTGGCCCTGATACAGTTTAGCAATGATTGGTTGCACTATATTCTCTAGATCTTTCTTTTGTTTCTTGTATTCCTCTGGATCAGCTTCTTGGTTTTCTTCTAACCACTTGATCTTCTCTTCGATTGCTTCTTCCATTTTAGTTTTCTCCTCGTCTGACAACTTAGCTCCTAATTTGTCTTTGTCCCCAATTTGGTTCTTCAGGCTATACGCGTAGCTCTCCAGATCATTACGAGATTCAACACGTTCCTTGAGCTTCTTGTCCTCGTCAGCGAATTTTTCTGCATCTTTAATCATTCTCTCGATATCATCTGGGGTCAATCTGTTTTGGTCGTTAGTTATGACAATCTTTTCTCGGTTTCCAGTTCCTTTGTCTTCAGCTGTTACTTGGAGGATTCCGTTGGCATCGATTTCAAACGATACTTCAATTTGTGGGATTCCTCGTGGTGCTGGTGGAATGCCAGTTAAGTCGAATTTGCCCAGCAAGTGGTTATCCTTTGTCATTGGACGTTCTCCTTCATAGACTTGAATAGTAACGGTATGCTGATTATCTGATGCAGTAGAAAAGATTTGCGATTTCTTTGTTGGAATAACAGTATTTCTGGGGATAAGTTTTGTCATAACTCCTCCCACGGTCTCAATACCTAAAGTCAATGGATTAACATCTAAAAGAACGATAGCATCTGTATCTTGTTCGCCCGAGAGAACACCAGCTTGTACAGCAGCACCATATGCAACAGCTTCATCGGGGTTGATACCGCGAGATGGTTCCTTTCCTGAGAAATATTCTTTCACCAATTGCTGGATTTTAGGAATACGTGTGGATCCACCGACTAAAACGATTTCATCAACGTCTTTCTTATTCATATCGGCATCTTCCAAAACTTTTTGTACTGGCTTCATAGTCGATCGAAACAGGTCCATGTTAAGTTCCTCAAATTTGGCACGAGTGAGTGTCTCTGAAAAGTCTTCGCCTTCGAAGAAAGATTCAATTTCAATCCTGACTTGGTGGCTAGAAGAAAGAGCACGTTTGGCTTTTTCAACTTCACGCCGAAGTTTTTGCACAGCGCGATTATCCTTTCGGATATCCTTGCTCTTTTTCTTTTTGTACAACTTGATGAAGTGATCCATGACACGTTGGTCGAAATCTTCACCTCCTAAATGTGTGTCACCGTTAGTAGCCACAACTTCAAAAACGCCATTATCAATTGTGAGCAAAGAGACATCGAACGTGCCGCCTCCCAAATCGAACACTAATACGTTTTTCTCCCCTTCTTTTTTATCCAAACCGTAAGCAATGGCTGCAGCAGTAGGTTCATTAATAATTCTCATCACGTTAAGACCAGCAATGATGCCAGCGTCCTTAGTTGCCTGACGCTGAGCATCATTAAAGTACGCCGGAACCGTAACCACAGCATGTGTGACCTTCTTCCCCAAATAAGCCTCCGCGGTTTCCTTCATTTTCCCCAAAACCATTGCTGAGATTTCTTCAGGAGCAAATACTTTGTCACCTTGTGATGTTGCGACTTTGATGTGTGGCTTTGAGTTCTTCTCGATTACTTTAAATGGGAAGAATTTGATATCATGCTGAACAGTGGAATCACCCCATTCACGTCCGATTAAACGCTTGGCATCAAATACGGTGTTCTCAGGATTTGTTGTCAGTTGATTCTTAGCAGCATCACCAATCAGCCGCTCTCCATCTGCAGTAAAAGCTACATATGATGGTGTGATTCGATTTCCTTGATCATTTGCAATAATTTCCACGCGGCCATTCTTGTACACACCCACACTGTTAGAAGAAAAGATTTGAGAAATATATTTATAAATTATTGGTAGAGCTTTACAAGGAAAACAGTGTAGTTTCTCCATACAACTGCCAAGCCCTTGTGGACTTGAGAGTTGGGTAGAAAAACTTCTTGATGTAGTCCACCGAAGAGCTTACTTAGGCTTAGGCTAAGACACCTAAATAAGTCTAGGTGTGGACGAGAGGAGTGATGTAGCTAAATGAACAAAACTCACCATGAATATGTTGTTCCCAAATCGATACCAATGACCGTGCCGATGTCTTGATTCTTCTCCTTTTTCTCCTCTCCCGTAGAAGCGCCTATAAAGGCTATTACTGCTAACAATATGTGCAATCTCATTGTCTGCAATAAAGAAATAATTTACTTCATATTTACAACGATCTTATAATGTAGATAAAAATAAGTGCTGGTTACTCTTACTGGACGAAGTTCTTTTAATAAAAAGAAATTTGTTAAGTAAATGTGTGGGATGCAGCAAAACACAATACCGGCTCTCGAGAAATAAATGTGATCCACGTCAACCTTTTTTCAGGTGACGTAGCGTTGAAAAGAAATTTTTTTTCCCGACGATTCCAGAAATTTCTACTCTACTTGAATTTATCATTCGACAACACTGCTTTTGAATCTGTTTCTATGTGCTGTCATTATGTGAAAAAATAAAAAGTAAAAAAAGAAGCCGTTTCCGCAAATAAATGCCCGAAATTTATCGAATGAAACGAGCACAGAAAGTATTTCAACACTCCACATGAACGAGTACTCAAGTTTAAGAATTCCCTTAAAAGCACAATTCGTACTTACATTTACCACCAATAATTTTCTTAAGATAGGCCACAAATTTTCAGAGGATAAATCTGTTAATTTAAGTCAAGAAGACTTTATATTTTCTCCCGAAAACCACTAGCTCGAAAATTCCTTTTACCAACGCACCTTTTAATCAAGAACTGTGCGAACTCTCTTCAATGTCTGGCTATAAATGGCTTTCAAAATCTACCGTGGTTCACCGGGATTGGTCGATACTTTTCTCACATGGGACAACGCTATTGGTCCACGTTAAGAGAAATTTACTCTTAGTTCTTGAAGTTTCGTTAAGTAGGGCGCAACACATTTGACACGGCGCGCGATTTGTAGCTGTGACATGTATTTTTTCCTTATTTTATTATTATTTGTTTTGTATTTTGCTATCCTTACGAAATAAGATAGTACCTAAATGATATTTCAGTTAATCTTGAACAACTTTTTTTCAGCTCCATCTATGTACTGGATGGATGTTTATCTTGCTAGCAGCTGTTAATTTATTAATCAAAATATGACAGTAGCTGCTCGTAATTTTAAGGTGCCTGCTAAAATCCTTGTTTCCCTTAAAAATGACTTCTACAAGGGTACTTCCGCATTCCAAAGAAGCTCTTTTAAAATCATATAATACAAGACTTAAAGACGATGTGAAAAGTATGCTTGAAAACTTCGAAGGTAAGATATTTGATAGATTTTTAATATAGAAACAGTTGTAGACACCAACTAGAACATAAATTTGTCTAGCTATTTCTACAATTAATTGCGTATTTTGGATAGAAATTATTAAGCTTGCCCGCGGAGAAGCGGATTCGCAGCTCTCGAAAATTACCCAGTGTGAGCAGGATACATTTGAAATGCAAGTACGAGCGGCTAACATAGGTCTGTTTTTGTGTGTTTCAGCATAAAATTAGTATTTATTTTTAATCTCAGTAAGGGCTGGAGAATCGTTGATGAAGTTGGTATCTGATATTAAACAGTACCTTATCCTGAATGACTTCCACTCCGTTAATGAGGCCATCACATCTAACTCACAACTATTTAGGGCTACACAAATGGAATGTGATAAAAAATTGATGACTCTTAGAGATGAAATGGCTATAGATTTGTACGACTTAGAGGAGGAGTACTACACGAGTATTTTCAAGTAAATATTATAAATCTTTAAAAATAAAATAAAAACGAAGAAAAAGCATTTCCAGAGTAATTTTTTGATTTGTTGAACTAGCTTCCATCCCAGAAAATTTCCAATGTATATTTTGTCTTTATCAATGTATAATATTTTGTAACAAAAATTCCTTATGAAAATAAGATTATAGGGATACTATTGTTATCTAATCGAAATATTTATTAATCATTATTATTATTATTTTTTTTTTGGGATCTTCAAATGGTGAACAGCATAACCAGAAAAAGTTGGGTACTGAAGTCCCGTAAATGTACAAAAATATATGGTACTTAACTTTACAGAATGTAAGGTCTTCAACAGGACAGTAGCGAATATAAACCCAACTTTAAAACTCCTACTAAGCAAGCAGAAACATATTTTTCTATATATTGATTCGTGTTGTATTATTGTATTTATATATGTTATTTATTTCCCAACATACTATTTATTTACTTTTACAAGACAACGGATATAAATTTTAAATTCCTAAATTAAACTCCAATTCTACATGGCGATTCTTCTGCTTATTAGATGTGATGGTTGCATCCTGGCTATTAAAATTAAACTATATTACGAATGTTATTAGCGGCATATGTGGTGGTAAGTATGAATAATTTATTTATATTTCAAGTCATGTTCAAAAGCCAGACAAACACCAAGTTCTTTGTAGTCGGGAAGAAGGAAACATTTTTTAAATTGTTTTTAGCTTAAAAATCGACCATTCTAAAATCGAAAAACCTCGGATAGTAAATGTGCCCGAACATCTTTCAAAATATCACAACATCAAATTATATTGATCTATGTATGTTTCGGCATTGATATCGAACTACGATCCCCCGAACAAATACACATTTTAACACAGTAACGACGATCCGCGTCTTTTTTGTGTCATTACATAACTATAGTTACAAGAACGCATATTATGTACACATTAAGGGATAGGATTGGGTACAACTAGAGAAACAAAAAAATTTAGCTAAAATTAAATGGTTTTTATTTATATTTTTCAAACTTATCATTAATATTGAAAATGTAAACCCATTTTTATTGTATATGTATTTGAGGAATCAAGTAAAAACAGCGCTTCATTTTAAACTGAAAACAAAAACAATGCTCAATTTATGCACGCAACAAAACCTTAGCTTTATTATCAACATCTAATGTTTATAATCAAATTTGTTTCTTTATATGTATATCAACACATGCTAACATATTTACTTTCCTCTTAAGTATTGTATTTAATCATTTTCCATTATCGTAGTTTCCGTAATACACTGCCCGACATAATTAACGCACCACTACATTTTTTATGGGTTTTGCCTGCAATAAACCGATTGACGCCTAGTTTTTTGGTGTGTAGACATAACGGAGGAAAAGAGTCATAAATTCATTACTTACGGAAGGGTTTTTCTAAGTAGGTAATAAAAATTTCGGCATAAGTGGAATAAGGACATTTTCATATTAGGTACCTGATATTTTCTAACTTAAGTTTATAAATAAAAAAACGACATTTTACAAGTTCAGTCTTGTTGACTGTTTAGAGCTAGAACGTTGTCGTACAGAGAGAACAAAAAATGTCCACCGCGCGGAATTTGTCAGAAGTTGAATGCTCCAGAATGTTGACTCTATTGGAAGAAGGCTATAGTCAGCGTGAAGTAGCCAGGCGACTAGGTATCAATCACAGCACTGTCTCTCGAGCGTAGAGACGATACAGAGAAACGGGATCACACGCTAGAAGACGAGGACAAGGTCGCGCGAGGAGTACCAGCGGAAGAGATGACCGCTTTCTTCGTCTTCAGTGCCTAACAAATAGGGGAACCACTAGCGTGCAGCTAGCTGGGAGACTTCAGGAAGTGAGAGATGTCTCAAAATCCAGTCGTACGGTGTTGAGGCGTTTGTCTGAAGCAGGATAAATGAGCAGAAGGCCAGCAACAGGACCACAACTCACCACAGGTCATCGTATCGCAAGGCTTCGCTTTGCCAGAAATCATGAAGAATGGACTTTGGACAACTGGAGGAGAGTTTTGTTCACAGATGAGTCGAGGTTCACTCTATTCTCTCCAGACGGTCGTCAACGTGTGTGGAGACGAACAGGAGAACGATACGCACAATGTGCTATCTCATCGAGGGTCAGTTTTGGAGGCGGCTCTTTAATGGTCTGGGGAGGCATTTCTTTAGAAGCTCGGACGGAGTTGGTGGTCTTTCGTACAGGATCTATGAATGCTCGTCGATATTTGGAAGAAGTTCTTGAACCTCATGTAATGCCCTTTGCTGGATTTATTGGACAAGACTTCATCTTTATGCAGGATAATGCCAGACCGCATACTGCTGCAATGGTAATCGAATATCTTCGTGAGGTCGACATTCATCGTATGGAATGGCCAGCTCGCAGTCCAGACTTGAATCCCATTGAGCATGTTTGGGACATGATGGGAAGAGCCATTCGTAATCGATCTCCACTACCTAGCACGTTAATTGAACTTGAGAGGGCAATAGTTGAAGCACGGCACAACATCCCTCAAGAACAAATTCGTATTTTAATTGAAGGAATGAATAGAAGACTCCAAGCTGTCATTCAAGCAAGAGGTGGCAACACCGCATATTAAAAAAAATTCGAAAACAAAATTGGGTCTCTTTTTTATGCTCTCGGGAATTATCGAAAATGTGAATATTATTTATGAATAATTGTTAATTTTCTTAAAAATGGATTTTTACAACCTTATGCCAAAAACTTCTTTCAGGGATAATATGTATATGATTCGTTTCGTATACAATGTTGACAACAATAGATAAAAAGCCGTAAGTCCTATTATTGTAGGGAAAAATATAAAAAAACTGTGTGGTGCGTTAATTATGTCGGGCAGTGTAGTAACATGGTAATAATTATTTGTCTCTTAGTAATTTTGCTTTTAATTAGATGTAAAATTGTATTTTGTGTGTAGGGAGGTTTTTTACCCCTTTTTTCTATGCGATTAATTTTTTTGTATATGAATTTATTCGTGAATTACTACTTGTTTTTACAAATTTTTTAGTCATTTATTAACTGCCCCTTGCAGTGTTTTCTATTAAATTTGAAATGAAAAATGTCTACTCAAACATCGCTATTATATGATTTTCACGAGTTTTTTTATATGAATTAATTCAAAATTCGTGAATATAGAACGGTACCATTTTCATAAATAGTCCAAAGTAGGTATTTACACTAGAAAAATGTCAAACTAAAGTGATAATTCTGCTTAAAACGCGCTTATTTCAACATACACACCAGTTTGACCAAACGCGACATTTTTGACAAATTATTTATGACAAGATTACTATTGAACAAACATTTTTTAGCTAAAACATCGCGAATTCAAAATGCCCAAGTATAAAAATCTATTATAAAGTATGGTATGTATACAGAAAAGAAACAGAGACATTCATAAGAAAAAAACTGAATGATTTGATATTTTAAAGTGTATTAACATTACTGTGATAATCATACCTAATAGGCTAGCGAAAGAATTCTGTTTTGTCATCTATTTAGCTATTACGACGATGTAAAACCGGCTTCAAACGTTTACTTTTTAATTTTTATTTATTATTTCGTTCAAATCCAGTACGAGTGCCAGAAAGCTGATTTTAATCTGCCATGCAGCCGCTTTTGCAATGAAACAAATTTTATGTTTTAAAGCATAGCTGGTAATTATTGAAGAAAAGGTGTAGTACTTTAGATATATTTCATGTTTAGTCTATAAAATGGTTTTCTTGAAAGTAATGCAATACATTATCAAATATCTAGACTTATAGGATCTATTATTTCTTATCGAAAAACATTTGCATTCACATTTCGTACAATAAATACGGTACATGTTCACATATACTTCTAAGCCCAACGTTACACTAAAAATCTCCAGTATCAAGGATACCATACTTAATTTGCGTTAATTTTAAATTAAAGATTTTTTAGCAAAAGGGAAAACGACTACCTTTAACAAATAATAAAATAACACTGAAAGGTTCGTGGAATTATGTACACCTTGTTCTCATTTATCGTGTATTCAGAGAATCCACTGGCAGTTGAAGGGGACAACTAAAATTGTGTTAATATATGACCTAGCAGAAATATGAATTGCGTTAGTGTTATTTTGATGAAAACTCTTAGATTCATAAGTAGAAAATTACTTATTCGGCATTCTTAATCACAATCCTCTGAATCTTCCTTTTGACAGATTCATTAACCCCAATCTTTTTTTCTAGCCGATCGAAGATTCCTTTCCGCATTTCGGAAGGGTCGAGCCCTTTAGATGGCTTTAATACTACACGTCGACTCGAACAAGTAAATGCATTACCACTGCTGTTACAGCTGGCAGATTTTTCGGAGAGTGTAAGACCCATAGTACGAATCGTTTTTGGGGAAGAAGGAGGCGATGGTGTATCGGCAAGTAGAAGTTCTTCTTCAAGTAACTCGTCATCGTCTAGGATGTCCTCTTTGCTGATGTCAGTCTGAACAGGTATCGTTTTCTTGACTACCGGTTTAATAATAGCCAAGGAAGCTGTCGACGTCCCCGTACTCGCGTCTTTTACTGTATGGTCAATTAGGGTTCGCTTAGTTTCCGGTAAAATTTTTGCGGTCGGAATTTTCTTTTGAATTTGCTGTTGCTGCGTAGGCGCCCCATCGGATTTAGTTGTTTTTAAAATCGCTTGCGAAGCCGTATCACTTTGCTTTTTTTTCAAAGAAATTATTTTGCTTCCTGTTACTACCACTGGTGTTAGTTTTTGAGGTGGCTCATCTGAGGCCAATTTTTCCTGTATAATTTTACATTAAATTAGAGTTCATAAGAAATTAAAATCTTTACTTACATCAACTTGCTTTCCTTCAATCGCCTTTCGTCTCCTCATTTCCTTATCTTTCAAAATTTTTTCTCGCATTGCTTTTTGCTTTTCTATTTCAAGTCTATAAGCCCTTGTTTCTTCGTCTTCGTCCTAATTAAATTGGTTTTTATATAGAGGACACATGCTAATAAAGGAAAGTCTTTCTCACCTCTAGCTTATCTTTTATTAGTCGCTTGCTTGGACTCATTGCCCTCCGCTTGGGTGTATCTCTTGCATCGAAATCTCTGCTCCCTGCACGTCTTCTTCTTAATCGAGATCCATCCCTTCTTTCTCTGCTATCCCCCCGTCTTTCGCGTCTGATAGGAGAATAACTTCGTTCACGACTTCTTCTTCTTTCAGGAGATCTTTCGTGCCTCCGTTTTTCTATGTGCATTCTGTTTTTGTTTATAAATTCCTCCTGTTGTCGAAGTAATTCCTCATCACTTTGTAAATGCGAAACGTGAGGACTTATAGTCTGCATGAATTGCGTATCTTTCATTAATTGATTTTTTACAGCTTCAACACCGCCTTTGAAGTTTGGATTTATTAAAACTTTTCGAGGAATAACTGGCGGAGCTTGCGCTGGGCCAGCCGCAATTCCGCTTATGGGCATTCCACTTGGGTGTGGTACTACACCTGGTGGAAGTTGCGTTGATCCTGTTGTAATTGGCGTTGGAATATATGGTGGATTCCCTTGCAATGGTATCCCAGGAGGCCTCTGCGCGGGCATTCGAGGCCGCACCTCAAATCTCTGCTGGTTTAACGCCATATTGGCATCTTGGCGATACATATTTCGCATTGCATGTTGTGGGGCGAAGCTACTAAATGGAACATTGCTCTCGTGACTAGGATATTCAGGGCGAGGACCTCGGTAAATTGCGAAATCGTTTGGATTTTGATTCCGGTAACCTGCGGTCATGGCAGGTCTGTATTCTGTTCGCGGTCCAATTATATTGCTTTGGGGAAACTGTGGTCGATTGTTCATGGGATCTATAGGACTATAAGGAAAATATTGAGATGGGGTCTGAGGATTGATATTTTCATTAGAATGGGGCATAAATTGTTGGAAATTTCCATGGGGATATCTTACAGGAGGTCTTATCATAGGATAGTGTGTGTTTCGGTGTCCCATCCCTCCTCTCCCTCTTTTATGATAATACCGACCATGATGAAATTTTTCTTTTAAAGAAGTGTGTAATGATTGCACATTGCTAAACAAAATATAAAATAATTACCTGGTGAGCTGTCTAATTTATCACTTCTTTCTACGATCTGCTTTATATTAGTCCGTTCTGACCGTTCTTCTTGATCCTCTTCTTGCGGGTCCAAGCAAATTTCTCCGGTTGCGTTTACACTTTCTTGTGCAAATTGGATAACTTCAGACGTGTTTCCATCTAATTCTGCCCCTGCGCCGCAGGTGTTTTCGTAAGATGAATTGTCACCGGTTTGAGTCACTAATTGATCTTCAATTTCTTTGTTTGTTGATGTTACCTCATCATTTTTAGTTTGAAAATCTGCCGACTCTATTTGTACCTCAACTTTATTAGAATAATTGCCCTTTTGTGACTCCTCGCTTGTGGTGACATTAGATTCCACATTAACTGTAATCTCATCAACTTTTTGTGGTATTTCGGAAGCAACATATTTGCAGGTTGAAGTTGTCACATCATCGTCAATCTTCTTTTTATCATGTTGGGGAGGTTTTATTGCTCCTGTTGCATTAAGTTGCAAACTGACCCACTCCTCAGCGTCATTTTTTAGTTGTGATTTAGTCTCTACAGATACATCCGCCTCCAACTCTGCGAAACATTTAAAATTTCGTTAAGTGATGGTATGCTATATAAACTTGATAGCAACAATACATTAAACCGCGATTGTGTGTGCTAATTTCTTCTCAGGAAATTTTAGTACTATAACTACAGTAATGTAATTAAATTCTCGCATGGACTCATTAAGTGCATTATCGCCTTTGGTATACCATATAATATTCAAATATTTTTAGATTAATAGAATCGCTTAAACTCCGTATAAAAGATTTAGAATGGTTTAGGTTTGAAAACACTTTGCAAGAGGAATTACCTTCATCAGACAATAACAATTCGTCTTCGTCGGCTCCTAGTAACGCCTGGTCATCCAATTCCTCGTCAAGTTCATCATTTAGGAGATCATCACTGAAAAAAAAGAGTTTTCATGAGACAGTGAAAATTGATTGAGTCTGGAAACTGTCAATTTAGAAATACGCGTCTTGGTAGGTAATATTCAGGCGTATTACTATGTAAATGGCACTAGTGCAGTCGATAGATTAAGAAAGCAAAAAACATATTTCATAACAATGTTCCTCCAAGATAAACAATTTGCAAAACCTAGCAAACATAACCTGAATACAGATTTATAAAATGCTAATTTTTTGGTGTTCCTTAGCTGTTAATATAAACAAGTTGCACTAGATATAAGCTACAAAGTGTCTGAACTTATTTCAGTATGTATATTCCTGACTATTCGTCAATAAACAAGCCTACTCACTTCAACTCCGACATTTTGCGAGAATTCAACTTGAAGTACGCTTCATTTGGCTGCAGCGCCACAAGCAATATGGCAGTCCAAATGTACAGGGCTGAGTAAAAGCTGTTTGCAAAATCATTCGTAATGAAATGCGACATGTTAAAAATGATTTATCTATTTAAATACTACAGGTTAAATGAAGGAGGTTTCTTCATTATCAATGCGATACTATTGAGTAGTTTTTTACTCAAAATAAATAAATAGAAAGTTTTTAATTTCTAGACTAGTCCATTTCTATATGTCAGTGAACTCCTCGGAGGAACGAACGTCGTTAAAAAAATTGAGTCGTTAAAAAACTTGCGGCAACACCTAGCGCCACCTAGGTTTTGGTGTCTTCTCAACTGAAAACGAAAAGCAAAGTACAACTGTCAGTTCTCGATTTCCCGCGAAGTGAACTCATTTTACTTTCACTATTTTCAGTGAATAAAACTATTTAAAGTGATTTGTAAGTACCTTAAACTAAATACAATTAATTTAACAAACTCGCAATGATAAATCAATAGATTTAATTCCCTTTCAAATGCCGCTAGGCATATAAAACTCGGGTAAAATCGGGCGTATCGCGGATTAGCGGTTTTTTTTTCTCTGGAAAGACTTCAAAATGGCCGCCGGAAGTAAAAATGCCGCACTGAAAACCCCGCCTGCCGTGTAAGAGTAAAATTAATTTCGGTGTCGCTTCTTTTCTCGTTCTTTACAATTCGCGAATGTTCGTTTTCGAATTTTCAGTGCATTTTCAGGGATTTTCAGGCTGTAAAAGGGAATTCTGGTGAGTTCTAATTTATTTTATCAATTAATTATTCATTTCTGTA
Source organism: Machimus atricapillus (assembly GCA_933228815.1). NCBI lineage: Eukaryota > Metazoa > Arthropoda > Insecta > Diptera > Asilidae > Machimus > Machimus atricapillus. The sequence goes on along the minus strand of OW121787.1, from coordinate 42,513,628 downwards.
GTGAAGCGTAAATTTTGCGGAATTATTACATTTTTCTGAGCATATTTCTTATGCTCAACTTAGGTACATACATACATGTTGTGCAACTCATCTTCAGTTAAAATTAAAAATTTAGTGAGAAATTGCGAGAGATGGTGCAATTTGTGCATAATTGATAGTAAAATTGTTTTTCTGCAAACATACATATTAAAATAACTATGTACTTTTATTTAATTTTTATTTGCATGTTAGTATATGCAATAAATATGTTATTAATTAATGTATATACATACATGTTCTGGGAGCCAATTTCAGACTAAAAGGTTTTTCAACTTTTATACCAATTTTACACCTTTGTAAACTGAAAATTTTTTTGACTATCTGGTAATCTGCTCTAGCTAACGAATTTTTTCTCTTTATAAAGTAAAAAAAAAACTTCATAGGAGGGTTCGCATAATCCTATCCCCCCAGAGATGTGTATAAAATTATAAATTTAATTTTTTCAAAAATTGCTAAAATGCAATCGAAGATATGCAAGTCAATTTCATCGTGCCTCATGAAATATTAAACCTAATCCCGGGCACGACGAATTACAGCTCAGTAAAGTATAAGAACATCATTAGAATGGGATTTTGTTCGATGAAATCATCTTCCCCTAAATAATCATTTCAAATTAAAAATGTCGTTTTTCCCTATTCATTTTTAGTAGCTAAAAGCTATTTATTATAAAAGTTTTGTCTATTTACCCTAATTAAATCGAGTTATTTAATACAAAAAACCTAGCCCTAGAAGCAATAATTAGAAATTTTGTTTTAGTAAGTCCTTAACTATTTTTAATATGGTTTTGCCTTATTTAGAATATTTTTTAGTTTTATTGCTTTTAAATGATACTTAATTTTTATTTTATTTCTATCTTGTAGGATTACCAGTGCTAAAGTGAACGAGTTTCTGTGATTTGTTTTGTGACGGCTAGTATGGAAATTAATTGAATTGAAAATATGAGAATAAAAGCCGTTAAGTGCAGTGAATCGAAGTTCTGAGTAAAAGTGATTTCGCGATAAAAAGGCCTGTTTAAAACGAAAATTATCCTTAAGTAAAAGTGTCATGTTATTATAGTGTTTCGTTGTGATATTTTCAACAGGATACACCGAGGAAGAGAAGGAGGTCGACCTCAACGAAAAGGGTAAGTCTATATTCATTAGAATTGTTAAAAACAAAAATACCGTCATATTTAATCGTAGATATTATTGGTTTTTGGTGCCTAAAGGGCTTTTTTGGTCGAGATTTATTGCTTTTCTCTACTTACTATAATTAAAACACGTTATTATCCACCAAAAAACTAGCCCTAAAGGCAGAAATTAAAAATTTCATTTTTCACCTTTGCTTCACCACTGACATTATGTACCATTTTGATATAGTTAGGCATTTTGTGTGGAACGACTAATGGACTAGTCCATTTCTATATGTCAGTGCACTCAACACATCTTTGGCACAACACTTGTCAAATGTCAGTTTCGTGCTAAAATTCTTTTTTGGAAAATGTCTCACGGGATGGCCTGTATTGAACGTTCCGAGGGTCCACCAGGCTCTGCTGGTGGCCAGCAACCCATTGTGAAAATAGGACATTATTTGTTAGGTGCTACTCTTGGCATCGGCACATTTGGTAAAGTTAAGATCGGAGAGCATCAGCTGACCAAGCACAAAGTAGCAGTCAAAATCCTTAACAGGCAAAAGATTAAGAGTCTAGATGTGGTAGGCAAAATTCGAAGAGAAATCCAAAATTTGAAGCTCTTCCGGCATCCTCACATTATAAAGTTGTATCAAGTAAGAAAAACAAAATATTACCTCTTTGGGATACAGAAAGTAACCTAATTTTCTAGGTAATTTCAACACCTACAGATATTTTTATGATTATGGAGTACGTGAGCGGAGGAGAATTGTTCGATTATATAGTAAAGCATGGGAAACTCCAAGAACACGAAGCTCGAAGGTTTTTTCAACAAATAATATCAGGTGTCGATTATTGCCACCGTCATATGATCGTCCATCGAGACTTAAAGCCAGAAAATCTTCTTTTGGACCACAACATGCACGTTAAAATTGCTGATTTTGGACTTTCTAACATGATGCTAGACGGCGAATTCCTGCGGACATCGTGTGGCTCACCTAATTATGCTGCACCAGAAGTTATTTCAGGGAAACTGTATGCAGGTCCTGAAGTTGATATTTGGTCATGCGGAGTAATTTTATATGCGCTTTTGTGTGGAACTCTGCCTTTCGATGATGAACATGTTCCAACATTGTTCAGAAAAATTAAATCTGGTATATTCCCAATTCCTGAATATTTGAATAAGCAAGTGGTTAATTTAGTTTGCCAGATGTTGCAAGTTGATCCCCTGAAGCGGGCAACCATTGAAGAGATAAAAAAACATGAATGGTTCCAGAAAGAATTGCCGTCCTATTTGTTCCCATCTTCTATTGAGCAGGACAGTAACGTAATCGATACTTATGCTGTGAGCGAAGTATGTGACAAATTCGGTGTTAAAGAATCAGAAGTCCACAACGCTTTGCTAAGTGGTGACCCTCATGATCAACTAGCTATTGCCTACCATTTAATTATCGACAACAAACGCTTTGCCGATGAGGCAGCAAAAGCTGAAATCAAAGACTTCTATGTGGCTGGAAGTCCTCCACCTGTGAACTATAGTCCGAATGAAAAACACGATTCTTATGCACCTTCTGGATCATCAGCATCCGCAAGCATTCGTCCACATCCAGAAAGAATTGCTCCATTACGCGAACGTGTTCTGGCTAGCTCCATTACAACCACACCTGGAACAGGATTCCAGGATAAAAATAGGGGCACTCCTGTAAAAAGGGCTAAGTGGCACTTGGGAATAAGATCGCAAAGCAAGCCGAACGACATTATGCTGGAGGTATACCGAGCAATGAAGGCACTGGACTATGAATGGAAGATCATAAACCCATACCACGTTCGCGTGCGACGTCACAACAAACAAACTGGGAAGTACGTGAAAATGTCCCTGCAATTGTATCAAGTCGACGCGAAGAGCTATCTTTTGGATTTTAAGTCACTAACAAACGAAGAAGTAGAGCAAGGCGACGATGTTATAATGGAAAGCCTTACACCACCTACTTTAAGCAACATCGGTGTTATGCCCCAACAGCCTACTGGTCACCATACAATGGAGTTCTTCGAAATGTGCGCAGCACTCATTATTCAATTGGCGCGCTAAAAAGCCTTGTTTTTTTGCAAAATAGAGAAAGCCGCAAAGTTAGTGCTTCCCAAAATAATTTTGCCTCGAAGCATTTTCTGCTCGCGGTAATTTTTAATAAATTTAAATAGCCAGGCAGAGGATATGTATGTCGACAAAGCTAAATCTCTAAAATTAAAGTAACGAACTTTGGTCACGAGGAGAAACCCACAATTCCATTGTTACAGTTTCAGTGTTCCTACGCGTAAAGGGCTCAATGTCTTTTGTCAAGTTTTGTTACAGTAGGAATATCTTCAACTATAACATGGATCCAGCCACACTACAGTGGTGGAAGAAATTTTTTAAAGAAATCAATATTCGACGAGCTGCTTACATCTTCGTCTTGCACTTATACCAAATTCTGTAATATGGTTGTTTCCTACATAAGTGTTTTTATTTACCTACTATCTAAGTTCAAATATTAATATATTCGTATAAATGGGATAAATAAAGAACTCAGTCAATTTTTCTGGGTGTTTCAATATCCTCCTCTAAGTTGTTATTTAAAGTCAAAATTCCCCTGCTTGATAGTGTACTAACTGGAACTTTTAAATCTTGCATTTCTTTCATGTCTCCTAGACGATTGTGACCAAAAACAGCCTTCAAAATTTGAAGCGCGGCGAGGAGGGTTTGTTTTTGGTCTGATTCTGTCCCGATTTTTGGGTTTACTTCTACAAGATCAACTCCTTTAACACGTCTTGTTTCAGCTAGGCGCTCCATTATGTAAATACCTTCCCTCAGAGTAAGACCTCCGGGTACTGGGGTACCAGTACTTGGGGCTTCTCTTGAGTCGAGGGCATCAATATCAAAGCTCACATGATAGTTTAGCACACCTTTAGGATCTACCTTATCAAAGAGCATTTCCATTATTTTGTGTATGCCATGCTTGTCCACAGCCTATTAAAGAGACAAAAAGTTTAACTTAAACTACATATTTCACAGATAATGGTAAATACGAAAACTTACGTCCATTCCAAAAGCAGTGATACCTAGATGTTTCAGGAGATAGCTTTCATAGGGATCTATATCTCGTAGCCCAATGTAAATCAATCTATCCGATCGAATTCTGCAATAAATATTAAAAATAACTAAAAAAAGACGTATCGGCAGAAAATTCAATTTTAATTAAATTTCTGCAATTTACTTAATACAAAAATGAGACGATGTCTGAGAAAACACTGCAGAAAATAAAATTGTTACTATATAAATATAAACTCTTTGATGATGCTTTATTAAGAAAAATGCCTGAAAAATATGTTTTTCATCTATTTTGGAATAGGCCGACATACCCAACGGCCTGTATAAAAAACAGTACCCTTACTTCAGAAAATGGTTGCTATGGGTTAAGATTTATTGATCTCTCAGAGTCATCCGGGACTGGGACTTGATAGCTGTGTCTTATCGGCGAGGCAAATAAGAATGCGCGGCTTACCGAGTGGTTCAAAATTACTCATATGGCTCGAACGGCCTCATGCTACCCCATTGAAGGGGGCGAGTGTCTAGGAAAAATTTATTGATTTTCTTCTTGAAATGTACCACTACTACACAAAATAGAAAGCTTTCGTGCGCAGCGCTGCGCAACTCTTCTATCTCTATTAATCAAAGGTTTTGACTTTTGTATTTGCTACGCGCACTGTGTGCGTAGTCATATATACGTATACGATGGCATATAAAGAAACGGCGATATTTCGTGAAGAGCACGCACACTTATTGTTTTTCCAGCACTACTCCTAACGCAATTGCTTGCGCTTGGCTTGCATAGTTTGTGTCAGAGAGGCAAGGCAAAGCAGCGACCAGCGACATTTCTAGTTTTCAAGTCGCGGAGGATAGGCCGATTGTCCTGAGGAGTGGAAGGAAAGTTATTAACTATAGCACCTTTACTAAATTTTTTGCTTTATTTCAATCGCAATTTTGCCTGAGTGATCGTGAAAGACGGTGATTTGAATTGTTCCGTGGCATATGTAATTTGCGCCCGTCTTGTGTAAAGTTTTTCATCTCTACCTTTTTGCGTATATTTGTCGTGAACGTTATTTGGTGCGCTCCGTGGCCCTGGATTTCTTGAGACATAACTAAAGTGAATAAATAAAAGAACTATTAAATAGTGTTCGAGCGGTCTAGTTTTTTTCGCGATTTGTTAAAGAAAAAGTCATTTTCTAAATCGCCTGCCCGTTACGCACACATCAAAGTGCTAAAAGAGAAGAGGAAATCGATAAATTGATTTGCTGCTCACACATTATCAAACAAAATGACGAATGCTGGTGGTGTAGAAACTCAAGCTATCATCCAAGGCGCGAACCAAGCTCAGCAGCAGCAATTACAGCTTCAGCAGCAAATACAGCAGCAGCAACAGCAGCAAGTGCAGCAACAGGTACAGCAGGCGATACTGCAGGTGCAACAGCAACAACAACAGCAGCAGCAACAACAGCAAGTAGCACAACAGACCTCTGGGCAGGCTCAACCTCAACTCAAACAGAATGGCGAGAGTTCTGAGACGCGTACTAATTTGATAGTTAATTACCTTCCACAGACCATGACAGAGGAGGAAATTCGATCACTGTTCTCGAGTGTCGGTGAGGTTGAAAATGTTAAGTTGATCAGGGATAAATCGCAAGCGTTCCTCGATCCTCTAAACCCCAACGCCGCTAAGGGTCAGAGTTTGGGTTATGGATTTGTTAATTATGTGCGCCCTCAAGACGCCGAACAGGCAGTGAATGTGCTGAATGGTCTACGACTACAAAACAAAACCATCAAGGTGTCATTTGCCCGACCCAGTTCGGATGCAATTAAGGGTGCTAACCTGTATATCTCGGGACTACCTAAGACTATGACACAGCCGGAATTAGAAGCGATTTTCGCACCCTTCGGAACTATCATTACTTCAAGAATACTGCACAATGCTGGTAGTGAGACCCAGACTAAGGGTGTTGGGTTCATAAGGTTTGACAAGCGCGAAGAAGCTACCCGTGCTATAATTGCTCTGAATGGAACAACCCCAAAAGGATGCACTGACCCGATTGTTGTGAAGTTCTCGAACACCCCCGGCAGCGCCAATAAAGTTGTGCAGCCGCAGATACCGGCGTTCTTGAACCCACAGCTTGTTCGAAGAATTGGGGGCGCTGTCCACAACCCGGTGAACAAAGGCTTGGCCAGATTTTCGCCAATGGCTGGAGACATGCTGGACGTGATGCTTCCGAATGGCTTAGGTGCTGCTACAACCGCTGCGGCCGCAGCCACCCTACCCGGACCTGGCGGGTGCTACAGTATCTTCGTTTACAATCTTGCCCCAGAAACAGAGGAGAGCGCTCTGTGGCAACTGTTTGGACCCTTCGGAGCTGTACAAAGTGTGAAGATAATCAAGGATGCCTCCACCAACCAGTGCAAAGGATACGGATTCGTGTCCATGACGAACTACGATGAAGCTGCCATGGCTATTCGGGCGCTCAACGGATACACGCTGGGCAACAGGGTCCTGCAGGTCAGCTTTAAAACCAACAAGTCGAAGTAAATTTTTCAGTTTGATCCTAACCTCAGCCGCATCCATTTTTCAAGTTTTCTATCATTAAATTTTGCTTTTTTAAGTTCCGTCTTCTGTTCTTCTTTTGTCACACTCGACTGATCTGGAAATCTGTAAGGCGTCTAACAATGTTCTGTTGTCTTACCGAGGCATTCAGGCGACTTATTGTAAAGGTTTAGTTATAATGTTTTACTGGAGGCTTAATTTATTTAGAACGGAGGGCAAATCTGCCGGGCGATTTTTCACCAGATTTCTGAAAAATAGTTAAAGGATTCTTAAAAAATTAAAAATTGCTGTGGCATGGAACTCTTCCATTCCAATAAAGTGCACTAGTAGAGTGCTCGAAGTTCTGGAAGAGATCTGGTAAAAAAGGAAACCCGTTTGACCTGCTGAACTTCTCAAAAAAAAAAAAAAAAAGAAAGGCTCCTTGTAGCTGATGCAATTAAGAAATCTGGAAGCGGTTCTTGAGTTCGCTTCAAGTAAAATCATTAAAGAAACATGTAAAACACTTTATTCGTAGAGGGGTATATTTGTTAGTGTAATTAAATTAAGTTAAATTATTGCGTAACTCTAGCAGGCCGAGCCGAAAAGGGGCGTCGGGGCGAAAGCGAAAATTTGTCGTGGTTAGTTTTAAAAACAAAAGAAAGAAATATGTTCTAGTCAGTATGAAGCATAAAGAAAATAAGAAATTTGCCAAACCGCAATCTTGGAAAGTATTTTGTGTGGAAATGCATTTTTTAATTCGTCTTCGTGCACATTTTCAGTTATTTTTATTTTGATTTTTGTTTTGGTTCAGTTTGAGTTGTATTGCACTCAGTTTTTCAGTTCGATTCAATTTTCAGCGCTTTTTTTTCAATTATTATTTCTTTCTTTTTGTTTTTATTGTTTCAGTTTGTTTTCGGCTTTTACTTTTAATCATTTCTAGTTGCGTACCCTTTTTTTTGGAGTGGTATAATGCATGCTCATCGACGGTGAATTTTATATTTGTGAGAAGCCTCTTCTTTGTCGTTGATACTTTATTAGTTTCCTAATATGTATTTAGCTGTCGCGCATGAAGCCAGAAATTCACGTTAAACTGTAAATTTGATTTAATATTTGTGTTCTTATCAATTTTCTGGACAAACCTTTATGATGATTTCATAGATAGGCCTTCCTCTCTCCCTTCATATTTCTTATTATTTTGGCATGTGTCTTGAATTTTTGTCTTATTAAAGTGTTATGCTTTTATTAACCCTTTTGCTGCCACGGTGGTCCCATGGGACCAGCACTTGTCTTTTCATTTGGGCCATTGTGGTCACCGATATTCACCATGCATTTGTTCTTAAAATTATTCATTTTGAGACCAATGTTCTCGAATAAAAAAAACCAGTAAGAAAAATATGCTATTGGCTAGATTGTACCGTTATTTTAATATCTTTCGCAGTTGTTCACTATTTAAAAGTTTTTAATATGAAAATTGTATTGTGGGCCCACTGGTACAAATTCAAAAATTCGCCTGGCAACGAAAGAGTTAATAATAATAATACTAATAGTAATACTAATTAAGGCTTGTATAAGTCACCTTATAACATTTCTTCAGAAAGCTTTAATTGGCGCCGAAAAGTTGTCCCGGAAAGATGTGTTCGAAGGTGTAAAAACCGAATACTTTCACGTTTTGTAAACGGTCTTCTCACCTCTTGAAAATGAAACCAATTTTTCACAATCACATGGTACCTTATACAGTCTACCTAACTTGTATTTTAAAGAATTTTATTAAATATTGTGATCAGAGAAAACTCATATTTCAGTTTCTACAAGTCTCACAGGAGTGACTTTGATTCATGATTGACGGATTTAAGGATTATATACATAAGAACAGATTTATATATTAGTCGTCAATATTATTAATATCAAGATTCAATCTATCGTTCTGAAGTGGAGAAGGCACATTAAAAGCAAGCAGTAGTCGCTGCGAGATGTAAAAAAGTCCTGAGGCGATGAAAATGCGTAACAACTGCTCTGTGAAATAAATGCAAATAGTGTTTTATTTTAATTTCGTTTGCAACTTTTGAATAGTTATATTTTATAAATTTTTGAGTTTAATTTTCTAGATAAAAGGTATTTTGCTCGTTGACACTAAAAAACGGTCACAATTGTATAATTCGACAAACTGTCTTAAGACTTCTTTGGTAACTACTTGATAAAAAACATCTTCCCGGGACATCCTGCATAATATACTGTACTCACGGGCCACGGTGATATGCATACTTGAATAGTTCTTTCTTTAGCGTCAAATATGCGTACAATTTAATGATTAGATATTTATTCAGATATACTTACAGTAGTAATGTAAGAATAACAATAATGTAAAATTTTCAAAAGATTCAAGGACAAAGAAGAGTGGAAAGGATCAGCGTTAATCAATAATTTCATCTACTTTTCTTCTAAAATTATATTGCGCTATGATTTATTTTTTAATTCATAAAAGGTGTGGCCTCTTATGTTTTTTCTATGTTTAGTCAATGAGCAAGATCTCAGTTACCGTTAATTTTTAAGTTAAATAATTCTCTTCAATTTTTTAAAATTAAAACAAGAAGAATATTTTTAGGGTTACAACAGTAATTCCGCTGTAATAAGAAGAAAGGGAAGAAACAAAGGAAATGAAACAATAAAACTCGATGAAATCTTGCTACAAATTTTAAAGAAATACTAACAATAGCTGAAAGCTAAGCGCATAATGTTTAAATTTTTGATCACAATTCTACATGTGTTCTAATTTTAAATAAGAAAATGTTTAAAAACTACAAAGGAGAAAAAATAGTCTCACACTTTGATCCATTCGATGTAAATTCCTCTACCTGCTATCGAAATGTTCACAATTAGTAATACTTTTATGAAGCATTATTACTACTCTTACGCATTCTTAGTAAGCATTATACGATTTCTTTGATAGACTCTAAAGAGCAATTCGTAAAATAAATTTGTAATGATAATATTTAATGGATAATTATTGTGTGCAATAGTTTTATTCGAAAAGATGAAACAGGCAAAAGTTGCGTTAACTATTTAAAAACCTGCTAACATTATATAACGGAAGTGGAGAGGAAATTTTTTACTCCATATGAGAAGAGAGAAATTATTTTCTTTTACCGAGTTAGAGAGCGAAGGAGAATTAGATCTATATGCAATCAACGGTAGTAATTATAATTTATATGTAACTTAATATGATTTTCATTTCATTTTTGTGTTTTAAGTTTTATCCTTAATTTAAAGTTTCTATTATTATCATTTTGATTTTGCTGGAATCTATGGTGTAGTGCTTTTTATTTTCAATAAACGAATATTTTTAATTTCAATTTTCGTACGAATGTTTTTATTTTACTTTTTCGTCTTCATTTTTAATTTTTGTTCATTTTATAATTTTCCTTTTTTGTCGTTTACCCACCATCTCATTTCTTGTTGTGTCCAATTACAAATTTAATTTTTTCTGGTAACTCTCAATTACTTTACCTCATTCAGCTTTTATTTACATACCTAAAGAAGGCATTATTTTATGTTTTTAAGTATTTTTATTATTTTGACTCTCATTTTTCAGTTGATGATATGAGATTTTAAAGCATTTGAATTTAATTTTAAAACAAAGACTGATACCGGTAAAGCAGCACATAGTTACGGGGATCTATCTGTTGTATTTTCTGTAATTCTTCGTGTATATGTATCTACTTAAACAAGTTTAAAAAAATATAAAAGGAAACATTCCCTGTTTTACAATTAAAATACAGGCGCAATTATCGGCTGCCTTTCCCCATTTCATCATTCAAATTGTACTATAAGGCTGTTCATCTTAATAAATTGCAATATTCTTCTAAGCACTTTTCAAGCTTATTTAATAGGAAAAGGTTAAAGGAGCCGTAGCAAGTGCTATATTATTTATTGGTTTTAGCAAAATTTCAGACAATTTAGTCATTGCAATTCTATGTATAATTTTTTATATATGTATATTTTATTTATATTCATTTTTTTTTAATTCCTCTAAACAGTTTTTTCCTTGTTTATGACTTCCAAAAACTTACATAGCATATCTAATCTGCGAAAAATGTACAAATAATTTGCATTTTCTCCATATATTTAAAATTAAATTGCTAAATAATTTATGTATACCTGTTGACGATTTATAGTCAACTTTCCAAATTTTTATCTTGGATATACATATTATTGGATGAAAATGAAACACATGCCCGCATTATATGTATATTTGTTATTCGAATCAAATTTAATGGAAGATAATTAAACAGTGTTTAACGCAATAAATATTAAAACAGGGAATCTCTGCGCAGTACAATACACTTAAAGAAGCGGCACTTGCTCATCACTGCACGGGGAATTAAGTCCAAAATAGCGACGTCAACCAACTTTCAAGTTCAAATAATATGTCACTTCTTACTATTGATCTTTTCATTTAATTTGTTTTTAAGTTTTGTTCGATTGCGATTTTGTTTACCGACATTTGTTTTGCATTCACTCACCGTAAGAAAGTTTTACCCATCCTGTGAACTTATTTATTAACTTATTGAGAAAATAATAATTTATTAATTTATTTATGTACACCTAAGTAAACTAAGATTATTTATTTGAGATTTGAAAAAGAAGAAGAATTAATAGAACATTTAATACTCAAAATATACAAAATGTATTCAATGTGCTGTGGAAATTTTATACTCTAGTCAATGGTGAATAAAGAAATAAACAAAATGTGATTTTAGTCACGGTTCTCTTCTTAACAAGCGAATGAATCATACAAAAGCACACAATTTCAGTTTTTCATGATATAAAGATTAAATTAAAAGCAAGATATGGTAGAGGTCTTGAATGAAATTTTTTTGTAATATGTACTTTTGTAAATTTGGTTTTAGGTAATTTTGATGAATAGCGTAAACGACATTCCAAACTAATTTGAATTTGCAGCAGATATTTGAAAATATTTTCAGATTTACAAAATATTTAAATAACAATTGTAATTAAGCAACCGTTTATACACAACTTGGTTTAGTTTTCTTTAGTAAAATATAAATATGAATAATATAAAATCAGAGATAAGAAGGAAATAGATGTAAAAACAATGATTTTTGGGTTTTTATTTATTTTATTTATATTTTTAGTGGATTTTACCACACACATGAATTTAAACCAGCGAAAATTTCTGTTTTTGTTTCGTCATTACTTTTATTGAAAACCACCGAATTTTTTCAGTTTTGTTTCCATTTTAAATATTCCGTGCCTTTTAATTTTTGAAAATTTTTTTCTCTGTGCTGACTTGCCCAATCCCGCATTCAGGTTATTTTTTTTTTTCTTATATATACATACATATATTAAAGTGCGCTCAGGTTTTCTAATCAAAATTATTACTCACATTTAACGTTTTTTCGGTTCGGTTTCATTAGTTCTATGAGTTGCTTCGGTACATTGAAGGTCCATTCCTAAAAAGGCCCCTTGATGCTTTTTCTTTTTTTTTCTTTTTTTTTGTCTTTTAGTCTTTTAGGAAAGTGCTGGTTGTTTGAGTTTTCATTAAATATAAATAATTAACGTAATTTTTGTGATATCTTTTATAATGCTACTTCATATGATGCAATTTTTAATATTGAACCGATAATTTATCAGTTTTGCTATACCATCCTATATGTTGGAGGTTATGACTGGTCCTAAGTAAAATGGATTTTCTAACTTTTTTTGGGTTTTTACACAATTTGAAATATTAGCACTGCACCTCTCTCCGATTGACGATGCAATTTTGATATTGATTTATTTTTTTTTATTTTTTTTTTTAAGTGAAAAAATCAGTAATTAATTTTATATAAATCCACAACAGACAATAGTTTCATTTTGTTAAGTAAACAGTGCGTGCAGGCACAGACGTAATTATGTGATAAATGAAGCCACGTATTTGTCGGACCATAGCTTAGCCAGTCATACTTCTACCGATTGATTATTTCAATTGTGCTAAACTACTTTTCGTTTTTATAATGTATGGAGTACACTTTTTATTTGTAATATACAAATTTCGGTAAGTAAATTTTTAATTTTTGTCTTAATTTGTTCTTAAAAACTTTTCGGCAAGTTGCTTGGATCTCTTCTTATTCATTTTTGAAAACTTATTTGTCACGAACTACTTTGAAATGCAAGCTGTGAAGGGAGCCCCGCTTATTTATCCAAACAATTTGCCAGAAGTATTGTTAATTGAATTAATTTACAAGTTGATTTCCCATTAAATTTGAAATTATATATTAACCTTTATCTTTATTATAATTACAGTGGAAGCCTTTTTATCTTTTTTTCAGGAGAGTGTAAAGCTTATTTCTTTTTGTGTATAAAAATAGCAAAACATACAGTTTCACCAAAAATGAGTCCGTCCTCTCTTCAGTTCTTCATTTGATTATCGCGGAAGTGAATTTTCAAAACAAAGCCAAAATATCAAAATAAAAAATTATTGGTTTTGTTGAGGTTTTATTTTTCGATGGTATTTTCAGTCGAAAATGCTCATATTATTATTGGATTGTAACCAGTAATTCTTTGCTATTGATAAATATTTTGTTTGTTATGTTATCATGGACATTTTACTACTATTTACTGTACATATGTATTTGTTGCTTTTTTCCAGTCCCAGTGCAAATAAGACGCTATGGCTTATATGTTGTTTAATTAATAATAACGAAATTTCAGATCATTCAAAATATGTTTTCCTTTTGTGCACCTACTTAAAAAGTTTATGTGTATTCACTTTTTAGTTCAAAAGAAAGAAGAATAGCAATTAGTTACTAAGAAAAAAAATTGTTAAATGCTAGGTGTTTTAAGCAGAATAAGTAAAATTAATTATAGAATGAATTCAAGTTTAAGTCAGCACTAAAACGTATAATTTTAACAAATAATTTAAGACGGGCGCACGCTGATATTAATTGATCTTACAATTTGTAATTCGAAGAATTTCCAAAACATAACATGGGTAGTACAATCAACGAGACGCTTTCAATTATTTTATGATATTTGCAGTTTGCTTCAGCTTCGCGTAGAGCCAATTATTTGTCTTAATTTGTGAAATATACACAATACTCACTGATTGAAGTAATTAGCAGCGCGCGATAAATTAGGAATCTATCTTGAAAAGATTGATATCCAAGTAGGAAAAAAGTCACAGTCCACAATATGAGTGTGTTTCAACGATAGTGTCTAAGTTGCGGTGGTTTCAGCTTTTATAAACTTGTAAACCAATATAAAATATCTATAAAGTATAAACAACTTTTCTAAAAACGGATTATGGCGATAGACCGAATTGTACGGTTGCGTGCGAAAGATGTGCTAAATTATCACTTTTATGGCAGATGTTAGGTGCATTTATTAGTTCAGCGGGCCGATGGAAAACGGTTGATACATACTTCCGTGCACTTAATGCATATAGAGATTTCAATAGGGAGCCGAGCCTTTTTCCTAATTATAAAATCAACTTAACGCGGTGCGTAGGGATGTATCTTAAAATACATTTTAGGTTTTAATTTTGGTCAATTATCTCTTAAAGGGTTAGTCCTATGACAAAATGAAATCAAACAACATTTTAGCCTAGAATTATGAAGAAGTCATTTCTCTCTGAAATTAGTTACATTTTTTATTCAGTATTTTACAGGTACGATGAACATTTACGAAATACAGTGTTAAATGTGCATGTGAGCATTGTGTCCATCACCGCACGTAGAATAACTAAAATACTGTTTATTCCTTTAGAAATCTTACATCAATAATTACGCATTTTAGACTATATTTTATAAATTGTCCAAATTTCGAAATTCAAACTTACAATTTTCTACCGCAAAACATTTTAATTAAAGTCCATGTTAAGAAGGATAATATATTTTTTACAAATATCACCCCTAAATTTATTACACCTAATGCGCTTTAAAAGAGTGGCTGCCTCTGAAGAGTGAAGCATATGTACTCTTAACTATTCACGCTGAAAATTGCAAGGCTCGAAATTTCAGTAATTAGGCTTAGCACTCGAAAATAAATTAGTGGCTATCTTTAAGATGTAACATATTAAAAGAACAAATTTAAAAAACTAAAGTTAGTTGGGGTATCCGTTTCTGCTTTATAATAATATAATCATAGATACAATGCTCATGGCAAAATTTCTCACTTTGAATTTCGCAAACAATTGATCGTAAACATGAATGTAATATTTTTTATACCAAACTTCATGGCCCTTCTTTTTTGTTATAGCATTAATTGTCGCCCGTGGAATAGAAAATTTTGCAAAAGTATGATTTTCCAAACTTTTAACCTTTTTAGCCTTACCGATATCGACCTCTATTTTTAATTTGTTGTTTGAAACAACGAACAGTTAGTATACATTTTTTTTACACAGAAAGCCTATATTTTGACTGATCTATAGCCGACTGAGCTGTAATTGTACCTCTAGAGGCAAGGATAATAACTGCTTTATTTCAAAACAACTCTAGATACCTGTTTAAAAAAAACAGGTCGAGTTGCGAGCATGATTTGGCTTGATAGTTTTTTCTGGTGTAAGGGTTTCTTTTAACACAAAAATATAATAATATTTTCTCTGGTTAGTATGTTTCTGGTATCGTAAAGAAGTGTAAAGCAGTGCACCTCTAGATAAAATTAGTAGGTCATTATTTCAGTTTAAAGATGGTAGCTTAGAAGTTCCTGCGGATGGAGCAGAATATCTGCTAACATAATTTTGTGATAATTATCGCAGTACTTTGCCTCCCTGTTATTTTAGTAAGCAAGTTTGTGTTAATGAGCAATTTTGATGTACAGGCAGATTTACACTTGTTGTGCAATCAGCAAAGCCTACCGGAATTTGTTCATATTTTTTTCTCCAAAGCTCTACTATGGACTCGGTTATTTACATTAAAAATATTCCTCATGCCGAACTATGTTCTTTAACGAGAAATTAGTTTTCTTTAAAAAATGCTGCTAAATGCGGCAATTTAATTAAAGTACTGTACCATGGCTTAAATTCAGTCGGCGGCCGTACATTTTTCAAACGCAGAATATCAGATCATTTTCAGTTGGAAGTTAGGCAAATATATGTAGATTGAGATAGAAAAATTTGCAAGATAGTTCAATACAAATTAAGGACTAAGATTCTTATCAGCGACTAATGTCACTAATTTTAAACATTTCATTGTTATTAAAACAGATCTATTCAGTTTTATAATTTACTTCAGTTCTTTTATGTTCAATATATGATTACCTTATAATGCCATTATTTTATTAAATTATAATTTGAATACTGCAAAATCAAAATGCCCTATCTGTGATCGTACAGTGTTGAAGATGAGAGGAATAAAATAAAAGAAAAAATATTTCCTATTTTAAATCAAAGTAAATTGCGCAAATTCATTTTTTGGAATTTCGCGCCTTATTTTAACGACCTAAAAGATATTTAAGAAAGAATATAAAAAAAAAGACTGAAAGGATAAGACTGGAAGTAGTTAAGAAATTTATATACAATACAAGAATTTGTACAGACCTTTTGTGATAATAAACTTTGCCAATTTATTTAGGGGTTTCAGTTGGATAATAAAAATGTTTCCCTAAGTAATGACTTTTTTATTTAAATATTATATTAGAAAAAAATATTTTATAAAATAGCCCTAAGCCAATTATATAAGGTGACGTGTATAAAATATAAAATTGACTACTTGTTCCGAAGTTTTAGTAAATGTCATATAAAGTGAAAATAAAATAAAAGGACATCGGAAAAGCATTTTGAAGGGAACGTACGCAGACCTTTTAATAGTTCTTCTTTAAACGAAATACATTCACTCCATTTAAATATTTATGTATAAGCTTAAAATTCCTTTCTGTTACGAATGAATGAATTGTGTTTTAAGAAGTAAACGAAAAAAAAGAAATATTTTCTAAGAGAAGCTTTTCTTTAAGGGACGTAGTAAACAGCATGGACACTCTTACCTTTCTTTAAAGCACTCTTCCATCTGTCTCTGCCAAATAAGTTGTAGTTCTTCCAACAAAAAAGAAACAGGCATCCCATGGATATTTCCAGTTGACGAAGTTCTGTTAAGGTTAATATCGGCATGTGCGTCCACCCATATAAGAGCTATGTTGGGATTGTGTGCTAGATGACCAGCAACGGACCCTGAAACACGCTTTTCAATTATCGCAACTGATAAAGAGACATGAATTTTCCTCACCAACAGCAATCGAGTGGTCACCTCCAAGAACCAAGATTTGATCATTTTCTTTCAACACTTTTTGTACTTTATGAAGAAGCGTTTGGTTACAGCCAAAGACATTTTGCCAATTTTTCATATTTTTCAGAGTCTTAACATCGAGACTAGAATATATCAAATTTCCGTAATCTCGGACTGTCCTTTTGCCTCCTGTTAGTTAATATTAATTGATTAGGGTAGCAAATTGACTGCATTAGGAACTACCAAGTACCTGAAATGTTTTTTAAAACTTCAACCAATCCTTCTTTGCGAAGCGCGTCTGGGCCCTCCTCGACACCTTTTTTACTCTGTCCTTTATTTTGGGGAACACCAATGATCCCGATGGTTTCCAATTTGCTGGGTTCTGCTGCTTTTGAGCTCAAACGTCGATGCAAATTAAGGTAGTTTCTGATTTTGCTGGCCATTTCACTTTCACTGTTTATAATCAGATCAGCTCTGCGTTTCAAGTTCGACTGATGTGTTTATTACCCCAATTCTTCTTCCAGAAGCGTCAATAACCAACGTGATAACCCAGAGAGCATTTAAGTTCAATCGAATAATATGCGTTGTCCTAAGATATGCGAAAACGTTGAGCAGAGGACTCACACGTCATGATAGGGGGCTTTAATAGTTGGCTTGACCAGTGTCAATAAAAGCGATGATAACCCGATGTTGGGGACTTGAGTGGGTCACATGATAAGCTGTTTGCAGGACTGCTGATGCTCTCGCTTCTGCCGGATAAGATGTACACATGTACATCACGCATTTATAAAATGGATAGTTTTTATTTGGAATATTGTTAACATTACGCTTGCCGAGGGCCACTTTGAACTCTTTCAGTTTATTTTAAAACCTCTAAGAAAATTTCATCTGGAAATATTTTTAGACTGTTAATACCTTTGAAGATGAAACTTTCATCTTCAAAGGTTAATACATAAATAAAGATTAGTAATTAATGATATTTTCGTACAGTGTCATGAATTTTCTTGGAGTGAATATAAAATAAAATGAAGGTGATCACAATGACTCGACAAACGTAGTGTTAAAATCTATTTTAAAGCTAAAATTAACAAGACCTAGTGGGTCGTCTTTTGCCTATGAGCCATGCAGGAAACACCAAGAATTTCTTAATTTTAAAGAAAAAATTGTTTCCATAGCTATAAACTTCTGAATCGATTTTCTCAAGATATTTCAGGATTAAAATTAAAAGCCGCTGTTCACGTAATAGTCCGCAGAGAAAGTGAAGCGATGCTGTACTCGTATTATTCGTATTCTGAGATTGTGATTTGTCATTGTTTTATTATCAGACAAGAGCGCGTATTAATTACCTCAGATACTTGCATATGTATATCAGTCGGGAGATTTGCATTTTTAAGCTAAAGCCAATTGTTTGATCGTGCTATTTAAAGTAAGTTTTAAGTAGATATGACAAATTTCTTTGGTCCATCGAAGCGAAATAATATCATTGCGTATTTATTTCATATTTCGCGTATTCATTTCATATTTCTCAATATCTATATATGTATGTATATAAAAATCTCGTGTCACCGATTTTTATGAAATTTTTTATGTATATTTGTTAGGTATGAGAATAGATAGTAAAGTATATTTCATACCGCTAGGTGATTAGGGTGTCCCTATCCAGAAAAATTTTTTTTCTAGGCAATAGTTACTTTAGAGTTTAGATGCTGGTATAGGAGTTTTAGTGTCGCATTACAGACATTCATTTTTATATAATATGATAGATTTTACTATTCCTCGAAAGTTCTTTGAGATGAAATTCTATGGGCATATTACGCAAAACCTCCCAAATGACATACATATGTAGTTTACATCGCAATTGGAAAGGGGAGAGCGGGTGAAGGGAGAAGAGGGAGCGGGAAATGCTAGGCATTGATATGTTTATGGTGAGTCATGCAAATATTATTTTATGCGATTGAGAAGAAATTCTATGAGCATGTTTACTTAACCTTCTGAGAGACCTTTGACAAATTTTAAATCTGTAACATAATTTTATTAAAATTTAGTTTTATTATAGGGATAGTTGTGCCCGAGCAACGCCGGGTATAGGTCAGCTAGTATCACATAATTATTCGATGGATGAAATTAAATTAATAGCTTACTGCACTAATTTCATTAATCGTTGCAGTTTCTACTTTTAGGACATTTAAGTAAAGGCCTCCATTGTGGCGCACCTTTTCTTCAAAAGGTATTCTGTTTTATTTTTCTGTTATTTCACATACTGGGGCTGATAGACCAGACAAGTTGGCAATGATGTTTTGCAAATGTATCCGTGTTGATTCCTCTTTTTAGGATTTGGTTTGATGTATGGTTTTAGGTTTTAGGAAGTTAAAAAAGTAAAACTTTTATTTAATAGCGTCTTTGTATTACTCAAAAAAGATAATATATTAACTGGTAGAGGTGAGATGGAATGATTCGCAAATTTCAAAGGTATTTTATGAATGTCCAATCGTAAAATACATATAATAGGGGATCACAAATGGTGAGACCAAAATGTGTAAAGCACTTTAAATGCTTAAAATAAATTAAAAATAACGTAAAAACACAGCACTTATTAAGTTATTACTCCCGCAGTTTGTCCAGCACAACAAGGTCATCCTGCGAGTCTTCATCTGTGTCCATTATGGGGTCCCTCTCGTCATCATAATACGGCTGAGCCACTGCAGTTTCTTAATTTGTAGACAGAACTTTATTAGTGCACCTAACTAGCGGTACAAATTTACCTTCTCGAAAAAGTTTATCCTTCTGAGGGAGCATTGAGAAGCTATAATACATCCGGTCGTTTCTTTTTCTGCGCATTTGAATGCAATGCACTAAAAAAGAAATTAAAAGGACTACAAGGATTAGACTACATCCTGTGAATATGATGAAAGCCAAACGTGGTAGACCCAGTACGCGTTCATCAGTTCTGAGGCGGAATACTAAGCCGCGTAAATTCTCTCCGAGAGTTCCCACGAACTCGGACTGTGTTGTTGTGATGTACCCTGGAGCCTCTGCCCTCAATGTTACATCACCCATCGGAACATTTTCTATGGTGTATGTGCCGAGAGTATCCGTGAAGGCCATTGCGTTTGCGTTGGAATTAATTATTGATACTTTTCCATTGGATATAGGATGATTTGATAGATCTAAGACAAACCCTAAATCATATTCATATAAATTTCAGAGATCAAAGAATACAAAATGTAATAAAAAAGTAGTTAGCCAATTTCTTAGATCAGTGTTCCTTTACGAAGAAAAAATCGTATTCTCTTTAAATACCTAAAATATTAATTGCAATTTGCCAAAAGTTCAGATATGTTCGAAATGTGAACATTTTAAGCAAATGCTTATGAAATGGATATGTTCTTTTGATGACAACTCCGATATAAGCAAGTAACGATTGTTATATTGTTAATTCCATTACTTTTGGAAGTTTACGCACCTGATATAGAGGCAGGTTTTGTACCACCAAACGTTTGTTTAATTTCCTGCACCTGACCCTGTTGGCCTACCAGCTTTTTAAGCACTACGTATCCAAGGCTCTTTCGTGTCGCCTTGGTTAGCGTAAATCTTATTACTTCCGTTTTGTACCCTGAGCATGACATGTGGAGCTCGAAATCACCGTGTGGCAAAATTATGCGAAAATGAGCTAAATTCTTCGTTACATTGAATTGTTTGCTATAAACGCCCTTTATCTCAATGTAGGCTGTCCTTAGGGGATTGCCCGCCTCGTCACTAATAAAGCCTTCCACACCTGTGTCCACCAAATGAATAAAGTTTAACATGGTTTCGAGATTTATCCTCCAGATGTTGGCTATCTCTTTCTGAGGTGGCATCTCGCAGCAGGAAACTCCAAGAGTAAAAAGAGGCGATGAGTAAGTATCATAAAGAATGCGTTCGATATTCGTGGTGTCTTTATTTCGTTGCAATCTCCTAGTTGTTTCATTGCACCGTGATGGGAGAAAATGATATTGTTTTCTAGCTAGTTCCGAGTGTATTTTATGGAGAAGAGGAGTTTTATCGTCTGTTTCTGGATGACTGAAATCACATATTTATCGTTCATGTCGCATTGAAAGCAAAATATATTAAAGAAATTAAACTGTTATCAAAACTTTTAAAAGATTCTGCTTTTTCGCGGTAGTCTTATTTCTTTGTTTTTGCCGTTGCTTTCTGCGGCATAAAGATCTACAACTTTGCAAAATTTCGTGGGACTTACTTTATTATACCTGTTCCACCTCCTGAAAAGCCTAGAGCTGCATGGAACTGCCTGTTTTCAAAAATTTTCCGAAGAGAATCATTCTTGTGATTGGAGTCGGTATTGAGAAGCACGTCGCCCAGATCTTTACTTACAATAGGGTCACATACAGCAGGACTGAAAAGAGGTTTTTATTACATTGAAAACTACCTTTTTGCGTAAACTATTCTACTCTGTTTGATACTGCTCCATCACCGGATCGAAATTGCTAAGCACTGGCACAAAATGAAGCACCGCGTCTTTTAGTACTTGAACAATAGGCGGTTCTTGCAGCTTTTGCCCCTCTATTACATGTCTTAGAATATTCATAACCATTTCTCTACCAATTGCGGCCGAACTGTACAAAGAACTTATAATAAGAAGTTGGAACTTTTTTTCCTCTGGAGACCCAATCTAGAAAATATGTAATTAGTTGATACCTCAAGATATCTTTATATTAAAACCTCTGATGTGACTCGCATGCAAGGTATTTCATTGTCGATGTACTCGAGATTTGCAATTTTAAAATTTGAATGTGCAATTTCTTGCAGTTCAAGATAGATTTCTTGATCAGAATGATACTTTGTATTAACAACATTTTTGATTATGCGATAATCATGTGCCGAGGCCCAGTGTTGGGGATCATCCCTCATAAGAGTGACATCCAATTGCAAGGCACCCTCTTCGTTATCAGGAATTTCGATTTCCTCCTCATGTACCTCGTAACTTATTAAACAGAAAATTAGCATAACTATGCAAATATCGAATAAAGAATATGGTACTTTCAAAGCAAAAACAGTTGAAGAACAATTATAATTCACCAGAAACAGAGCAGGTGTTTCAGAGGCAGTTTCACTGTTCTGCTTCTATGCAGTTTTGTGCTTTGAATAAGCCACACTAAGATAAGACTAACCCATTTGCGATCACTGTGATGTTATGCTTTCCCGGGAGAAGCAATTTCCAATAGTCCCCATCGTGCGCGCTATAAGACGGATAGTGTGCCGAATCAGCCATGATTAAAGCACCTTTGATTGGAGTTCCAATTGAACTTTTTATGAACCCATGAACTCCACGATGCGCTTGCTCTATGAATTTCACTAACGCTTCCTTGTTTTGCTTCCAGAATTTCGGCAGCTCATATGCAGGTGGAAATTTATCGCAGCTAAGCTCCAATGTGAGCTCAAATGTACCTGCACTAACATAGTTCCAATCCTGCATGCCTCCAGTCACTGTATACCACTTGGCTCCATTTGTAATGCCTTCTGGGAAGACTTCTTTGCGAAACATTGGGCATGGCTTGCCCAAGTGCATCGTGGTATGGGCCTGTAATCCTATATAATTAAATCTAAAACTTAATGAAGGTGGGAGAGACTTGCATTCGAGTAGACCCTCGCTAAGAATTGGAACATTGCATTTTCCTCAGAGTAGTTGGGAATTCCCGGTGAGCCCCTGTTAGTAAAACTGTCTGGTGAGTCATCGTACGGATAGTTCGCAACAAGGGAGCCACCATGTAAGTTAGCTGATAGCACAAATGACTCAGAACGAATCCAGTCCATCACAGCTTTGGTCTCTGGCTGGAGCACTCGGTTGTATTTGTTTTCGCCATACTGATCCGGGAAATTACGATTTAGGTCAACTCCATTAGCATTTTCCCGTCCAATGTGACTGGTCTTATCTCCTAAAAAGTATTCACTAATTAGAGATTTTATGCAGACCGAGCATACAAACCTTCCGTTGATATTTCGTAACCATCTGGGTTCATGCTGAACAGTAAGTGAATTCTAGTCGTGTTTATGAGCTTCGTTATCCGCTCATTTAAACCGTAATTCTCGCACAGGTATTTCGCGAAATAGAGCAGCATCTCTCGGCCCACTGCTTCATTACCGTGCATATTTGCAACATACTTAAATTCGGGTACACCTGGTCGGTGTTTTCCTGGTGACTTCGATATTTCGAGTACCCAGAGGTCTCTTTTCTGGACGCTTTTGCCGATTGAATACATATGGGTTATCGACGGATATGAACTGGCAAGATCGCTAACAAATCTAAAAAAATGTTTTTATTTATTTAGTTTTCCTGAAATTGCTTTGTTTTGTTTTGCTTCATGTAGGGTAGCCTAAAGAGCCTCGATCTAGCTACTGTTCAAAATTCAAGAATTGAGACCTTGACAAGCCCTACAATCTATTAAAAGCAGAAATAAGCGGTAGAACCTACAACCAATGTGCGCATTTTTTGTTGTGTCTGTGCTTTGGGAACTTTCTTTCTGGGTTCATTGTCATACTCAATCAATAAATACATATCTCTAGGCAAAAATGGCGATTGAGTTGTTTTTAAGGGGTCAGTGTAATTAAACATTATAATATTTAAGCAAAAGGATGATAAGGTACTAAAATGTCAAAATGGTGTTGAAATATCCTATACTAACTTTTCCAAACTAGTGAAATTATGGTGGACGAATTTAGTTGGGGTGATAAATCCATACTCATCTGTTCCAGTTTTCACAACCATAACATTACGGAAAGGACCTGAAAGAAACAAGAAAAATAAGATAAGGGACAGAACAAAACAAAACATAATATATAGGAAAGGAATCAAATGGCAAAGAATAAAAACCAGATTAGTGAAGCACTAGTAAAACAAAAGCTTATGTGATAAAAAACTCGAAAACTAAGACAGGACACAGTAATCAATTAAATAATGAAAACCTTTTATTAACTCTTGACATTTATTTACAAAGTAAGTGGTTCTATTTACATCAGTGGTAAGTGTTCATTAATTCATTAGTACATGGAACACAAAAACTTTTGTTTTCATCTTTTTGAAAATTACCTACATAGTTTTTAGTTTTTTATAACATAAGCTACGTCCCCTTGCACTTGTGCCGTACATAAAGAGCATAACCATGTAAGCAAAGGCTACAATTTTATAACGCCCAACAAAACCTACAATACACAACAGAGTTTTGTATTAAAACATTCTAAAATTTTAATATAAACCTTTCTTCAGCATAAGTATAAGAATACCGAAAAATTTACTACAAAATGGCTTAGAAATGCGTTCGAGTGCAATTGTTTCCCTCCCTAAGAGCCTCCGAATGCTTTGTAACAATAAATTTGTTTGTATATAATAAAAGTTATAATTTCTTTTCAGTATTATTTAAATTGAGGACAGGAAATTACTGGAAAAATGCTCGGAAAATGAGAATCTCACTTAATTTTTGCGTGCTCATGAAGATTTTCTTCTGAACCCCCATCAAAAAAGAATTCGATATGTGTGCTCACTTAAAGGCACCCAACTCCAACTTGGAAATTTGAAAATTTTTTCACAATTTAATATTAAAAGCGTGAAATGTTAAATGTGTGAATAATTTTACCAAAGTGACCATAACTCATTTGGACATTTGTGGATGGGTTTTTTAATATGTTATGTAATAGATCTGCTGTCAGAAGTAAAACTAGATCAAGTTAGAGCACATAGTTCATGAAACGTTTCTCAGGCAAGTAAATTCCGCAAAATTATCTATCAAAATAGAAGCTTGAGTTCTTAATATAATTAATTACAACGGAGAATAACGAGCACATTTATTTAATTGCAAGTGTAATTGAGGAATAATAATAGAAATATAAACTAGTAATATGACATTATATTATATTTGTAATTAAGTAATTTTCAATAAAATACTATGTTTAACTACATAATGTTATTTCGCTTATAATTTAAGAATTCCTCTATCATTTTCCTTTTCAATTCTAATGTTCTTATTTTAGGAAAATATTCACACACGAACAGCTGAAACGCTTTCCATTGATTTTCAATTTAACCGATGTTGCTCTAACAAATTTTTAAGAGCAGAAAAGTTGCTCTGGATCAAGTTATAGCAAGCTCATGAAACAGAACGTTCAGGTAACTTAGACCAAGAAAAATTTCATGAAGCACGTATTTTGTGAGCTAGAGTAATGGAGGTTAAACTGGAGTTCATTAAACAGACTTAATTAAAAACAATAAAGCGTCATATATCACGCAAATTTTGTTTTGTCCTTGCCAGGTCCTTTAAGTGAATAGACATTTTAAACCCTATTTTGAGGTTAAAGGATTGATTTTAGATGGTTATAAAGAACAAAATCTTGATCAGAACCTTTCAAGTAATCGTTTTAATTTTCCGAACCTTCTGTCTTAAAATTTACTAATGTCAATGTGCATTTTTTATTAAGTGCTAAAGCAGTTTGACAGATTTATTGATTTGTCTCTTTCCTGGATTTCATTGATCTTTGGCTAAATATTTCGAATAAAGAGGTTATTTGGTTTATTACATATAAAATAAGGCTAGTTAAAATCTGATATAAACCTATTTTTTTAACCTAACATTAGTTGGAAATTTGTCTTTTTCAACACATATTCTGTTCTAGAATATTTGATCAGTATATCTAGTTTTCTTCATAGATAGGTTAAGTCTTCAGGAAAAGGTTTACTTAGCGGTGTAAAAATAAGAATTGCCAAATAAGTTGATACCATCGTTCACTTCTGCCGGCTTCAGACTGAAGTCTAGTCGAATTGGTCCTTCATCACTGACTTGAACTGTTTTTACTTCACTCGGTTCAAAACTAAAAAGGAGAAAATTCAAAATATATAATTTAATAATATGGCTGACTTTCTAAAATTATTCGTGGGCATGTGCAACATTTGATAGATTGAATTTTATCTAATTATAAAAAATTGTTTTTCAATGATTTTAGAATTTTTGCACAAGCCCGACGAGATGTGTTAAAACACCATGCAACAGGACCATTTTCTGGGGAATTGAAAAACTTTTGAATAATAAAATAAAAACTTGTGCACTTACTCAAAAGCTACAGCTTGCACTTTATAATTTCCAGGAACGAGCAGTCTCCAATACTCGCCGCGTTCCGAAGTTCTAATGGGTTTCTCCTCTAGACCTGACACCAATATTTCTGCGTTTTTAATAGGATACCCATTAATATCCTTAACCAACCCCTGTTAGAGAGAAGATATATAACGTTCTTGCTCAGAAGAAAAATCTAAAAGTGCAGCACCTTAATTCCCTTGTGAGCTAATTTAATGTACTCTAATAAACTCCGTTTATTCTTGCTCCACTCATTGGGCAATTCCCGTGCTGGGGGGAATTTGCAACAAGAAAGCTCAACGGTAAGTTCGAAGCAATTGGTGAAAACGTAATTGAAATCTTGCATTCCCCCATTCAGTTCATACCAGAAAGCGCCATTCGTGATGCCGCCGGGAAAGGATTCATTGCACCCACGTCCTGTTTTCATAATTGGATGGTTTTCCGAGTAGACTCGAGCCATGTGCTTGAAAAACCTATCGTCGGGAGTTAGGCTCTCTTCGCAGCAGTCGTGGTGGGTCCTGTGAATGGAAAACACTCATTAACTGACCGACTTATACCTCGATAGGGGTGAATGACGTACACTGAGTTGTCGTAAGGGTAACTAGCTACCAGCGCTCCACCGTGGAAATTGGCTGATAGAACAAAAGGGTAGCGCGTGGCCCACCGGATTATCGCAGCAGTTTCCGGCTGAGGTGTCTTGATTTTCTTAATCATTGGACTCTCGAATCGATCAGGAAAGTCTCGGTTCAAATCCACTCCAACGGCGTTCTTGCGTCCAACGTATTCCCTCAGTGAATCGCATCGGCCCTCCTAAAAATAAATCACAAAAGGTGAGGCTGGTATTGATTTGTTCGTAGTTAGGATGCCAGCTGGAGTTTGTCTATTTGCTTAATAACAAGTAAAATTTTCAGGACGTTATACGCTCAAGGGGAGTAATTATAATGAAAATCAACTCAAAGAAGCCTCTCAAGAACGAAATTGTCGGAAACTTAACTTGTTAGCCTTCGGCAAATATTCCCATATGCTAGTCGCCGAACCAGGTCTTCTTGGCGCGCATTAAGTGCGTTTTATGAATAAGTTTTATGACCTGCATACCTACTTGTAGAATCGCTAGAAATCATAACAATTACACAAGGTCCCACACTTGCAAATCGTATTACAATCTTTGGCTCGGAATGTGGTCGAAGCTCTAAGCAAAATGCTATCGATTTTTCAACAAGCTTCTCGCCGAGCAGGTGGGAAGACAGCCCTAGTGACGCACTTGGGATAAGTGCAAACGAATTTCTGTTGGAAAAAACATGTTCAGCGCTAAGTACCTCAGATCTGGCGTAACCGTCGGGATTCATAGTTGGCATTATGAAGATATCGGTGTGGTTCACCAGTTCGGTAACCTCGGGCATGTTGTTATAATTGAAAAGCAAATACTGGGCCAAATAGATGAGCAGCTCTCGTCCAACAGTTTCGTCTCCGTGCATGTTACCAATTAACTTAACCATGGGAACTAGTAGTCCACGTTTTCGGGTGTTTTGGCTGATCTCCAACGCAATAAGATTACGGCCCTCTTGTGACTGTCCGAGAACATATTGCTTAGCTCTGCCGGGAAAAGTTTTCTCCAGAGTAGCGAATAGATCCTCCATTTCTTCCTGATTATGATAGTGAGGATTTTGTAGAAATGTCTCGTCTACTTTTATCATGAACGCAATCACTACGTCCAGATTGATTGCAAATGCTAATGTCACGAAAATCGCAGCCTTCCACATTTTTCAGCAGAGTATATTTCACTGTCGAACCAATCTGATTAGTACTTCTGTTGGGTTTGAGTTCCACAATTAGCACTGACTCGGCTGAACTGATACTTCACACGTTACAAGGAGGGAACAGCTGCAACGCGAACCTGGCCTCCAAGGACTACTACCAGAACTGACTTCTGAATTTTTCGAACTGTCGATTTGCTGCGTGACGGCACGTCCTCCGTCTTCCTGGTCTAAATGGTGTCTGGTGGTGTTGTGCGCCCACATTTACTCAAATGGTACACACTAAAAAGCTCCTTGACGTCACTGTAGAAGCTCGGGCTACTTATGCGATATGCGAGAACTGCACAATAGTCGGGAAGACGCTAGGCTGCGGATTTTAGCTTGAAGTTGTCGAAGCGGTCCAGCAGAGCAGACGAAAGGTACCCTTCTGAATGGAATGCTTATGCATTCAAGGGTATTAGATAGTGGTTTGGTTTCTTAATCATCGAATTGAAACATTGCATTTCTGGTTTGAGAGATTTTGCATATTTACTTATCATTTTGCGTTTACATAACATCCGACCTGGAGAAATCCATATGCCGCGTTAATTTCCTTGAGAAGCAATATTTTTAAGGTATACAATAAATAATTGGTGATGCTGATATAATTTCTTACAGTTATTAGTAATGGTCTGACCGAAAGGTAAGGCTGATTTTTTATTAGCCGGTAGATGCAACAACTACATACATCGATTTTGACCACCGCATTTTTAACAGGTTAAAAAACAATTATTTAAGACATTTTAAGCAGCCTTTAAATTTTGTTTTAACCGTTTCACTGCAGACGTCTTCTCCGTCGTAACACTCTCTATGAAGTGTACTCATTAACAGAGTACGATCTCAGCGGCTAGATTGCTGTGGAGATAGTCGCCCGTGTCGTTGGAACAGGGTTAATTAAATTTTGAAAAAGTAAAACTGGACAACAATTTTGTCTTCTTTGCGAGAATTGTTGCCCAATTTACGACAAAGACATGAAAAAATCGTTTTAAATAAAACTGATTTCACTATTTTGAGATTCTGAATACAAAAAAAAAGCGTTTGCTAAACTGCAAAACTTATCGCTTATTTTTCACTTTAAAGTAAAAAAAAAAGTGAGCGATTCTGCAAAATTTCATTTTTATAAACATTTTTCAACAAAAAATATGGTAATTTTGGAGGTTACAAAGAACACCAATATCAAACACTAGGTTTTGATTTGTATGTGATTTCGCCCTCATTTATGATGATATGATGAAGAAAAAATTAAAAATACAAGAGAAATAAAAATATCAAGAATAAGAAAATATTTGAAGTAATAAGAACACGTATTAAATCGTAAAAATCCAGAAAATCAATACAATTGAAGAATATTCCTGATCAGTCGGAGCATCCCGCCAAGTCAACCTGCCTCGATAAAGTTCCTAAACCGAATGAAGGCTGAAGACATCTGCTCCTCTATTTATACCCTTGTCGGTCAGCTCACTGCTAGCCAGAGAGGCCCGGTCCAGGCTCAGCTCCCAGGCGTTGGGTGGGAGTGGGAGTGCATATGCAAATTCAAATCTTCCGCCCGACCGGCTGCTGCAGCCCTGCTCTAATCGACTGGCTGGCGAGAGGGCGAGAGCTCCCAAGCAGAGGATGAGGGGAGGCGAGGAGCCTCTCCTGGAGCTGGAATCGCTCCAGCTTCCGAGTCTTCGGAATTGATCCCTGATTATTTGCTTCTTGAGTGATCCTGTTCAAGGTCGCATTTCTCCCGGTTCTTCTGAACCTAGCGCTTTCGCCTGTTTTCATTTTCTTCTTCAATAACAAGATACCGTTAAAATATTTCTACGGATAAACAACAACAAGAGGAGTCGATTTTAAAACTTTCGAGTTGAAAACAAAGTGAAATTTAACTCAAAATAATTTAATAAATGTATGCGTTTTATTTATTTCAGTTAATTCTTATTAAAAATAGGTAAACAACGTTTTGCATGTCGTGGACTCCACAGTGAAAAGCATATTATTAATCAGTTAATTATGTGATGCTTTCAGAGGAATTTTATATTGAGATAACCTATAAGTTCGCCCGACGTCGCAAGCAATTTTTTCCATCTGTAAATTTCTCCACTAATTCAGAACAAAAGACTTACATACCTTTGCCTTCGAGAATCCGTCTGGGTTCATAGATGGAACGATGTGCAACTCTGTAGAGTTAACTAGTTGGGTGAGTTCTGCAACTTTGTCGTAGTTGCGGAGCACAAACTCGGCGAAGTACAGTGCTAACTGTCTGCCCACGGCTTCGTCACCGTGCATGTTGGCTACAATTTTAACCATCGGTACAAGAGAAGGGCGGCTGGTCACATTAGGACTGATTTTAAGAGCAAAAATCTGTCTTTTCTCTGAGGATTTGCCTATGCTGTACTTTTGAGCTAGGTGAGGAAATTCATTTTCCAGTTTAGCGAAAAAGGAGTCTATCATGTTGTTATCAAGATAATGGGGATTTGCAACAAATGACTCATCTTCGGCCACAGAAGCCCCATTTACCATGGCGAAGCAGGGCAGAACACACAAAACAGGCAGGTACAATTTCCATGGTAACATTGTATCGCACTTTCACTATTGAAAATTCGCGGCCCGTGACAGCTTAATTTCTTCCACGATTGCGATCGAAATAACTACGTCAACTGCCACACGTAAGTAAATATTATTAGCAAATCTATAGCGGGCCACTCACTGGTAATAACACGTTGCTCGACTCTACATTTCGGGTACTAGTGGAGAAGCACGGGTCAACGATCCTTTTAAAAGGGTAAACAAATAAACTAACTATAGTAATTAGGAATTGAATCGCCTGCGTGCCAAATAAAAAATGTAAACAGGATTTCCGATCGTACTATCAGCTCAACTGCAATTCGCACCAAGCACCTTCCCACGAACAACCTTCACTACGCGAATACAAAGTATAAAAAAAATCATACGTCTTTGTCGTAGGAGCCAAGAACTGTCAAAGTGTTATGAGGTGCCATCTGCTAGCTAGTAGGCGCACATGTTTGGTACTCCGTCGATAGGGGCAGGCAAATGCAGTTGTGGCCTGTAAAATTGGTCATCTTTCTCAGGTTTCAAAGAATCTTTTGTCTGTGCATTACTTTTGACTGAAAACGAAAGGATATAAAGAAGATTGTTGAGGCTAACATATTTTGCACCTTTGAAATATTGACGAGTGATTTCAGTAATTCTTATTAACCCATATACGCAAAATTTTCCTTGTTGCCGAAGCAGTATGCATACGATCAACTTTGTTGGTCACTAGGTCTGTTCCATGAGAAAGTCGTTAAAAAAAACCTGGGGCGACCCAGGGCGCACCAAGTACTGTCAGAAAAACCCAGGGCGACCCAGGGCGCCCTGGGTTTTGGTTTCTCATGGAACGACTTCAGAGCGAAAAAGAAGAACAAGAGTGGTTGTCAGTTGAGTTTGTGACTTTGCGCAGAGTTTAGTCGAAGTGAAGTGTTTTTAAAGAAATTAAAGTGTTTTTTGTGGCAATTAGTGAAGTGTTTTAACATCAGGCTTCATCCGCTCGTCGTCGATTCGCAAAGTTGCCGCTGTGTCTGTTCGTTCAATTTCAAACTTAACAGCTCTCTTTCGCCCCAGCATAAAACCCAGGGCTAGTTGGGGCGCCCCAGGTCGCCCTGGGTTTTGTCATGGAACAGACCTACTATCATTATCCATTAGCTAAAAAATAGAAATGGCAAATGGGTTAAAAGCGAGAAAATTCATAAAAAAAATTTACTGTTAGGAATGAATGAGGTGAAATGCACTTTAATGGTATCGCTGTAGACAATCTGATGAAAAAATTGAACGAACTAATTGAACAAAGTATCTATTTACTGCTTTTCTTTATATCTGGAAAATAGTTTTTTTATTCTTTCACGGTTTCTTAATTTTAAGCGATCTTTATTTGCAAAGTATCTAAGTGTATTATCTCCAAAAAATGATATGTCTTCAACGTTTCTTTTTAGTTCTGTGAGTTTTATACATATATCTACATACATACTATATGTACATATGTTTTTATGAACATGACAGAAAAAATTCAAAAAATGTTCAAAAGTTTGATGAAATACGAGCATTTTGCAGCCAACCAATATTTTCCTAATTTATTTTCTTTAGCCCAAGGTTACTAGCATAAATAAATTTAAATTAAAAACAAATATTTCAGAAGTTTTTAATGCGTGAGTGGAATCTATCTACAAACATCGATGTTAAAGATGTGTTCAAAATTTCATAACTTTTGGTAAGGTAGATGAAGTATATATATACATATAAAATGGTTGTGTTGCAAGATTTGACCTATACAATCCCAGTTAAATAAAAGAGTTTAAAATTTGGCGTACCTTTATTGCTAGCGATATACCGTTTTTCCTTTACATGTAGAACTACATATGAACTTTTGTTGTTTCATTCAAAAAAAAAAAATGTAGCGAAGTAACACACAAGATGATGTATGTACATACATACATACCATATGTATACAGTACATTATATATACATGTGTCTTCGAAATCGGTTACACGCTAGCATAATCTAGGGACATTGTTTTTTTTCCCTGTGTGAGTCGAATAGTGCAAAAAAGATTGTTTGATTGTAAATTCTTCTCTAAGTAAAAAGGCAAGGATTTTACAAGAAATTGCATACAAATTTAGATTTTTCCTTCGGAGGCAGAGGTCAGAGTTTAAAGTTTGCTCGGTTTTAAAATTCCGATAGCCACTTGCCCGCCAAAATTCTAATAATATATTTTTGTATTGTATGGTAATGTAAATACGAATTGTGAGATCATCACTCGCGGTGGTAGCTAAAGACTGTTTTCTAAAAACAAAAACCGTTATTATTGCGTTCATCATCATATTTGGTACCATAAGAAAGGCACTTACGATGGGGGAATTATAATAAGTACTAATTCATTTTCCTGAAAAAATGATAGTATAGCAGCTCCGGCATAAAGAGCGGTATAAGTAGTTACACCGCCATAAGAAGAACGATGTTTTGCACGAATTATGCGACACAACTGAAGCAAGTCTAGTCTCGCATCAATGCGTGCACTGTCTAAGCTCGGCGCTCACACATGCCTAGTCTTTTTCAAGATCTCTTACATTATATACATTATACAAAAAATCCCAATTAATTTTAAACCAACTATCTACATATGTATTAGACTTAATACCAGTGACTCAGAACTGAACAATTTTAATTGTCGAAACCGCCAACGCTTTTCATTGCATGTCGTTGAGAGATTTCGAGAGGAAGTCTTTCCGAAACCCCAAAATATATGCGTTCAAATTAATGGGAATTTTAACATTGTCCATTGAGAAAAGCTCAATTTTTCTCAGCGTAGATACAGCTGTGCGGGAATTGTTATGAATGAAATTGCTGAAATGGTTTTCCCGTTGTTTTTCTTTGACGATCATATTTACTATTCTTATTTTAATAATAAAATTGCCTATACAGACAACATATTGCTAAGGTACTAAAAATATTCAGATTGTCATGGAAAAAATGCAAGGCACGAGGAACAGCTTTTACGTCGTAATGCAGAAAAACTATTTTTGCACGCTGTAGACAAAGCGAGTGTTGCATGTTAATTTTATTATACATTCCTGTTTGGAGAGGATCCTCACATTCTGAATTTTGTTAAGTGGAGGTTATAGACTGAAACCTGGGAGCAATGACAACAGCAGTAGTAACTAATTAGAAACAGCCATTCAAGGGAAAATCATGTTGACCAGTCTTTTTCAACGAATATCAAAAAGGGTTGCTCATTAGAAATGGATTTTCTCACTCACAAATCTATTTTGGTGAACATTCTCTCGGAAAGAAGCATAATCCCAGGCTGATTGCGGTAAGTGAAATTGCACGTGAAGTGCTTCTGGCTGAACGAAACTTTGTATCAACACCTTTATATATAAGTCACGGTAGCATCCAAGGGGCACTCATTTCTATCAGAGAATTAAAACGGAAAAGAGGTGTGAATAAATTGCAGTGATTGAAATAAATAACTAAAACTTAAAAAACCGGGCAATTATATCATATAACTTCAGAATATTTCGGAACCATTGCGGGCGCGGAACATTTCAATTTGTTTGTAAAAGACGAATTTTATTGAGCTTGAACTTTCTGCAGAGTAGTTGAGTCTGGGAAAAATTTGACGATAGTGAAGCAGTGTACATTTTTCCCTATTTATAAATTTGAAACGAAGGCGAAAAACTCACGTTAATAATTCTGGGAACTACAAAAATAATACTGTTTTGTGAATTGTTTCAAGTTCAGTGGGAGCTGCTCTCATTCCTGGGAATTTCTTGGCAAAAACTCAGATTTTTCATTTTCCGCCAATTCATTCGGGAAATAGTTTACCACACAATGGCTGATGTCGACCATGAGCTTGGAGCCATTCGTTTTATTGTTGTGAGTATTTTCGATATATTTTTTCTGTAAGGGTTTCTCAGCTAATGTTGTTGTTACGTGATTGTTTTTGGCTAGTGCGCGAATATTCTATTTCTGAGTTGGTCACAACTATTTCTTTGTCATCAGGGCAAGTTTTTCTTGTTTTGGAAGATGAACTTTTAGACCAAACGCACAAGCATTAAAAAGAAAAACACTTTAATGAATTAATTTTAAAATCGAACGGTTTTTTTTAAAAATGAAACTTTTTTTAACATTTCAGAGCTTTATATTCTATTAAAGTCTATCAAATTATAAATCTTATATATTTTTATTCTATATTTTCAACATAAAATAGGTTAAAGTTTTATGTGGTTAAAAAAATAATATCCTGTGCGAGTGTTGTGAAATATTTGGAAATCTACACTTAATTTTAGAGGGCAATTTTTTTATCTATTTCTTTAACTAGAAATAAATTTTTATGGCACATATCCACCATTATTATTTTAGAATTCCCCATTATCTTCGAAAGTTGCAATGTTCAACAATGTTGCTACGCAACATAGGGACTCGCAACTGCTTAACCCATTTTCACGAGATGGTGATAT
This sequence comes from Machimus atricapillus, assembly GCA_933228815.1. Classification (NCBI taxonomy): domain Eukaryota; kingdom Metazoa; phylum Arthropoda; class Insecta; order Diptera; family Asilidae; genus Machimus; species Machimus atricapillus. The sequence continues at coordinate 42,478,751 of OW121787.1, read as the reverse complement.
GACTAAAAGGACATTTAGCAAGGATGATTATGGAAAGTGTGTTTTACATGTGTATTTTTAAGGGGTAATAAGTTAATCGAACATTAAACCTTTTCCAGACCACTAGCAGGAAGTCTTACAGAAATGCGTGGCGCTAAAGCCAACATACATGTTTGCAAAGAAATGCTACAACTATGCCAAATCATAGTTGATGAAGGTTGGCCATATTCACCAGAAAACCCAGACCTGAAAGTCATACGTTTTGGAGATCTTTTTAATGTTAGCTATTAAATTAATTCATGTGATCTCAGCTCTAACACTTTTAATCCTTAGATTTACACTTTAATCTCGGATAAGGTCGTTGGCATACTACTGCGGGCGAGGAAATATAAATTAATTGATTTCGAAGGAGAAGTTCTTTTTCAGGTAAAGTGTAATATTTAGATATTTGAATTTATTCTCATTAATTGTTTGTTTTTAAGCGGCGCGACGATGACGTATTGATTTTCATGTTGAAATCTTTAGAGGAGATTAAAATATTCCTAGAAGAAAAGCAAGAAGAAGTCAGACGTAGTGTTAGTCCAGCTCCTACTCGTAATCTCTCGTCGGATTGCGATTTTCGCCGAAGTGTGAGTCCAGCTCCAAGAGATAATTTAATACTAGGAAATATGTGTCGCGAGAACAGTCCTTCCCCTATTGCTGTTAAATTGGAACAGGAAAATAGTCCAGCTTTAGCTGAAAGCTTTAAAGATAATTCTATTAGCACACTGAAGTCAGTAGATGGCAATAATTCTGAAGCTAATACTGGTCCTACAATAAATCTAGCTCGCCAAAATAGTATTAGTTCGGCAATGGATCTTGGGGAAAGTGTATCCAAGTCGAATGAAAATGATGAAAATAGCTTATTGCTTGAAAAAGGTGTCGCAAAAATTTCAATTTCAAGCAATGCCATTGACTTAACATCAAAACTTTTGGCAGCGGAAATTAATTCAGAGGATGTGAAGGAAGAAAAAAACACTGCCTTAATTACTTTGAAAGACGAGAACGATATTATACTGAAAATTGAGAAAGAGCTTAGAGGTAATTTTACATCTGGAGAGAATTCAGCAAACATGTCTGCTCTTGCTTCCAGTTAACCTATATAGGAAGAATGCGATCAAAATATTTACATAATTAACATCCGATACTTAAAAAAATTGTGACAACTACATATTTTAATTCAGATCCTTTAAGAATATTTTAAGCGGCTGCATATGTAAAAGTAACGAAAAAATGATTGATTTTCTCATTTATTCCAAGTATACTATAGTGTAGAAGCGCCTGGTAATTAGTACTTACCCGTATCATAAATAGAGATTTAGAAGTAATTTTAATATTATAACATCAGTCACAATATTGAATACAAGCATATATTTATATGTAAATACATACAACTGAATTAAGTTTTTAAATTCCTGGTTTTGGAAATTTCCATTGTTCTGTTTAATAATACAAATGTTTATTTTTAGGGGCACGAACAGCTCAAGGTTGGCCAAATTCAAGACATTTAATACCACTTTCCATGTACATATGAATGTCATTGTTTTGCAAAACCTGAATATGTCTCGTCATAATGCTAATATTTATGAAATTTTCTCAGTGCATTTATGGTGCGGAAATAGCCTAGATTTACGTATATAACTTCCAATTAAACACGCTCTTTAATGTTTAATTAAGCGATTTATTGGCATTACTAAGGACATTCCTAATATTTTTTGCATTCTAAAACTAATCATCCAACAGGCTTCATGATTCAAGAACCAAAAGTTTAAAAATAGATTATTTCGCTCAGCGCTTTCGAATTCAGAGACTATTTTATGAAACGGTTTGTTCTCTGTGAAATATTTTGGTCTTATTTATAGAAAGAAGCATTTTTCCACTTGATAATTTTGCAAAAGGTACTACAAACGTAATTTATTTTTCTTGAAATTGTTTTGACAGTTATATAATATAAAAACGGTTTCTACAGTAATACAGTTTTGATAATCGTATTTTTAACTATTGAGTTGGGAAGTGTAATTGTGCAATTCTGAGAGATAATATCGTTTTCTATTTTTCTTAGTGTTTGCATAATAAAATTCTTTATACCAAAAGTATTAGTTTTGAAGAAAAACTTTTCACGTAAAACAAATGTTATTAGTTTATCGCGTGCAACTAAGTCATCATATATCAGAAATCTCCTATTTTTAAACTTACATAATCTCGGCGTATGTGTAAATATTTACACATTACATATGCATATGAATGCAGTAATTGAAAGATTGACGCACCAAAATTCAGAGTTTTATTGTCTTACCCACGTAACTTGTTCGTGAATTATTATTTCTTCTAATAAAATTTGGTCTTTACACACGCTGTAAAATTTATTTCAGACGGTTAGCGCTAACTCGAATGTCAATAGTTATAATAAAACACTCATCTTACAACACTGCATTGCACGCAATAATAAGGTAATTGCGCATCAGACAATTGATTTTCACAGATTGTCAATTTAAAATTGAATAGCTTAACCTTAAACGATTCGTCCAAATTTTACACTTGTATTCAGAATTCATCTTGTTAAATGTATTGCGCCATTTACTGTATGGGGTCATGATATAGGTTTTTAGGTGTATGCTATATACATATCTATGCTGTACTACTAAGCACTAACCAAGGGATACAATATTAGTACCGCATGCATTTTCTCAGGTTTATCACTTGAAGTAAAGACTTGTTCAATTGATATTAATTAAGTACTATGTCGGAAGGGCAACGTTCTCAAACCTCTGGGAGCAAGTTGTCTATGAACAGGGATGAATATGGCAAGCAAGTCTTTCCTAATTACCATTTCACCAAAATATTACTAATATTATTGGCCTTATAGACCACTACACGGAAGTCTTACCGAATTTCGTGGACAAAAGGCGAATCTCCAGGTAAGCAAGGAAGTTTTCGAATTATGCTTTACAATCGACTCTGAAGGCATTCCAATATCCGAGGCAGATCCTGGAAAAAAACAAATTCTCTTTGGAGACTTATTTCAAGTAAAAACAGCCATGCAGAGAGTATTACTGTGATTTAATGTTTTTTTTTAAAGATATACACACATATCTCGAATAAAGTAGTTGGTATTTTGCTCAGAGCCAGGAAGTACGGTTTGATTCACTTCGAAGGCGAAATGCTTTTTCAGGTAAGGCTATTTTCTCTTTGAAATCTTATGCCCACTTTATATGCCCTGATTTCCATTTTAGCGGCGAGACGATAATGTTGCCATTATTATGTTAAAGTCTCTTGAAGAAATTAAGCAAATTATTGAAGAAATGCAAAATGAAGTCATCAACTCCATGACTGCAGACCACAAACCTACTACGGTCCTACAAAACCAAAAACACTCACACTAAAGCTGTAGCAATTAATTTAACTTATTTATTTGATTCGATACGGATATTACAACCTTTTGTTATTTGGTTGTTTATTGTCGACTTAAGTCAAATATTATGAGACAGCTTTGTCTTAGCTTTGTTCATTTACGATAAGAAAGAACGGATGAAATACAAGTCTTAATTCATTGTCATTTAAATGTGTTAAAGATAATTCATACAATTTAGCTGAATTGCATTGACTGCTGTTTTAGTTTTAATCATTCTCCGCCGGCGAGATGTACAAATGTTGCTTATCATGCGCAGACAGAAATTATAAAAACAGCCGTATCGTTCGTATCGTCGTTAGGATTCATAACATATGTATGTACATTGTATATAGCCGTTTGTCCCTTACTCTACCTTAAATTAAACTATTTTGATTAATGGAATTCTAAAAGTAAAGGAGCAATAATTTAGAACTGAAGGAGTTACATTGTCCTAATTAATTAAATGAAAACGAAACGCCAATTCAGACCCTCAGGCTAGCTAAAAAGGCCGGTGACATTCTGCTCAGTGTGCAGTTATTGGGCCGACTTTTATTTACGCGGTTGATGTGAATATAATTCAAAAAGCTATAAGCATCATGTAAAGCAATACATAGAACTACATAGCTTTATATTATATGTTTTATCGGAAATTATTGACTACTTTTATAAAGCTGAACTTATGTACAAAATATTATGTTTAATTATTTAGATTCATTTACTTATCAGTTGACTTGTCTCGAGAATTTTTCAAAACATCCTTTCTTATCGTTAACCTCTGACGCTGACGCGATATAAAACTAAGCTGATTGCTCGTGCCATTTAGTAAAATTAAAATGATATTCACGATCGCTGTTGTTTTGTTCACAATATTCGCTATATATTGGTCTAAAAAGTGGGTTAGGCTGGTGTACATCGCGCGAAAAATCGATGGGTTTCCTGGAACTCTACCAATAATAGGAAATGCTCTTCTTTTCCGAGGAAAATCTCCACACGAAGTATTACAAATTACTCTAAAACGTTTGAGTGAAACTACCGGAAATGTGAAATTCTGGTTAGGTCCAGAGCTTCTGGTATTCCTGCAACCTATGAATGATATTGAGGTAGTTTTAAATAGTACCAAACTAATCGACAAAGGTAGTCCTTACAAAATTCTTGATCAATGGTTACGCGAAGGCTTGTTGACCAGTACTGGTTCGCATACAAGTTTTTCATTATGTATTTGGTTTTCTGACTATTAATTCTTTTAAAGGTGCAAAATGGTTTAAAAGGAGAAAAGTAATTACACCCGCATTTCATTTTAAAATGTTGGAAAGATTTGTGCCCGTTTTTGACCGGCATAGCAGCGCCCTTGTAAATTTTTTGGCGGAGTATGTTACCTGTGACGAAGTTGATTTGTACAACTACGTCACTTTAAGCGCTCTCGATATTATGTGTGGTAAATATGTTTTTGATTTTACACATTTGCTTGTTGGAACTATCGAATTTTTAACATTTGAAATTATTGACTAGAGTCTGCAATGGGTGTTTGTATAAACGCATTATCTAATTCCGATTCCCAATACGTACGAGCCGTTAACACGTAAGTTATTACTTCCAATTCTATTGTTGGCAATATTTGGTTTTTATTTTCAGCATCTCAAGGATTTTACACATGCGAATGTTTGATATAATTTATAAGTATAACTTCACATTCAAATTTACGAAACTAGCACAAGAACAAATTATTGCATTAAATGTAATACACAAGTTCTCTCAAAAGATTATTAAATCTAGAAGACAGGAATTAATATCTAAAACGCAAAACGAATCATTTGATGAAGAAAATACTAATGATACTGGTTCAAAAAAGAAAATGGCCTTTTTAGATATTTTGCTGCAATCAAAAATAGATGGGAAGCCGTTGTCAGATTTGGATATTCAGGAAGAAGTGGATACGTTCATGTTTGAAGGGCATGACACCACATCGGCGGCTATTACATTTTGCTTGTACAATTTGGGAAGAAATCCCAGAGCACAGAGGTTGTGTTTTGATGAAATACGTTCGGTTTTTGGAGACGATGCGGCCAAACCAGCTTCTTACGAAAATTTGTGCAATTTACACTATATGGAATTATGTATAAAAGAAACACTACGCATGTTTCCTTCAGTTCCAGTAATTGCTAGAAAGATCAATGACGACGTCAGCATAAGTAAAGATTGTTTTGTTTTGTTGCATATTATACAAATATTTAAAACGTTTTCTGTTTAGATGGTACAACTATCCCAGCAGGTGGTAACATTGCCATTGTCATAATAGCCCTAGGAATGAATCCAAAACTGTTTCCGCAACCCGAAATGTTCAAACCAGAACGATTTGAGGCTTTGAGGTGTGCCGAGGTGCAAAATCCATTCGCATATATACCTTTTTCAGCTGGACCAAGAAATTGTATAGGCCAAAAGTTTGCAATGCTTGAAATAAAAAGTGTTGTTTCGAAGATTTTAAGATACTATGAAGTGAAAGTTAAAGATACTGATAAACCTTTGTTGGTGGCAGAACTAATTCTAAAAACCCAAAATCCATTGAAGTTTCAAATTAGACGAAGAGAATAACACAAGCAAATAAATATTATTCAAATTTCGACTTAAAATTTAGTACGTTCTTGAATTGAAACCTATATGTATATAAGATTTACTGACAAAAATATATAAAATAATTGAAAAAAAACCCACCAAATTACTGAACTTTGACCTAAAATTCATCTTTAAAAACCAAATTTCGACTTTCAATTAATGTAAAGTAAGTTTTAAGATTCTGATAGTTTTTCATGGGTGTGAAAAAAAAATTTTCTTTATTGGTCATTATATGAATCAATATCTGCGTTGTTACAATTAATGACTTATGCCGTGTTTGATGCTCTGAGAAGATGAAAAGTAAAAAAAAATAAAAATTCGACGCAGAGGACCTTCAAACGAGTTGCTCATAATTATGTTTCTTTTATTAAAATAATTAAATGTAGATTACACCATTTTGAATTCAGTCCCCCCTTATCACATTTTTCACTTCTGATATTACGATTTTTTTAGAGATTTTAAAGACAATTTTAGAATTGCACCCGTAAATTGCGTGACAATTTTATCAACAGTTTACCGTTCACTTTACGAAAAATCGTTTTCTTTTTTTCTTGGCCGACATAATCCACATAAGGCTTTCTCATTTTTATAGGACAAGGACAATATAAACTTTAAAACTTTTTACAACGACCTGGCCTCATATCTGGCTATCTACCGACCTTTTGTATAAAATCACAATTTTATTCTTCCACTAACAATATGTGATTATTTTCTGTTTACAATAAACTTTTGTTTATATTCAGTTAAAACAGTGATCGAAGCTTTAAATACGTATCCTTTCTTATCAATAAAGGTATGCACAGCCTGCGGCAAAAAGTGGTGTTTATTCGAAGTTTGTCCATATTTAATGGCAAGTGAGTTAAGGGTGCACTTTTAGTTAAATAAAATGCTCTTACAAAGCGCATTTTTGATACTGCTGGTGCTAATAGCAGTCTATTTATATAAAAAGTGGATCCGGTTAGTGTATTTATCACGAAAAATCGATGGGTTTCCAGGAACTTTACCTATAATAGGAAATGCTCTTTTGTTCCGAGGAAAAACTCCACACGAAGTAATAAAATCGAGTTTGAAGTATTTAATTGGGCGCAATCGTAATGTAAAATTATGGTTAGGTCCGGAACTGTTGGTGTTTCTACAGTGCTTAGAAGATATTGAAGTAATCTTAAGCAGTTCGAAATTAATTCAGAAGGGAAATCCATATAGAATCCTTGACCCGTGGTTGAGGCAGGGTCTACTGACTAGCACCGGTTAGCAATGCAAGATATGCGTTTATCCCATTTAATATTTTAACTTTAAGGAACAAAGTGGTTTAAAAGAAGGAAAATCATCACCCCCGCCTTTCACTTCAAAATTTTGGAAAGATTTGTTCCGATTTTTGATCTTCACAGTAATCTTTTAGTGGATGCACTATCGCAGTATCAAAACTATAATGAAGTTAATCTCTATAAGTTCGTTACTTTGACTACTATGGACGTTATCTGCGGTAAGTATAGGAGCCATCACTTTGTATTAGCCTTTTAAATAAATTAATGAATTTTCTCAGAATCTGCAATGGGTGTTTGTATTAACGCACAATGTAGCTCTGATTCCGAATACGTGAAAGCTGTCAATACGTAAGCCGATAATGATACTTTACTAGCCACTTGTACTTCTTCTTTACTTCCAGAATATCGAGAGTGCTGCACACGCGGATGTTTGATGTTATGTACAAATACAATTTTACTTTCATGTTTACAAAGCTTGCAAAAGAACAGAACAATGCACTCAGTGTTATCCACAAGTTTACTCAAAGTATAATAAAATCTCGCAGACAGGAACTGCTAGTTGCTAAAAAAAACGAATCATTAGATGTAGCAAATACTAATGATATTGGATCAAAAAAGAAAATGGCCTTTTTAGATATTTTGTTGCAATCAAAAATAGATGGGAAGCCGTTGTCGGATTTGGATATTCAGGAAGAAGTGGACACGTTTATGTTTGAAGGACATGACACCACATCGGCGGCTATTACGTTTTGCTTGTACAATTTGGGAAGAAATCCCAGAGCACAGAGGTTGTGTTTTGATGAAATACGTTTGGTTTTTGGAGACGATGCGACAAAACCAGCTTCTTACGAAAATTTGTGCAATTTACACTACATGGAATTATGTATAAAAGAAACACTGCGCATGTTTCCCTCCGTACCGTTTATTGGCAGAAAAATTAATGAGGACATAGACATAAGTAATCTGTAATTGCATTCATATTTATACACAATTAATTCAAGTTAATATTTTAGACGGTACAGTTATACCAGCTGGAGCTAATATCTGTATTATGATCCTAGCATTAGGAATGAAAGCAGATATTTTTCCTGAACCTGAAAAATTCAAGCCAGAGCGATTTGAGACTATAAAATCTGGACAAAAGCAAAACCCATTTGCATATATTCCCTTTTCTGCTGGCCCAAGGAATTGTATAGGTCAAAGATTTGCAATGCTTGAAGTGAAGAGTGTAATTTCAAAGTTCTTGAGGCACTATGAAGTAGAAGTTCTTGATAATTGTAACCCATTGCTTGTAGCAGAGCTAGTCTTAAAGACTCAAAACACGTTAAAGTTTCGAATTAAACCTAGAATGTATTTTTAAATGATAATTAAAATATGTATATGTTAACGACCTCTTCATTAATTTCCAAATTCCATAGTGTCTCTTTAGAGTTTTATTTTTCCTATCACTGACATTTTTTTTAATAAGTTTTTCTATATTATGATTAAATTATCTTTAAACTAAGGTATTTTTAATCAGGCATTATTTTTCATCCACTTTTCGTTTTTGGGTTTGTTTGTAATAATAAATTAATTCAGCTGTCCAAAATGAGCCAATTTCAACTACTTTGGAATCCTTATGAAATTAAGAAGAAATTAGTTATATACATAATAGTTTTATTTTCTAGAAATTTACAGAGAAATATGCGATTAATCTACTTGTATAAAACTTTTTAACATTTTCGTCTTCTCATTATTATTCAACAGCAATCTATTAATATACAAAGATCGATCTAAACGTATCAACGTCACTAACTGGTGACTTAAGCCAAAACGTTTTTCATTGTAACTAATATTTTGAAATTGGAGGTGAGCTTTAAATTCCGTTTACAATTTTATAGAAATACGCATGCGCTCCTGCTGCTATCTGCTGAAGCTTTCAAGCAAAGATATTGCACCAGCGTCGTAAACAATACCGGGGTTCACGCTTTATTGCATCGTTGTACTAAGTACAAAATTTCGATATTTTCATAGTCGTTTTGTTTTATGGCAACCGATTTGTCTAAACTTTAACAACGATGTAATAGCATCACAAAAAGCGTCAATACCCAGAAGATGAGCATTGTCAGTCACTAAATGGCATATTTACTAAAATATTTTCTTAATACCTCGTGAATTCATAAAATAAATATATAATTATTTTTTGATAATATGTTGCACTATATTGTGCTGCTTTGTCGAATAGCACTAATTTCTAAAACACAAGAGTAAAATTTCGCATTTACTCACAAAACCTGAACTAATAGTAAAAAATTTCAAAAATTATGAAAATAAAATCACCTTTCATAATTATAAATTCTGGGCATAAACAAATTGATAAATCCTTTTTTGGGCTACTTACTCGCTAAGTCTAATAGTGTTGAATTTTTGGGCAGTAAATTTTCGATTTAAGTAGTATTGAAATAACTAGGTACATAAGTAATATATAATAATCTGAACAAAATTTATATACTTTTAAAATATCTTGTATGACTAGCAAAAAGTTTATACGTTTGGCTTGATTCAACTCATTCGAATGCGTCCCTATCTAGTTACAATTCGTGAAGCTTACCAAGTGTTTAGTAATTAATTAAGTTAATACATTAGTAGTATTCCAAGACTAGGTCTATTTTTAAAGCTATATATTTATCATGTTCAAGTCTCATACAAAATTGCATTGTACACTAGGCTATCTCATTTTATTCACAACAAAATTTCACTTCTCTTTAGGATTTATCAAATTTCGCAGTACAATTAATGTACAAAAATTCAATATATTTAGTCCCTTTTGGCTGATTCATAAATCTTGTTTACCAATGAAATCATTCCCATAGAACATATACTAAGGCACTATAAACTGGGATTAACGTGACGACAATATTCTTTTGTGTTGCTATAAAATTATTAAACTTTGTATTAAATTTCTTATGTACACGGTTTGCTATAATATTGATTATCTTCTCACCGTCCCAATTCAATGTAAATAAAGAAATAATAATATTAATAATAATACACTCGGTTTGACTCCTTTTGTACATTTAAATCCGTTATTCCAGGAATTTCCATTATTACACATGGAATCGATAAAAATTAAGATGTAAATCAAGGAATATTTCACATAGAGCACAAAAACAAAATAATTGCGGTTTTTTTTATATAACAGTTTCATATCACATAACATGTATGCTCCCGGCGGCAATCGATTGCAACAAACTACAATTACTGTAGTTTTGCAATTGAATTGTACGTAAAATTTTTATATCAATTCTACACGGGGACATGCTGTTATCAAAATTCGTTTCCTTTTATTTAACTTGAAAAGTTTTAAATAATTCCTCCTTAGCAAACTAGACACAAGATAATAATTAAAACATAAATTTTAAAAAGTTTGTACCTGCGCTGCTTACAACATGTGACTTTACATAGAAGCGAGCATGCATTGCTTAGTATAATTGTTTTCATTGTCACTGAGAGTGTAAGTTTACCATCATCTGTTCCTTAAAAGTCAACATATGTATATAAGCGTGAAAGGAATGTAGGACCTCAGAAGAAAATAATAGTTCGTTGTATCCATTTTACAAAACGCAAGTTCTTTGAGTTTGCATTCATTTCTATTCTATCTAAAATATTAAACCGAATACGCAAAATTTGGCACTTAAGCAATCTCCTCTCAGTTTGCAATTAACTAAATTAACGAAAACAACGAAGTACATTAAACCACGCGATCCCTTGCTATGAACAAAATAGATCGAATAGAATATGAAAAAATAAAACGCAAAATTTACAAATCAGCCAGCTTGAAGCAACCTTTTTTTTTACTGAAGCTTCTTAATATTAAATGTGTGTATACTTTAGAGAGCAATTTACAAATTAATTACTAACAAATCACAAATTATTTACAATAATTGTGTTCCGCCACATTTCAGAGATCGAAACGTGGCACTTTATAATTGTAGATTCGAGGAAGTTTCAACCAAAGTAGACAATTTTAAACGATGAAAGATGAAACGTTATAAGTGTACATTATCGTGCCAGTGATACCTTTTTTTCATTTTCCATTCATATAATTCGAAACGAAGTGTTCCTTTTTGGAACTAATAACTGTTACAGATTCATTAAACATTACAAATACTTGTTGAAAGAGATCGACTATAAACTTACACATAACATAGAGTACAGTTTGCTTAAAACTATTTTTACAGTAAAATTATAAGTAGGGATAGTGATAAGACTTTTTCCTGTACAAGCCGTCTATAAGACCTACTTCGTTTTAACGAATGTATGACGAAGGCACAGCAAGGATTGCATGTAAAGAACAAAAATGTTTATTTTTTAGTAAATGCGGATAAAGATGGAGCTAAATGATGTGAACAGAATTTAGGGATTCGCATCTAGACTCGTGAGAATGACTTTTTTAATGAAATGATATTATTAAAAAATGATATTACGAAGAAAGCTCGAAAATATAAATAAAATTTGATGTCTAAGTTCTACTTTAGATGCTCCTAATATGATGTACATGCAATAATTTGTACTATATCTTACAAAAAACTTATCAATTCCGATTAAGCTACAAATTAAAATACTTTAAAACGAATAGTATATATTGTACTTTTTGGATATAAACATGTTCTTAACTACATGATAAAAAGGTTATTATCTGACTGCTAATTTAACAGTCGTCTTGTTGACTTAACTAATTTTCTATGTGAAAATGTTTGTAACTTAAAAAGCATGTGCCGCCAAATATAAACTGATAATCAAAAACACTTCTCAATGTTTTCCAGCATTTCGAATTTAAATAGGAAACATAGATTTTTCCTCTTTAAATTTATTTTTTCCCATCAATTTGACTTAGTTTTATTTTTATTAATATAAAATGGGAAATTCCACCTTTCATATATACGTATTGTATTTAACTTAATTTTTCCTGAATGTGTTTAAAAAAAATTTAAATAAATTACCTGAGTTGCATTTTATTGCACATCAAACTTTGGACAGGAGCCTTTCTATAGAAAATGCTTTACAGCATTTTTCAGCCAGTTCGTGTTGTGAATGATATTCCCAAACAATAAGCTGCAATCGGTTCAAACTGGGTCAGCATTAGTTGTTCTTCAAATTTTGATACAGTTCGAAAGCCTACTTCCGGTTTCGTCGGAGCGCTATCTATAATGTATCATTAAAATGCAAAGCTCTTTTCAAAAGAAGTTGCCAGCGAAATAAATATCCCCGAATTTTGTTGAACAGCACCTTTGAAGACAAAAAAAATTAAAAAAAAAACAAAAACAAAATTGGTTCGGCTTGTTTGGTTTTGTCCATTCACTCAGCAATACCAACTGGCTCTCAAAGTTTGTGAAGAAGTAACCGGACTAGAGAAGTTTCTGTTGCTTAAACGAATAAAAAAAAGAAAAAAAAGCTTTGTTGGTTTCTTAAATCCAAAGTTTATTAGGCATATTGTTTACTTACAATCGCAAAACACTACTTAAATGAACTTTTAGGTTTCAATCTACGTTTTACTTTTAGTTACAGTAATAATATTTTACTTTCCATGTATAATCATATGCTGTTAGAACATTTTTCTGTAAGAAGTCTTGATAGACCATTCTTTATTTAGCCTATAAAAGGGGTTCGTTGCTTTAAAACAACAGACAAACGTCAGGACCATGAAATTATGTTTAGATTTTTAAAATTGGGAGGGGAATTGCTTATTTCATTTATTAGTATACGGAAGCCGTTAAGTCGGGCTTAAGTAGGGATTATCCCTTTATGATATTTTGAACGTATATTCGTAGAAAGTTGTCTTCCTCTCACTTTTTTAATGTTAATAAACTACAAAACATATATTATATTGTTTTTCTGAATTATGCTGTTTATGCTTGCTGTTTTTTATCGATTATTCATCATGTTTCTTTGTATATATTAGAAAGATTGTTATTTTCGAAAATGTCTTCCATAAAAAAAAATTACAATCTAAAAATTACAACAAAACATAAAATTGTAGGTATGTGTATTATCACTGATTCAAAAAATAATTCCATTTCATTTTTTTCTAATTGATTCTAATTATATATATTATTGTTATTAATTAAAATTATTATAAAATGTTTCCTAACGCGCTTTCAGAAAATTATACCTTTAATTTGTTTGCATCATGCATGGAACCAGAATAACTGTTGCAAGTATATCTCAGTGAACAATAAATGAAACATTAATTGCTTTCTTCACTGTTTCCTCTAAACATCCTATATATATTATTTAAAAGGTACAGAAAAACTCATTGACACCCTTATTTTTCATAAGTAGTTGTTGATTTTGTGAAACCATGTCTTTTTTAGTTTCTTATATAACGCAGCAATGGTAGTGTAAGTCAAAGAAATTCTTTAAATCTCTAGTTTCAAAATTAATTCATCAGAGTCATATAAAACATATAAAAAAAACCAAAATTAAATTAAAAATAACTATAAAAAAGACAAAAAAAAACCCAAATGCATTAAGAACGCCTGAATAGGTCCCGAGGTAGGTAAGAGCAAGCATTAGCAGTAAAAGCGGTAAAAAGGTAGCAAACAAGGCAATTTTATTTTCAATGCACTAACCCTTAACTTGTGATTAAAAGATATTTATCTTTTAATGGAAAATGTATTTTACAGTTAACTAAACATTATTTAATTTCAAATACACTTGTAGTTATTTAATAATACCATAAGACCCACTTCGAACAAGCAAAACGCGACCAAAAATTCTGAGAGCTCCACAGCGATGCCTCCACATGTACGACGGCATCCGTCGAGTTCGACGCAGGGGGAGTCTTACTTGTTCGGCGCGTTGTGCTTTTCTTTTGGGCATGCGATGCCGAGAAAGGAGCAGAAAAACAAGGCAATTGAGTGTACGTACGATTGCATATGCTAAAACTCCTGCTGCCTCCTGCCCTCGCTAATGCAGCCATGGCGAAGAAGATACATACATACATATATGCTGTGTGAGATATTTTTGCTTCCTTTGATTTCATTTTCGTATTTCTCAATCGTATCTCGTATATTTCTCAATTCACAAAGCTGTGAGAGCACTACCCCTTTTTCAATTTTCTATTGTTCTACGCAAAGGGCTTGTGGAACTGCCATAACGTGAAGCGTGAGGGAGTTGATATTTCTAGGAATCCTCTGAGTTGCGTGCTCTGCTCAATGAAAAAAGGACACCGATTCCTTAGATTTGAACCAAAGATTATCCAGAATAAGATGTGGCACTCATGACGTATTCGCTAAAATTTTAGTGACCTTGCTACCACCACCCAAGAAAGAATTGAGAATTTTGCGGGAAGTAGATAGTAATAAGAAGCTCATGTCAAAGGGATAAAAAACTTCTCTGAGAGAATCAAGCCCACTTTGTACGCCCCCGCTGGAGCCACACACAATCATATTGGGTAAATGAATACATATTTATTGGTTCAATCGAAAACTCCATATAAAAAAAGTGGTCACATTTATTCTTTATAGCGTAAGCGCTGTAGGTGAGCAGTTGGTGGTTGCCTACTTTTGCCCCGTTCGCTCTAATGGGAATTTACCTAAGGAATGGTAGGCAGTAGTGCTTTGCTGCCTTATCTAAGGGCAAATTTATTTTCCCCAAGTTTTCGGAAATGCATATGGAATGGTGGGTTTAGTTTAGTATAGAGAGTGTCACATCTTATTCTGGATAATCTTTGATTTGAACTATCTAGTGAAACTCAAATTTTTTGTTTTATTTTCATTGTTTTAAAGAATTATTTAAAAATGAATTTCGATTGTGATGCACCGGCCCTTACACATGATGGATCAAGTGGAGGCAAATTGTAGGCGTCAATCACCAATGCAAAATTGACAGCTTTTTATACAATTTTAGTTTTTCATATATCTACTTAATATTTTGTACTCCTTAAGGATTTCTGCACTTCAAGCTAATAATCTTCATATTAAAATAATTAAATCATCGATTGTGGAAATTGCGTTCGTTTTCTAATCTCAATCACTAGCTCCAAACATTAAAGTAGAAAATCGATATTTTTCTTGTAAAGTATTGGAAGAGTGCTGCAAAAGTAAAGAATTACCATTTCTATCTTAAACTTAAAATTTTGTACTGCAAACTTAATATATCTCTAATCAAATTTTATATTTCATTGGATGAAACTATTTTTTCTTAAATACTTAATTTTGATGAAAATATTGACGATTCCCATTTCATTGGGCAATTTGGCCAGCAGGCAACACAAGGAAATTCCTCGTGCTCCTCTAATATCAAAGATGTCATACATCCCTTTACCAACCCCATTATTCCTTTGTTTGTTTATTGCTTCCACCATATGCTCAAGCAAGGCAGCAGGAAGCATGCAATCGTACGCACACTCAATTGCTTTGTTTTTCTGCTCCTTTCTCGGCATTCGCCGTGCAGGGTAATCTTTATATTTATTTATCTATGATAATACTTTTTGTCCACAATAAGTGAACAGAATTTTACGTGCTAGTAAAAATTTCTAATCTATTGAATATCCAATCGTTAAATTATTTTTTAGATTAAAATATGATCATAGTTTCGGGCACTAGTTAAGGGTTACTTCACAATCTACAAATTTTTATCTGAAACTTAATACACACTTTATTTGAACATTTTCCTGAAATACAGCATACTTAAATAATGCTGCATATGCTACAACTCTTGTTCCGCGGGAACAATTCCCATCAAGCAAGCACAGCTTTACGAACTTTTTCCTCCCTAGGATCTTTTATGGAAGCAGTTACTGTACACTTTGGGCTTTTAGCCAATTCTACGTTGTCGTACTTACAAGTGGTATTCTGTATTATCTTTTAAACATAAAAAAAAGAAAAAAAATTCGAAAAATTGCAATACATAATTGTAAAAGTTATAGAATATTTAAATTGAGAATGCTTGACCGCCGGTGTTGTCAGAACATTTTAAACGCATCATTCTCACAAAAATGTTTCAACTAGACTTATACCCACGATATTTCACAAACCACTGGACCGATTTAGATTGTTGAAAGCTTTTTTTTCATCTTTACAATCTTCATCGTGCGAACTATGATTATTCAAAACAAATCCATTTCAAATGTTAGTTTTTAGGGTAGGAACAATCGAAATTTTATTGAAAAAAATATATATTTTTCTGAGTTCTATTTTACTGAAACCATTGTTTTGTAGTAGAAAACAATTTGAGTGTAAAAAAGAAAGTGTTCTTAACTAAAAAAAAATATTACTTTTAAGTCAACTCGAAAAATAAATTCTAAAAAAATTCATTTCTTCAAGCTTTTAAATATGGAATACCCCCTTAAAACACCCAAGCGTACTTTGAGTGTATATAAAAGGGAATTCAAATAATAACGCGCGCTTATGGGAAAATTTTCGGTCGTACAGAAACTGCTGCTTTGAGAAAAAAAAGCGCGTGAAACTTACTGTCAGCGATTCGCTGCAATAACTTCTAGTGCTTATTATGAAAGGTATCATTTCCCATTAAATTGCGCTATTCCTTGAAAGCCCTGCATTCGCACTATTGCTTGCGACAGCCAGTGTAAGCTAAACATGTGAAATTTTCTAAGGCTTTAAATGTATTAAAAATGTAAATTTATTTTTTCAAGTATTTTTTAAAATTGCAAGTATTATAAGCATATGTATATGCAAATATATTATTTCCTACATATAAAGTTACTCTTATGCTATCTCTGACCCTTAGTTTTCTTAATAACATCTCAATTAAATAAATATTAATATGCAGCAATATTGTTTCTTGAAAGCAGCCACATTAGACAAGCGGTGTATCTCAATAGAGTATTGAAGTTTAAGCGATTACGATTATGACCAATAAAAACAAAAAACCGTCGAATGGCTTGATAGAAAAAAATCTTATGTCAACAATGCATACATTCCAATCACATAAAAATTAAGCGAAAGGAGAAACTGTTCTTCACTTAATGAATGTTCCAAGGCATGCGCACCAGTCTGCAGACGAATCTAAAAATCTTGCCATAGCCAGAGCTCAAATCTCTCTAAAGCATGAATTCATCTACGAAATGAGCCACGACCGTTCCAAAACTCAAATATCAACAAGGCGACATGGGGCACAAAGGAAGCGCGGACTTGGTGAATGTTACAAAATAAAATAAGTTATGGGAAATATTATTGGCTGATGCGGCCACAGCAATGAGACTCGAAGCCGTTTAAATAAAATTTGGGTTGTTATATGGATGAACTTTTTGGAAACGTATGTTTTTTCTACCTCTGTGCATCACATTGTTATAGACGTTGCTAGTTGATCCTGGGAGATAAACGTGAGCCTTTTGCTTTCCGTGTTCCTCGGCTACACGCACTGTTAAAGGTTGATTAGCGCCCTCTGGGATTACATTGTTCAACGCAGAAATCGCTTCTTGCGCTTCCTCTTTTCTGTTAAACCTTTTAAAAATAAAAAAAAAAGTGTAATAATATATATATACATATATATGCATAAAATATATTATTCGAAGATTTCTCTGCGAGATTGCACTTCATTTACCTTACAAATGCAACGCCTCGGGGTGTACCAGTCAACTTATCTCTTAAAATATTTTTTTGTACAATTGTCCCGTATTTGCCGAAAATTATATCTAATTGATCTTCTGTAATGGTTCGAGGAAGATTCGTCACGTAAAGGTTAGTGTCCTTAATGTGATCTCCTCCAGGTCGGGCATATGAAACCTATTTAAATATAAATAATTGAGTTTCAAGTTATTTCTTAGTTTGATTTTTGACAACGAAAATTGTGCAGTTGCTCTGTTAAGAAATTCGTTTCTAAACCGGCTTCACACATTAGGGCCAATCTTTGGCAAGTAACAAATTTATTAATTTTACGCTCGACTTGCTCAAACTATAACAATCAAAACGAGTGGCCAAATTTTAACTCAACTCATTCTCTCATTGGAAATATAAATGTTGATAAATAAAGTTAGCCCTAACGTGAGAAACCAAGAAAAACAAATATTTTTATAAGATCTTTCACTCCTTTATTGAAGATGGTGTAATTAATATTTAAGCTCATCCAAGCGTAAACATATGTATTTCAAGTAGCATAAACCCAGATAATGTTCATTTAACATACATATACACTGAACAGAGAGATCTTGATAGAGATCTACTATAATACCACGCCTCAAAGCAGTTACGGGGAACTGTGGCATATACTAACCTTCAAACGTTTATTTCGCACTGTTACACCATTTAGACTCTTTATTGCTCGTATTGCATCCTGTTCTGCGCAAAAATCAACGAAAGCGTATCCATAGCTGTAGCCAGTCTGAAAAACAATCATGAACAAGTGAATTATATTATTTCATTCTAGTCTGGAGCCGTATAAACAATTTTATCAGCTCACGACTCACCTTAAAATCTCTCATAATTCGACAAGTGTTAATGGGGCCCATTGTTCGGAAAAGAGCATACAACTCGCGATCAGTCATATCTTGAGGAAGATAGTTCACAATAAGATTTGTTCCCCCGCCAGGACCTGCCAAAGAACTTGTACTTGATGAAGACATATGACCAACAGATGCTAACGTACTACTTGTTGGAAAATCATTGTACATACGTCGAGAGGCTGGATAAGACGATGTAAAATCTGCGTCCTGCGGTGAAAACGCATAACGTGACTGAAATTTTCAAAGAATTTGAACTTGGACGCGGTGTTTTTAGCGGGGCCGAATAATGCAAATGTTGGAGCACACAAAAAAATATCAAAACTATTTTTTATTTCTTAAGAGCTTCAATTTTATTGTGCTGCAAGCAATAAATTGAGTGAGAATTTTGCAGAATCATTGATATACAATCTTTTGGCAAGAAAAAACAAATAAAGCCTAATTTTCTTTCGTCAACGAAATAATTGTTTATAGGAATTGACTTATTGTTGATTAATTCTAAAAGATGTAACAATGTATGTACATACATACGCTGTTACAAAATACTACATGAAAAGTAAAAATGAGGAAAATGGCTGCTTTGTATAAACCGTAAAAATGTAAGCTTGTGTGCCCCAAGTTTCTGTTAGCAACTAAACAAAAGTAATACAAACCATTCCTGATGGTAATGAATGGGACATGCCCCACATCCTGCCGCCACTACTAAAAAATAGAAAATAAATTTTAATAACATCCCAATTTCAAATTGTACTGCTACAACATACATACTAGCCAGACATTATACTATAAATAAATTAATTTTGATGAAGCACCCGAAAAGTAATGTCATATAATATAGGGCTCCAAGTAGAGCATAGCGGTTTCATTCCTCCGGGGAATGCGAGTAGACTTTTCCTGTTCAGTGAGTCTCTAAAGAGTTTTTTAATATTCAAATAAATGCAAGCAGGAACGAAAGCGGAAAAGATTTGACCTTGCAACTACGAACTCATTAAGTTTTCTATAATAAAAATTTATTTTCCAAGGAATTTCATTCTCCTTTTGTGTATACTGTCTCTTTGTAAAAACGGCTAACGCTAACATATACGGACCCTAAACATCGAGTAAACATCTCGAAATTTTAGGATAAACAGCTTACTTAAAGAATATGTAAGATATAGTTTAAGTACTCCCCAAGGATGTGTCTTACATGCTCGCAAGAGAGGCTTATTAAAAAAAGAAAATGTGGCACGGCGCTGTGGTTTTGGAGGGATATGTTAGTGTGAATTTTCAGATAGATTGCACGTGCCAAGGCTTCAGACATCGAGTCGGCGCTTTATGCACATTATTTGGCAAGTGTCCGATTTACTTTACTTAAATTGCTATCGAATCGGCAGCATCTCCCATTACTGACCTGAGCCGCTTTGGCTTGAAAGAGTGCAAAAAAAAAAATAGTTGGGAAATTTTATTCCTATATGTATGTAGAAATATAGAACACATCCTTCTGGATTGGAGTATGTCAAGGCCATTGCATTATTTCTTCTGATGCCACTTCAGCTTATTTTTTACAGGATGTTGACTTATGGCTTCGGAAGCTCTCGCAAATCAGCCAATGGGGTTAGGGTAAGGAGAGTTGCCCTAAATTGCAGTCATTGAGGATGTTCATCCATTTATGTTGGTTTAATGTAAAATTGCGGTATAAATAAATACTATTTGTACATAACAATGTGGCATTATGTATAGTTCCTGGCAGATGACCTTTCCGCCTTCTCCTTGACTGTAAGCTTTTGTGTGTGACACTATAAGTCGTACAAAATTTACTGTGGAATGCCATTTTCTAATAATTATAGTTTATCAAGTACGAATATCAAATTATAGAATGTGAAATTAAAAAGAGTTAATTACTTGCGTTTCTAAAACCATTTTAATTTAAATAAAACCGAATCAAAATCGAAATTAGTGGCTACAGAAAGTTTATATCAATTTTTGTAAATACATTTTGCGGTTAGAAGACCAGCATTCTGTACCCGTAATTTTGAATTTACAAATTAGGGCATTCGAATTAAAATCTGTTACAGTAAAATTATGCAGCCCTTTTCAGTTTCAGTATAAGCGTAAATTTGTCAATATCTATAAGATTAAAGTTATTCACTAAATAACAAGGACCGAAAATAATTATTGCTTCTGGAATTGAAAAGTAAAAATTCATCATTTACATTCATCTAAAATTAATTATTTCATTTGTAGGCTTAGTTCGATTCAATGATACTTTGCATGAAAAGTTTAATTTTCTTCGTTTAAGCTTTATTTTTCGATCATTCGGTAGTGATTACGAAACAATTTTTATTTTTCGATCTGTTGATAATAATCACGAAATAATGTTTATTTTTTGATCAGTTGATAATGATTTCGGAGTAATGTTTATTTTTCGATCGCTCGATAAAGATTAAGTAATAGTTATTAATCATAATAAGAAACTATGTTTAACCGACTTGCATTTGTGCCAAACCTAATAAATTTCTAATCATTCGATCAGTCCATGTAACTTTATTTCTTTTATTCGCGGTTTGTACTTTGCAGTAATTTTAAACAAATTTTTAATAATATGTTTTTTTTCGAAACATCAACTTTTGACGCTAAAACATAAATTCAAATTGCAAAAAAAGAATGCCAATTTGTATTTCTCTAATTTTACAAAAGATGCCCTCTAATTATTCTATTTAAATATAAATACATACATAGTAGTATTTCGCACTTATCGAAATAAGTATGATAATTTTTGGTACTTATCACACTGTCTTTATAATGGGGGTTTTTTGTGCTGATGACGGGTATATGTGTCAATGCTTAAAATGTTTAAATTTAAGAAAACGTTATTGCACGGATCAAGAACGGAAATCAATCTTCTACTATAAAGGATGTTTTATAAAAGCTTCACATACCAAACTTACTCAAAATCGTCAACTTTGTCACTAAAGAGCAATAAGCGTATTAAAAATGTTTAAAAATATTTTCACACGCAGTTCCTCCAAATATGTAGGTACATACTTGGAACGAAACATTAAAATCTGCCCACATGCGGCGGCAGATTTTTGCTTGCACTATGCGCTTGCGAGGTACACGGAACAGAATCTAAATCGTCTGCTTACATGCGGCATTAGTTTGAAGCTGGTGTTAGTAGTAGTCGCGCTAAAAAGTGGCGGTACAGCACAGCAGCCTGGGACGAGTGCTTGGGTTACTCTGCTTTTAGCGCATCAGCAGACTCGAATAAACCTACGCAGGCATCGGACAATGGCGAAGTAACAAGCTAAAGCTAACCCCCTCCCCCATTCCCTATTCTTACCATGCAGTTAATCTTCAAGCCTGTTCAAGCCCCATATACAATAAGTTCCCTGTAGAATATAACACACGGCTTGAAACATTCTGAGAGTGAGTACCCTCTTGGCACAATTTCTGCGGGGAAAATCTCTCAATTCGGCGCCGAGACACTGATGCTGTTCTTGACAATGCGAAAGTGAAATTCCCTTGCGGTTTTAAGGTTATGTAGCTGGGAATACGTACTAAAAATCGATTTTGCACAGAAATTTTGCGAAAGGTGTTTCAGCAATAACAAAACTGAACATATTAAAGCGGCGAAACCAATCTAAAGCAATTCAATTTAAAACCAATAGACATTTATTTACCTGGACCTATACGGCGCGTAGCCGTTCATGTTATTGTACATCACGTACGCCAAATATTTCTACTGTTTTGCTTGTAAAATTGCAACAAAACGGTAACAGCAAAACAAAGTGCGTCGCGAAAATCCAATAAAACCCCAGCGGTGCTCACACACTTAACCTTGTAACAATTTCCAGGGATTTGCGAATTAAAATCAAGCTCAAGCACACAAGCCTAATTAAGCAGCCCTGCGTCAAGGATCTGTACTTTTTGTAAATTTTTGGAACTGGGACACTTTTCGTTATCCTGATTCACTTTTCATGCAAAACAGCTCTGCACACAGCAAAAAACTATCGAGCACTTAACACTTTTCAGTTTTTGATTGTCAAAAGATCTCCGTACCGCATTGCGTTTGAATCTCACTCTTCCCCGAAAAGGACCTGTTCTGCTGAAATCTGGATAATTTGCTGCGCCCGGTAGAGTTGCTTCAATTGATGGATCCTTTCGTAAACAAACGATCGGGGTACCAGCCTGTCGCTACCCGTAAAATACAATTAAGCGTCTTAAACGTGGCTACCTATCCTGATTCCTGTATCGATGCGATGCCCGATTGCACCTCCGAATGTGCCTAGAACTATTCTTACTTTTTTAGTTTACTAGAAGCTCAGCACTGCACTCTACTTTAACACAAAACCAAATAAAATACACAGTGTCAAGAAGCAGTTACACGGAAAACAGACACGGGCGGCCGAAAATCTCTCCCAGTTTATCATTTTAGTAGGCGGATTCCTGTGTCTAGGAGGACTTCCAACGAATTTGCTTGGAATTGAAAATCTTTACTGGAAATAGTATTTGGAAGAACTGCCAGACCTAACTACGCACGAAAATTATCGTACCCAACAATGTCCAGAAGCTATTCCGCAGCGATTATGAAGCAATTAAGGCGATAATAATTAAAATAAGTAAACAAACAAATTTAAATTATAAATAGAAAAAATTCTTTCTCTTATCTTTACTTCACAGTTGCTTTTTAAATTTCTTATGGACTTTAGAAAGTGACTAGGGTAGTTTATATCGGTCTTTTCTTTTATTGGTAGTGCAAATGCCACTTTTAATTTTATTGTAGTGAATTAAATATTTGCGATAATTCCTGTGCTTCATTATATTCAAGGGGTCAGTGTTATTGTTAATCGTTTATATACATAAGATAGAGGACTGTAAAGTTAACGATAGAAGTCTGTGTAAATAAAATCATTCAATGTTTAGATGGATTTCTCCTTTTAAATAAAGCAAACCTTATTCTTGTACTGTGGAGTAGGAGAGTGAATTTTGTGCAAAATTGTAATTGCTAAATTGAAATTTTGTTTCACATATGGTATACTACAAGAAACTGTAGTACCATTTTAAAAGGAATTACTTCTCATCTTGTCTTCGGAATACGCATGTTGAGTCCCATTCAGTGCTTTTAGAAAGATTTGAAGATTTACTTGTAGGCTGTTAAACAAGTTTTTACGTCTAGCTGACCGAAACTTACTCCGGGCGGACATAAAAAACTAGAAGCGTGTGTGCTCAGTGCTGGAAACCTTCATTTCATATTAAGTTTGCAAGTAGCATCTGCACGATCTGCACTAGGGTTTCCTTGTGCAAAAAATAAGCACTGTTTATACATATATACATCTATGTGCTTGAGATAAAGTTGTAAATAAGAGAATTTGTGGAATAATTACCACTCGCGCATTTTCAGCTTGTTTTCTTCGTGAAGCATTGAAATATGGAAGTGACTTTTTCAATATTGGCAGTTCTTATCAGTTTGCTTGTGATTTTCGATTACTTAAAGAAAAAACGTAGAAATGAAATGATAAAAAATATGCCTGGTCCGACCGCGATACCCCTTTTTGGAAACGCTTTACTGTATGTGGGCAAAACACAAGAAGGTAAAGTAATTTCTTTTGACAAAGCCTAAATATACTCTTTATATTATTTTTAATCAGATATTATGAACCAAATTATTGCAAATAGACAAATATATGGCAGCCTTTATCGCGTATGGATTTTTAATCAATTAGCTATGTTCTCCTGCAACCCAAAAGACATAGAGGTAATCTTGAGCAGCCCTAAATATATCACGAAAAATACACTGTACGATATGCTTCACTCGTGGCTCGGAACTGGTTTGCTCCTGAGCACAGGGAAAAAGTGGCACCAGCGCAGAAAAATAATTACTCCTACTTTTCACTTTAAAATTTTAGAAGAGTTTGTCGGTATTTTTGATCAGCAGAGTGCGATTTTAGTAGACCGACTAAAGCCGTTTGCAAATGAAACAGCTTTTAACATTCATCCCTTTATCACCCTAGAAGCTTTAGATATAATAGCAGGTGAATTATTTTTATTTTGTAAGAAGAAGTACATACAATAAGAAAACATTTATCTTTATAGAAACAGCCATGGGGACTAAAGTTCATGCGCAAACAGATCAGGATTGCCAATACGTTCGTGCTGTATACAAGTACAAGCCTGTTTTAATGAATTTTTAAATAATTTTATGAATTCAATATTTCCTTCTCAGTATAACAAACATCATGGCAAAACGGTTTATAAACGTATTTCATAGATTTGATTGGATTTTCCAATTAACTGCACCTTTTCGAAAAAGGACGCAAGATAAAGCTCTTTGTCAATTACACAATTTCACGGAAGATATTATAACGAAAAGACGAGCATCTTTAGAAGAGTCCCTGCCTGATCTTGCTAAATCTCACAGTTAGTAAAAATAATATAAAACACAACAAAAACTAATCAAATTAATTCCTCAAACAGATGAGGATGAAATTGGGACGAAAAGAAAGATGGCTCTTTTGGATGTGCTGCTGCAGGCAACAGTGGAAGGAAAACCTCTCTCCAACGCGGATATTCGTGAAGAAGTCGACACTTTTATGTTTGAGGGTCATGATACTACCACTGCTGGCATGATCTTTACTTTATTTCTCATTTCGCGACATAGAGAGATTCAAAACAAACTTTTCTCTGAAATTCGAGAGGTAATTGGAGACGATAAAAACAAGCCAGTTGGGTATAGGGAGCTGCAAAACCTGAAGTATTTGGAATGCGCTATTAAAGAAAGTCTTAGGCTATACCCTCCGGTACCCATAATTGGAAGGCTCATCACGGAGGACATGGAACTGAGTTAATTTTGAAATATCGATTTAAGTTTATTTTCTAGATTTGCTTTATAGATGGACAATTAATCCCTGCTGGAACAAACTATACCATAGGAATTTACGTGATGCTCAGAGATCCCGAGTACTTCCCAAATCCTGATGAATTTGACCCTGACCGGCATAACATAGAAAACTCGACTGAAAAAGGGAACCCCTTTGTCTACATTCCTTTCAGCGCTGGGCCACGAAATTGTATAGGACAGAAGTTTGCTATGTTGGAAATGAAAAGCACAATTTCTAAGATACTTAGGCACTACGAATTGCTTCCTTTAGGGCCAGAAGTAAAATTGCAAATGAATTTAGTTTTGAGATCAAGTAATGGTGCTCATTTGGGGCTTAAACCAAGAATTTATTAACTATATGCGTCAAACTACATAGAATTAAGGCTTAAGTGAAGAATAGGGGATAAGCTCCGATTTGCATGAAATTTTGCAGGTGCCTTCCGTTTGTGCTAAAACGGAAGGATATTAAAAAAAAGTTATGGCGGTCGGCTATAGATATTAAAATATTTATTTTGTCAAAATTAAAAGTTAAATATTTCGCCACAAAATTGCTTCCATCTGCACAATTTTAGTGCATTTCGCCACTGTATGTCACACTATTTTTCATTTTTTCCAAATCACTATTCTGAAATAAAAAGGGATAATATTTAGTAATTTTATGGCATGCTTCCTAAACAAGGAGAGGATATCAGTTTGAAATACTCTCACTTTTAATCCGTCAATCGACAATCCAGTAATAGGTCTGTTCCATGAGAAAGTCGTTAAAAAAAACCTGGGGCGACCCAGGGCGCACCAAGTACTGTCAAAAAAACCCAGGGCACCCTGGGTTTTAGTCTCGGAGGAATGTTCGTTCATTCCTCCGAGGTGTTTCTCATGGAACAACTTCAGAGCGAAAAAGAAGAACAAGAGTGGTTGTCAGTTGCGTTTGTGACTTTGCGCAGAGTTTAGTCGAAGTGAAGAGTTTTTAAAGAAATTAAAGTGTTTTTTGTGGCAATTAGTGAAGTGTTTTAACATCAGGCTTCATCCGCTCGTCGTCGATTCGCAAAGTTGCCGCTGTGTCTGTTCGTTCAATTTCAAACTTAACAGCTCTCTTTCGCTCCAGCATAAAACCCAGGGCTAGTTGGGGCGCCCCAGGTCGCCCTGGGTTTGCTGTCAAATAGTCATGGAACAGCGAGCAAAAAAACCAGGGCGCCCTGGGGCGCCCCAGGTTTGCTTTCAAAATTCTCATGGAACGCTTTCAGTGCACCCTGGGTCGCCCTGGGTTTTGTCATGGAACAGACCTAATATTTACTTCAGCGCAAATAACTTATAGAACCTTAAAACAATTCTGACAGTTCTCCCCTAGTTCTCTCCACAAAGGTTCAGATATGGGGAGCATATCTCTGTCAATTTTTTTCGCATTAGACGAGATCGGACGAGATAGGAGCCTTCAGAAAGGCTAATTTAAAAATTGTAATTGTATCCTGCACGCTTAAATCTAATTCCCCCAAGCGTAGCAAGAAATCTCAAATAACTTCACAGTGAGAAGTTTCTGGAATAACACATTCATTGAAAAACTCTCAAAACGTTGAAATGTTCATTTCTGGAAATGCAGTACATCGCTGAACAACTGTTTTAAGAACTCAAAG
This sequence comes from Machimus atricapillus, assembly GCA_933228815.1. NCBI lineage: Eukaryota > Metazoa > Arthropoda > Insecta > Diptera > Asilidae > Machimus > Machimus atricapillus. The sequence goes on along the minus strand of OW121787.1, from coordinate 42,451,540 downwards.
GTAATAATTAGAGCAGTTTTGTGCTTACAATAAAAAAACATAAGTACAATTAAATTCGAATTAATTCGCCACATTACGCGATCTAAGTTTTTTGTGTTTTTTGCGCCCATTTTATTCTGTAAATTAGGCAAAAATTGAGAAGCATTTGCATTATGGGATACAAAAAGTCTAATTCACATAATTTAATAACAAAATTTCTACCCACAATATAGAAGTTGTGTGAAATTCAATTGTATCCAAAGTTGGATAATTTCATGTTTGCATTTCTTAAGGTATTGAAAGTACAAAACCAATTATTTAATAATTATCGGTGCAATTACTTGATCGATTTATGTTGTTAAAATTGAGTAATGCTCCAAAAATGCATTTGACAGGAATTCAAACACAGCTGAATGCTCAAAATCCGTTAATGGTGTAAGCAAGAGGGAATGATATAGGCATTTTGTATGGGACGAGTAGTCCATTTATATTATGTCAGTGAAGTGATATACAACTTGTCTTATGTCAGTGCGTTTTGTTTTGGACGAAAACGCTGCTATCCCAAAGGTAGTTTATTAAACGTCTTCATTCGTAAAATTCGCTTTTCACGTTAGCATATGGCCGCTGCACGAAGAGACATAGGACCGGCTTTGCAGAAGTTAAGAGACTTTTTGCTTGGGGTAGTTTATTTTTTTGGAAGACTGTTATGTAACCATTGACCAGAAACACTTTTCAGAGAAGCCACACTGTTGCACTGAGATTCGAAGATGGCCTAGCGGATCGAACACAGCCCCCGCCAGACATCCCGGAAGGTCCTTCCCATAAATTAGCGGCAAACCATTACTGCAATCGCGATCCACGTAGGGAAGTTGAACCTCCCATCGAGCTCACTGGGCAAAAGCTGTTGGAAGCTGTTAACATATCCAGTGGAAGTCTTCCAACCCCCGGTAAAGTGCATAATTGGGATTGAAACTCTGTAGTGTAGTCAAAATCACTTGATATTTTGAAAAGAAATTAAAGCGTTAGATTAATGTGATGTAGCTTATTATTGATTCTCAAAATACTGGGTCAAATTGATGGCGTAGTGGTATACAGGAATGTTGTCATATAAGTTTTCATTTTCTTTTTGAATAATTCCAACTAGTTAACACGCTTAACTGATTATGGAATTTCATTATAGATCTTAATGCTGTATGTGAAAATAGCTCTTTCGAAAACGATAATACCAGTAACGCTCAGCCTATCCACATTTTTCGTCATGTACTTCGAGCATTGACTCCATGAAGTTATATTGGATTTGATCCTTGATTAAACGTGAATATTCTGGATCATCAGTTTAGCATTCGGTGTCATTCCGAATCATGTTTTCAAAGCGCCGGATTAGCCGTTTTCAGAAACTAGCTATCGGTTTGACATGGAGTGTATTCTACGTCATCTTGTCGTCGGTTATCATGCCTTGATATTTAGACGTAGTCACTTTTTTTATCGTTACTAAATTTACTTGTATTTTTGGACTAATTCTAAAAGAAAACAATTTGGCAAATTTACGGCGTCTTCAAAATTTCCTTTTTTTATATTATATGTATGGTATGTATGTAATATAATGTACATATCTTTAACTTTTATAAAAATACTTAAACAATACAATACAATACAATACAATGTTCGAAGGTCTTGTACCATCGATTCTAAACTCTAAAACATAAATTATTAATCAATAACAGACCTTCGTACAGGATTCAATTTAGTATAATATTGGTATGAACTTTAAAAAAATATTGGGAAAATTGAAAGCAAATGGTTTTAGCAAAAGTAAAATAAGATAAGTGAGTAAAAAACTGTTTGGTTTTAAATAATTGTTGTTTTATTGAAATATTACTTTCGAATATATTTAAACTTTATGTATTCTCAAAATGTTTGATTTTGCTTCTAGAGGACTTACAATTTTTATTACTTCTCTGAGAAGAACTTTGTTGCGCATTTTTGGATAGCACGATTTTAATTTAAAAACATGTCCTCGGCCTGCCTGTACATGAGTTAATTATAGCATGGTGTTTCACACGCTCACAGGTAAGAGGTGATGGAGAATCATCAGAGATAAACTTGCTATTTCTAATGTTTTTTTGTCTTTTAATTTACTCTATATATCTTTCATTAGTTGCTTATGATTATCGGTGAATCTACTATCAATAATAATTGTGCAATTTATATGTTTCGAAATACTTGAGCACTTTGTACTCTTCTTTAACTTTGGATTTCTCTACTTTGTCTATATTGTGTTTCTTCTTCATATTTAACTTCAAAAATTTGAGTAGTTCACTAGACCTAGTCACCATTTGTAAATAATTTTTATTTTTGGTTTTTTTAGAAAGACGAGTATAACAGAAATAAATGTTGTTTTTCATTTACGTCCCTTTCTTTAGTTGTTCTTTTTTTTTTTTTTAAAAATATTTCATCTTCGGTTTGTTTCTCCTCCATTCACATTCAAATTATTTGGCATTTAGTCGTTGGATCTATACAAATGCAAAAGTCAAGGTGGTGTTTATGGTTGATTAACGCAAAAGTGTAATAAAAAATTTTTACCTTCTCTAATTTTACATTTATACAACTTGCTTCCTTAAGAATTTATATAGAATTTTTTTTCTTTTAAATATTTTGTTTTTCTAAAAATACATAACATTTGAATATAACTTTACTTACAAAGAATAACGCAAAAATCAACACATATGTTTTATTTTTATTTTGTGTTCTTCCTTAAGTCCCCGCAAGTTGTGAGACATTGCTTTTGGAAATTCAATAGCACACAGATAAAATGTGTTTTATTTTTATTTTTTTTATTGTTTTAAGGAATATAGAAGACCCGAAAATGTAATACATAGTTTTTTTTAGATTATGGGCTGAGGTTTTAAACGACTGAGCGCTTAATCGTTCCAAAAGCAATATACGCACTCACAATCGTGTAAAATACTTAATTAAATTGGTTAACTTTAGTCGTGTCTTGAAACAAGTTATTTTATATATTTTATTATTATCCTTTATATAAATAACTGTTTGTGTATATTGCATCAACCTCTCTCTGAACGTAATCAATTTAGTCTAAAAATGCAAATCATATACATCTAAAGGTCGAAAATTTCATTTCGCAAAATAAAACATATTTCGACACCTAAACGAGAACGTATCATGCGATTTTTGAAAAAGGACACACACGTTGATTGAGTGAATTAATAAGAGCACAAATTCTATATACAGATATATCTTACTAATGCTCTCTTATAATCGTTTTATTTATATATTTAAAATTTGATGTTTTTCGCATTGTATAAGTCACCACCCGGTCTTCACATTCGAATTGTTGTTCCGCACAAAATTCAAATTTACGAATATCATCAAAGTTACGAAATATCTTAAATTTAAAATATGATTACGTAGACACTTATATCCAACTTTTTTTTGAAGTAAAACTTCTTTACGCACGCTTGACTTGGGGAGTAAACTGGTGAATGCCCTAGGAAAAGTGTTACGATTTAAAGTGACACTGTGGCCTGGTTGGTACCATACCGTCGCACACTCCCGCACAGAGGACATAGAGGGCTCGACGGTCGCGCGGCGAGGCTCGGCGTATCTGGCTGTATCCATCGGGCCGAGCGACAGCAGCGGGCGGCCCCATTTCGGTGACGCGCTCTGCGGCGCGGCGCGGTGCCTGTGTCTGTGGAGTGGAGGCCCGTGGGGCGCTCCGCTGCTGCTGCTGCTGATGCTCATGCTGGTGCTGCTGACGCTGGTTCGGGAACTTAACTCGATTCGCCACAATCAGCGGCGGCGGCAGCAAACGAACAGTTAATTTTTGCACGCGGGAGAATTCATATATACATATATAAACATATATATATATATACATACATATAGATGGAGCTAAAGAAGTTTTACTTCAGTCGTGTGGTCTAAAGCACACTCGTTTTTTTTTTAGTTCTCGTAACTAATATCGCAATTTTTCATTTTGTTTTTTCTTTTAAAAATTTTTCCCATATTTCTTAGGCTCCACTTAGACTAAGTATGCACTTTTGTCATATATATTCTAACTAACACATATAATTTGACGCTGACTGTTTTTGAAGTTAATCCTAGTCTTATTCGAACTATTCTTTACAGAATTCTATGGGATAAGAATTGATCTTAAGTCGCCAGTTTTTGTAGACTAATCTTATGTTTGAATTTAATCAACTTATGTCGAACCGGATTTTTACAGTCCAATTGCTGAATCACTCATATAATACTCTTTATGAAAACTTTCACTTCGAATCCGTCTTTCCTAAACATTTTCACTCGTTAAATGCATTCATACATCACTCTGAACGTACCGAAGAAGTCGTAGTGTAATAATGAGTTGAAAAGAAAATAATTTAAAATACATACCTAATAAATAATAGTAAACACTAAAATATAACAAAATTGAATTATGTAGACTTATAATTTTACTTAAATGTGGGGACCAATGGTTAAAATCTACGTAAAATAATAATTTAAAAAAATTCAACTCAATTATAACAGCACGATGTCTCCTCTTCAACTATTCGTCTCTTTCATTCTTCATAAGTTCCAGACGTTATTGCTTGCGGGATGTGATTTTTGCCCGATGATTATTTTTTGCACATTTCTTGCGTATTTTACTTCATTACAAAATTTATCGGTTTTATAATTTAGAATTGGCGAAAGAATATTTGATTGGTGATGCGGAATTAGCGTAATATCTAAAGTGCCCAACATTTATTTAAATATTTAATTTATCCAAAATAATGTAGGAATATTAAATGAAATTCACCTAGTAGTAGGGGTATTTAAAAATTCAATTCGATTAGAGTTTTAGTCGAAAGTAACAGTGGAGGTAAAGGTATGGAATTTTGTCAATAGGGCACCAATGTTTAATTAAATTTATAACGACTTATTTCTCAAAATTGTGTTATGATGGTATCCAATTTTTAAAGCGAAAAAATTTAATTGTAGAAAAATGGAAAAACTGGACTTTGATCAAGTGAATTCAGAACCAAAATGAAATATAAAAATACCAATTATTTAACAACTGAAGTAAATGTCGAATCAACTTCTATCTGGTTTGATTTAGAATATAGGATTGAATCAATCTAGGTTTGTCGATGACCGATGCATCAATTGGGCCGGCCGAATTTCAGGAAATGAGTTTTGGATATGCCTCATTTTATTTTATAACTAGCTGACCCGACAAACGTTGCCCTGCCAAACGCGCGAAGTTTAAATAGTCGTTAAAAACTTTTAAAAAGAATGATGAATGAAATCGGTAAAGTCGTTCTCAAGTTATGTTACCCGGTGTACAAAATGAAAAAAAGAGATTCTGCCCGAGCAGGATTTGAATCCTGGACCATTGGATTAAAAGTTCAACGCTCTACCAAATCGACTTAGCTCGTTAAAAGTTTTCTGAAATTTTCCAATTTTCTTCGCAATTTTCTTAACTTTTCTTTCCGTAAGAACCTTTTACAAAGTATGTATTAGAAAACTTAAAAAAAAAGATGAATGAAATCGAAAGTCGTTCTCAAATTATCCCGTGACCACGGGAAATAGGGATTCCGTTTTATATATAATAATATTTTATATATAATAATACTGTCGTGGATTACATAGCAATGCAGTAGTGAATTTCCTTTTAGTATGAAGGTAATGTAATAATATATTCGAAATATTTAAATTTAATATTTTCTTGGCGTTGCCTTATATGTAATACCAAATTTATTAAAATTTACTCAACAATTTTTAACCGTGTCGATTTATAGATAATATAAAATAAATCTCTCGGAAAAGAAAGTGTCTTAACATCATTCTGCTTTCTATGAAGTTTAGGACATAAAACTCAGGCCGAGCGGAACAATAAAATATATTTTTCCATTGCCGCAGAAACTGCACAATGATTTAAATAATTTAAATTTCCCGCTCAGGCGCCTCCTCACAGTTCCCCCTGAACTTTGAGTTCAGTGGACATTTCTCCGCCATTTCCGTTAGTTGGAAGTGACATTTTCGGAAACTGCGCGCCCAGCATCGTCTCGGAGTGAAAAAATATATTTAAATTCATTTAATCCGGTTAATTACTGCGTAAGTATACTCACTAAAGAGTTCGCCGTCGTAATATTGTTAAATTTCTGAAAATTCGACGCGAAAAAGATCTTAAAATTCGACGCGAAGAAGTGTTGAGTGCCGAGATGCTCGCCGGTCATAAAGTGATTAATTTGGTGCTCAGGTGAAAGTTCGTGGCATTGAATCGCGTTTTATCGGAATTCGTAGGCTGGGCGGCAGCGCGGGTGCAATTTGTGTTAATTAATTAGATGACGATTTAATTATGTAAGTTGCAAAATCCTTTGTTCTCATTTTTGTCTATCTATCTATATATATACATACATATGTATAAAATAAAGTCAAACAAAGATTATGAATTCCAACCAACCTTCAAACTCCAATTCATAATTTTTTTTCGATATTTTAATAGTTATTCTGCTATTCGGGGCGGAGACGAATCCAACAAATCAAAGATCATAAAAATCGGTCCAGCTGTTTTTGAGTTATAAATGGTGTAACTAACCCGACTTTGTTTTATATATATAGATATAGGTCGCATTTTTACTTTCTACATATACAAAATAGATCTGTCAAATGAATTGAATAGAATCTTTTCAAATTTACACAAGAATAGAAGTCGTTTGTTAGCTTCTACTCTGTGCATATTCTAGAGAAAAGCGTATAACTTTATGCTTTCGGGTCGATTTTTCACAGCCACTACATACGCTTCAGTTCCGCCACAACATAACTAAACTATTAGTTCAACTGAAAAATGTTGGTATGTATGTAGTCAGAAATCAACTGAATTGATTGAAATGGAAATTTGCAAAAAACAATCGGCATTATTTTATTGATTTAAGTTACTCCCTTATCAGCCTCAGAATGCAGTCAATAAACACCTAAAGCCTGCGTACATACAGCGACAATTAAATTTGAATTTATACTATCCGGATTAACTCTAAACTCTAAAATTAATTTTATATGTATATCTAATTCCTATATTACAACTTGAGTTGATTTTGTTCGTATGCTAGCTTTATATTAGTTTTTTATTCTTTTTCGATAAAAAATATTTTGATTCACAGTAAATGAGCTGTTTTTATTTCTGCTTTGTTTATTCTTCATTATTTTATAGAACTGAAAAAGATAATGCGAAATTATATTCTATCAAGAGTTCGCTATTTAGACAACGATCAACTATTTTTTATGTTGAGTTAGCTACGAAGGAAATCACTATCTTTTAATTACTATGCTAATATTAATTTTAAATGTTTTTTTCATCTTGTGGGAGGTATAACTTTTATTTTATTCATATTTGTTTCTCAAGTCTAACTTGTCTTTGAAGAAATATTTTTGACTCTGAACTGAAAGTTTTTGAAATGTTTGTAATTGTATACATAATTTCATTTCTACTATATTTTTAAAACTTTCGAAAAGGGACCAAATAAATTTTTCGGTTCAATCTATAGTAAACTTCATTTATTAAATAGAAGGCGAATTTAAATACAAATGTTTAAAATTTCATTTTCGATTGAGGGAGTTTCTGTTTGGAGCTAAACTTAAATCATTAAGTGAGAATAAAAATGGACTATTTTTTCATGAAATACTATTATTTGGTCCCAAATTCCAAATCTTATTAGATAACCGAAAAAAATGCATTCCAAAAGATTTGTTAGTTGTTTGCTATATACGAGCAACCTAGCCTTAGAATTAGAAAACTTTTGAGGCAAATATAAATAAAATGAATTGTTATAACTCCTACGTTTGTTAGCGATTATTATGTAAAATCGATTAACTTTTTCCTAATCAAAATGATTATATCTAGTTTTTCGTTCCCTTTTTGATGCTAGGATTGTTTGTATGTATGTACATCTGAGTAAATGTTAAATACAATTTATAATTAGCGATCACCACTTCAAAATGCCTTTGCCTCAAAATATAGCTAGAACATTTTTTTAAAGAGTTTGATTTTGTACAATAACAAGTATTAGAAATTTTAACAATGTGATGCAACGAGGTACAACAACGAAAATAAACTTTTAAAATGATTCAATGCGATAGAATACGATTTAAACAATTTTCTATAGGTTTTAGCTACAGTCTTGAATTGTTTCCACTTGTTTTTTTTTAATTAATCATATATGTATGTGTCTTACAGTACATTCATGCACGATTTTAGTTTTATTATTTCGTCAGATCTATTATAATTTATACGAAATAAAGTGCTGAGTAGGCCTTGTTGCCATTTTCATGCAATTTTAATTACTTTTCATTTGTTATATTCTTAATTAATATACCTAGATTTTTACCTATCTCATTTTCATGTTAGAGGAATTAAAGTTCCAATGGCAGTTTCGAGTTTTATTATTTATATTAACTCATACATTTTAACGAGAAATCTTAAAATAAATTACTTGAATTGTGTTTATGGGTACATGATGCCAAAATTTGAAAAAAATCCCGTCAACTGACACGACCACCTTTTAATGCGCGGGTTTATTAAAAGTTCGTTTACTATAAACTGTTTGTTTTTTTAAATTGATATAGTATAAAAAGCAAAAGGAACTAATTTAGGTTAAAATCATACACAAGTGCTCTGACATTGATTGCGCCTGCTTTCCTACTCAGTAGGTGATTGTGCTGATGTATCGGGATGTAAGTTTACAAACGCTCAAAAATACAAAATCATGCACTTAGCGGGTACCTTATCTAAAGCTACGTGGAATGGAAGTGTCTTTGAAATTTACAAATTTTCACTTTTACAAAGTGATGGCACAATAATCTTGCGGTATGGCTAATAAATAACAAATTACCCAGTGGGGCGTTTTTTTTATTATTAACTTTGGTTTTATAAAATTTGGTACAATCTATAAAACTTGAATAGAATCAAATATAATTAACGTAAAGACTAATAAAACTTACGTGGCATAAAATTCACAAAATTTCTAAAAATCGGTATTTTGTGGTCCAATTGCTCATTCTGTTACAGAAAAGTTCATTCCTTTGCATCAAAGGCGAATCGAAAAAAGACGTTAACGTAACACAAAACGTTACAAAAACAAAATAACACACTATATATTTTTTTTAAGCTTTCATATAATTTCCGATCAATTTTCTTTATTCCTAAAATTATATTTTAAAAACCCGTCCGGGTCCTAACCTGAATTTTCGTTTCGTATGGATTCAAATCACGCTTAAATGTGTTACATGACTGTGGGGTGTTGTGCCGCGCTCACGAAGATGATCTCGGTCTGCTTAAGAATAGATGGTGATCACTTCTCGACCGCCTCCTCTTACCATTAAAACTTTCTCTAATCCTTCAGTAAGTACTTCTAAGAATTCCATATCTGAAAAATTTAATGATTGTTTGAAGTCTTCACAATCAAAATTTGAATGGCAAACTTACAATTGCTCTCTTTTTCTAATTGGGTGTCCTTCGGAGGCCCGGGTAAATTAAGTATTACTAACTGGGCGTCATGTGATTTATTTACAATAACTTCATTAAGTTTCACAGCCGTATGCATCCGCCTTACATTGAATTCGTCACTGTGAAAATAATTAATTTTAATTAGGATTATTTTGCTATTTTTTAATATTTTATTCGACTATTTCATACAGTTTCAATCTGTTTTATGTTTTGTTAATTTTCAACATTCTACATATTCATATTGTTAGTTAATTGTAAAGTGTTTTAGAAAAACAAAAAAAAACTAAAAATTGCCACCATTATCTAAAGGCATTGTAGCACGAGTTTTTCTTCACGCACGATTTGTTAAAAAAAAAAATTAAGGTAATATTTTAATTAGAAGGCTTTAACATTGTAGAAAATGTAAAAAACAGAATACTCATATTTAAACCCAACTATATTTTCAACTATATGATATTTATTGGATTTTCGAAAACTTCTGGGTGCCCAATTTTTTGTAGTTATGATTTGATTAGAAATCAGCGACTCCCAGAAACTCATTTTTATGAAAGTTTCTTGAATAATTGCAGGATTGAATTTGCATGAGCATATATGTAGATTTTTAAGCAAAATATAGTAAATTATAAAAAATGAATGAATGTTATGTTGGAATATTTGTGTATAAAAAATAATGTTGCGTAAATTTAATTTAATTTCTTTAACCGAATAGAGATATCTAATTTTTTCGAAAAACTTACGGTTTAATTTGGTTTGGTTTGGATTTTTCACTGTTTTCAGGTAATTTATCTGCTTTCTCCTTTTCATCTTCGTCTTGTCCTTTCTCTTTCTCATCTTCCTTTGCTTTGTACGCTTCCTTATTTTGGTCAGATTGGTCATTGGGTGAAGGACAATCGGTGACTTTTTCCTTTGCGCCATTGGCGTCTTCGCATTTAGGTGAATTACTCTGCGAATTATTCTGCCATATAATCAAAATGCAAAATGAAGGGCGGGATTTTAAGGGAAAAATTACCGTGTCCTTGTTGTCGTCATTGCCTGGCTCTTGACTGTTGAATAGCTCGCCCTTATTTTCACTTGTTTCTGCGAAACGCACTTTAATTGCAGTTCCTGTTGCATCGTGGTGATGATCTACGATTGCTTGCACCTGCGAATTAATTGATGAATTTAGAAAGGGTTCACTATCTCCAGTTTCGAACTAAAAGCGTAACAGGAAGTCGTTTTGCTCTTGTGAGATGAGTTACGGGATACATCAAAAGCTAAACAAACGTTTTTAATTTCAAACAGCTTTTTTTTTATAATTTAAATTATTTTAAAGAAAAATTACGTTTCTATCATTTATGTTTTAAATAACAACAAGGAAATTGATGTGTCTTTCAGTAATTTTTATGAACAGTAGTTTACAAAAGTATAAAAGAACTTAATTTTTCAGAACTGCTAGCTTGAATGAAGTTACATTAATTGAATTTAAGAAAGTTTAAGTCCACAATACTTTTCTTAAAATTTGACTTACAAATTGGGATAACTGAAATTTAATTTTGTTCTAACTAATGTTTGTTTCTAAACAATAGTAAAATCGAAATTATAGACTCATTATATTTTAATAAAAACGGTTGAGTTCTTTAGCTCTAAAGTGAGAATTAAATGTCTTGCAAGATCTCGGTTCTTATTTATCGATTTAATTAAAATTAAGCTTATCAAATGAGGTATGTGATACTATCTATATAAAAACCTACATCTATGTATTAATTAAACTAAATGACACACCACAAAGACACATCAATTTCATGAAAACATCAAATTTCTGAAATACATATTTCGAAAAGTATTGATAAAGCTTTTTTTGTTTTCGAAATAATTGTAACAACATTTTTCTCCGAACTTAGGTCAGCTAAAAGAATAAAATTTCAACGAAAAAAAATACATGCAAATAATTTTAGATAAAAAAAATTCATTGCAGCAGCTGTAGCTTTTAATTTTAAGTGAAATATAGCAGCAGTCAGACAGACGTAACTAACAAATTTTTTATTTTGTGGCAGTGAAACCCATGCTCAGCTTGATAAAAGGGTCATATCCAGTAACTAGGTGCACCTGTTCCAATATTTTTTTATGTAAATCGAAACTAGCAAACTTTTATGCGAATGAATGCGATGGATAAAATTCAATACATTGCGTTGGCAATTTTGGTTTTTTATTTGTGTGATAAGAGAAATGACGTCTACTTCTAATAGTAGAGGTAGGTACATACATAAATATAATTTTGTGCATTAACTAAGAGAGAAAGGCTTTAGATATTTTATTCATTTTGTTAATTTGAAAGAGTAGTTTCTTGAAAAGTTAAATTTCTTCTTTGAGTTGCTTACGACGATAGATTTAATTGAGTCTAGGCGAACTATTTTTTTTATATTGTGAAACTTACTTCAGTTTTACGATTTATTTTATCCAAGTGCGAACTAAACCCCACCTTGGGCTTGAAAGGTTTTATTAAAGATATCTGTAAATTGTAAAAATCAAAATGAGAGTTATTTTATGTATTTTATGACATTTGATCCATCAGAATTTGCGGTGGCCTGGCGAATTAATGTTCTTAAAGTTAGAATATTTAGATATTAACCCTCAGTTACCCCATGGAGATCAAAAGTTTGGAATTATTTTCAATTATCGCTCCATTTACATATTTATAAAATTAGACTGAGAAGAGAAAGAAATGTAGGTAATCACAGTACATAATCACCGAGTTTACTTTTTTAACTTGACTAAACCCTGGCTTGGCGCTAATTTAGTTAGAATTTTTAAAGTATTAATTCTCTAGGCGTAGCTTGCAGAGCATAGTTTCAAAAATTTAGATATGTACGTTTCAAATTGTTCATACCGATTCCATAAGCTAATATTCAAACATTTCAAAGATACAGAAGAGTTTTTGTTCATAATTATTCTAAGGAGTGTGCCCAAAACACTTTTTTCATTATTATCTTAGATTTTTTTATACCTGTAAAATTTCTGTCAAAAAGTATTATTACATAAGTTTCCAAAAAATCTGAGCTAATCCCTAATCCAAAACTATTCCTGGGATTTTTTGAAGTCGGTTCCATTTATTTTAAAGTTTTTTACAAGTCCTTTTAACTTACTAGTTTTTCAATACACCGCAAAAGTCTGGCCGGATATGCATCTAATAATCTGGCTTATGGCAAAATAAAACATCTCCAAAGTTTGCTTTCATTTATTTGCAATTTGATAGGGAAAAGTAATTCTTAACGTACCTATTTACCCAATTTTTAGGGAAAATGTCTTTTGGAGGTTGAATATAAAGTCGATCAGGATAGATCGACTTACAAAAGCTGCTAAGTTTTTGATAATTGAGAGATTACAAGGTTTATTTTAAATATCTTTAATAGATTAACTTACACAAGATTATGATCGCAATCGTTACTTTGTGATCTATTCTGAAATTCACTTCACATGCAAAAATATTTCCACCTAAATTCTACTTCATGTGAGTGCATTTATTCCGAGATTCACGTGACTCAAATGAAAGTGTTTCTCTTGGTTTCACAATGCAATCAATTTTACATACTTTTTTCCTCCTATTTTGCATTCTACTTTTTCACACACACCTCACAAAGTGTTCGTCCAATTATAAGATTGATTGTGTCTAAGCAACGTGGCGTGCAAACTTAAAACCGTTCCACATATTTCTTGCTTTTGTTTTTTCCATGGTTTTACTTTGTTTATCATCTGTCAAAATGAATCGCTCCGACATTAGATTATGGAGTCGCGATTTCTTTCTTTAATTTAAATGTCTCTTTAGAAATAAGACCCACGCCGTTAATGGGTAAAATAGCGTATAAATAGAGTTTGCCACAAATTTGTACGCCAAAAACCGTCGGTCGTGCATGGCCGGCTAATAGGACTTTTCAAATGTGATTTATTTTTCACGTGAATCGGATCTCAGAATAGGCTCGTTCTAATTAAAAATGTGTATAGTAATTTGTATTATTGCAACAATTAACAATAAATGTCTTAAAAAAATATGTGATAATATAGGCGTTATAGTATTAACAAAGTAGGTGTAATGCGAAGTTAGTTACAAAGCAACCTTGGTATATTTATTGAAAATTCGTTGATATAAATGTTTTACATTTTCACAGAGAATAGTACGTAATGACAACATTATTTTAAAGCAATAAGAAAAATAAACAGATAATTTCAAAAAAACATAAACCTTTTAATATCCTAATCACCTTGTGTCGCAATGTGGATTCAAATATAACCCAAACGAAGAGGTACGTCTGTAAATTAATATCTACGAGATTAGCACCAATGATAACTAAGCTAAAATTGTTAAAAACTATAAAGCATCTCATTTCATATTTGTTTAAAACAGATTTGCGCAAGCGTTTGAGTTATTGTTAAATATTGTGAGGTGAGGAAAAATTTGTTTATGTAAATGAAGTTTTAAACGGGGCTCACTACTGCATTCCGTCGTTGTCTTGGTTCATTGGGCAGTACATATTTTCAAAAAGCTTAAACAGCAGTAATTGACCCCTCCCCCCCCAATTTTTGAATATGGTTATTCACATTTACAAATTTATTTTTTCCGTCTTCTTTGAAGCGTTTTTGCTAAGCAATAAAATTATTTATACTCGCTTGTGACAAAAATATTCTATAATTTTCATTAGATGAAAAACGTTTCCTCTATGCTACTTTTACAAAATCCTGTATAAAATGTTGACGAAAGTTTAAAAATCAGTGTCCGCGAAGAGTACCTAACTCTGTAATAGCGGTTAAGCTAGAATTTGGTCAGTTCTAACACTACTAAAGCAATAACCGACTTTCTTGAAAATTAAATTTCTCATGATAGGCAGAATTCTTTTAGGGGTGTCAGTATATAGTTTGTTCGAATTAAGCCGAATTGGATTAAGGCGAAACATGTCATATACTGTTACCTCAAATTCATGGAAATTTTAAAAAGAATATTTGCGGAAACGTAGAGATATCCTTTGAGTTTCACAACCGCAGCACTTTTGGTATATAACAATTTCTGTAAGCCTATCTAATGATTTAAATCTACGTGGAATGGCACTATAATGTGCTTTTCTATTCCAAGGGCCCTAGGTTGCTTTAGTAAAGCTCTGTGTTATTTCGGACTGGTGCCGGTATTCTTGAAGATCCGCGATCCCTTCTTGGTGAAGTAACGACTGACCAGTCTTTGCTGGGAGTGCTTTCCGTAGAAGATGCAGCTGAACTTCGTTTGGAATATCCTTTTGTGGGTGGCGAACAGCTGCTTGATCTCTCGAGCGTTCCATTACTGTGCACCCAGGCAGTTGTAAAGTCATCGTAAACCGGAGGCTTTTGTGGTCTAGTAGTCTCACTTCCATTGCTCAAATTGCCGGCATATTGCGTAATTAACTGCTGCATTTTTTCTAGTATTTGGCTATCATTTTTGGCAGTTGTAGCAGCCTTTACCACTTCTTGAGCTAATGGCGAGGTGCTCGTTTTAACGGGCGATGTAACTACAGAAGAATTGCTACTTTTGATTCGTCGGCCATTGCTATCATACATTAATGGTGCTGACCTGCTTTTTAAATTTCGTTCGAAGTTGTTATTAGGCGAACTAAAAGTCTCATTTGTAATGTTTGGCCGCTTCTTGATGGACCGACCACTCCACGTGTTAACATTCTTCATAGGAGGTTCTTTTCTTTCTGCCGGCTTCCTTACGGATCTATAAACTGGCTGTTTTCTATTAAAAATTGGTAGGCCAGTGCGGGTGCAGTCAATACCGTTGTCACTTGCAGTATCTACACTACGCCTCCTTACTGGTATCGGCGAGCGAGGTATTTTGCTAGAGGGTTTCGGGGCCGTGTTGTCGTCACCGTAAATTTTGTCAGAGAATCCAGTTTTGCGAAGTCCAGTGGCGCTGGCTATATCTACAGTTATCTCGTCATCAGTGATGAAGATTCCAGAATTCTCAAAAGTATTGGAGACCTCTTTTAGCGATGACTGATTATGTGCGTGCAACGCAGAAGTACAAGCAGTGGGTGGGTTCAATACAAACCCATCTACGCAGTCGGAAACTTTGGTTAAAGAACTGTCTTCAGATGGGGATGTTTGGGAACCACTGGATGGTTGATCTTTATTTGGAAAAGAAAATGTATCGTGAAAAGAAGTATTATTTCGGTAAAGGACTTACTACTTGTTTCAACATCTTCAACAGATTGTTGATTCTTCAGTGTTTCCCTCTTTTGGACATTGTTCGTTGTGTTTGGGATTATTATTCCTAAACTCCTATAGCCTTCGTCGCTAATTTCGCTGCCATTATCACTAATATTTTCGAATTTACTCGACATTTCGTTAGATGGCAGACTACTCCTAGGGGCTCCATTGCACTGTTTCGGTTCACTGATCTGAGCAGTGCTGTCGAACTGAACGTGATTGACTTGCGTCTGATCAATACTTACCACTGATTTATTAGAAATTGTTGTGCCCATATCTAACGAATTCTGTTTTCTACGTATTTCAGACAATTTTCTGGGGTTGGGAGACATGGACCTCCTAGTAAGATTGGGCGGAGAATTGTCTATTTGTAAATTCTGCACGCTGGCCTATTTGTAATAATTTAATGTAGCATCATTAGCTAACTGAAATTTGTACCTTAGAAAAATTTACAGTATTTTCTCCTTCGTGGTTTACAAAACTGTCCAAAAATTTATTTTGGGGTGTCGGACTTCTGCTGCGATTTTTTGCTACGACCGGTGGGAACAAAGTATGAGCAGCCGAATATGTGTTGCCACTCAAACCGCTATGATTTACAGTTGAAACAACTTTTCGGGCTGAAGGGGGAGATCTACACAAAAAATGTAAGAAAGATTAAAGCGGTTTAGCTGATCGAAACATTATATGCTGATGTAACCGCATCAATGCTCGTTTTGCTCTATTGAAACAAATTGATGCATCTTAAAAATTTCAAGCAGTGAATTTTCTTTGTTTATTTGTAGTAATTAACTATATGAGACGGCGTCTTTGGTACTAACCTTTCAAATATAACCTGAGCTTTATGCAATTCGATACCATTTGTTTGTAAATTAGTACGAGGGATGAGTCTAGCAGCTACAGAAGTGCGATGCTGCGCCTTGCATCGACAAGGATCATGTTTGTCTAAATAGTGCGATAAGGTATCCCAACCACCTCCAACACGGACCATTACGTGTGAACGCAAAATCTGAAAAAATACACTAAATTAAGTTACTCTTCTTTGGTACGTAATGCAACTAGCAATTGCGGTTTAGAATAAATATTTTCTAAACTTAAACACTCAAAAGTTTAAAATATGAACTGCAACATTTTACGACGAAACTGAATGAATTCCTACCATATGTAGGTATAGCAATTTGATGTCGCATTCCCTTAACTATAATGTAATCTAGCTGTTGCACGGACGCCATTGTATGCAGCTATTTACATACATATGTATGTATATATTTTTGAGGATTGATCCAACAAATCATCCTATGAACTTCTTTTTCTTTTTAATAAAGAAAAATCAGTACAAGCAGAAAGTTGAAGAGGAACTAAAAAAATGAAGAAATATATGTTGCAGCTCGAAACAACGAGAGAAATTTTCAAAAATCGAATTTCTTTCAACAAATAACCTGAAAATTTATTACACGAATATGCAACAGAAAAAATTTGTAAAATGCAAACTATCACACTTACCCGAACAAAAATTAAAACTTTAGTATCACCAATGCGGTACTTTCCTTCTGAAACGCGAACCATTGGAAATTGCGATGGACAAGTGCATTTCTCGACCAAATCTCGAACCTGTTGAAAGATATAAGATCATTATTAGACACTTATTATTGGTTAGGTAACAACATCTGCTCAGTATAAAATGATTGGAATGAATAATGTATTTTTTCGACTTGGCTCCGTTTATAGCTACTTTTTTATGTTTTGCTTACAGGAAAGAAATCAGTCTATTTTCTATTGTGATTTCAATTTAATGTGCCTAGCTGGTAAAGAATGTTTGCAAAAAGAAATACACGCTCAAAAATCAGAATTATTGATTAGCTCTAAATAAAAAACTGTGTTCGCTAAGCTTTAAGTAGATTCAGTGGAGAGAGACAATTATTTTGCTCGTGGGTAGAGAGAAAATAACGTGCAACAAAAGTAAGAATCTGATCAATGTCAGCTACTGCTCCATTTGGTAAATATACTTTGAAACTGTAGAACCTGATAATTAAGCGGCTTATTAAACGCCTTTTGATACCATTCGGCTGCATACAGGCACTGTTTTTTTTTAAAATGCCACTTCTTTTAAGTGGCCGATATTGAGTGGGTCAAAAGTGCATCAGGCAAACCAAGTGTAATCGTGGCTCTCCAAACACCCTTGAGGAATTGAACAATGAACTTAAAACGTGACGGTGAAATTAGGAAAAGTTTCCAATGATTGCAAGAATTGGAGATGCTTCCTGAAGGCATTTTTATTTGCACTCGCATATCTTGAGCATTATGCGCTGTGAAACGGAATTACATAAAACTTCCTGCCTTCCTCCGCTATGCATGTTGCGATCTGTCGAACGGTTCGATGAGATTACATTGATTAGAAACCAACGATTGAGAAGCAGGATTGAATATAATTACAAATAGATTGGTAGACCTGTTAGTATCAATTACCTCGCATAAAGTTGGTTTGGGGAAAAGGCCATAATTTTCGAAATATAATATAATATAATAATATAATAATAAATATATTTTACACTTTTGTGTCACCGCAAAGAAATCTCAAAACTTCTGAAAGAATTCAATCAAGCCTAGCGAAGTAAAAAATTTAAAAAAGTGAATCGCATAAGATATAGCTTTAAATACGCATATATACATAAAGACTAAAGTTCTAAAGACGTTGTCATGAAAGGGTATAAGGCTGAACTGCGCCAGAAATCGAATTCAAATTGATTAATTACCGCGTCGTTCGGATAATTGCTTTCTTAATGCATTTACATATATACTTTTTGTGCTGTTTGTGGTGCGACGCATGTGGATTTGAAATCAATTTCGGAATTGATACTATGAAGATCGTGATGAAATGGAGAAGTACTTATATGAAACGCCATGTGTGCACTTATAAAATATAATGCGTTGGTTAGATAAATATCTTAAGTTTATTTACGTTAATTTTTTATAGATGTGAAACTATCTCATTTTATTCATTTTTAAGAAGGCAAAAGCTCGGTGGAAAACTTACCATTTCATCAAGACTCTTGAGGTCGTTAGTGATAATCTGCGGCTGAGGACCGTAAAACAACATCGGTCCACCGTCGTCTTCGTCTTCAGTGTCTGTATCAAACATTTCGGTTGCAGTTGAAATGCTATTCGTTTCGTTTAAATTTGTTTGCGTTCCAATCCCATTAGCCTTGTTGTCAGCCGCGATTTCACGATCGATTTGTCGTTCCATCTGAACTAACATGGGCGCAAGCATTCCTTAAGAGCGAGAAAGATTATTCATAAACATTTATAAAATACTTGCTGACCTGTACTCGACGTTGCCCGAGCAACTTCTTAAAAATATTTTTTATTATTTATTTATTTTTTAATGCACCCTCCCTTTATCGAGAAATACTGTTCGAAGAAAAAAATGATCAATCAAGTGTTGTTACAGTATTTCTTAACTTGCTGCCTATTTCGATTAAGCCATTTTTTTCACGTACTTTACCATTGCCTACTTGTATCAAATTTGGTGGAAATCGTATAAACTTATTTGACAGTCCGCCATCCTTCTTCTCTCCCCTCCACTTTCTAATTACAAAATATAGCCTATGCCCTATAGCACTCCTCATGCGCAATACACGTGTAAAATTTCATCGCAATCGGCGCAGTAGTTGCCGATATTATCTCTTACATACATATAAACAAACTTTCTCTCTTTATATATTAGTATAGATAGATCTCTAAGGTCGAATTAATTTGAGACATATTTGACATTTTTTAGGAAATTTTTCGCACTTGAACGATAAACGTTCTATTAACAAATAGATTTCCGAACTGCTTGAATTATGAAACTATGTATGTCCCAAATAAAAATAGGGATCATTACTACCAGTATAAATTATATTGAAATTCAGTATTCACTATTCAGTAGTATAGAACAAAACTTTGACAACTTCTTCTTTCAACGTTTTTATTTCAAAAAATTACTCACCAAATTTGGCTCCTCGTCTGGCAACTTCCAACAGACAAAGTATCACATGTTTTTCGTTTTTCCGCATAATAAGATCATCAGTTTCGAATAATAGGCACTCGAATATCTTAAGACTCTTCCTGTAATAAAAGGAGAAGCGCTGAATGTTGATGTGGTAACGGATAAAAATAAGATGCTAATCATTAACCACCTTAAAATTTTTAAAATTACGGGCGGAATTATGGTGCCGTTGTTAACGGTAACTACTCTGGATATATTTAACATTTCTTAGTTTTATTTCTATAAAAGCAGCTTATATTGGCTTTATGCAAATTTCGGTCAACAAAGGAGGTAATGTGTCACCTTTGCATTAATAAATAATTATGTGCATCAAGCGCTTATGATCTTTAGTGCCAAATATGGTTGCATTTGAATTGAAAGATAGCTGAAACTAAGATATTTCACAACCGCCACTGATTTAATTAACCTTGAGTAGGAGCTTTCTGATAAGAGGGAAAGGTTGATTAGAAACATATAAATTTCAGTCACTGTGGAATATGAATGCAATATTTTTATTGTACATATAAAGCAGACAAATAAAAACGTGCTATTATTCAGATGTGTATACATAATTAAAGATAGTGCAATCCAGAATTAAAATAAATTTATTCTAAACCTTCTTTGCAAACAATACTAAAACCCTAATGCTTTTTACCCAAATACCTTTTAAATGCACCGAAAAGTATTTCGTTTCCAAACAGAATTACAGACGTACCTGCACCAAGTGATAAAATTGGAGACGTTGTCGCGCGCGAAAAATGTTCCACTCTTGGCCGCTGGCAAGTAGTGGACACTACCCATCGCCAGAATTGGACCAGCTAGTCCGGAAGTCATAGAACGAGTCATAGATTTGTTGCGTGCTTGACGTCTGGCCAAATATTCTTCAGCTGCCGTACGTACGTTGTTTGCGTGCTGAAATAGAAAGGTAAAATACATTTTTAGTTTACTTAAAACGTGAACAGTATAATTATTTCAAAAGAACGAATGTGCAAGTAGAGAATTCGAATTCGCCAAGGGATTGACTTGTTTTTAAAGTATCTAATCGAAATAAAACGTTTTTTTAACTAAAACGCGATAATTAGCAACATTTATTAGGTGTGATCAAAACTCCTCAAAAGTTTTAAATGAAAGGTTACTAAATGAATGTGAAGAGCCATCTAATTTTAAGATGGTTACTTACAATCAGTTTCTTAGAACATATACATATCTATCGACTTTTCGTTGAGTTGTCTTGTCTCTGTTCCGATGCAGTGTTTCGATTTTATAATAAATATTTAAGACTTTAAATTATAATTCGTACACATAAAAAAAATTATGAATAGAAGAAATTTATGAATTTAATTGAAGTTGCGGGGAATCGCTACAGGAACTAAATTGTAATTTTTATTCACGGTTATAAAAATAAATTACTTTTGTCTTTCAATTATTTAGTTTAAAATCTTCAGGGTCGAATTTATTAAAGGTGGAAAAGGTGGTTTCATGTTTTATTTGATTACTTGTTTACTTAGTTTTTACCGACAGCTACTAAGTACTACTACTACTCACTATACATACATATGTCCCGGCCGACATAACGGCGAGAACTTTACAAATGGTGCTTGATCTGTTCGAGCATTCTCTCTTCCCATATATACCTACATACAAATTTTTTAACGATGAGCTCCTTCTTAGATCACTACGCCGGGGGTTTAATAGTAGACCCAGGAGACTGTGTTCTCCCTACCCAACCCCGGACCACTATGGAGGACTATAAGAACATAGAATGGTTGGTATTTAGGCACAAGATTGAGGAAGCACTGTTAGAGGGCTTCCTGTGAATAAAAGCATCTCAAATGCGGAAATTGAAACTTCAATAGATAAACTAACTGAGGTGAAAGTTACAAACATAGCTATATTGAAAAGGTACCCCCCTCCATACACGTAAATACAATAATGCATACGCATGAAGTACGAAGCACCGAAGGGATTAGGTTTGAAACTTAACTTGCAATTACAATTGCCAAACACGCAGCCTTAGACATCTTTTCTCAAAGAGAACCTGAACGCAACTGAAGTTTGCACAACTTGTTGCGTAGTGTATGGACTATCACATATTTTTGTGCAAACACAAATTTGCGCAAATTGTTCGCTCGTGTATGGGCGCCTTAAGAGGTAAAAAAAGCCATCCTGATTTTAAAGGTGTATCCATACTGTTTATCAGCAAGGTCGCTGGCTAAAGCTTCTTAGGTTAGGATGTGGTGTTCGGCCTGAACATTAGCGGTATGTCAATGCCAAATACAGACTTGTTCATGCCAAAAGTAAAAAGCCAATGACTTCGATCAGTATAGTCTGAAACGCGCCTTAATTGAGCCTCAGTGTCAGCTACAACACACTTGCTCAATCTGTCTATCTTCAGATGGCAGGTTGTCCGGTTGGTTTACTTAAGCATGGCACGGCGGCGTAGGTGGCTGCTAGCTTTTATGGTATTGAATAAAAGTAGCATGCAACTGGCTTATTTATCGCAGAGATAACATTAAATATTATTTGACGAAATTGCTATATGGGGCGCGTACTAGCAAAACTTTGTCAAGGGATAGGGCAAACTTAAAATATGTATGTAAAAATCGGAAAGAGAAGCAAAAGTCTTTACACTTGCGGTTTTAATTGAGTGGTTGAAAATCAGCCATCCCTCACTTTGAGTTCCAACTATTCGTCTTTATTTTGCAATGCAAATATTTAGTTTCCTGATGTATCAAAGTATTACTACCTACCTATCGAGTGCATAACAAGCATCATATCAAAGATTTTACTAATGCATATAGCAAGTGAAAAATCGCCTCCCGCGAAGCCTTGGCAATTTATATACTCATGTCGAAAGGAAACCAACTTCCTGTTTTGGCAAATAATATTTAAATCAGTCTTGACGCTTTGCCAAGCACAAATACAATGCCCACGACGACCTTGAGTAGTCAAAAGATTTAACTCATAATTTGTCTCTTGGGAAATTTTTTTTTTTTAAATGTTTGTGATGTTAAAAATCTTCTCACTCATTAGCAGGTTACAGAGATTTCATTTAATCTGCTAGCCGCTTTTGTGGGTAATCTGCAAAATTTAGCTCAATAAAAAAGACAAACAAAAACAAGCGAATGAATAACAATTCATTTACCTGACTGATTAAGTGAAGTTAAGTTAAAAAAATACACTAGCCGTTCCAACACCTTTAATGAATATGCTCACATTGCCGTTTATGCATAAAAGACAAAAATACTGCTACCAAGCAAATCTAAACTACATATGTGCGGATCGTTTTGTTGGTGGATAGCGCTTTAGCACCACTCCCGTGGTAATGATTCCACATCAAGGCGAAGACGAACGCGCAGCCGTTTAATGTACATATGTAGATGTTTTCTTATCAAAGACAAGTCCACTTTCAAGGTGGGCAGGTATTAAATGTTGCTTTCTACCAGCCGCAACCAACGATCTCTTTAGAAAAACTGGGGAGCCCCTAACACTCTCGTCTACCTGAAGTAACAATTGATCGCACTGATAAATATATATTCTAATCAGCTGTAAGAAATTAATCAGTAATATAAATGAGTTCTTGTTGAATTACAGTCAATTAGTTGCTTTTGTGACATTTTAAGAAGATATTAATGTTTAATTTTATACCTCATATGCATATATAATGTCTTCATGGAATTTTATATGTTTATATCTACTTAATGAATTTTGTAAAAAACTACATAAATTCAAAAGTGCCTATGTTAAGATTTATGACTCACATATGTTTGTATCTTAAGCTAGGCAAAAAAAAACGTGTTAAATCCAACGCATCCATTGCCACCTTGAATTTCAATAGAAGTCAGTCATTCATTCATTGAGACTCAGGTGCGGTAACTTCATGACGAAAAGCCTCGAACGACAAAAATGAGCAACGCACCACCAAATTAAGGAATTTTTTCCAGCCGAATCACGTCAGCGCCAGCCCAGCAGCATTACTCGGCGGTTACCGTATGCTACAAACTTTCCATTTTTCTTGTTTTTCTTTGCTATTTGTTGTTCACTTCGCAGTGATTATGCAATATGCGTTACCGCGGTTTTGATTAAATAATCCAAGAAACTGTAAGTAAATAAGGCAGCACGTGTATGTTATGTGCGTGTGTTCAGTAGCGTGGTTTGGATGCACTAAAGGTGCACTGCAAGAAGTCAGTTGAAAGGCTGGAAAAAGTCGCAATAGCATAAGCACCATTTTCAGAATATTCAATTATAATATGCGCAGCAATAATAATGCTAACATTGCTAATTCATGAATGTTAAGGGGAAAGGTGAAGAAAGCTCCTGAACAAACTCGCAGACGCAAAAAAATAATATTATTGTTTGTCCTAAAATTTGATGAAAGTAAACAAAATGTGCTTACAGCATATGCTAGTGCCGCACTTCACTACATTTTCCCACGCCTTCCCCAATCACCGTTCTTTGAATAACTGTTCTCTAACAAAGCCCCATTTTGAGCAAAGACAAAAAACGCCGATTACAATCAAACGAAACTTTATTGACATCATTGTTTCGTTGCACGACTTTCTCGTAGCACGTGACACGTAATCTACATTCTTGCCGATAATTGTTACCAGCCATCCAATTGAAGGTACTCAATCGTCAAAAGGATTCTTCTCTGGTTATCATATTTACCAGCTATTCCATCAGAAACTTCGCAGAAAATTGGGGTATTTTTGCTTTCCTCCGATTGACTTTTTTTTATTGTCACTAAAGAAAATAAGAATTTAATCGGCAATTGTTTGGGGTTCCTAAAAAGAGCTAGTTACTTCAAACAGTTGTTTGTATAAACCGCCTTCCTCTTTTCAAAAAGATTATGTAGTCTCCTACAGCATATAGTAATCTATACATAATATTATTTTAACCACACCTTTTATAGTGTGCCTCAGTAATGACTCAATTGGCACCAAGAATGGTAACAAGCCGCTTGGTTCGATTTAAGGGGATCATAAGAAAAATACTTTTTTTGCACCTACAGTTATCATTTATAGACTTTTTCTTTGATAGCGTTTTCATTGAACTATGGGTTCGTCAATATTCCAAGTGGGCTAAAATGCTTCATTATGTAATACAAAATGTTTAGATGCTGTCGTATTTCAAATTCCATATCTTGTTTTGATTGTAATTATTGTATATTATAACAATATAATTTAAAACTTACGTTACAAATAGTTAATAATGAATTACAATACCTCTATCAATAAATCGTTAATTCAATGCAAATGCACTTACATAATGATAATGATTAAAATAAATGCACATAGATAGAATGTAATTCTTGCTATTATCTATCTATACATTCTAAAGCACTATTCTCTGTTTCAGTAAGAACTCTTTTGTGTCATCGTACTTTTGCTTGACCATTTAAAGATAGTATTTGTACCACTTTAGAATGCACTATCGCTAGTTATCGTGAATTTGCGATGTACCCTTGATAATTCAATGATAATGATGCCTTTAAATGTGTCGTGCAATGGCAGCATAGTGCAATACGCACAGAAAGCAACAATTTCTTTATTTCAACGCAAATTTTTGCAAAAATAAGTTAAGTGTTTAAGTCCAGCCTTAGATGCATTGTTCCCAGTACAACAGCCCTGCTAATAAGTATTCCGTTGGCATTCAAACTCATGGAGAAACGAATTATCATATAAGCTGTGCTACTGTCTTTCACTACCAATTGTTGAAGATATAAAATATCAAAGAAATATTTGCGGCTATCCTTCAGCAGAGAATTCTGTCCCTCAAATCGATCGCGTTAATCTCAATTTTGTCATAGCTTCACGTATAATAGCCATAAGACAAATATTTAAGCGGGTCTCATTCCCGAAATCTGAGAAATTGCTGCAAGTATAAGTCAGTAGAGTGTATATACATAGGACATAAATATTTAACACCAGGAACAATGTCTACATATGAGTAAACGAAGTATGTGCATACATATTGGAAGTTTTACTTTCCGTTCACGTCTCAAGTAACACGAGAAGCGTATAATCTACTCGGAGACGTGGATCCATTACGCTTCGATGCGATACGAAAGGGGTCTCCGATCTTTCGGGCTAATACTTTCGTTATCCTAAATTTCTGCGAAGAGAGTTCATTCAAGCGGCTTAAGCCGAACAAAACGATTTGCATCCGCACTCGCTTGGCCCGAGTTATTCTAACAACCTATTAATACCTTTATCGGTTTGACATGTGGTTTAGGCTAGCCTCCAGCTAACGAAAAAAATGTTTTTGTTTTTTTTTATTTCGCCTGTCACAGTTGAATTGAATTAATTTGAAAATCATTAGACGCTTGCAATCCGAACAGCACATATACAAACTTCGTTCGCCTTTAGTAACCATCTATTGGGTTATCTCATCATCCATATCGTTCGTTTCAATACAGTTGTTTACGAAGTCCGCTATTCTTAGAGAATTATAATTACTTTAACCTTCATCTAATGGATATGTCCCCGAGATTATGCTGAAGAAATTGCACGATCATTTTTAATTAAAATTACCAAAAGAGTTTTGGGATTCATCCTCCGACGAGCCATATGTTAAACGACTAAAACGTCTCAAAGTTTTAATTGATTAAAGTTTAAGCCAATGTAGTCATCACATTGTACTTCTTTGTTTTCATAGTACATACATATTATTAAAAAAGAAGAAAATCCTTATCGCGGCAGCAATTCATAAAGATTTTCTAGTATAACAAAGATTTCTTTTTTGTCTGTTTGCTTTTAGATTTTTGCAGTTTCTTATTACTAATTGCGATATTTTCCATCCATATCACAATTTTTCACAGTGCTCATTACCTTAATTGGAGAAATAACTAGAACAATTTTAATTACTCACCTTGCAGAGTGCGACTCCCGTATCCAACCTGTCCATGAAGTTGTCAGCATTTATCATTAAATCTGGATACATAATGTTCAACCACTCGGCCAAGTCCTCCCTCATGGCTTCCAGATACTCTTCACTGGATTTGAATGGCCTGTATGGCCTTGCCTCAAGCAGAACGGACGTCATGTTTCTTCTCGTTACTTGAACTTTATCCTTTTTGCGATAGGAACAGTTAGATGAAAATTTGAAGATACATATGTTAAAAAAACGCTCGTTGTTGTCTTTAAAATATTTTAACTAATTTCCATTATCATTTGGCCTATTTTCAACTAGGTAAGACGTTGAACATTTATTTGTGTGAAACTTATTTTAATTAAAAATATTGAAAAATAGTTCTGAATTAATGCCAGAGTTCAAATGGTTAGTTATCAGATTCAAAGCGGTGAAACTCCTTGACCACTGTTGATGCTGAAATGCAAAAGAAATATAATTCATAAACACTTGTGAAGTCGAAAAGAGTTTAT
The DNA here is from genome assembly GCA_933228815.1 of Machimus atricapillus. Classification (NCBI taxonomy): domain Eukaryota; kingdom Metazoa; phylum Arthropoda; class Insecta; order Diptera; family Asilidae; genus Machimus; species Machimus atricapillus. The sequence continues at coordinate 42,424,443 of OW121787.1, read as the reverse complement.
AACTTATGTTTATTCAAATTTAACTTCCTGACTATTACACGATGTCGCTCGATCACATACATCGGTTTTCTACTTCAGAATCTATAAAACCATTAATTTTTGTATGTTTTTATTTCTGTAAATAATTTCGCATTGTATTATGTAGAGGAGATGTAAATGTGGTATAATATATAATACAATGCTTAATCAATTCGTTTAATTTTATTCCTGATAGTCTCGCATCATTCTAAAGAGTAGAGCCTTGGGAATCTACATTTCGGACTTTCTAAAACACTTTTTAATTAATAATACATTTGATCTCAATTTGGCAATTTAAAATCATTGTTATGCCTCCTAGCATAATTTCTTTTGAATATTAGTTTTATAGGCTTGCTCAAATCAGAATCTTATGCACTTAGACTTACTAGGCGCATCTAACATAAGAAATAATTTCAGAGGAAGCATTTGTTGCTCAACTAAAATATTGATTAGAATTAAGGAATTCCAATTTTTTTTTTACTGCATCGACCTTTAAGAGTAATATTTCAAAATACAACTCAAGAATATTTTAAGATTCAATTCAAATCAGTTTACCAATATAGATTTTTGGATAGAGAAATAACATATCACATACATATGTACACATGTAATGCATACGGAGCACATTTCCAATACTCTCGTCTGTGCAATCCTACACTATCTGTTCTTTACATTAACATAATTAACACCGAACTGCGAAATTTGACTTACCGAAACCATTTTCAGTTGTTTTATTTTATTTTTGGGAAGCTCAATAATGTTCTATCACATCACGTTTTCAAGAAAAATAACATTAAAAGTAAGGAAGTCATATTTTGTCAATTTTTGAAAAGCTTCTTATATAATATAAGAAAATAGGAGTCTTTTACATTGCTAAATAAAGCCTCCGATTTTTAATTCAGTTTTGGAAATTAGGAAAAACTTAGAAACTCCTTCGACAATTCGTTTAAATTAACCTTTTTTTATAAACGAATTTAGTTCATACAAAAAAATTGGGAATAAATAATATAATATATATAATGTAGAGATTTAAGTGTTAAATGATTTTACGTTTCCAAATTGTTTACTTAAAACACAAAAAATGATTTACATTTATTAATAAAATGTACATTATGTATACATAGTATACATAATATGTACATCATTTTCATAACTAAAAATTCATCAATGACAAATTCTTGGAAATATAGATAATCTGGCAGGGATAAAAATTTAAAAGCTTATGACATTAATGATGATTTTTATTTACAATAATTGAATTTTAAGTCAATATTTCTAAAACTTTTATCCAACAAATATTAAAATTCAAATATTTGTGTCAGTATTCAGCAGCTCCGCATTCAAAAAATCAACGGAATCGCCTTATCTAGGCAATGCGATGAAAATAGACAGCGCTATATAAGTATGTAAGTAATTATATGTACATATATGTTGGCCATCCTTGAGACAGTAGATTGAGCGGCCCTTCTTTATATGTAGATTGTATATGGCTGTAGGTGAATCATAAAAAGAGGACTGCAAGTGCATTTAGGTTTCTAGATCTCGGCTAGTGAGATCTAAAGTGACCCGCGGCCTATACAAGAGCGATTTGCGTAGTATCTTAATACCTTCTATACCTAATTGCATCTACACTTTCTGCACTGAAAATGAAAAACATGAGTAAAACGCGCATCGCGCTTGCAGGAGCATGGATGCGTCAAATCGTTTCCTCTCCTCCGATTTCCTCGATATTCACGGCCACCGCTCAAACCACAAGCAACTGGACAAAATAAGGCAACAAACATAAAAAGGAAAGCATTGTCGCGCGCAATACATCCTATTGTTATGTTGTTCTGCGGCCCAACGCTTTCGTCGCGCTGTGCGCCGCTAGCAAATTAAGCTAACAATGAGCGAAATTAATACCACAGGGCACACATGTCAATAAGCGAATGAGTCTTTTGTTTTGTCGTGCAACTTACGTCGTCTGCCTTCTTCCAGCAGTTTCTTGGCTGTTAAGGTTTTTATCGTGGATGGAGTTAATTCGCGCACTGACTTCAATTGAAGTTAATAAACCCTGTGTTCTTCTGTTTCCGCTGTGCGACAATCAAAAAGCGCCTGTTTGATGAGTGTGATACTAAAATATAAAAACTGGCGGAATTGATGACTATAACGTTATCCAGCTTTTCAATGAACACAGCGCTATTTTGAGAGATGATTCAAACAATCTTAACTTTAAAGTACTGCAAGATTTTGTAGTCTCATAAAACTCCGCTGCTTGCAACGATTAAAACAAAACAACCCCTTAAAACAGTTGACTTTCCACCGACAAGCTTAATAGTAAAGATTTTTGATTTCACCATTTTTGACAGAAAATGTAGAGAAATCTTTACAACAACCCACTTACTATTCTAGCGCCACTTTATTTTCTACATAAAACTTATAAATAGATACACATTTAAAACCAAAAGGGCGTTTATTTTACTTTTATCTAGATTTCATAAATGACTTTACTTAGCGCTAAATTTTAAAGCAATGCGGAAATTAATCCCCTAACCACAACAAAGTTTTGTTCAAATTGCTGTTAGTCCATTGCATCCTGTCTTAAGAGAACTTTGTTTAAAAGAAATTTCTATGCGTGCTCTCTAAAAATAGAAATGATTCGTCCCTTGTAAAGGGAATTGCAGAGTACGTGTCGCCAGCAGTGAACTTGGGATTTCATCTTCGCTACCTAACTGATGTATTGATGCCATGTGCAACAACGTCGACAGTTTAAAAAAAATGGAATTTTCTTAGCATACTTTAAATCCTATACGCTATGTTAAATTATATGTATATAAACGTGCAAGCTGCGCCTACAGATAATTTCTATCTCGATTTGGGTACAGCAAAATGAAATCAATTTATTTTAATTGATTATGAATCGGGGAATCGATAGGCTAGCCGCCAATATAAAATACTTGAGCCTCACTTTAGATAAAGGGAGAAATTGGTAAATCAGAAAAATGGAATTGCTTGTCACTAAACGTATATTACAACATTGATTTTAACATTTAACAAGTTCGAAAATAGACAAGCAGATAATAGCCGGAGTGAAGAGTTTTTGCAACATACATATGTAGGTTTATTAGTGTTTGACAAAAGCTCACGTCAAAAATGAGATGAAATTTTGACCGAAATCAAACTACCACCTAGATCCCGCAGGCAGACAAATTAATAACAATTCATTTTAATATTCAAATTAATATGGCGCAACCCCGCAATCCAATGTATAACTTTATAAGTGCGGCAGCTATCGCGATAACAAAGTCATTTTTAGAAACTGATGTAACCCCTCTCCCCATTGACCGATAGCCATCACGACTACATGTTATCAACGTTTATGTTAAGTTTGGTCAATAACGGTTAAACCGCAATTTATGTCGCATCTTTTAAATAATGTTGGCATTCCGTCAAAAATGGAAAGGCTAGTCACAATAATTTTTATTTAAACGATAGAAAATCAATATTTGCCGCGTAATAGATAACTAAATCTTTAAAATTACGCAGCATTATCCTGGGATCGCTGTGAAGATTTTCAGCTTAGCGATTTCTGGAGTGGAGAGCTCTTAACTATTTTTCGCACCGTATTTACATGCGTACTGCAGTTCGGCTCGACGGGCTTTCTTGGTGGCTTCTCATTTGTCAACGATCTGTACGCACGCGCGAATAAGTAGTCTTGTCTACGATGTTTCGCATGATTTGCAGTTTCCGGTTGGTGAGATGACGCATTATGCATAAACGAACCATATCGGGTTCACCTCCTCTTTTTCTCCGGATCCTATCAGTGGTTACCACGAATATACATACAGCTATAAAAGTTCTGATCCAAATGAAATGAGCCTGACGCTGGAAGCAGTTCTCTTTGAAGATAAAGCCTAAGGAAGCGCGATATCACTTTCGGAGCGTAGTAAAATCCGACTAGTGTTAGTTAAGATAATTTTTTATGTTAGTCGAGCAGTGGAGGCGAGAATAAAACACATTCTGTAAGGGGGGTAAACAAAAGATCTTACAAAGAATCTAAATTTGAAATTTAATAATTAATTGAATTAAAGGGGCACCCCAAACACTGTGATGAACGTCACATAACCTTTTAGTTGAAATGTAAACAAAGTTAGCATGCACGAATTTTAAGTCTTCCGCACTTGCTCGCAATGTTTTTTACTTTTCACAATCGTTTAATACTGTACTGATTGATTGATGATAGGCTAACTAAAACACAAGTTATATTAAGCCAAAAACACATTTGACAATTCACTCAGGGGGTGCCCGCTTCTTCCGTCTCGCTTGTTCAATGAGTGTCTCTCTTTCTACGAGCACCATAAATAAATAATATATAAATAAATATATAATAGAAAATAATATTTTCGATGATAATAGTTTTTCAATAAAATCCTAATTAAACTTGAAAGTGCTAAGTATTCTTTTTCAAGCTACATATGTAAAGTTACATGATAATAAAAACAAAACAAAATTACACTAGATTTCCACTCGCTAGCATTTAAAAATATAAATGCAACTTCACGTTTTTACATAGATTTAATAACACCAAATGCTATATGATGAAATACCTACTATTTTATACGAAATACCTACTACCATATAAATGGGATATAACGTGACTTGTGGACACGACAAAGGCCGTATTTTTATATCGATTTGGACCAAACTTCGCTTATACAACTATTCCGCATTATCTCTATGTTCACAAATGGAACGAATTGGTCAAAGGGGTGGGGATGTAGGGGTTACGTAAATTATATAAAAATGGTTTGAACCGGGTATCTTTCGTATTTCTTAATCGTTATTGACCAAACTTAATATACACATTGAAAACATGTAGTTCTAAGTCGTCCTACAAAATGATGGTGAAACGATCAAGGGGTGGGGAAATCAGCACTACATTCCCTTAAAATATAAAAATCATTTCTACAACATTAAAACTACCTCTTTCTTCTGGCTGCCGCCGAAGGGTCTTTTTGAATAATTTTACTTGAATGAAAAACAGAGTTTATGTTCTGAAGTTAATTTTATAAATTTCTTGTTGTGTAGAACTATTCATATAACTAATTGTACCTCAATAAATAACGTTTCCGTTTTAATTCTTCAAACGGGCAAATCCGGCCGTTACTTTGTGTTTATTGCGGAAATAGCATGCGTCGCGCATTCCACTTCAATACGTAAATGAAGCAGAAAATGCGTATATACATTTTAATACAGACTGTAATATTGTTAATGCCCATTGTGCGAATCCAACATTTATTTATACCTTGCATGTACATACATGGGAATACAGGCAGTCCAAAATCCTCCGTCAATTTATTTTCTTTGCCAGGCCTGAAGCAAACTTTATTAATTGGCAAGGCCAGGCCGGTCTGCCTCGCGCCGCGCCGTCCCAAATTGAAACCGAATTTGTCGAATGCGGCGTTACGAGTCCGTCGCAGATTGATACCGTGCAACTTTGAGGACAAACGACAAGATCGGCGGTCCAGCAATGAAAGAGGTCCAAATAACGCAAACAATAGTCACGTAGGAGATCTCAACTCCGTAGGTGGCCATTGATCGCAAAACCGAGCAGACCTCTTTCGGATACAGAATTCGCCCCCGATAATTTTTATATGGACGCTCAATGACAAATGAATTCAGGTTTCCGTTTCACTTGCTCAACATATAGGCGCGAGTCATTGGGAATGTGAACAATTTTTGATATAGTGCGTTAAGAAAGGGATTAATCAGAATTATAATTGCAAGCAAAACTTGGGAGATTCGTACCTAACACTATAGACAAATAGAAAACAAATTACTTTCATTGAAAATTTCCTTGTATTTGTTTAGTTTTAATGTTTCAGCAAAATCTGAGAGCCAGTTCATTTCCATATTTTTATTTATTAATTTTTATTTATGTGATCCTTTCATGAGGTCAGATTCCAGTAAATAATAAACAGTACAGTAGTTCAGTTGTCGAATACAAACTGCTTGGATGGATATCTTGCATTTAGCAATACACACCCACTTCAATTGTTCCTCTTAGAACAGATTATAAATTTTAATGAATTGAACGCAGCCAGGCTATAAGTAAATAAGTGCATCCGTTGGAACTGATATGTATAAACTCGTTGCTGACAAAGGGCGAAGTCGCGCTGGTGGCTGGTTTAAGTTACATATATTTACACTTGTTATCAGCTGCAATGTGTAAACGAAACATTTGATAGCAGTTTTGATTATAAGACGTACACTTCAACTACTAACAGATGTTGCGCTTTGAAATGAATGAACAGATAAGATAAAACTTCAAGGAAAACATGTCACTGAAACTAAAGCAGTCCAGGGGAACTTTTTGGCAAATAAAAATATATATTTAATATAAAATACACGCATAAGATATTGAGTTCTTTCTAAAATGAAAATTGACTGGCCTGAATTGTGCGGCTGTCAAGTTTATTGAAGCGTCAGAGTAGCATCTAAAAAATTGATATTCAAGACATAGAAATAAGTTTAGTTTATATTTCTATGATTCAAGATGGTGATGTTTTGCTGTGGGCATAATTTTAAAATCTCTTTCCAACTAAATTATGCTTACAGTATCTCGGCTTTCTATTTGCAAAGAAGAAATATAACTTTCAATCTTTAACTGTGTAAACAAGAGCATGCATAAAATTCGTTTCCTTTCCTCTCGTCTTAAATAGCAATTTTAGTTATCTAGTAAGGCTAGGAACTTGAAGAACTCTTCGAATTTACAATGTAAGTGTTGCCGTAGGTACCATATTCCTAAAATTGAAGAGGAACAATTTAAAATCTTCTAAAGCTAAAGTATTGAAATGAGTAATCTCACTAAAACAAATCTTTCGTATATTTATTATCTCAGAATTAATAAACGAAACGGCCTCATTCAGTCATTTTTTAAATAAAGAAGAATAATTCAACAGCGTCGGGAATATTATGTTTATATATCTACATATTTCCACGAGTTTAACGCTCCCTAGAAATACCGTCAATGCAGAATATTCCAAACTAGACAAGACATGGACATAAACTGTTCAATAAGTACATAGTTCGAAAAGAAATCACTCTAAAAGTTGTCAAGGGCAGAGGTCTTACTCTAGTGGAGCATCGAAAATCGATTTCAATCGCGTACACATAAGTACGTATAAACATATTATATACACGTTGTCAAGTTCACGAACATAGGTTTCGTTTTGATTTAATTTGTCACTATGCTCACGACATGTGTCTAATTTTTTCAATAAAACAAAACCTTGAGCACTGAAAACGCTCACAGTTTAGTAAGCAAAGATAAAGCTGTTTTATTGCTAATAAGGTACCTTTGCGGAGGAGACGCATTAAACACCGACACTAAAGGTACTATTATCTAATGCAAATGACTACAGTTTTTGTAACTCCTTAATTTCAGGGTTTATTATTTTATTAAAAGTAGTTCTAACAGTTTAACTTGGCGATCCTCCTTGCCTATTGGAATTGGTCATCAAAACACTTATGTATACTATAGGATATGCACATACATGTTGAACTATAATTAGCCATTTACATAAAACGACCGTTTTTATTTTTTGGTCTGCAACATTTTAACGGCCATTCTCGCACATTTTAATAAGCCTTGAATTTGCAACCGTTGTAAATAAACGCATATACGAAATTTGAGGAAAATCGATCCAGAGATTTTGGGCATTTATCCAGGTGCGACCACCGGGTCACTGGGCGCCAGACGACATACAGACATTGGAAGAAAAAATTTCAATCACGTGTAAATCGATTTTTGTAGAATTTTCAATATTTTTAAATATACTTCTTTACATTTTACTTATGCGGAAACACCAAAAATAAATGTCAGCAATTCTCACCTTAGAATGATACCGGTTCGGCGGAATTGTCGCTACTGTACCTACTCCTTTCGCAAATTAGGCAGTGTAAAAACACTTTGTCGCACTAAGCTGTAATAGCTGAAATATTCACACGACACAACACTGATAAGAACGGGATAAGGCCTTCGTCATGCTTCAGTTTTTTATCATTGCTTGTGGCAAATTATCGATAAAGTTTGTTTTACGGGGCGTTGAAAAATCGGGTGAAGTTCCAACTTACTTTTCGCCCTTCTGCAGGACTATTTCTGTACAAAAACTGAATCACCTCACCAGCCTAGTAAATGTCAACCAGTTCTTTTTGCAAACTTTCCCCTGTGGGAAAATTGTGACAGTTTAACGCACACTCCGTAGAGGAAAATTTCCTGAATCACTTCAAAGGGTGGTAAAATCTCGCATCTAATTTCCGCTGCTGCAGTAAAATTTCCCTCAGCAGGAGGAAAATACCACGGCCTTCACCGCAAACACAAAAGAACACAAAAATTGTATCTGTATCTGGAAAATCCGCAATCTTCGTTCGTATCATCCCCAAGTTGTGATCCACGACTAAGTGATGACGAATTTACCGGGCTGATTCTTAACTTATCACCACCCACAGTCTGTTGAGAAGGAACTGGGACAACTATCACACTTTATAACCGGCAAAATCATAACATTTAAAAAAATAAAATGGGAAAAAGATCACCTGTTATTGCAGGGGCTCTTTCATGCTTTTTAGAGGGCGATAACACGAGAAGAGCGGTCTGATTTTTATGGGAGTACACTCGCAAACCACGCGCAGACACCATCCACATCCTCGCAACTCTGTCGTACTGCTACTGAGGTTCGATCGTACTCTACCAAAGGTTTTTGATGAATGCAACGAACATTGCGAAGCAACGATAGGCCAGCAGCTTCAGTCTGAGCGAAAGCTGCTGGAAACAAGCGTCGGACGCAAATGTATACAAGTCCCGCGTATTTGAGCTGTGTTGCTTATTAAATTTTCGACGCGCACCGACTGCTTTTTTGTTATATTCGAAGATGATTATACCAATAATTTTTAACAGTGTTGGGCGCATACCGAAAAATAATATTTTCAACTGAAAGTTTAGAGCAGTGAAGTACATATACATTCATTCGGGAAAGCGGAAGGAAAATTTATTTTTTTTCCCCTCTTAGTTTTCTCCTTTTTAATTCCATTGCCCTAGTATAATTGAAAGGTGAAAATCTACCATTTCTCTAATAATAGGCAGGTACCATTATTTCAATTTATGAAGACTGAATGAAATTAAATAATGTTTTTATATTAATGTGTTCCCTTCAGCCAATTTTATATTACCGATGGCGGTTTTTGTAATTTCACATGTTTGCCCTATAACTGATAGTTTATTAAGAAGTCTAAAATGTTAACTTTATAACAAAAAATATTCTAAATATGTAAGTTAATTATTATTGCCGGTTGCCAAAAAGTTTAATTTAAGAGCATGGACTGCATTCGAGTCACAAATCCAGCGCACAGAATTGTATTTGTTCCAAACATTCTTTTATTAAAATACTACTAGACCTAATCCTGCTCATCGAATAGGAACCCATCTGCTAACAGCTGACATGTGTAAATAGCGCCAACACCCTTTGCGTTTAATTAGCCGAATAATGGAAATCCCTCCAAGTAGGACCAAATATAGACATACTAATTAGTATATATGAAAAAAATGCTCTCCTTCAATGATTATTTGCAGGTATGTTTACCTTGGCATTTGGTCACGTCGATCGCAAGCAAAGTCGTGCATTTTGGGCTGGGTTGAGTTTGAATATGCGAAGTTGGAGCTAAAAAGACTCAGTTGCATTTCTCCGTGAATCAGCTACTGACAGCTGTGCGGAATTAAAGCTCGGTTATAAATCAAATCCTGCGTGAATCATAAATTAATTATACGGCAAGTCATTACAATCACCTTAATTGGCGGCTTCGCCTCCCGCAAAAAACGATCCAAAACTTTGTTTATAATTCTTGTTTTCTTTTACTTTGAGTAAGATCATAACCTTAGTATTAATTGATCTTGACGGCTCAATGAAAGATATGCACTTGCTCTTAATATTATGCTGATACCCGAAATGACCTCAGTCGAGTCATAATTGTCCCCGCTAAAAAAGGTGATAAATAACACCCCTGAAAAGGCACTAAACGTGACTAAGCGATTGATGGTAAAACGCATAGTTGCAATCATTCTTTTAAAATGATCATTGTGAATCTAGATTACATTGCCACGAAGCGGTGCGGACAAATTTTACAAATACGTTTACAATGATTATTTAAGTTCTAAAATTCAAATATTTATTTTAGCATAAATAGCATTAGACAGAGAACATGTTGAGACCAAATACTTTTAATTGTGATTGACTTCAACTTCTGCATCTGACCAAAGCGTTTCACTTTCAGATTCCCCTTCGTTAGCCACTGCCGGTGATATCTCCACCATGTCGAATGCATGGTCATATTCAACCGGTTGTTCCTCATTTGTAGTCGAATGAGTGTACGAGGAATCGTCCTGTTTAGTAGCATTCCTCGTTGAATGGCCCATGGCACTTAGGCCGGCCAAGGCACGCATGTTCGTTGGATCTAAACTGTATAAACAATATATTAACATTAAGACAAAATTACAAACCATACTTAAGAGCAATCGTATAATTTTCAAGAGCTCCTTCCATGTCTTTCTCATTCATCAAAATTTCACCGATCAAAGAATGAAGCTTGCAATTTGGATGTTTTGTTACTTGCTTTTTCAGTAGGTTGAGCGCACCAACTGTGTCGCCCTCATTCTGAAGGTACTCTACCATTAAAAGAACTGCAGGGTAGTAATATTCATCCATGTCCAACGCCTTTTCTAAAAACGTTGCCACTTTGCTTCGCATTATTGTATCTTTTAGGAAAGTCTGTGCTAGCAGCTGGAAATATTTGCTGAAAACTAGGATTGGCGCTATAACTGGAAAATACACTCACCACCAAGCTCCTTGGAGTTTGTCCGTAATTTTTTGCAGTATGTGCTGCAAGAGATTGTGCTTCCCTATTTCTGTTTATAGCTAAATAACAGTTAACCAAGCCCTTATAAATTTCAAATCTGTATGGAGCTATGGTTTGTGCAGATCTTAAATAGGTCATAGCTTCTCTGTATTTTTTTAACTCTAGAAATATTTTTACTTTAAGGAGGTAGGCTTCCACATTACGAGGGAAAGTATAAATAGCCTTTTGAGCAAAATAAGCAGCTTTTTCATATTTTCCACCTACATAGACATTCTGACCGAGGACGAACCAGTTTTCAGATGTATACTCACTAATAGCCAGTGAAGGCATTGTAAGCTTTTCAAGTTCCTGTAATCTGTTTTTCTTTGTGTACAAAACTGCTAATGCCATTATACCATCAGAAAGTTGAGGCTTTTTCAAATGAGCCGGAATCAAGTACCTTAAAGCAGCATCATAGTTTCCTTGGTAATACAAACACTCCCCTATTAAAACGAGAAGGTGTTCATTATTCCTAATTTTAGATGTCTGGTTAATAAGTTTTAAGGTTTCGACTGCTTGGCTAAATTTTTGATTGTACAAGTTATCGTGCGCTTTTATCCAGTTACTTAGCCAATCCGAGCATTGGGGGGCAAAACTAGCTGAAATTTAACTCTATAAATTTGCCTGCAATTTCACTACATATATGTACTACATACCGTTGACTACCAAAGAATTGACTTCAATACCGCTTACATTCAATTCGAGGAGAGATTTAACCGCCTCTAGAGTGAGAGGACATTCTTTCAGCACATCTTTATAGGCCATTGTAGCTCCATTCGAGTTCCCTTCGTAATGCTGCAATTTTCCAAGCAGTAAGTTGACTTTAGGCACTCTGGACTTGTTGGGAATCGACTGAAGAACAGATATCGCATCCCTAGTCTGGTTTATTTCTTTGAGACATACTGCGATTCTATATTTAGTTTCGCAATCTGAAAACTGATCATATGTATTTTCTACAGTTTGCAAAAGACTTTTCTGTCTAGTTAGTGTTTTTTTCAACTGTAAGGCTTGGCGAAAGTATGATTCTGCTAGACGATATCTGCGCTCGTAAAAATATGAATTTGCTTCAAACATCAGCAGCTGATACTCTTGTTCTGGCGAAAGAATTGAGCGGTCATGCTCATATGCTGTGTGGCAAAAGCTTGCCTGCAGAAAATTATACTTCTACTGAGTTCTGAGTCAAAAATGGTTTGAGACACTTACCAAAGTTATAACGTTTGAGTACAACTCAAAGTCGTAAAGTTTTTTTACATTGGCAAATAAGGTATTTTCCATTTTAAAATTACAGTAATAAATTCAGCGAGTATAAGTTGCGATATTTATATATTTAATTTCACCGCCGGCTAAACTCCCGCAACCACACACTTCAGTAAACAAAAATCATCTGCCTTGTCAAACATGCAAAACTATCACAGCTTTTCCGCAAGACGGCGTTGAGATCGGTAAATTGGTAGCAGTACCACTGACATATAAATATAAGCTGTTTCCCAGGGCTAGTTGGGGCGCCCCAGGTCAAAGAATATGGAACCTTGTTACAAAGAATGTCCACTCTATTTCTGCGACGCAATTTACCCCCACCATGGCCACTTTTCAGAAAAAAAAACAAAAAATTTACCCATAAGTCGAAAAGAGAGCTTGTTCCACTTCCAAATTCTCATTTAAATTGCCTAATAAGCAAGAAGGACGGCAGCAGTCACAAATGCCGACAAACACTATAAAACAAGAGTTCACCTATTACTTTGCGGGCCGGAGGCGAATGCTTTTTCATGTCATTGTGTTGGTGGCGAGCCGGCCGTGCTTTTCAGATAGGAAATGCCGGAATTCGAATGCCTGCCTCACACATTGAAGGGGTTCACATATAAGTTTGTTTACGTTTTTTCATCATAGGTTTTCCTTATGCGGGCCGAAGGCGAATGCTAAATCAAATGCGATTGTATGCCGGCCCGCACCGGTATTCCGTTTGCTTCAAAGGACAGGGTGATTAATTCTGGTTGTGTATTAAGAGAAGTTCTTTATAATTTGTGAAATTACGACTGTGCTTTTTAAAATTATAATATTTTGTGGTGAAATGTATAGTGGCATTAAAACTGATATTTTGAAATAAGAGACCAATTATAAAACAGGTTTACTTTTTTATTTATGAACGTTTTATTTTAGTTTTAAGTGCACGGCAGTCGACACCCTGTAGCTCTGTATCAATTTCTCTAAATTCCTCTGCATTGTTTCTCTCGTTTCCACCACAATGCTTGAGCATGCTATCGACTTCTAGCAAAATCGTGGGGTTGGGAGGAATAACGGTACCAAGGTCACAAAAACTGAAAATCTAAATTGCAGGAGTGAACAGTCTTTGTAACGAAGGTTCCATAGTCTTTGCCCAGGTCGCCCTGGGTTTGCTGTCAAATAGTCATGGAACAGCGAGCAAAAAACCCAGGGCGCCCCAGGTTTGCTGTCAAAATTCTCATGGAACGCTTTCAGTGCACCCTGGGGCGCCCTGGGTCGCCCTGGGGTTTGTCATGGAACAGACCTATTAATACAAAAGAAAGTATATCATATGTATACAATGATAGGAGTCTTCTTAATTGCGATGTTAGCCGGCAAATACCCAAATAAATTAAAGTAGTTAAGGTTAAGCTAAAATTCATATATTAAAGAAAAATACGTGCTAAATTAATAACACAAGTGGAATGTCGCCAGGTTAAACAAAGTAAGTACACATAAGTTTTCGAGTAATTGTTTATTCTACAAAAACGTTGGTGTTTCTTAATATTGAATTATTTTTACTTTACAAAATATTAAAAAATTTTAACAGATAGACTCCTAGTTGGCATTAACGCTTAACAAATTCGAAATTCTGACACAAATAAAGGATCACAAGGTCAACATAAAATCTAGGCACATAATAATCTCCTTGACACTACATTTGATGCGATACATTTAATACGCTTATTTCGAGGTATTTTTTTTATGCAATAATAATGGTATAATGGCAAGTAATATATGCGGTTATTATTATTAACATACCGACGTCTGTTTTCCTTATAATGCATGTTAGTTTCCAAAACACCATTCAATTTTAAGATGTTGGAAATGTATTTATTTGCTACAGCGCTTAAAATTAATGATATTGCTTTTGAAGATTTCGAATTCTCCATTTAGGTATGACATTAAGTCACAAAAAGACGGTACTCCGAAAAGTTTGCAAAGCAAGAACAATTCGTTGCAAAAAATCTCAAGAACTTTTTAGTTATTGCTACTACTTAAAAAAAATTCTTTAAATGCATAATTAAGAACGAATTCTAGATCGTTATTACTTTATCTATATTTTATATTCTCCTTCAAGTCCAGAAGTCTTAATACAAAAGATTGGATTTATGTTACATTAAATATTAATATCAAAATACTTCAAATGCATATAAATATGGTAAAGTTTAAGCTCCAGGCAAAATAAGCAAATGCGTCTTAATTTTATTATTTGTCTACTTTGATTTTATTTTTCTTCAATAGAAGATTTCCAATTGATGAAGAATATTAAATATGAAAACTTAAATCTTTTATATAATAATTTGCGTCTTCATATAACAGTAAGTGTGCACACACGTCACACATTATATATATTATAATATGAAGTTAACATTTGCTTTAATCCACTTGCTTACCAAAATATTATTAATAAAAATAAAATGGCATTGAGTCCAAATTGTATTTAATAGGAGCTTCAATTTCGCATGGATTGCGTTTAATTTAAAGTAAATCAAGGACAGATTAAATAATCTACTAAGTTGCCGTTTGTCAGTGTAAAAGGGGTGTCGTTAATATTTTCTGTCGTGAATTTATATTATTTAATGTTTTGCCATAATTTAAATGCAACAACTGATTTTTAACTCTACCGAACTTATGTAGTACGACTTTTAATAAAAAATTGGTTTTTTCACATACTGACCAAAAAAATAGAACTTAAGGCGTATTTTGCAACATAATTCATATAATGTATACGAAAAATATTTTTCAGCCAAAAAAATGTTGGTCAGGAGAAGAAAATGGGACAGATTGATGCATGCAATAATAACAAAACCAAAAAAACCATTTCACTTCTTGCTAATCTTGAGCCAATGACTCTGTACAGGATCGTGAAATGTCCGATCGCTGCTTTAACAAATTGTCTCTACGGAGTATAGCTCCCATTTCTCAGAAAGTAAATTATATCTTTAAGTCTTACTTTTATGCTGCATAAAAACCACGGCTAATGGACCTTTTGACGGTTTGTAGCTCTAAAAAAACTTGCATCAAAGTGCCCCACCTCTTCTATACTTATTAATATTCGTATAGCCGGTAAGTTTATACTGATACGTACATATCTCAGTAAAACCCGGAAAGTAACGAAAAGGTCATAACCTCCAAAAATGTAAAAGAATATTTAATTATTCCACTCTAAACATATGTATATACTGTTATATAGCTATATTTTAAATTGACTTAATTCGCAGTCTTGATTCTTGTAAAAGTGACATTGAATGAACTAAGGATGTGGGTAATTGAGTAGTCAACAGTTTCCTATTTCTTGTAAAAAAAACATTACATTGATTCCATCTGTTCGGCTAGTTCTAAAATTGGACTCTCACTAAGTGGCTGCATAGGTGGTGACAAAGGATGATTTGAATGCGGCCAGGATGGTGGATATAAAGAAGTCGATGCCTGAAAATTGTTGAAATGTTACTGAAACAAGCTATCCCGTTACGAAATTGTTCAAGAATTTAAAATTTACATAATGTCACGGTCAAAACCCCTGGTCCTTCATGAGGACTAACATAAACTGCCTTGTTCATTACTTAATACTATTGTTTTCTATATTATTCCTTTAAAAAAAATACTCACGAATATTTACGTTCACAGGTGACCAAAAAGCAAAATACAAATGATAGAAGTCTATTTGAAAATCAAAAGTATAAGTAAAATAAACAATTCTTTCTTATAAATATTTCTAGTAAATTACCAAAGTGGAGTAAATCAGAAAAAGCAAAACTTCCAGTGAGATACACACTAATAAAAAAAAAACATCAGCTATCACAATTTAAAAAAAAAAATTAAAGCTGACTGAAATTGCTGCTTTTCAAATTAAAATTTGAGTGACGTTTGGATTTTAATTTCGTTAGTGATCAATTTAAGAAAAACAAATCTTATTATAAGATGTAATAGAATAGCCGCTGTATAGGATAAGAAATGTTATTTTTTTCCAAATCCTCGTCCTCTTATGATTCTATAATCTAATTCAGAAGTTAAACAACGTTAAAAGAGACTTCGAATTTTGAAATCTAGTATTTTTACAAGCAAAGATTGCCCTTTTTCCAAATTCGACGGTTTTATTTTTTGCTTATCTATCTTTTGTCTATGTATATCAAAACCAATTTCTTGCAAGCAAAACTAATTTAAAAGACAACAAAATAACAACATAACAAGCTGCGAAATAAAACTATCCATTCATTAAAAATTTAGAAATGCTATATTTAGGTTTTGTGTTGTAAGAATTAACAATCCAGTAATGGATAATTAATTTATTTGGTATAAAAATAAATCACAACAGGAACTATAAATTATATGTATATTAAATTATTACAGCACAAAAAAATTACTAATAAAATAAATATGATATTTGCAGCACAGTAATGCTTTAGCATAAGAATATTAATTAAAAGATATGCAAACAAATACCGAAGAGAACAATTGTTTTGTTGAAAAATATTCAACTAAAAAATTTCCAGTGGTCTTCACAAATGCTACATACACAGGAATGGTTCATCTTGAAATATCCAAATTAAATCGAATCAGGCTTACCTTTACAAAAAAGGTTTGAAGATTTTCCAATCTTATGCAGTTGCTGATATTTTGAAGACTCATTTTAAGTCGAAAGATTATATGAATAATTGAAACGAGTTTAATTTACATATTGCTCTTTTCGAACTTCTTAATTTCAATATCTTGTTTTGCAAATAAGTGAAGAGGGTAAGGACTGTTACCAGACGGGTGGCGGATAGGAGAACGCCCTCCAGATATATGTAAAGGTAGCTGCGAATACTCACTTCGACGGAGAATAAGCAGTCAGGGACCATTCTGTTTTTGAAATCCAGGAAGCGTGTGACCCATAGTAGACGAGTTGCCCAGGTTAGCAGCGGCCGTTTCTTCTCCACCTGGTAGTAGGTATAAAATGCTAAGGATGGGATCCCCGAAAAATATCCTATATGAATGCACAGGGTACAACAGCGCTGCGTCAACACCGGGTGACACTTCACGGTAGGAGTGGGAAGCCGACAAACACAGGAGTTCCTTCAGAAGCCCCTGTTGGCTGGGTGGGAGTATGAATTGATAAGTGTGGGCCTTTCGTTATTGGAGGCATATTCAAAGAACTCCACCCCGAAGTAATGTCTCCTACACAGTTCCGGGGTGGCGCTCCTGCAGGCGGGAAGCGGAATTTGAACTGGTTAACCTGGCCAGGCCAGGGAGACCGTACATGGGTGGCTTCTGCCAGATTCCAAACTAGTCTGTTCGGATTTGATGTACTTGAGAAGCAGAGAAGACTTTCGATTTGTGATGACCTTGGATTAAATTCAAATGATTTAGGGAGACAACCCGAAAATAAAATTCCTCGGAGTAAAAATATTTTTTATAACCAACATATACATAGTTATTTTTACTGCATCATAAGAAAATGGCGATAACGATAAGTCAACATTATTAGTCTTGTGCACATTAAAACCGAATTCACTGTTAAATGTACTACAAAGTACTGGTTAAATGCCGTTATTATGTCCCAAATAATGTTATAATGTTTATGACACTTAACATATTCAACAGCAAAATTGTGTCGTGTCATTCATTTGATAAATTTATGCAATTTATGCATACAACATTTTAAGAATGGAATTTTAATTATATTGGTTTAGAGAAAACTCGTATCTCAGTAGTAAATTACAGGTCTAAAAATTATAATTACATACTACAAAAACATATCTAAAATTAAACTTTAAAGCTTTTTACATTAACTTATAACAACTAACTTAGTGCTGTGGTTATAAAAATATTGCAAAGATCCAGTCAATGTCAGTTACAAGCTAAAAAAATAATAAAAATATGTATATAAAGTATTCTGTAAAATAAGTATCAAGTTCACGTTTTTTCATTTTTGCTGCTTCTAAGCAATAACTCATTACAGCTAACTTATCTACGGCTAATGAAACTACTGATTAGTTGTTGTAAATACCTGAAAAAGTGAAGAATGGCCAGACCAATTATCCAAAGATATTGGACTTTCACTTATTTGGCAGGATGCCTGCATTGAACCAGGTAAATTGTTCCAACAATCTCCGCTTGTTAAATGTTGATTATGAGATATGGTAGTATTTAGTGCCTGAGAGTTCGATTGTATCGATAAATTTTGCTGTTGTTGGTAATGAATAGATGAAATCGGTGGAGGATTAGCTTGTTGTTGAATGTGCGATGTTTTCATCAACTTTGGGGAACTTGTAGCTGATGTCGTTGGCGAATGGTTGCTTGAATTTGTTGAAGTAATAGAACTTGTAGAATTCCCTTCTACAATTGCTTGAAAAGCCAACAGGTCTTCGGACTCGCTTTCACTAAGCGGGAGTGGTGGTAAAATTTGTGTCTGTTGCGCTATTTTATAACTTTGTTGGCGAAGCATTTGCCTACGGCTCAAGCTATTTTCCAATGCTACTTGTTTTTGAAATATTTGGCGCTTTTGCTGCAGTAGTCGATGTTGCATTAATTGTTGTTGCAATGGAGGCTTTTGCATCTGTTGGACACCAGCAGGGCATTGCACCTGCTCTTTGAATTCGCGCTCATGCTTTCCCATATCATTTTTTATTTGAGCAATAAAAGACATATCGTTGTTCTTCGTAGAAAGATAATCCGTTTGCTTAAGAGAATGATATAAGGGAGTTAAATCCATGGGAGTTTTATTCGGATTTACGTGAAACTGACTGTGTTGAATCTGACGAACAGTCATTTCATCTGGCGGAACATTTGATTGGTACTGAGTTTTTAATTGGGCTGCTTCTTTTTGCAATATGTGCAACTCGAGAACGCCTTTAGCTTTATATGCTTCGGAAAGTCTTTGACTGTTAAAAGCAACATTTGTGTTTAATGGATGCTCTGAATGAGAATGAAGTATGCCCTGGGCGACAAGGCCATCGCTTGCCCGACGTCCTTCTCTGTAATTTGTAAATTTTTTATTACAACACTATTGTAAAATGGGCTAAAAGAATATACCTAAAATCTACTGGCGATCTTGTAATAGCTCTACAACGCTTAGCGCCGTGTTGATGGTGACTGCCTATGGGATTGTGCCTCGAAAATGTACACGGCGACTTTGCAGACATGGACACATAGACGCATGAATGAAGTGCTGACGACCGAATGGCTCTCGCGTCGCCTTCAGTGGGTAGAGCTGTGCTGGAGGCGCATGAAGGAAGACTTCCTGCTATGTCACTATCCGATATATTTAATTCCAAGCTCTCAAATGTTGAAAAATTGCTTCTTGAAGATTCGCAGCTTAAGTTTTGACTTAAGCTTTTCGATGGAAAATTGGTGACAACTCCACTGGATGAGCTACTACTTGCGTAAGAATTCAGTCGTTGTATGGACGCAGGAACTGTGGGAGGTGCTTCATCCATTTCTGAATATTTTTTAAAAAGAAAATTCCATGTGTGTTCTGTTTTTTATTGTTTCTGTGTGTTCAATCAATAAATTTACGTAAATGACACAACAAAAAATCAAAGGAGTGTACTGAAATCTTTAATTTGCAATGAAATGTTACCACCAGTAGCAACTATGAACACTTTGTATGGTGTAAAGTTTTCTTGTGCTTCTCGATCGAAAAATTTAAGACAATTTGAAAAAAAAAAACGTACCGCAATGATCTGTATCACAACCTTCGTCTGTGCTTGAGCTGTATTGTTGGATAACCTGATTAAGACGTGGATGTAAAGTAAAAGTTGTTTCTCCTTCGGTAGCCGGAACAGATGAATACGTTGGCATGGTATTTAAACATTCCTTGTAAGCAGAAGTATTGCGTGAATGATCACTATATAATGCAGGAATACCAAACGTCTCATTTAATGGTTTGAACAAATAGATATATAATTTTGAAGCTGTTTTTCTTACACTAAATTAGGAGATTTATCCTTGGGGCAGCTTATATTATCACCATGCTTTATTTCACATTGAATCCCGTATAGGTGTCCTTGATTAAACTGCACGGCAAGGCGACCACTATCCGGGGGTCGAGCCTATTGGAAGCAAATTTAAAATAATTTTTTTGTGCACTTGAATCAAAATAAAAAACTTGCAGTAAAACTTACATCGGATGTAATCAGCGGCAAAGGACTTTGCTGAAGGGTGTAAAATAACTTGGATGCTTCAGCGGACATTTGAAAGGTGGTAGAGAAATTATTAGGCATATTCGATTTGGAATCAAAACTATTTGAAGACGTTAGACTTCGTGGTTGATTTGTCGTTAATGTGGGACCATTTTCTAGTGTATTTGTTGAAGTAGAGTTCGTATGTCGCGTGGGATCAGATATTGCTGTAGCCTAAACAAAATTAAGTAGTGAAAGTGTGCTTAAAATTTTGTCATAATTACTTGTTGCAGAAGCCTTCGACAATCCTCTGAACTTTGTTTTAAAATCCTTTGGTCTAAACCACATGCGAGTAGTCGATTAGACGGAACACGGTGCGGTATGTCTCGAGATATATATACGTTACTTCCTCTAATACTTGAATGGGGACTTCCTCCGGAAGGATAGTTCGAATCGCGGTCTTTAATAGCTAAAAATGCTGTTGAACTTACTCCAGAGAGTTTACTGCTACTATTACTACCACAATAATTATTACTATTACTGTTATATATTAAGGAACCTCGAAAGTACTGATTACTGCTAATATCACGTGCCACAGTTGAATTTTGCTCTCGTATATTTGTATCACGCAATTGAATTGTAGTTGGCAGTGGTGTTCCAATGATACCATGATCAAAGCTACTTATCATAACACTGCCGCACATAACGCTATTCGGACGATCTCCTACATTAATCGATGTGTGATGGCGTGGGGACACCGGAGGTTCTCTGCTGTATGCCGCTGTTGTAGAGAGCCCAAGCTTTCGCATAGCTTGTTCTGCTATGGTGCTTGGTCGACGTCTTTGATATTCTAACGAAGGGTGCTTACAAACAGATGGAGTAGCCGAATTTCCAACGTGGCATAATCCAGTACTATCTTGAGGCAATGATCGCGTTCTAAGACGATCATGGAGAAGAAGGTAGATTGCTGCAATATGGTCGTAACTATTTTTCTAAAATAACCAGAAAAATTAATTTTAAAAATTTTCGACTATAGTTGTAATATTTATGAAGTTATTTTTCAAACTGGTATAAGTCAACATAACATTTTAACATTTTCTCCAAACTTATACCATTTTCAATTTACGGTTTATTTATTAAAGACATACTCGCAATCTTGATTGCGGAGGAATTCAAATGCATTCGGAACATAAGATGTTGGCACTCCCTTGACGATTGCTAATCTTTGAACATGTTCCAGTTTACTTTCAAATTTCCTACATTCCGAACGAAGTTGAGTTCTTATCACTTAACAGAATATTCAAATTACCTTCAGGCTCTCTCTGGTTTTTTGCGGATCTATTCCGACAAAGTCTGCCATTATTCGAAGAATATCTTCATTGGGCTCCACTGTCGAAGTTCCCCCCGGGTGATTTTGTGTAATTTCAGTAACCACCGGTGCTTCCATTACTTCAGCTAGCATCCACCTATGCCTTTTAATTTGTTCAATAGTATATCGACGGGTAGGGTCCAACACTAACATTTTACGTATCAAATTTTCACAATCTGAAAATTGTAAATATGTTCTATATAGCTATAGACTGCTTTAAACTTAGTTAAATGCAATAAATTTTAATTAAATACTAATTTTTTCCAAGCGAAATATAATACGCATTCTTACCTGATGACATAAAGAAAGGAATTCTAAATCTCCCAGACAAAACTCGATCACGTAAAGACTGTAGGGTCGATCCATCAAAGGGTAACGCTCCACACACTAGGACATATAATACGACTCCAAGCGACTGTATAAAAAAAAATTACATCGTTGTCATCGTCTTGAACAATTACCTGAATGTTAATCCATCAATGAACTATTTTTTTTAACGATTTAACTAATTTTTTTTTTTCAAAACTCAATAACGTATTATATTTATTAAATTTGATTATATTCAGTTAAGATTTATAAGCAGTAGGTAGGTATTAAGAAGAAGCATTGTGGTTATTTTTTTGCGTTTTGAGAAGATAATTCATAATTAAATTTTAGAAAAAACATTTGTTTTATTTTATATTAATGTGAATACGGTCGCCAATGATCTGATTTGCATAGGATGTTGATATGATCACTCTGAATAAAATAAACTTTACTAACAAATTCATCCATTGCTTTTTTAGTCCCATCAGTTCTTAACAAATTTAGTGGTCCGCGAACATGTTAATGACGACATCCGTAACATTTGCACCAAATTCACAGTGCTCGAACCAAGGTAATTCTCGCTTCCTTTATGCATAGAAGACACAGGGGGAACTCAAAGTTTTCCGACTGGCAATCAATCTTTACCTGCAGTGCTTATAGTAAAAAAAGTGTTCACCTACTATGATCGAGATGTCCTATCTTAACCTACAGAATATTAGTTTATTGATCTATGCGATACTACCACCTAGGTTAAAATGGACGTTATATTTTGCAAATTCCAATTTTCCTTCGTAAGAGCTTATTAACGCTTTTTTAATGTTTGTTCAAAAAACAACATTTTTTGAAGTTTAATTACTGTACAGGATATTTTATCATTGTTTTAAATTTAATAAATTAAATATATATGTACAAAGCAAGAGCTACTTACCCAAATATCAATTTCAGGACCAGTGTATTTTTTTCCCTCAAAAACTTCAGGTGCAGCATATGGAGGGGAGCCGCACCACGTAGCGAGCAATTCGCCCCTCTTATACATATTCGAAAAACCGAAATCCGCAATTTTTATGTTCATATTAGAATCCAATAGCAAATTTTCCGCCTGCAAATTGCAAAGCACTTAAAGTGAAAACATTGAATATTTTAATTTATATATTAAATCATTTATTCGGTTTTTGAGACAATTGTCTCATTATTAATTTTAAATTAAAGAAAGTTTTTGGTCTTTTTGGTTTTCTGGGGTGAGTAATCGATCTTGCTGGGTTTCATCTCTAAAAAAAACTCGTTTTCTGCAAACTTTCAGGAGCGGATTGTCAAATTTTAAAGTTTATGCGATTTCCATCTAAATTACTTGAGAATTTTCGGGGTCGCTAGTTCCAAATCGACTATGATTTACGAATTCAAGATGGGGGAATATCAAGTTTTAAAGCTTATGCAATTTTTTACCAAAATTCGTTCAGGATTTACAAATTCAAGATTTACAGCTTATGCGATTTTCATCAAAATTGGTACTTGATGATTTTCGAGATGGCGGACTGTCAAATGTTAGCTTAGTAGGTATGCAGTTCACAATTCTGTGTATCCGAGCTAGTTCGGTCATCTAAGTACTATTATGTAAACAACAATTGCAAATTCACTACACTTTGGAGATACTAGAGTGTTAAACAAATTAATAGTTTTGCCAAATCATATTGTGAAACAATAGACATAAAATTGAAATTATTGTTATCTAGAAAACTTACCTTTAAATCCCGATGAACAATCCCTCTATTATGGCAGTATTCCACGGCAGATAAAATTTGCCAAAACTTAAAACGTGCTACTCGCTCTGACATGCGGCCACATTTGGCGATATAATCTTTTAAGAAATTTTCTTGTTATGTAATTATCCTTAAGCAACAGCAAAAGTCTCACCAAAAATTTCACCTTGACTAGCATACTCGGATACAATGTATATCATATTTTTTGTTTCCATTACCTAAAACAATAAAAATTTTAACTTTTTTCATTGAGTATATTTTATACAAATTTTTCTAATAAATTGCGTCTGAAATAAGTAAAGTTATTTTTAGTGCGAAATACAAGCCATATTTTCGACTTTATTTTCATATAATGAATTTCACTTGATTTCACGTAATGGTTGCATGTAACGTTCTTGATTTGTTGCTCAACAATATTAAACCCAATCCTTTACTTATCCCTAAATTATTAACGCGCATTTTGAATTCACGTTTAACGTTGATTTTAATAAATGTTCCAAATTCAAGAAAGTCCTTAAAAGATATGTTCTATTTTACCTGATATAGTTTTATAATATGCGGGTGATCTAATCGTTTCATAATGTCAACCTCCCGATATACTTTCTGGAGATTGCTAGCATCTAGTTGAGATTTATCAATAATTTTAATAGCGACCTGGAAAAAATATTAAACACATTTGAGTTACGATATCACCTGGATTTTTAGCACTAATAATATCTCGTCAAAAACAAAATGTACCCAGTTCTCTTTTGCTTAATTAAATCATAAAAATTTATTGAAATATAAAATAGTGAATGAAACGACACTACAGCCAAAACAGTTGTGAAGTTTCTGGAAGGATGGAATGATATAAAATCATTTGTACATTAATAAATATTAGGTGTAGGATCCTGTAGATATTTTATATTAAGTTCATCTCAGCTATTCATTATTGTTAGGTAATCATATGTATAAAAATTGGGATCTTCTAATTTTAAGTTAATACAAATGTACACGTGAGTAAATGACCTTTTTGAGCTCACTAGTTCAAAACTCACCTCATTTTTAGTTATTCTATGACGAGCTAACTTCACCACTGCAAAATTTCCTTTCCCTATCGTCCTCTCGATGTCATAGAAGCCAACGCGAATAGGTCCTTTATTTTTGACGCCACCGTTGTTAGAAACCGAAGATCCGCTTATGCATCCATTAGCTACTGGTCGTGGTGTCGTTGTCACGCTACTACTGGCCATCACGATGGAGTTTCCATTTAGCAATGGCCCATTTGGTCCATTTACGGTCACGCAGGCGACGTGCGGTAAGCCCGTGGCAGCCGGCAGGTTTGCGGATCCTGATGAAACAGAAGAGTTGGTGCCGGTAGCCCTCGCCACACCATTGCATTGAGGTACTGAGGTCACTACCGCGCCATGGGGCCCATTGAGTGCTGTACTTTCTCGGTCAGTCATGTTTTTAGTTATATACTAATAATCACTCCAGATATGCGTTCTTAGATTCACTTATCAGTTTGAAATCCTTGATAATTCTTATTACAGGCCATTACAGTAGATAAATTAATCGTGCAACATTTACATTTCCTATGTACACTGATTCAGATTTCCTCTCCATAAAGATTCATTAAACGACTAAAAAAAAAAACCATTTATTGAAAAGTTATACTAAAGTGATTTTATTTAATTAATTTATATAGGTCTTAAATTCTGGCGCTACTTCTAATATGTAGTGATATAGAATTCTCAAAATTTCAGGTTTTTCCATGTAAATGGGTACATTGAAGTTTTCGGGATCTCTGAATTATAAAATTATATCTAATTGTGCGGCATTCGTAGCGAAATCGAATTACATAAGATAAATCAAATGATTATGAAGTAGATAAAAAGCAATATGTAGAAGAAACTTGTAGCAGACAAAAATTCTATTCCTTTTTAGTATTATTATCAACGTAAGATTCAACAAAGAAATTATAAGAAGAGTACAATGAAATGCTAATTTACGTTCTCAATGAGTTGTGCGTTCAATGATTACACGCACTTTTTACAAAATGTTTTATAAATATTGCGATGCACACAATGCATTTTTAAAGTTTTCCGCTCATATTTCAAATCGCTTGGAATGTAATAAAAACTTATGGCACACGCCGAAATCAAAACTGTTTACATGCTTACAATTTAAATAAATCTTACCGGAAATTTCGCGAACAATGATAAACGTGACTTATTAATATATTCTGATAGGTATTTAAAGACCATTCACTGTAAAGTGTTAAGTACTTAAAGCAGAATATTCGTGTTGTCTTGCCAATCTACATATAGCTATAAAGCTATAAATCCATAATGAATTTTAACGTAAGATATTATATTCTGGTCGCAGGTAAATTTTCTCAAATTCTAAAAACAAGTAACAGCAACATAACCCAATTTGTTTAATTATAGTTTTAGTCCCAGCTGCTATTGCTAATGACCTCGAAAAAACGCTGCCATCTATAACTGCTGCTAGTAACGACCTAATAGATGAAATTGTCACCGTTCTATCCGGACTAGTGGAAGACCTGCAATGCACACCTCTCAAACCGATTATTGGCCTAGCAAGTGAATTAGTGGACTTAGTACAGAATTTAGCAGGCGATGTCTTACTTTCACCCAGTTATTTGGTGGGGCAGATTATCAATCTAATACAGAGCTTAGTAGATGTAACTTCTTTAGGGGAAATTCTAGATCTGGTCACCAATTTAGCAACATTAGTCAGCAGCGACGCATTGGGATTAGTAAATAGGTTGCTTAAAGCCCTGCTTCCAATTATTAAAAATTTATCTTGCGCTAAATTGGCTCCAATTGAACCTTTGTTAGTAACTTTATTGAAACCTGTAGAAGATGTAGTTGCTCCGGCTACAGATGTTTTGAATAATTTGACAGGCGCGCTTTTAGATAATTTAACTGATATAATTTCAACGACCGTAGGTCAGCTCTCAGGTGTTATAAGTAGCTTATTATGTAAACCATTGAAAGCAGTAACAGTAATTGCAAATGATCTTGTAGCTTTAGTAGGAGGAATAATTTGTGAGTCTGGTCTCTCTCCTGATAAGTTAATTGCTAACATCCTAGAAGTAGTACAAAACACAGGCAACCTTGAAATAAGTAATCTTGAGCTTGTTTTAACAAATTTACTTAATTCTTTGGGTTGCAAAACCTTAAACCCAATATCTGGGCTGGTAACTGACTTATTAGGCATTGTGAAGAATCTGTCGTGTAAAAAACTGGAGCCATTGCTGAATGGAGTAGTAAATAATAACATTGTGGATTCTCTTGCTCAAGGAGTTGTATCAACTACAAATGGAATTCTCGGACAATTAGGAGGGGTTGTGGCTAATTTGTTATGTGCGCCTTTAAAATCGATTACCGATTTAACGGCAGATATTCTGAAAATCGCCAGTACTCTTATTTGCGAAACCCTAACGACTGTCACAGATATTACTTCTGAACTCATTGGCTTAATTACTAATTTATCTCTTAGTCCGGTAGACTCTTTATCCCACATAACGTTTAAAGTCACAAGATTTCTAAAAAAAGGAGGTTGCGTGACGCTGCAACCCTTAGACTACTTTATACAAAACTTACTTCAATTTATAGGCAATTTATCATGTGAAAAGCTTAGTTCATTAAAAGCATTATTGGAACAGATTAGTAGTAAAAAAGTGTTACCAATAGCCGCAGGTTACTTAAATGATGATATTCTTAATTTAAAGAAAAATATTGGGAAGCAAATTTTGACTTTACAATGTGAGCTATTGTGTGAACCTGCTTCTTCCATCTTGCAATATATAGATGATTTCATATTTTTAGTAGATAACTTGTATTGCGAATCTTGTCAGAATATTGAAGACATGATCTCGGAGTTTATTAAAGTAATTATTAATTTATCGAAAGACCCTTTAGAATGCATTGAAGACTTAACCGACAGAATACTAATTCTTCTAAAAACATTTAAATGCAGTACCTTAAGTCCAGTCGAACTGTTAACGGGGAAACTTTTGAGTTTAATTGGAAAATTGTCTTGTAAGAAACTTGCTTCAATAAATTGTTTATTAGCGGCAAGCAATCGTGTACAAAAAATAAGCTTGACCTAAAACATAATGTAATAGCTAAATAAACTATATAAAAAATGTCGATAATTTATTACTTATAGATTTAGGTTCAACTTAATATTGTTATATTGAATTGCAATTTTGATAATAATAAATTACCATGTATGTAATAAGTTATGCCTAAAGTTTTTTTTTTTTGCGTTTAATTTTGTCTGTCCTTCCTGAGTGCAATATTGAAACAAATATATTGACGTAACCTTTTTTCAAAAAAAAATTTAATTTAGTCTTAATTTAAAAAAGAACTATATTTGATGAAATCGAATATATTGTAGAAATATAAAAACATTTTAATACTTTTTTTTTGGCTAGGGAAAAATTGTCTAAAATGATGAGATATGTATACATACATATGTATATAAACTCGAGGTCCAAATGATAAGTATTCAATTTTGAACTAGTATACTTTGGCAAACGAATACCACCCTCAAAAAAAAAAACGGAAGGAAAGTATCATGTGTTTTTGGTCGCTTTTAGATTAAACTGAATCATTAAAATAAAATAAAATGAAAACAAATACTTTCTTAAGGTTTACTACTCCGAATAAAGATAATAGCATTTTTTTTCATTATGGTTGAGCGTGAACTCACGACTAAGTGTGGTCACATATTATTTAATAATAAAGATAAGCGTAGAGTATATATTGGTAGACCATGCACATCTGCTTAGCAAAATGGAACTTTTCCAAGTATCGATTGTTATTTTTTTCGCAGGTAAGATTCGGTTTTTATTTTGGTTTCATATATAGGATTTTCAAATTTTCTAGCATTCTTGGAAGCCTTTTATTGGGTAATGGCCCTACCTAACCCTGAAGCCTTTGCAGAGCCCGGTGCAGGAGGTATGCTTGCAGGTTAGCTTCGGACCAAAGAAATAAAATTACTGAATAAATATATAGGCAAATTGATTTTGCGTTTTATTTCTTGCTGCAAATATACCTACTCATTTTATAACCTTTTTCTTGACTTATATTGTTTAAATTAGATGCTTTACAAAAATCTTGGCAAAATAGGATGGCTTAAAACTTTTGATTTTTTACATTTATGATAAAATATTTTATGTCAAAAAGCAGAAACACTTGATTCAAGTTTGAGAAGATTAGTTTTCCTGATTTAATAGAATTGATATAAATGGATGTACATACATACGCATGTGCGAGCTAGGTGTTACTTAAATATGTGACGTGAATAAAATGCGAATGCGACGGGTTCGATTCCCGTAGACTGAGGGAATTTTTCGCTCGTCTGTCCGCGATTTTCTCCGTAATTACTAAACGGATTTTCTTTAGGTTTTCATCATTGATTTATAAATTGATTCACGAAGATGTATATTAATGAATGTTTTGTTCAAATTGACGATGACGATTGGTGCAGTTGCAAAAAAAACAATCGTCAGTGAGGTAATCTTCGCGCGCGCTGCGTAAACTACATATGTACATTGTTGGCATACCGGGCAACACTGGGGCGGGAAAGCTGATTACAGTCATGTGCATAAATTGAAAGCCAACTTCGATTTTTCATTATCAATTGAGTTGAGTGGTTGTATCTTGAAAAGTCAGAAATTCGTGACAGCGAAGCTACAGCCTTATAAAGAACAATTTTATAAACTTCATATAGTATTTTACCAAAGAATGTTATTATCCACTCTTCTTTTACTGATGATACCTAATTCTATTAAAAAGTGCGACAAAATTTGTGTGTAGCAAATTCAAATTATTCGAGAATTACTCAAGGAATACTATCACATGCCATAGTCGTTAAATATAATAGCTAAATTACCCGTTAGTCATTGATGATGTTCAAAACATGTACTCCAGTGGCATTAAACTTTTGTCCACCTCTTTATTGAGTAATTTGATCTTAGCTTTAAACTTATGTACTTATAATCTATGAAATTGACGTTTAACATTATGCAAACGTAGCTTAATATAAGAAGTTGATGCAACCATGTTTTCATTTTAAACGACACTAATTGTTTTTTTTTTAATATTTCGATAGATACGAATTGAGATCTCCGTACGAAACATCGACTTGCAAAATTTCATGCGAATTGATCTCAAAAGTTAGGCTATTACAGACGGACATGACGAATTTGTAAGGGTTCCATGTTTGACTACGGCGTCCTAAAAATGGCAAAATGTAACAAGTGTATGCCAATTACTTAATGACCCTACTTCCCACAAGGCCCTACTTGTAGAGATGTTTTTCTATATATTTTTTAAATCAAACCATTTTTTGACATAGTTTATTTGAAATATTTTCTATTTACGTTTCGCAGTAATTACTACAAAGAATGAAAATTGCAACTGAATTACACAGGTGGGATTAGTCCGGTTTAATCAATCGTGACTCCTCACAAGCTTCCCGGTGTTTTCAGTCATCATTCGATGGGTTAGATAACGCGAGCTTCTTTATGTTTGAAAAGCAGCACTGTTAGCAAAACCGCGGTGCACGACCCAACCGATTAACATCTAAACAAATACGCCCGGAAGATGTGATAAGCAAAACTGCAAACTATAAAATTAATTACTAAAATAGCTGCGCTCGCCACTGGCCCAAAACCGACGGCTGGGTTAACCTATCGAGACTGATCCCAGGTGCATACACCGAGCAAAGTTCTCTCCTCCGAGCGTTGACGCGCGACTCCTCCGCACACTCCCACTGACACACTGCCGTAACGATATTTTACACGAAAGCTTGGCGTTCAGGTGTGTTGCTACTCAACCAAACTTTTTGTTGAAGCGATTTTCCCAATAACGTTATGGAGAAAAATCCTAGAACAATGAACGAACTTTTCGGAACTGTGGCAGCGAACGACACCAATCGCGTTTAAGCTCAGTCACGACCGCAAGAAGTGTTCTATTTTCGCGCTGAGGACGGTGGTTGCTCGCTCAAATTTTAAAACCGAGCAGGAAATTCCTCGTAGGACTCGCAAACAACCGGGTTGCTATGGAAAACACGATTTCCGCTGGTAGTATGAAAATCACACACTATTTAACGTAGAAACAGGCCGGCGCAGAATCTGAGAAAGGCTGTGTATTTCTGACTTTCAACAGTATTAAACCTTAAGTTACCCTTTAAAGTTAAAATTATCTGGCACCGCCGAGTAGAACACTTAAAAGATTCTAAAATTACGTGGCCGCCTTCAAATATTTGAAAAATAATCTTCCTCTCACAGGCCCCGAAAACATGTCAGGCCGGAATGACGTACATCGGCAGCCAGATTTAATCCAGGAACATGAGCAGCAACATTAGTCCGGGGGGGTGGACGCTCGTCGTGTGACGGACTTGTGATGCAGGAAAATCGAACTTTAATGCATGCTTCTCCTACGTAAATCCTATTGACGTCATTATACCCATAAAGCTTTCACCCTGCCCCTTCAAGTGTTTAGAAACTTTAGGCACGGCAAGCGCTGGGAGGAATCGTGAAATCGGGTATTTAAAAAAACAAGATTTTACGACTCGTCGAGTTGAGAGCCCTCGGTCCTACACGCAAAGTTCTTGAACGGAAACAAGGGAACTAACGACATTTATTTCTTCACACTATTTGTTCGTTTTCACAAATAAGAAGAGCACATTAACATGCACTTGATTTATTTTAATATTTAAACGTAGTAAAGTAGACAAACCACTCAAATCGCCAATCCCACATCGCAAATGCATTAAAAAACTCTCTTTCGACATACAGTCCTTCAAAACTTCTAATACTATGCAAGCAGCAAAATTGATAACAAAACATTCAGCAATTCAGAAGCACAAAGCTCAGGTCTGACGTTTCGTCGGTGCACCAGTGAGCTTTGCATATAGTAGGGTATTTGTAATATTATGTGCGATGTCAGTAATTTGTTAAATTATCAATTTCGTTCATTATAATCCAAATTTAAATGCATTAAGCTATCCAAGTAAAATCGCTTTACAACACTACTTTTGCACGCCTAAACCTCTAATCATTTAAAAAGTTATAAGCTAAAAGCACTTTGTGATTCGTTGCCAACGTTGCAGTGCAAAAATAGAAAAATTTTGTTTTTCATAGTAGCCTGAGTGGTTGTCGAAGCCGAATTTCTCAAGTCATCAAGTCATGGCCGAGGTAGATGTTATTATTCCTGAGAAGGTTTGAATTGTTTTTATTCTTCATTTACTTAATTCAAAAATTCGGTGAATTCTTTCGTGTTTGTTATTCTCTTGATAGGATGAAGTTATTGATTTCAAGCAGACGAAAGACGCCACTCATTGTTCTTTGGAAGACCTGGATCTGGATGATTTGTATGTGAAATACAAGGTACATAATTCGTAATTCGACGGCAAAATGTTCTAGAGTAAATCTTACTTTTAGAAGCTGCAAAAAACCCTCGAGTTCTTAGAGGTCCAGGAGGAGTACATTAAAGATGAGCAACGGAACCTGAAAAAGGAGTATCTGCATGCCCAGGAGGAGGTAAAACGCATACAGTCGGTGCCTCTAGTTATAGGACAGTTCCTCGAAGCTGTTGATCAAAATACGGGCATTGTTGGTTCTACAACGGGATCTAATTACTACGTTCGCATTTTGTCTACAATTGACCGAGAGCTGTTGAAGCCATCTGCATCAGTGGCACTGCATAAGCATAGTAACGCCTTAGTTGATGTGCTCCCACCGGAGGCAGATAGCTCAATTTCAATGTTGCAGCCTGACGAAAAGCCAGATGTTAGCTACGCGGATATCGGGGGTATGGACATGCAAAAACAAGAGATTCGGGAGGCTGTGGAGTTGCCATTGACACACTTTGAACTTTACAAGCAAATTGGCATAGATCCCCCGAGAGGTGTGCTTATGTATGGTCCACCTGGGTGCGGAAAAACAATGCTAGCTAAAGCTGTCGCCCATCATACAACAGCAGCATTCATCCGGGTCGTGGGATCAGAGTTTGTTCAAAAATATTTGGGAGAAGGGCCGCGAATGGTGCGGGATGTTTTTAGACTGGCCAAAGAAAATGCCCCCGCAATTATTTTCATCGATGAAATTGACGCAATAGCTACAAAGCGATTTGATGCACAAACAGGTGCTGACAGAGAAGTACAGCGCATATTGCTGGAGCTTCTAAATCAAATGGATGGTTTTGATCAAACAACCAATGTTAAAGTCATAATGGCAACTAACCGTGCAGATACCTTAGATCCAGCGCTGCTTAGACCGGGTCGTTTGGATAGGAAAATTGAGTTCCCCCTTCCTGATAGAAGACAAAAACGTTTAATTTTCTCAACGATTACATCTAAAATGAATTTGAGCGAGGACGTGGATTTGGAAGATTTTGTTGCTCGACCAGACAGAATTTCTGGAGCCGATATTAATGCAATTTGTCAAGAAGCAGGCATGCACGCTGTGCGAGAAAACAGGTACATAGTTTTGGCCAAAGATTTCGAAAAGGGTTACAAGAATAACATCAAGAAGGATGAACAAGAACATGAGTTCTACAAATAATTTCTACAGTCAAAAAAATTGTTTCGAGATGCAGTACATTTCTTATAAGTCCTAATTGGAAGATGATTAAAATACATATTCGTACATGTGCATTTATTAATAACCAGGAATTACTCTACCCTTCTTTGAAAGCCGTTTCAGTTTCTTCACCTTCTTATCTTTTATTCTCTTATTAAGATTTTCCTGTCGTTTCTGCTGACTTTTAGCGATACTTTGTTCCACTTTCTCCTTGCGTTCGGCCCACTTCTTCTTTGATGATTTTTTAAAATCTTTTTTCTTTTTTACGGCTCTAAGTAGTAGGTTTGGATCATCCTTAACTTTTTTACCTTCTGTTTTATCAAAAGCTTTTTTCCATGCTAATTGTTTTTTAATTTCTAAAGCCTTTTCGTTTTCACCCTTTTCTACCAATTGTGAAATTGTGGCCTTTTGCTCCTTGATCGACTTTAACAAGTCCACCGGATTTTTCATAACCCTGTCTTTTTTGGTTTTTCTATTTTTCCCTCCGGGATGTGAAGCGAAGTCGAATTTAGAAAAAACGATTTTACCTTCTTCGTTAAAAATCGGGTCTAGACGTTTTGTCTCTTGATCTGTGAATGAATCACAATTTTCTGCTTTTACCTCATTTTTAATACACTCAACGTTCTTGAATTTTGAAGCCAATTTCTTCTGCGCGTTTTGATTTTTTATGTCGCGCTTTTTTATGGCCCTGTTCGAGATCTTTGGTTTTTTTGACCTCATTTTGTTTATAATAACGATCTCCCTTTCGCGTGCTTCATTATCCTGAGCCTTTGACTTCGCGATATGTTTGATTGAGGATTCTGCGTTGTTTTTAGTTCTTGTTAGATAGAGGTCCATGCAGTCATCTATAAATAAAACCACCAAAACAAATTACTCGTGAATTCCACTTTGCAAAACATAAACAGACCTTGCACTGAATCAGGAACGTCAAATGAAATCAGTAAATCAGATATAAATTCATTTTCTTTCTCCAATGATATTTTGGTTCGCTTTTTATCAAATGCGTATGGCACTGGCACATCTTCCATTATATTCTTTATTTTGAACTGCAATCGTAGTTAATTCCTTTGTAGTGCACGTGGTATCGCTTCAATTGACGTTTAAAGTGACATTGTTTTGATCGCTACCATTTGAGAAGCTTTTAGGGTGTGTTCTGGAGGTCGGCTAGGAATTAAATTAAAGCTTTTTTTTTATACATATTTTGAGCGGCAAAATGTAGGGATTTTTTAAAAGCTTCTTGGTAAAACTATTTCCTCAACTGGCTTTAAATCAGAAAAAAAATATCGAAAATGTCAAATTTCTATTAATAAAAATTTATTTACATTTTACAGCATAAAGTATATTAAGATAACCAGGAAAAAAGTGAAGTGACGAACAAAAGCAGCGGTTGTGAGGTGTTAGATGTAATTACAATTGACGCCTGTTCTGTGTTGCATTTGAATTCGGAATTTTAACGCGCGCTACACTGAGTTTCAAGATGGCGGTTGACTAGTTGTCAACAATTAGATAAGTCAGTGTTTTACGCAGCATCCGGTTCGCCACTCCACTTCTCGTTTCCAGGAGGCTCTGAAGTAAAAAATGTTAAAACTTATTTTTCTATATAGAGTTCCATTGTAATTATATACAGAAGCAGTACATTAAATAAACGAGTGTGTGTGACTCAATTAGTTCGGGTCATCTAAATATCAGCTATCGTCGAGAAATTCACTTAGCGTCTGGGCGTGGGTGAGTGTAGTCCAAAGTGGTGATCGGGTTCCAGTAATTTTGTAGGATTCACTCTGTTTGCCCTCCTTATTTTGATTTTGACTCGTTTTTAATTTCAGATTGCATCTTCCGACCGGGAAATTACCAGCAACGGGGCCTCTATTTAAAGATATCGCCTTAGCTGGGAGCGATGTCATGCTAATTCTCGTTTTCACCGATTTTAAGGTAAGTGATCTTGATGTTGACGCTTTATGCTAGCTAGAATTGAGGTCCCTAAAGTTTTGGGGGTCTATTGGTGATTCCGGGCTTAATATGTCAGTTTGCGTTTGCTCTGCGTCGCTCCGTTCTTCAATCACAGTGTCGAGCTCTAGTGAGGGAAATCCACGACTTAGGCTTCGCTCAGGACGTAAACTGATAGCTCTCGTCGATCTGCTATCTACAAGATTTCAAATGTAATAAAATTAGCTTAAGAATAATTGTGTTCAAGCGATAATCTTTAAAAAAGTTATGCAGGCTATGTAATTTGTTGGTTGCGCTCGACTGGTCTTAATTTTTCCTAGACTAGGCACCTCTTGCGACTGCATTTTCTAAAGGGAACATTTCAAGATTTAATGACTACGCTCTACGTTGTTATGTTTTATTATTGGTTTGAATCTCACTACACTATTAGAATAATAGATATTATTTAAATTATATTTAATGTATGCATAGCTCAATATTTAATGATTGCTAAATTGACTCTTATGCGCCAAACTTACTTTCTTCTATTCAGTAACATTGTAAATCTTCCCACTAACCATAAAGAAATTAGTTGCAAGCTCCTAAAAGACTATTAACAACCACTAATTTTTTGAGAAGTGCATTTTTGGAAATTTCAATAAAGTACGTTTTAAATTGAAACCGTTTTTTCAGAACAAATTATATTTTCAAATCAGTTCGCATTTGTAGATAAGTTGTTTATATACATTAAAGTGAAATTCTGCATAAAAATACTTTAAATATATTTCGGCTAAATTAGTACTTTCTGCTATAGCTATACTATATTATTTAAGGGCTATTTCTTTCTTTCTTTGAATTATCGCTAGCCAGAAAGAAGAGGTCGATTTCAATGTGGTTAATAATATTTTTATATAAGGGAATGTAATGCTGAATTCTCCACCACCTTGAGCGATTCACTTCATTTTCGAACTGTAGTCCTGAAGAATGTATTAGCCAAGTTTAATCTAAATCGATTAAGAAATATACTGTGCATATGGAAATAAATTAAAATATATTTATAGCCAGGAGAAAAATTCCCCTCCCCGAATGGTCGAACTATTCAATATGTTTGAATTTAGCACAAAAATTATAAATAAATAAAGATAACATTAAAATTATAAATAAACGTAATAAATATACAGGTCTACCATTTCCTTAAATTTATATATGTATGTATGTCATGTTGGAAAATACGGCGTATTAATTATGTGTGCATATTTAAATGTCATATATGTATCTATAATATAGTATAGAAGGTTTTAATTCGCAAGGTGTAAAATGGCTGTAATTAACAATAATCGGGGATTCGGAAAGTATTAAAAAATATTTTATTTGTTGCCTCTTTCGAAAGAAATGACTCACTGAGCCTATGAATAGGACTAAATCTGACCAGGCTAACAGCATGGTCCTGCATGTCGTAATTCCTCCTTCGATCTCGCTCGCGCGCTAGCTTCGCTCGTCTTCTTAAACAGCATATGACGAGTAGTGCCAACAACGGGAAGCCCAGTATACATGAAACTATGGGTATCACAATTGATTCCGGTGAAACTGAAAATAAAAGTTGTTTAAGTAAACAATATTATTATTTTTTAAACAATATTAAACCACCCAGAATGGCTAATGGAAATGCGGGGGTTGCAAAAAAGAATTTGTGCAGTGCATTTCGTTAGCTGAGTTGTTATTGTTGAAATTAAGAATTAATGTATGTATGTCTCTTCTTAGTTACTTACCCGTGGGGTAAATTATTATTGTTGGTCGTTTACTATTCATAATTATTGTAGTTGTTCGAGTAGACAACGAAGATATTGTCGTTACTTTTCGTGGCGTTACAGCAGTTCCGATCGAAGTTTGTGTTATTCTTGGCTGCGTATTACCATTTTTGGATGGTAAAACTGAAGATGGAAACGCTGATGCCGATAAGATTGTGGAATTTATCAGTGGTACCATTTGTGTTGTTAAATTTACAAATGAGGACTTGTTTGCTATATTTATTAAATTTGTGTTCAATTCGGCAGCATCAGCAGCGATTGATAACATTGCCGCTGTCATAATGACTGCTATTAGAACCACTTGTTTAACGATTTGAAATATGTTGACTTTGCTTCGTTAGCAAAAAACTGGATGAGCAATATGTTTTATCAAGTGTAGTCGTACGTGTACATGCTGTTTGTGAATTTTATTATGCGATCTGAAAGGAGACAAAACAAAAGCATCTTAGAACTTTAAATATTTCGAATTTTTTTTTTTAGTTTCCTTAATGGCCATTTCTTGTAGTATTATTTTTCGAAATATTTTGCCTTAGCATTATCAAAATACGCAATGGATACAAGTTTACGCTTACCGGATGTTGTGTAGACATAATGTTCAATATGTTTAATAAAGTGAAATAAAAACTTCAAACCATTTGGACCAATTTAAAATTATTTTTCAATAATTTATTAAGGATTTGTGGGAAATAGACACCCAAAATTTTCTAATTTCTGTAGTAGATCATGAACTTATGGCAACTGTTGGTATTTTAGTACCAGGACAGTTAGGTACTACCGTCGGTAGAAAACCATTATCTTTACAAAATAAATTGTACCAATAACATCAACAACTCGTTTTTGTTTGCTTGGTTTCCCGGTTCTTTTATCCCTAAAATTATATCATACCTTATCTAGTTTTCGTGGTTTAGGACTTTACGTTCTTATTAAATCGGTAGATTTTATTCCAAATTTATTTCAATTCAATTCAAATTTATTTCAATTTAACCTTAAAAGTATATACAATAAGAATTATACAATTTAGTGCTAATATCCAAAATTCATTCAACTATATTATTGCTAGGTTTTGTATTAACAGATTCATATTTAAACAAAACTATAGCTGTTAGGGATACAAATTTTAAGATTCGATTGTTTCTTTTTTAACGTTTGATTTGGTGATAAATTTTTTGAATGTTCCTGCTTTGCATGATATAGCATTTTTATTTGTAAGGAACAGAATATGAACAATATAAAGCATGTTTCATTACAATGCATTACCAAAATATTTAGCCTAGTTGTAGCACTAAATCTGGCTTGGTGCAGCATAAACACGAAGACTGTGACTTAAACGTGATTTATTTCCAAGGGCTGCTTTATGCACTTTAATACTATTTATCTAGGAACAATAGTGCACATAACACATTTTAAAAATATCGAATTTACTGCAGAAAAACTTACCTTTAACCACTATAACCCATTGCTAGTGCCTATATAAAATTTTTAGCTGTCGCACTTTGTCTCGAATATAATATTAAAAAATTCAAACATATTAATGACATTCTAGAAATCAATTTTAATTACTGGAAATTAAAAATTAGTACCTAATTATTCAGTGTTTTTTTTCTCTAAAGCCGAAGTCCTAAAAACAATAAGGCATTAAACTTAAATTGTATCAAAGAAAAATTTTGCTTATTCAATATAATGGGAATATATTTCATTTTATTATTTACTTTAAAATTTTTATTACGTCTACTGCGTGCGTTATATTAAGTACATTTTGTTTTGCTTTTCCAACCCTTTCCATATTCATGAAAATATCGCAAAACAATTTATTCATCGGCTGAGTTATCTGCTGATTATTTTTCTCCGTACGCGACTTGATGATAGTTTTGATTTTAGTGTAAATTGCAATTGTTTTTCATTATTTCATAAATTTAGATTTATAAGTTAAATATGATAGTTTTTACGTAACAATTTAACTGTATTTAATAAAAGTTTGTATCAATTTGCTGCTTATTCAAAACTAGAGAAATTTTCAAATATATTCTACTTCCTGTTTTTATGCACTTACTATTTTTATTTCATGTTAATTTGGTAGGTTTAATAGATACATATATGTATTTTATTGCTTTGCTGATAACGTCACCATTTTTTCATTTTATTTAACAGTTTTTTCACATACTCGTAAGAGCATAGTTGCCAACGGAGCACGCAGAACATGCACTTAAAATATTAGCATAATTTTTAGTTTTTCACTCATTGCAAACAGTAACTAATTTAAAAATGTCGGCATTGCTTCATAATTCCAAACACACATTGCAGCGATTGAATGAAACGAACTGAAACGAACCTTTCGGTGGCATCGGCATAGACGGACTTGCCGAGGTCGACTTTCTTCGCCTG
The DNA here is from genome assembly GCA_933228815.1 of Machimus atricapillus. NCBI lineage: Eukaryota > Metazoa > Arthropoda > Insecta > Diptera > Asilidae > Machimus > Machimus atricapillus. The sequence continues at coordinate 42,384,982 of OW121787.1, read as the reverse complement.
CAAGCTATGAAGGATAAAGTTTAACTGATGGACTTAAGGGATGTTCGGTTTTCCCTAGCAAAATGTTTCCATTAAGGGGGAAATTTCCTTGCGAAAGCAAGCTTTTATTTCGAGTGCGAAACTTTCCATGCGGCGACACACTCTTCATTTGCTCACGAAATTTTTCTCTCTTTAAAAATGTTTTGCTACATGATACAAATAAAATTATAAATACCTTTGACCACTAAAGTAGGAGAGGACAATGGTTGAGCACTGGCCGTAGAAATGGCCGCGGAAATGTTCTGGCGTTATTAGAAGGCTTTAAAATTCAAATCATCGTTAAATTTACGCTGAAAAGTGGTATGATACCGTTGTTTTATAACACCCCACAGTTATTTTAAAAGATAGCGGCTTTCTAAGAGTATTTACAGAAACATATCAGAGTTATAAGTCAAGTCTAAATAATGTACTGACTGATCCACTTGCCTTATACTGGCTCTATAAATCTTATGTCTTTTTTTTCAAAACATGAATGGGGTGTTTGTAAATGTAGACATATGTATTTTGTAAATAAAATAATTTAATTAATTAAATTATATTAATTAAAAAATGATAATCAATATTTTCGTCGAACATTAATTTTCACTTTCAAAAAAAGATAAATAGGAATATGTACATTTCAACATTCAGGTAACTTTACAATAAAAGAACCTCAAAAACTTTAATTTTTTTGCGTTGTTATCAGTCTACTGGAAAATCGGCACTTTTTAAATATAAATTAAATGTAACTGTCGCCATCTTCATTTGGGTACAAGTCTTATAATTGTTCTAAGACAAACCAGAACATTTCCTGCAACTAAAGTAAGGATCTTAACCTTTTCAGTGGTACAGGTGGTAGGAAGGAATAATTTGTCAAGTCGTTCTAAACGAGATGTGAGCCTAATTCGGATGGTCCTTTTTAGTCCGAATAATTAGCCAGAGCACCAAGCTACTTAGCATGCAGGTAACCAACCCATTGGCCATTAATCTATTTACCAGACGGACATTAGAAAGACCCCTAATTTCTCGTGCCTCGCTCCATTTTAACCCGCTAAATTTTAGTACATACCTGTAGATAATATTGTAAATAAATAATAAATAAAAATACATATTTTTATGTTACTCTGGCAAAAAACTGGAAACGGGTTCTCTTAGCTACATATCTTTTCTAAAAACCAAACAGCGTTCTCATGAAAGTTTCTCGGAATTAGATAGCCATCTCAAATTTTTGTCTAATTGTGGGAATAGGAAGTTTCACACGAAATTGGGCTTAGATGGCGCTATCAGCGCATAACATAAACGTCAAGACAAAATTCAATGAAAACACCCAGTGCCGCCGACAAACGCGTTTACCAGTACGGAATAGTTTAGTGAAGTTTTGTGAAAAACAGAACTAATCATAGAAAAATACAGTGTTTTAACTATCGGTGAATTAAACAATTATGTATTACAGAGTCATGGTGCTTCTCTTAAAGGAACGAACAAAAATCTAATTCAAAGGAAAAAATTATATGAATGATTACACTTGATCAATCTTGATTTAAAAAAGTCTACTTCCACGGCAGCCTTACATCGCATATTATGGCAGGATGTATGTATGTATACGAATATTTTCCAAAGAAAAACGTTTAATATATAAGTAATTTATTCTTGTTAATTTTACCAAATTTGTTTAGTCATTTATAATTTAATCACAAAATAAGATTTTTTAGTATTTAATGCTTTTGATCAATGATAATCTCGTCGCCAGATCGAATATTATAACTATATAATTGTTTGTGCGGATATTTCATTTCCTCTGGACCTTGTAAATCTCTTAAGTCTTGATCTACGTAAAACAAACGCATCTTATTGGCAGGTATTCCGACAAGGCGTTCTAGGCGTTGTTTGAGATCCACGACCGTCCTGTAAAATTTAATATTAGTTAATTTCATCAAGAAAGTTATATCATATTAAATTGAAAGGTAGTCCTTTATAAGTGAAAGTTATGGTGAATAATAATTAAAATTTACGATTTTATTTTTTAAATTTAAAATCATAGTGGAAAAATGCCTTTTGTTCTCTGATCAAAAATAAAATTTTCCATAATAACCAAATTTTTCATACCCCGGGCTTTGCAAGCTTAAATACATACATATTATTTAAAGGGAAACTGTCTTCAATGTAAAATTCGAGATATGTAAAAGTAAATTTAAATTGAGACGAACGAATTTAACACAGAAATTTCCCAAATTAACTGTTAAAAGAAGAGCTGAAAAGCATACCTATAAACATCTACGCTGCGCACTTCGTTGCTGTCACCATAAGTAAAAGTAACTTTGACACGCTTCTCAGGGCGCAAGTCGATGTTTACTAATGGATCCAATTTTCCGTGGATCGACACAAGGTCATGATATCTAGCTGGACGATCACTTTCCGGCCTATCCATATAATACCGAATAAACGCCCTTTCTGCGTCCTCTCTCTCTTCGGCTGTTATTGTTCCTCCTCCATTTAATGTCTGTACATATGGCAGCCGAGCGATTAAAAGCTGACGGCGTTCGTGCTCCGTTGAATCACATTTGTCCCAAAGTGGCCAATTCTGTTTAAAGAAGATTGTTTTTTTCGGGTTAACTTTTTTTTTACTGTTTACATTGCGAATATCGTTTTTGAGTCGAATCGAAAGGGAAAACTTAAAAATCGATCTTATCCTTTATTCGAATTAAAACAATGTTCGCAATCCTCAAAACTGACATATACATATATGATTCTCATTACATAGGAAAGCTATCTATGATGGTACAATCAACTCGGCTTTCGTGAAACTTTTGTAAGAACCGGTAAACTTGTTTTAAGAATCGCAAAAGCTTCTTGCGATCCATTGTACATAAGGTGAATAAAATTATACGTTAAATGATTTAAGGTAAAATAGTACCTGTACACGCAAGTTTTTAAGACTTGGAAATTTGGCTAAGCGATCTACGTCATCCCAGGTTTGAATGTTCGTACTGCTTAAATTCAAAAATGTTAAATTTCTAAAACGAGATTTCTCACAGAATTTAGAAACTAAAAGTGCAAATCACAAGATTTACTTGAAGTATTCATGCGGCGGATCGCACTCATTGTCCTCCACGGTTTTTTCATTGCTGCAAGTAGGCAGTCGTGGAACTGATTCCACGGCTCTATAAGATCAGTCTTTATTATCTGTAGATTGTCTTATATTTTTTAAATTGTTACCTCAATGGGCACTCCGCCAATACTAATGATTGCAAATTAGGAAACACTCTTCCGAGTCTGCATATTTCTGCCCAGTCCTCGACAGGATTTCCAGTAAAATGAAGTTTTCTGACACCACCATGAGCGCTTGTTTTTTTGTACATAGAGCTGGTCGAATCACTTCGCTTGTATGAGATCGAACTGCTAGGAAAATCGCTTAGTTCACTTGAGACACAGGAGCAGACTGCTTCCATTTTATCTTCTTCTTGGTTTGCTATGCTTACTTCTTCAAAATCGGCAATTAAACCGTCTTCATCCACGGTGTCTATCAAGACATTCCGGTAATTATTCAAACTTAAATGCAATTCTTGAAGAGCTGGAAGATAGCTTAGCAAACTTTCAACGCTTTCCCAATCCAGCAAGGTGTTATTTAAAACGAGGCTTTTTATTCGCATCATACTGCAATCTGTTGGAGGCGTCACAGGTCCGTGTAGCAAATTTTTGCTCAAGTTTACAAACTCAATCCGTGGCATATGTGATAAGATCCTAAAGACTTCATTCCAATTTGCTAATTTGTTTTGTGCTAAATCCAATTCCTTCACTGAACAACATTTTTTTTTCAGGCCTTCTGATTCACCAGCACAATCAATATCACAGTCATTTAGAACTAAGAGTTCCGGAACACTAAAATAGACAATAAATATTATAGTTTTAGGTAAAAGTAATATTTTTTTTTTCATTTTACCTTACAAGTGGAGGCAGTTTTGGTACAAAGATAGACACAAGAGACTCTTGCGGTGCAATGGCACAACCTAACCCATACTTTTCTTCAAGAGCTTCTAAAAGAGATGGCATATTTGTAAATATTACCTGAAAAGAAACAAAACTTATTTCAGATATTCTTGACAACAGAAATATGGCATACATCTAGAAGTTTAAAAAAATCTTTACATTATGTATGTAGTAGCATTGGTATAAGGCCAGAACTAGAAGGACTACTTCTTAAAGTAGGTTCTTGTTATAAAACTTTGTTCAGTACTTTGAAGTTAATGTTTTAATATTATACGAAATAAAAATGGCAATAACTTGAAAATTGTTGCATTTATTTAAAAATTGTCTACGAGACGTTTTTTTTTAAAAATTGGATGAACCCAACATTCCATAAACATTATTTACATATATATATACAGTTGATTAGTGAAAACACATCGTTTTTTTTTTTTTTGTATTGAGGTCGCCTATATCATAGAACTTTAATTTGGTACTCCTCCCCAGGCACTTTTTGCCTCTGTGCTTAGATGTACATATATAATTGGACCCATTTAATTTCGAAATCTCAAATTCATCCCTCGGCACTAAGTTCTTTATTAAAACTTTGAATAAGAAACTGCCTTGAACTTGAGCTCGAAAACTAAAGCTGCTTTTAGAGCACACATTTATTTGCTATTTCATCTCCGGAGTTTTGAAGCTTCAAGTTAATTTTAGCTTCTAGTTTTGACCCCCGCCAACTTTAAAACTATACATTTCATTGAGTTACGTATCTGATGTTAATGATTTGCAACGGACTAAAAAATAAGGTAAATTGTGCAATTACATTTCCTCAAGTCTATTGCGCAATAGTCACAAATTCAGCTCGAAAATACAAATAAAATAGTTGGAGAGCAGTTGGATACATTTTAAATACAATTAAAAAGTTTTTACACTATGCTTCTAAATTGTGTAATCTTTATTTAGGAAATTCGGGTATTTTAAGCTTATCCATGTTATATTCAGCTTTGATTGGCACTAACTTAGCAATCAAACAAAGACAAGGCAATCGCTAGGTGATTTTAAAAGCACTGGAACAAATAATTACATAATTTTTCATATGTGAATAAATGCTTATTATTTTATCTCCAGTTCATGATTATTATTATAACGCCTTCTGCCAGAATAGCTCTATTTCACTCCATAATTTGTATATGCGCACTGACGTTACAGCGAGTAGATGGGGAAATTTTTAATTACCTTGAAAATTCTCTTCACTTTATTGTGTTTAGCATATATGTTGATTTATTACTTAGAGGAAATAAAATGTGTGTTCACATTATCTTTGTGAGCACATTAATGTTTTGTTCGGTTAACACTAATGTTCTTTGTAGATTTATGTTTCCAAACCAACTTTTTTAATGAACAATGCATAAAACAGTCATTATCGTATCACTGTGTGAGGATAGTATTATTACTGTCTAATTCAAACGCGTTCCGATTTTTTGGAAAGGAGAGAAAAAAATAGTTCAGGAGCAAACTCAAAATTCACTGTGTGCAATCGCCATTCTCGCGCAATAATATTTTACTATTAGCAGCTAGGCAACCAAAAGTCCACAAGTTTTAATGCGCTTTAATATTCTCGGTTTCTAATAGCATAATGCAAAGTTTAATGGCATACGTATATTACCGAATAAGTAGCACCATACGTCTTTCTACTGAGAAATTACGTCTTATAATAAAAGACTCAAAACAAAAGATGAAAACTCGTTCTTGACATGAATTAAGCAAAACCAAAACAAAATGAAACGCGCTACTTGTGGCTGTCTACCTAACAACGGGCCTATAGAGGTACGCAAACCGAGTCAGACTGACTAAATAAAAAAAAAACAACTTGCGGAGTGGGTTGTCGAGCTTAAAGCACTTCACAAGCCCAAGTTTCTTTCATTGACGAACTGGCTGGTGTCACCTGCAGCTCGTTTCTGTAACTCAGTTGAGAAACTTCTCTATTCTGGTGACGTGGATCGAATTCACCATGCCTAGCTTTATCAGTTGAGTTGATACGTTTCTGTGGAAAATGACGACAAAATGACGTCAAATAGAGAATGCCAGTAGAGATATTCTCTATTTGAAGTTACAGAAACGAGCTGCTGGTGTCTTGTAACATCACAAACCCACTAAAAGCTCACCCAACCCGAAACTGTCGAGGAATAAGTGCATCCTAATTGCAGAATTCAAATTCGGGTCATTTGCTTATAAATAGTTCCCGAGGGCGCCGCGCAGTTTGCTCACTGGTTGGAGCAGCATCAAGACCACCTGTGTAGCGGGTGTTGCGCAAACATCAGGACCAAGAATATCAATCAATCGATTCTTTGAAGTGCTCTGAGCGAATCGTCGTCGCTCCCTAGCGTTTACTGTACTGTTTATGAGATTAATGCAGTTTTATGTATTTTAATTAATACTCTCTGAAAATGACCCTGTAATAAGTCCTTCAAAATTTATTAAGAATAAATTTTTTGCCAAAATTCCCCATCAACCCCCCGATTCAATTAAATTTCAAGGGTGTGATCTCAGTTGGTTGTTTAGCAGTAGAACTACCGGGGAATAAGCTTGTAACTGTAATAATTGTCTGTACCTTTAATGTAATATTGTTTTCAAATTTAAAATTGTAATTATAAATGGAAAAACGTTTTTAAATATGTCACACAATTAATTCAAGGAAGAATTTGAGTATCAGGTAATATGACTGGCCTTGGTAGTTCTAATGTTAAATTCCTGTTCACTGAAAATGTTGACGGCTATTTTCGAAAGGTAAAGCTATCCAAGAGCAAAATCTCTCTGTTTAAATAATAGCCATTTGAACTTTGCGTACTTACTTTGGAATTCGCAATCTCATTAACGATTCATTCAGATTCAAATCGCCATAAGCCAGTTTCTGTAATAATCATTTAATTGTGAGCATTAACTTATTTTCTGCTTATAAGTATTTTAATTTAAAACAATTTTAATTATGATGCACTTTTTAATTTACTTATGTATTATGTCATGTCATTAAAATTTGCAGAAGTATATAATTTTCAATTTTGACAGATGTTATGTACAATACGGTAGATACATACATACATATGTACATATGTAGGTATATACTTCTGATACTATTAAATAAGTTATATTATGACGCTAATACGCTTGCTTAGCTCTCGCAAACATCGGATCGATGAGTTTCTTTAGTTCCGCATTGGACAGCACTAGCAGCTACATATATTGCTTCTTTCATTTGTTGTATGTCCTCATTGTTCACTTCAAATTTAATTTTAAAGCCATTCTTGATGCTTTTTTTTTTGGGACAATGAAAGAGAAAAGGGGTGGAATGTAATTTTCACGTCTTTCAGTTGAGAGAACAAGGATAAACTTTTTTTATTTTTATTAAATATATAAATCAGCTCTGGCTTTCTTATGACTATCTTGTATTTGAATTCTCCTTGTAAATTATTCCAGTAATAGTCCCATATTTGTGAATAAGACAAGTTCTGAAAGTATAACCACAAAATGAACTCGCATTTAAAAAATATGTTGATGAACTCATACTTATTACTGCTTTCTAGAGAAACTATTGGAGGATTTGCATTCGGTTCTAGTTTGCATGCTTGTCCTGATATTGCGACGGCAATGCCAGCAGAATCCGGATTTGTTTTGCCTTTCGCTAAAATGAATTACATACATATTTGAGGTAACTATAAGGGCAAAGATAAATCCATTTGATTACCTCCCAAGCATAGTCCTTGCTGGTTAGCGAACATACAACCGGCAACATTCGACCCAGATACTCTAAATAATTAAAGCAGTGAAAACAGATAAATTTTATGCAAATAAATTACATTTCGCTCAGTGCTTTATCCATAGATTGCTCCATTCTGCGTTACCTTGATATTCAGATATATCAGTTCTGATCAGCTGTGCTTTTGACTGCACAATGCACTGTCGCTTTGACAACTGGCTACCATAGCGGTATAGAAAAGATAGGGTCCGCCATTTTGTGCGTCATAGTGTACTATATCCATAATATGCCAGCCACTGACATATAGAAATGGACCACTCGATTTGCTATCTCAAATGGTGCACACTTTTGAAAGTTCTCACCTAAGGAGAGTTCAGATATAGAAGGCATATATCTGTCTATTTCTTTCGCATTACGCGAGATAGGGGGCTTCAAAAGGCGGCAAATTTAAAAATTATATTAATTTTATTTGTAACCTGCACGCTTAAATCTGATTCCCCTAAAAGAAGCATCCCATCTAAAATAGTTTCGTGGCGAAAAGTTTGTGGAATAACACATTTTTCATTGAAAAATTCTCAGCAAAACGTTGAAATGCTCTCTTCTGGATATGCGATTTATATCGCTAAACAACTGTTTTAAGAACTCAAATGTAAAAATTAGAACAATTTTGTGTTTTTGCTGTATACTTCACTTAATTTAGTTACAGTAAAAGGACATAAATGCAATTAATTCCGAATTGGTTCGCCGTACTACGTCACTCAGGTTTTTTTGTGTTTTTTGTGCCATTTTTGCCGTAAATCAGACATAAGATAAGAAGAATTTGAAATATGAGATAAGAAAAGACTAATTTTCATAATTTAATAACACAATTTCTACCGCAAAATGAGAAATTGTGTAACATTCAGTTGTATCTTACAACGGAGTAATTTAATGTTTGCATTCCTTTGAAGTGACTTAAGATACAAAAGGAATTATTTTATAATTTTTGGAGTAAATATTTGATGGATTTATGCAATTAAAAAGGACTAATGCCTCAAAAATGCATTTGACAGCAATTCAAATCCACAGCTGACTGCTCAAAATCCGTTAATGGTGTGAGCAAGAGGGAACTAGAAAGTGCACCATCGCTTCATAGGCATTTTGTATGGGGCGAGTGGTCCATTTCTATATGTCAGTGATGCCAGCAAATTCGTCCACCATTGCCGAAATTCCCATTGGAATCTCATACAAAGTTCGTTCATCATGACGTCACAAGCTGTCATAGCAATTCTTGTGGTTTTTGTACCGTGACTACCAGGCTAGAGGGAGAGGCTAATAACAATAAGCCACCAGCCGGATTGGATTAGATACGTTTTCAAAACAAAATTATTCATAAATATTTAACTCAAGGTAATGACAAAAGAATTCAATTAAGTGAAGTGGAAGATCTTAAATTACTCGTATAATCTTTAAATTTTGTTGCAATTTTGGCAAATGTGACATCGACGCGACACGTCACCTTTAAAACGTTGTCAGTCTGACAGGCATTCCCTCAGATTTACTGGATTTATTCGAGGTAAAAGTGAATAATTTGCTACAGTTAAAAAATGGTAAGTTATTTAAGTGAACCGAAAGAAGGTATTTGAGGAACACGTATATTGCAGGTTCTAATTGCAGCAGCAGTATGCACCAAAAGTGGGAAAGGTGAGTAAATTGGAAACCAACTTATCATATTGCTTACCTTTTTTATTTTAGTAATAATATCTCGGCAATTTGTTGAAATGACTAAAGTACGAATAGAAGGATTATTGGCTGCTTTTCCCAAATTAATGACTACAGGTAAACAGCACACTTTTGTGGAAACTGAATCTGTGCGGTACGTGTACCAGCCTTTGGAGAAATTGTATATGCTGCTTATTACCACGAAAGCAAGTAACATTTTGGAGGATTTGGAGACGCTTCGCTTATTTTCTAAAGTAGTAAGTAATTTGGAAACCCATATATGTAATTAGTGTTTCCATTGGTTGTAAATGCATAGATTCCCGAATATTGTCACACTCTTGAAGAAAAGGAAATATTGGACAATGCTTTCAATCTTATTTTCGCTTTTGATGAAATTGTTGCCCTGGGCTATCGAGAAAGTGTTAATCTGGCACAAATAAAAACATTTGTCGAGATGGACTCGCACGAAGAAAAGGTTTATCAAGCTGTGAGGCAAACGCAAGAGCGCGAAGCTAGGCAGAAGATGCGTGAAAAGGCCAAGGAACTGCAGAGGCAGAGAATGGAGTCTGCTAAACGCGGCGTAAATATTTCACGTGGACATGGTGGGTACTCTTCTGAAGGTGTTGGCTACTCGGGAGGAATAAGCAGTTCGTCACCGATCAGTACTCCATCAATTGATACTATTGAACATAAACCTGAGCGAAAACCTCAGTGAGTATCTACAAACTAGGTGTGAAAAAGATATAATTAAAGATAAAAAAATATTCTAGGAAAACTGCTCCACGAAATGCTCTTAAATTGGGAGGAAAATCAAAAGATGTGGACAATTTTGTCGATCAGCTCAAGAATGAGGGAGAAAATATCGCAAATCTTACACCAAGTGCAGTATCATCTAGTTCAGCAGCAAGAACAAAATTTCCTTCTGATATTCAAACCGAAAGGTTAAATATAAATAAACTAATTATTCTTTCAAGTTTCATAATTTTGTAAAATTTCTTTTTAGCATACATTTGAAAATGGAAGACAAAATGATTGTTCGAATTGGTCGTGATGGCGGACTACAAACTTTTGAATTAAGCGGATTACTAACGTTAAGAATTTCCGACGAAAAATTCGGTCGGATTAAGGTTCAGTTAGAGAACAATGACGTACGCAGTATACAGTTACAAACGCACCCGAATGTTGACAAAGAACTGTTTAAGGTGAAGGGTCAAATTGGGTTAAAGAACCCGTCCAAGCCTTTCCCATTAAATACCGATGTAGGTGTCCTTAAGTGGCGATACCAGACCCAAGATGAAACATCCATTCCTCTCACAAGTAAACGTGTCAATTTGTTACTTGAATTTACTGACTTTAATTGATTTTAGTTAATTGCTGGCCCTCTGAGAATGGTGAGGGTGGATGCGATGTAAATATTGAGTATGAATTAGAGCATACTCGACTTGAGTTGCAGGATGTCTGCATATCCATTCCATTGCCGTATGTGTTCAAACAGTTTCGTTTATGCACTATTATATTGCAATTTTTACAGAATTGGAATTCAGCCCTCAGTAGGAGAATGTGACGGTACATACCAATACGATTCGAGAAAACATCTCTTGCAATGGAATTTGCCAATAATCGATGGTTTGAACAGAGCTGGGTCATTAGAATTTAGTGCTGCCTCATCTATCCCTGGAGACTTTTTCCCACTACAGGTAGTTCATTAAGTTTTATTGGCATGTATAATATATTTCTTGATTTTAGGTCACTTTTGCATCGAAAACATCGTATGCAGATTTAAAAGCAAAAGATGTGGTTTCCGTTGATGGGGAAGAGCCTGTTAAGTTTTCCATTGAAACATTTCTTTTGGTAGAAAAATACGAAATTGTTTAGGAAATAATGTGCACGCAGCACTAAGTAAGTTGTATTATTAATGTAATAACGACTTTATATGGAAATAAAAATTATCCTGATTTAAACAATAATGTCTGCTTTTTTCAAATATTGTATTTTATGGATTATACAAACTATGTATTAAAATTTTACCGAGATTCTTTTACCGATTTCAAATTTTAAGGCCGAAAATATTAATTAAACACTTCTTTGTCAACGCCCCAATACAGCACCTATAAACCCTATAATCTTTTTAGGGGGATTCCATTCAACTTCTCTTATACTCGTATATTTGTTGCTCGTTTTATTATTAAACCAGCCGAACATTACTTTTATTGCGCATTACGTTGTATCGAATCGCGCATTTTTTAATTTTACCGATTTTCCGAAGCCGTGCGAAACGGAAGACCCTCGCCGAGCAGTGCCAGCGCGCCGTGAGAGTTGCAGCGCTCGCAAATTGGGGAACTTACTTGCACTCTTCCAACCTCTACGTAACCGTAGCTACGTTACATCCCCGTTTTCTTATGTGCATGGATACGCAAAAACGTAGAACGGAGCGGCCAGTAATGAACTGAGTGAGTGAGCTACTCCAGTCGCGAGGCAGCATCTTACTCATTGCAATAAACCTGCGAATTTTAGATAATGAACGACGAAAAGCTAATTGATCTCGTTAAATCTCAACCCGCTATTTACGACAAAACAAATATTTTTTATAGCAACAAGCAATACGTAAAAAGCGTTTGGAAACAAGTAGCCAGTGAAATGCAGAAAACAGGTTAGAGAAATCAATTTACAAAATGATCGACTCATTTGGGATTATTAATTACAGTTCCTGTGTGTCAGAAGCGGTGGAGGTACCTTCGCGACTATTTCGTGCGTCAGCTCCACATGACTCACAATCAGGCTGATATTAAACCTTCGTTACCTGCGATCTTACCGCAGCGCAAAAGATCTTTTTGGCCGCTGTTCGATAAAATGAGCTTTTTAAAGCCCTTCTCTTCTACCAGAAAAAACAAAAGTTCCGAGTGCAAGAAGACAGAAGCGGACCAGACAAGCGTTTTGTCGGTATCAAGCTCAAATTCTCTCGGCGAGTTTAACAGCTTCGATTACATGACTATGTACCAGGCGCAGTACGCTTCTGAGATAGAGCAGGCCGAAAATGAATATTTTGCGCAAGGCGAATTCACCAGCCCCAAAATGTTGCAGGAACCCGTTTTGAGTGCAAATTCTACTTATCAGAAAAAGCGAAAACAGTCCGAAATCGTAGAGGAACTTTTGTCTGTATTGAAGAGATCAGAGCAAACGAAGTGCGATGAGCATGAACACTTTTTTAAAAGTCTGCTAAACAGTGTCCGCAAAATTGACGATGATCATATCATGTCATTCAGAGCCGAGGTGCTACAACTAGTAATGAAATATAAATACATGAGCCGGCGCGATAGAATCCTTGAAGACGGGACTAATGACGTGGTAGTTATTGACACTAGTGAATTAAATTGGAGGAAAAACCTTAATTGCTTTTGAATTAATACCTATACGCTAAATAAAAAATGTTATTGAATTAAGTACATCTTTTAACTTAGCCTCCAACCGTTAATATGCTTTTTATGTAGTGTTTGCTGATCCACCTCACCTATATGTATAATCAAATCGCACAATCGTTCTTTTAGTCCGAGCGATGGAAACTCAGCGTCATAAATCGCAATAGTATATTTTCAAATAATATTCAAATATTCAAAGAAATCATTTCGGAAAGTTCTGCTGCATTCTGATTCAAGCTATCAATAGTCTTTGTGCGATTAAAGCTTCACAGTCAAAATTTTTGGTTTTCCATCAGGATGAAGCTTGAAGATTACTAGCATCAGTGCTACCTTCAGTCGTAGAATCGTATTCAGGAATGAGAGAAAAAAAATAAAACAATCATGGTATTTCGAATAATAATATATATATATATAAATTATTCATATTCAAGTAGGATTGTAAATAAATAGTATTTTCATCTTTCGTAATACTCTAATTGTTTGGCTGGTTTATATGCACATAAAATCTATAATATCGATATTGTGGGCTTAGTGTAGAATATCATCTTACTCCGCATAATCCATAGTTTTAATAAATTGAACGACGGAACAGAACTGAGTCCAGTGAAAGAGATCCTTGCCATCAAGTCTATCTCCAATAAAGCAATTAACATATTGTATAGTCGAAAGCAAATATGGAGGATTTGCCTGCAATTAAGAAAGAATTCGGATTTAATATTTCCAATCGAATTTTATATTTACCTTTATAACAACGTATATAAGTACGGGAATTAAATCATCTGCCGCTGGAATCCGATCACAGGCTATTTGAAGTAAATTCATAATACTCGAAATGCACCTGTGAAGTAATTTTTATTATAAAATTAATTGTGATATTTCATTCTACGAAATAATATCATAACAACTTTAAAAAAACTGAAATTTAATTAAATGTGCAAACTATATAAATGAAAATGTATATCGAGTTTTTTTAATTTTTTTTATTGCAGAAATAATTGGAGTATCTTTGAGTGCTACTTTTTCAATATAAGAAATAATACAAGGATGTTTAAAAAATCTCAATGAACTGGTAAGCAGCATTAGTTAATTTTTTTTTTCATTTCTTTAAGGATTTATTTCTTAAAATGTGTGATTGCAAAAATTTTAGTAACTGTATTCAAATATTACCTTACTACACACTGTAACTTCTCGCGGGGTGTTTTATATGCAGAAATGTAACTAATTTGCTGTTGAGCAAAAGGCCAAGGAGCTTCCGACAAATACTCTTGAGGTATTCGGAGATTTGAATGAGAAGGCGTTATAATTTTTTGTAATTTTCGAATGTGCTCACGCAGAACCCTGCAAAGAAAATTGTTCATGAAAACATTTACTGAAATAATGTATATACGAACAAATAAAACTACTTACTCATCTCTTGATATGTCGCCATCATCGTTGGGAAACATTACTTGCCGATATAAGCGCTGCAGCAAAATTCGTTCAATAGATATTCTTGCTTCCTCTAATTGCCAGTCAACCATGCCGTTAGAAATACCACCAGCTCCAAGCTCGTTCATTAAACTTCCCATTAATTCCTCAAAAAGATCGATTTTTTCGTCAACAACGGTTAGCCGTGAGAATTCAGTTTGAAAGTTTTCAATTTTTTGTTCGCGCTTTTCCAAAAACATTCTCACATAAACTGCTATTAAATGCCGATTAAACATTTCGTGATCACTGCGAAGCCGCGTTTCTAATTGGCTAATATTTTCAATAATGGAAAGAAGGTTCTGACGATATCTCATTAGGTATTGTAAATAGCTTTGACGCCTAAGAATATCTCCCTGTAGCTCTTCTATGATTTTTTGGTGTTGTATTCGATCCAGCAAACTTAAGCAACGGATAGCCTCAGAGACATAAGATATTTGTTTGAAATTTTGCAGATTTAGTGCTTGCGCGAGTTGTATTTGTAAATAAGTTGATAGTGAGGACGCATTTGAACACTGCAAATAAAACTCAATTTTATTTAAAACCTCTTTATTGAATTGCATGTAGAACTTACTGTAGTATGACGAAAATCTCCAGAATGCAGGTCTGTACTTGAGAGAACAGCGCGAACTTTTTTTTTAGCGTTAATAAAAGCTAGTGCCTTGTCAGGAAGCAAACTGTTGGGAGTTCCATCAAATAATACATGTCGATTTAATTTGAAAGGATTTAGTTTCCTTACCTGGCTTCATTTTCCAACATCTTTCTATTTGCTGCGCAACTTCCACCAGTTGAATCAGAATTCGTAGTTTCGCTCGATGTTGAAACCTTTCTGCGGTATTTTGCTAATATATCCTCAGTGATATCAGAAAACCCGTTCTCACTTTGCCTCGTCCTATTTATTTCACATTCCGCTGAATCAAAACTAGTACAATTACCGAATGAAACGTTCCTAGTCATTAGGTCATCGTTCAAACGAATCTTGTTTCCCCGGCGGTTTTTAAAGCCCTGTTTAATTTTGTGGAAGAAGCTAGAACCATGTAATCGTAAAGGATCTTGCATTCGTCTAATAGAGTTCCTCTCCGATTTGTCAGCAGAAGAATCGAAACTTATGCTTTTCGGTATTGCTCCGGTCGATTTAGATGGCTTTGTAGGACTTTGATCTATCGGTACATTGTTAGTACAATTCAAACTTAAATCTTCAGTTTTCTGGATTAATAAGAGTTCGTCCATCAGGTTTTGCTGACTTTTAATATCATCGGTCAGTGATATATCGGATCCTATTGTATTTGCCGTTATTTGCAAAGATTTTTTCATGTCCAGCTTTATTATTTCATGATTTTCATAATTTAAACTTTGCACTCTTCGAGCGCTTTCATTGCTTGATTTAAATTCTAAAATTCCGTTTCTACGGCCATCAAAACTAGCATTCCGCTGCTCCGAGGAGATTCGTCTATGAATCACAGATTCTTCACTGTATTTCTGACAAGAATTTCTATAGCATTCCCTTTCTTCAACTTCACATATCTCAACTTTTTTATCAATTCCCGCGGCTCCTTCATTAAAATCCGAAAAGTCTATCAAATCCTTGGACTTCCTTCGATAATCAACGTTTTTATCGTTCTTCGTTTTAATACCAAACGCATCTTCCATACTTGAACTCTGATTTGATATGCTGCTCTCTGCAGAGTTTTGACGCTTCATTCGACCGGATGTGGTAAGAAAAGCGTTTTTATCAACGCTACTTTTATAATTTTGTTGGAAGGAGTTTTCTCCAGTTAATTGATTCGTTGTCCTGGAGGAACTCCGGGCAAGCGAAGAAACTGGACTTGAAAGTCTGGCATTGTCTTTGGGTAATTCCTCAAAATTGTTAGTTGCGTTATAGAAAGTCGTCTCGGAACAACGCCTTGAGTACACAGGAGAATCCGGCGCTCTGAAATTAACATTTGGTACCCTGGGCGCGAAAAACGGAGAATCTGGTGTTCGATTTTGTCCACTATTTATGGAAAAATCTTGATCTCGACCCAATTCTCCCTCTGATCTCCCTGTGTCAGTGATGTCTGACTTGGCTGTTATGCTTAAATTATCATCGGTATCAACTTCGGCCAACTTTTCGGAATCACTTGCTAAGACATCTGTGCTCCAAGCTGACTCCGAGCGTGTTTCGGTAGAGTCTAAATAATTGCCAACACTTTGAGGCTTTGAGCTTGATAGTGGATCGAAATTGTTATCACCGGGTAAAACTACTGCAGAAGGAATAAGAGGAGTTGAAAAATTTCGATCTTTTTCATTTTGATCCAAAGTCTCGGAATCACTAGCAAGGACATCTGTACTCCAAGTATCAGAAATTATAGAGATGGTTTCGTCGCCTTCTATTAATTTTTTTATTTCGAATTTGCAGAACTTGTCCTCTATGTCAGATCGAGCTTTATTAATAATCTTATCCATTTGAGGAGTTGGTATGTGATTTGCAACATTTTCGCCGTCAGTCACTTGCGATGAAGGAGTATCTCGACCAGATATATTGGGTGTTCCTCTACCAGAAACATTTGCTGAAATCATGTCGGATAGATTATCATTTTGGTCGTTTTCTTCTAGCTCGAGAGAACTTGTAACTGAATGATTACTCGGAGCTTCGCTCACTGCTTCCAAGTTGTCCGAATTCCCAACAGATGCATCGTCCTGCGAGAGAGAGAACCGAGCATTTTTTCCGTGTGTTGATCTCATTGCTGGGCCAATTGCGTGAAATTCGGTATCGACTTTGTCCAACTTTTCAATGCTTTCTTCGGTCAGAATTGGATCTGTAATGATTTCTTCACCTATGCTATTCATTTTCAATACTTCCTCTTCAGTCAGCAGCTGCAATTTGCTATCTTCGCAAACAGATATAGGGAACATTAGGACGTCTTCGACCTCTTCAAAATTCCTGGCATTGTTATTAGCATTGGACAATGAGGAGGTGTGATTTGGAGACACAAGCAAAACACCGTTTTGATTCAAAGGAGTCTCATCTAGATCATTATTAGCGCTAGAAATATTTAAACTCATTGTTTTTGCCAGCTTATTTTTTGTTGTTTTTCCAAGATTTATAAGGCTTTGTTTAGTACGACTTCCATGTTCTTGAGTGAAATAAATAGTGGACTGCTGCGTATCACCATTTACGATCGTTTGAAATTTATCAGGCAGCTGATCGAGAATTTTGCTTAATTTCCTACGATCTTCACCCGATATAATAAGCTCATCATTATCAAGGACAATTCTTAGAAATTCGATGAAATTGTTTAGCTCAGACTGGGTCAATAGAACTTTAGATCTTTCAAAATCACTTTGCTGAGATCTGATAGCCACTACTCCAGTGCAAGCATCACTGTCGCTTGCAAGCAATTGTTCAAGTAGATCAGCAACGGCATTTACTTCGAATTTCTGATAGATCTGCTGAAATTTCGAATCGACCTCTTGGTGCTTTAGTAATGCTAACATTTGTAAAATCTGACCAATTTGTATCAAATTAAATCGGGCTGACTCAGATATGTGGGCATCTGAAATTCCAAATATGTCTGGGCTTACTACCGCAGGACATATGAAATGCGTAAAAACCATATCGGTAATAATTTCATTGATATCTTTGTCCTTGATATGCGCCTGTTTCAATTGATGATACATCGTTTGTACCAACCAACGTAACGTGGAAGGAAATAGAGACCAATTCCGTGTGAGATTGTCAATAAATTGAGTAGCAAGTAAATACAGTTTGGTAATAGTTTCTTCGTGATATTTTTTGATATTTTCGTTGTATTCTGAACTACCTTCCGCACCGAACCTGGCAAATGAAACAGTAATGGGGAAAAATACCAGAGAGAGCAGTTAACATATTACAATAAAATAAAGCTATTTAAATCGTTCATTTTTCCTACCTCTTAAGTCGTTCCTTATTGGAAAAATTCACTATTGCTTTATTGGGATCCATATCAAGGACAGTATCGCTTTCTATAAGGACTTTCATTACGGATTCATGGAGAGCAGCGGTTAAAAATATTTTTGAAGAAAAGAGTGATTCGTGTAAATGATGATACAATCTTGAAAATGCTGAAGATCCAGCACGTAGCATTCTCCGCGGATTTTCGCTTACTACAATTTGTATTTCGATCAACTCCCTTAGCAGCTGTAAAACCATCTCCACGTCCTTCGAGTGAATTGCGTTCCCATATAAAGCATTAGCTATCGTGTGAACCACGGAGTTCATCTGATCAGTGGTCATTTTCGAAATCTGATCAGCCGCGGCCAGACTTTGTGCAAGTAAATACGGGGATCGATGTAAGTAGTGAAACAGTTCAATATAAGCGAGTATATGCTATATAAAATTATATGCAGTAAGTAAATACCTCATAGAGCACTGCAACTATACCTGGTATTTTAGATCTTTCACTTTGAAAGCATCTAGAAATTTGGTGCTTTCCAATCGGTTGGCTCGCTGGCAACATGCTGAAGGGCCAGTCTCCGGTCGTGAAAGAATCAAATCGTTCAAATTTTGACGATGTTGGGCACATATCCAAGCAAGCTGGAATATTCATTTTATTCCCTAAGCTGAATCTGAGTACAGCAGAAGACAAGTTAAAGTAAGTTACCTGGGCAACAGAAGATGAATAATTAGTTAAAGTTTCGTTGAGTGTTGAAAAGGCTGCTTGCTCGTGAATAATAAAAAGCTGTTCTTGTCTCAGAGTATGGGCAAGATCTATGATCTCTAGTAAATTACCCTCACTTGTAGGCTGCATGGTTGCTTTAATTTCTATTATTAACGAGAATCTGAAATTGGAAAAGAATGCGTGCTACTTTTGTGCTATTTAGTACTTAAACAGAATAGTGAGTTTTAAAATCTTGAGTTTTATGGGAAGTATTTTTTCCTATCACCGTAACTTCTTGTTTTATTTTATTTTGCGAATTCTTCATGATAATGGAAAAACACCCACTGCAAACACTTTCCTCATTCGAAGAAAACAAAGGCATTTCGCTTCATACCCAATTAATTAGAATAAGTGTGGACTTAACTGCAAGTTCAGTTTATTGCTGAATTATAAAATTAGAGTAAGTAAACTATTTGAATCACAAACCTTAATAATCACTGGAAGCGTTTGCATTGAGGCACAGAAATGATGTAAATTTGACATTGACGCTTTGATTTCTCTCGGAGATATGATTCACTTCTGTTTTTATATTTATTAGCTTGAGCAAATAATATTTGCGAAAAGCAGTTTATGTAATTCCAAGTCACTCTCCATGTAATAGCATTACCAATCTACGATTATTTTCACCAAAAAAGCGAAGTTGTCACTTTTTCCGTCAGTCAGTTCAATTCAGTTCACTTTATACAATAGCACTAACTATGCATATTTGACAATTCGTCGCTATTTCTCCTCTGTTTGATGTGAATGTGTTTGTGTACTCAAAATTGTCGCCGACGGAGGAAGAAGTGTCAATCTACAGAAGAAAAGTTCCGTCGTTCCGTGCCATCTACCAACCAATAACCGAAACTATTAGCAGTACAGTCAATGCAGTCGCAGCCGTATCTGTTATTTGCAGAAAAAAGTTGTGCAGTGCAACGGAAGCTCTTTATTCGATTGCGCGACAGCAGAGACAGGATTATATTTTTTGACGCACGATTGTTCGGCCTTAAATTCCTTTTTCATTTTTAACATTTGCGTTTGCATATACGTCGTACTTCAATTTTTAATTGCGCCTATTATAAGGCTGACGTTCGATCCCCTCGATCATAGTACTGTGGCTGGCAGGCAGGGCAGGAACACCAAGCCGTCGTGAAGTGATCGGCTTGGTGTTCCGCTGTGTTGAATTTTAGAATTTGTATGCTTAAAGAGTGAAAGTGTTTGTGATAAGGTTGTTTTCTATAAAAGTTATTTTTTGAGAAAGGCTAGACCTGCTCCAATTTGTTAGGTAAGTTTTCCAGCCGACGTCCAAGTGTCGTGTTGTAAAAAACAAAATGTCTACGTTTTTATAGAAATAACACAGCCGAAAAAAGTGGCGTTGTGAGTAGAAGCTTTTTATTTTATCTTTGTATATATCCAAATTGAACTATTTAATCCTTTTTAAACTTTGTAACAATAAAGACATTTTTGAAATTCGTTGTTTTTTTCATCTAACTGTGTTCCGACTCGGGTTTAATAACCACCCCTTCCCCCACTTCCCAATATATCAAAGCCTTGCCAATAGAAAGGAGCAAAAGTAAAAAAATGTAACCACTTTGCCTGCCGGCGTGATTGAGCGTAATGTAACAAGTGCACAAATTTAAGAACCCTTTCATTGGCACGGTAACATTTAAACGCAAAATTAACATGCTTCTGCAATAAAATCAAGAGGATAGTTCTCTTTGGCCCCCTTGTAGTGAATTTCGGGGTCAAGTTTGGGTTTATTAAAAGTACACACGTGTTCAGCCTCAATTTGGATTAGTTATAAGACTTTTTCCAAGATACAAAAACAAAAATTGTTTCTAATTTTAAGATCAGAATCATACAAATATCTATTCACTTATTTTAAGACGATAAAAATATTATTAGGACCGTTAAATTTTCGACTTTACTTCTCACATTATCTTGATCTCTACGTTTAAAGAGCTTTTTACGCGGATTATGGAGTTCTCTAGCTAGAAAAGTTGCTTATTTTTCATTTGATTTATTCCTTTTCGGTCTACTTGTGATAAAAGAAGCAACTACTTGCTTGTGTCGGCCCTCATCATAGGTAGTTCTTCTATTTTTTTCTCATTCTATTTAAACGAAACAGAATTGCTGTGATCTTTGAATGCAGAACAGCGATGGCGGGATTAGATAAGATTCATGGCGGACAACTTCGCATTAATGTTATTTACGTTTATCACAATGTCTTGTATTCTGATAGCACCAATAAATTTATTTGCGCGTACTTTGCGGATTTATGGGTGGTAACTGGCCGGTAATCCACTTTGCATCAGCAGACTTCTTACTGCGAGTTACGTTGCATTATGGGAAATCAACATAAGGATCTTCGTACATTACATACTACCGGCAGCTGACGACTTAGGCGAGGAGAAGTTACTCGTATAGGCGTCCTCTCTTGGTCTAATGCCTGTCTAGAGCGTGCTTTATGTATTCCTTGCATTGCAAATAAAACATTTGATTGAATTGGTATGATCTTTGATCTGTTTTCACCCGTTTTGTGTTCAAAACATTATATTCTATTTGCATAGTTTACTAGCATCCTCCAATCGATGGAATTTATTTGAAAATGTTGTTGATTGGGGTGGCATCTTGAATGTGAAAGTGTTATTAGTAAATATGGCAACAACATATAGGTCGTTTTATGTAGGTATGTATGTTGGGAAGTAACTAAGTATTATATAAAAAACATATAACATTTAATTGTTCATAAAGAGTGGCAAATTCCTTTCTTGAAAGTTCATTCATAATGAAAAACAAGTAAAATATTGATTTTAGAACTACATACTACTTCGCACAGCTATTTAAATTTCAATTTTGTCCCTCTATTCTATATGTACACTACACCTTTCCCAAGAAATCTAAACTTTTATTAATTTTTAGGTGTTATACATATTTCCGCTTTCATAAGCAACCATGCCAAAAATGGCAAGGTCATTTGACATTGCTCTCCAACAAGCTCATCTGGCGGGCAATTAGAATTTATATTACAATAGCTGCAGCAGAATTGCACAAATCGGTTACGAAAACTCGCCTTCTCCATTCAACCGATTAATGTCTGTATTTGCATATATGCGCTGACAGCATCCGAACATACTCAATGAAGAAATTAATACAAAAGACAGAGTATGCTTAATCTTGTTCCGTCGACAAGTCTTGAAGATACCCCAATTGAAATTGAATTGCTTACCCGCAATCGTTGATCTTACTAAGGCCTTCAAGTGGCAATTAAGCAAATTGATTGCCTTTAGCGCGCATTATCAAGGCAGTGTAATCGCACTGCACTACTAAACATGGCCATAAGTGCTCGGCGGCTGGTATTCAAAAGAAATGCTTCAAAGATTCGAAAATCAGTGCTTCAATGTTCATACGGGGTATCAAGAAGGTATTAGCGAAGTTGGCGGAGTTTCGAGAGCTTCTGCCAATTTGGTGCTCTTAAGAGGCTGTGTCAATGAAGGGAATCTTTTATCATAGTACAAGTCATGTGGATATATTGCACATTTACTACAATTTAAGCATTTATATGCATTTAATTTGTTATAGCAAGCGTACTTCTCATTGCATGTAGTTTGACATGATTGCAATACAATAAGTATTATAGATTCATAGTCTTTTATTTTTTAGTTCTAAAGGAATAAAAGTTTGCGTTTTAAAAATATGCTTTTTTTTTCTCAAATGATGGATGTTTGTTTCGCACTACTGGCACAAAGTCGTTAAGTCTTGAGAAGTTTAATCTTTTGCACCCCATTAATAAATATTTAGTAATGCACATTGTGGTGATAGTATGAGTTAAAGCGAAGTGGAGCGTACCTGTATGTAGAGTTGACAGATTTACTTGTAACACGTGTCGACGGTATACTCTGCTTCATAGATCTAATTCTTTACGGTAATACGCACGCAAGCAATCACTTTATCTTCAAAAAGACCGCCCAGCTCCGGGTGTTTGGGTATCGTGAAACCACATCACCCTTGGCTATCCCCGTGCATGTTCGCGATTGAACAATAAACTGCATTCGCGACCACTTGCGGAGGTAAAGATTTATGACCGCGACCTTTTAAAGTAGATCTACATGGGAGTCGGCACGGCATGCAGCCGCAAGACCAAATGCAGTTGCTCTGTAACTACTGAGTGCCGACATGCCGTGTGCATCTCCTATTCGGGTGGCGTGCATAATGTAAGCCAAAGGTGAATCCGCGACTCTTTTGTTTCAATTCAGCCAATGGGCTTGTCAAAATGTTTCTCCGTCAATTGTGAAGAAGGCGAGAAGCTCCTTCCATGTTTAGTTGGTACACAGTTGAACGTTTCGTAAATTCAGAACTCTCAGAAACCCAAAAATTTGCAAGCTTTTTAGGAGAAAGCCACTTTACATATTATTTTAGAAGCTTATGAAGGTCTGAATTGTGTCATTTCATTTATAGAATTTGAACACACGAAAGAAAATTAAAATATGTAGTACGGGATTTTTGTAAGAAATCTACAAAAGTGTTTAATCCCAAATCAAGTAATAGTGTTTTGTTAGTTCTGAAACTCTATTATATATACTATATATGATATATATGTATATAAATAATTTTCTTATTTGTTCAACTTCTTCATCAATTAGCTTTGTAAAAATTAAAGAGCTCTCTCAAAAATGCCACTTTTTAATTATGCTATACAATGCGGAAAACTTATACATATTCCATGGTTTCTACCCGCCGGTGTTGCAAAAACTGTGGCTAGTGTTATTCAGAATTAAAATTAATACATATTCGTGTTTAACTTTTTCTAAGACTAGTTTTTGCATTTTGAAAATCAATTTTTCATTATTATTTAACCATTTTTAAAAGGTGATGCTGTAGACACAGTTTCATGAAAATATCAATATAATTATTAATCGTGAGGAACAATGTGGGGTCTGACTGATGATGATAAATAATGATTTAACTTGTCGTAAACTAGAATGTTTCCTGGTGCGGCTTCTTATGAGCGATTTTATATCCTGCGTGCATAGAATGTTTTGCTGTGATAACCTCAGTTGCGTACATGCGCACATATGTACATATATGTATGTACATACATATCTCTAACTCAATTTCTCAGCATTAAATCTTGTCTAAATTGGGTGCGTAATTGGACACGGTTGTTTAAATGCATTTCAGTTTCCTGCACGGTAAAACATGCAATCGATCATCGGTGTCGAACAAAGGACTGAATCACGCCGAGGTGCAACCGACTTCGACGGTTGCATTAATTACATTATATAACGTTGATTGATATTAAAATTTGTGGCCGAGCCTGATACCTGCTCATAATTCAGCGCGGACAATAGAAGGGGTCAAGATACCCTCGCACGCATTAGTTTCATCGTCAAGCGTTAAATTACCCTTTTTTTTAAATAAAACTATTCATCTCAAGCTCAAGTCTTCAGAATGTGAATGAATGATATGTGTATGTGCATACAATGCATTTTAGGTACCACCAGAAATAATTGCAATTTCAGAATAAAATTTGTTAAGATACATACATCAAAATTTCGAGTAATGCATAACTATTTAAGTTATGGAATACTTATATACATATGTAGGTATATGTATATATTTTTCCCTTTTCGCTATAAACTGTTGAATCTTGTTTTCAAGTTAGAAAAAAATGAGTAACAGCTTCCGTCCCCCTTTAATTGACCAAATAGCTTTTATTTTGGCTTAAAGTTTTCAAGAAAAAAGTTTTGTCCAAAAATAAGATTGAAATTTACCAAAAGTTAAAACAAGAAATTTGCGAGGAGTTTGGCGAGAAGATTGCCAAACTATTTCCCATAAGTCATCTCATCACGTCCGTGAATCAGTCAAGGAGTAGGAGACGAATTTCCATCCCGACTTGTGGCAGGAAAAAGTTTCTCGCTGTCTTTCTAAGGATAGGCCGACCGGCTACCGCAGCCAACGTCCCGTATCGAACCGCTGCTCCCACTTGTAGACGGCATACATGTTCGAGTTCGAAGCGAAGTGCTCGTTGTTGTGAAGGCGGTCATGAGGGATCGCGAATGTCAACAGCTTCAGCGCCAGTGGCGCACAGCATCAACGTCTTGATGCCTGCGGACCAGCGGCGGCGGGCGGGCAGCTTCTAAGACGACGACGTCATCTCCGCCGACTCTTCTTGGATCCGTCCCACGGCCGACGCACCGTTGTACCAAACCAAGCGACTCGAGCTTGGCGCAAGACGGCAAACTCGCTCTTGGTTTGCTGAGTGCTAGGGCAGTCGCCTCCCTGCCGCTTCATGCGTTCAGTTTTGTCTGAGATTCTGTCGTGAGAGGTTCTTAGGGGTGGTGCTCACCGATCGGTCGACAGGGCTCGTAGGTGTTAACCAGGCGTTAAATCGGTCGGAGCTTCGACGTTTCCTGAATCCTAGTAACGAATTCCTTCGGACCTGGTCCAGCCGTGGCGGGTCTATGTGGTTTTCTCGCACTGTGGCGATTCCTGCGAACAGATGGTCATATCCATTTGGATTGATCAAGTGGAAATAATCATCAATTAATTTGGCAATTTCTCGTGTGGAGCCGCGGATCGGTATGACGAGTGTCTGCTATTTTTAGGCCTTTCGGATTATGTAACACCAGCTAGTTCGGTTCTTTTAGTGGCAGTGAATATTGTTCAGAATCTGGAGGTGAACGGGCGTGAGATCTCGATCTCGGTCCAGTAGCACTTTTATAGTACCTTTTCATAACTCACCGCAACTTGTGCGCAAAGCAGGGGGCCTAGCGTGCACCTACTGTTTTGTGCTACCGACTGGCTCAGCCGCAGAGGCCCGAAGTGCTCTTTTCCGCGATTATAATTCATTTAATCAAGTGAATTGTTTAATTCCCTCTGCAAGCCAGTGCCGTAGACCAATTTTGACCAATGCCCTGTAGATCCACTACCATGCTGATAAATTTAGTGGAACCTTCACAATTGTTTTATAATTAAGGTGGAATAATTTTCAGTGATAGGAAGCTCTTGCAAATTTTTCAAAAGCTCTGTGAGACGAAATCTTTGCTATCGCGAGTTTTTCTCCGGGGTCCGATTGTGGGCGCAGCCGTTGCCCGACCTTCAGAGCGGAACGAGGTGCATTCAAATATATTTAGCTGACTCCGCACTGTTCTTACTCACACTCTTATAAATATTGTTTTATATGCAAAGTCATATCGTCGATAGATTTTTAATTGCATCATTTCTATCACTGAAAATTATTTTATATTTATTGTTTTAGTGGAAATGTGTTGAAAGTATACGCATAGGCTACAATTTTTGTAATAGTTTTGTTTGACAATTGGTTTTTTGAAAATGAGGAGTGTCTGGTTGCTGTTATTCGTCCTGCTGTTATGCAGTCCGGAAGAGAAGTCTCCTGTTTGTGGATTTAACCTAGATCTATCAAACTTTATTCGACACTCTGGTCAGGAGGGTTCCATGTTTGGATTCAGTATTGCTCTACATAGTAATACTAATACTCCTACTCGCAATTGGTAAGTTTATTATAAAATGCTTATAGTAATTTGAAAATATCAGTCATCGGTTGGCCGAAACATGAGCATATTATGCTTGAAAAAGTAAAGAAAGCGATAAAACTACAATAATTCTGTCAGAATATCCTGATATTTAATTAAATATTCTTATTGGAAAATTATCGTCTGCACATGGACCCATTATGTTTTTTAAATTATACTTAAATACATTAATCGATCCATATTTCCCTCAATTTTTTTATAGGACCTTAACGCCATGCCACGGCATATACAACCCCAAGCTTTCACATTGCCACTGCCATGTTTTATAGACTTAATTGTGAGTTGTGTGCTTTATAGGACGCCATACATTTTGTTTCTCATCAGATCACAGCCTATTAAACTTTTCGTTGAAACGAAAACGAATCTTATCCTATTGAAGGCCAATTAACTCGAAAAACGTTATATTAAGTTCGTTTGTCAAAACGAAGTCAGCAAAAAATAAATAAAAAAATAATGTGGACCAATTCGAAAAAATAACATCTACATAATTGTCAGTTGTGTAAAATCTAGTTGGAGCACATTCTGAAAAGAATTCGGGGAAGTGTCCTACGGAACTCTTAAAATAAACGCGATACGGGGAAATAACTTTGTGGAAAACATCGGACTGCGCCGTTGTGCCATCGTCGCGGGACCTTTGAAGATCGTCTTATTGACGCGCCGCGTGCTGCATAGCATACTCTTCGATAGTAAGCAACATGTTTCGTTTGCGAAAGAAAGCTGAAGACGGCGATCAGCTGAAAGCACCTAAGAAATCGTATTGCCGCACTTTCAGAAAAGCATCGCATCGGGGATCGTTTTTCCAATATTCGGTTACACTGTACCGCAACGAAGGGTGCTCACACCGATCACAGCGAATTGCTGGTAACTTTTGCCGGATTTGTATCACCTTATCCCACGGACAAATTCCCATCTTAGCCATTTACATAAGAAGTTTTCTCCGTTCTGTAGGAGTATGATTTCACCAGTTGGCAGCACATGTGGGAAGCGCTTCGGGTGGTTTCGCAATGTGTGTTTACATTTTCTGCGCTCGCGTTTTGATCAAATATACACGCGGGACATGTCCTCTTTTACATGGCATATTGAGGCACTGTTTCGAGATCGATCATTGAAATTGGGTCACCAAAAATCATTGATGCATCTGGGGAGATATACATACATATAGACCAAATTGGTTCCCAATTGACATTGTCTAATATTCTAGGAAATAGCGGAGGCATAATTTTACTATGTGTGTAGGAGGCACGGCTATTGTTCTTAGATTTATAATTTTTGGGTGAGTTTTTAATTGGACTGTCCAGTTATTGATGAGTCACTCTGGAAGCATTTTGAAAGAATTACGAAAAAATTCAAAAACTTAGCACTTAGCATACAAAAAAAGGTTAACATCTCTGCTTTAATCTAGGCTCTAAAGATAAGCATTGCTAAGCTACAGAATATGCATAATTTATCTCTGTTTCATATAACTTTTTAATTTGCTTTAAAACTGATAAAAAGAGAACTTTGTTGGTTATTAAACGTTGGGTGGGTGAAGATTTAGTCAGCACGCATTTTAATTTAGAAGTTTGTAAATTTTTAAACCATGAAACAGTAGTGATTAAGATATAATGTATGTACATACATACATACATACATACATATGCATATATGAGTAATTCGCTCTTATAGTTCTTAGAGGTTTGGAGCACGCTATATGAATATTATTTTTGTATAAAAATATAATTATGCCAGGTAGATCTTTAAATTTGTATTATTATGACTCAACTCCTACATGGAAAGAAAAATCATGTACCAAAATTATGAAAATGTCTGGTTAAATTAAGATGGAAGCTCATTTGATCAAGCAAACACTTTTTTTCTTATATTAACATCAAACAGTGTAAATTCCTTGAATTACTCCATCAAGTTCTAAACTAAGGACGTTTAGGTCTAAAATGAATCAGGAAGCCTAAATCTGGTAGAACCGTACTGAAAGTGAGACCGTATCTCGTTAAAAGAAGTACGTGTATCTAATGTAGATGCGTACATTGCACTTCATTCGGGATTAAAATAATAGTGCACTTTATTAAAATAAGATCGCCGTTTTGTGTTTACACTTTCCGTACTTCGATTAAGTAAATCCGTGATTACGTCAAAATCATGTATGAAATTTCTTATTTTAAGTACGTTTTTTATTATTACAACTCTTTTTTTCTCTCAGTGAAGTACGATTGAGACCTAGTCGGGTCTTGTAAAATATTAATTAGATAAATCTAAAAAGTTATTGTTCAAAATGTTAGTCATTCCTAAAACAAATTCATGTTTTTAGAATTTTTACCTTAAACAATTGAAATGAATGAAATGTATGAAATGACGCGAGCTATAAAGCAACCCAAAAACAAATTTTCACAATTACATTTGAATTTGAGAAATAACATGCAAGAAACAGCGCAATAAATCAAGGGCTTGGCGCTGTGTTTACAAAGCCAAGCCTTTTTTCTTCCTTGTTTCCTTGCTATAAAATTTTTTGTTTTACACACTTTCAATGTCACGGTGGGCATAAAGTTAAGGCATGTGAAACAAATTTCTGGAAAGTGATATCTCGTACATATGCAGGACATCCGCCACATGATCCCCTGTCATTCACATACGCTGCACCCCATTGTGCGTTTACTAAAACCTTGGCGCGTCAGCAGAAGCCTACCAGCGGCTTGTCAAGGGCACTTTAAGGAGTCATTAATTTCCCCAAAACAATTGAGTTGTCACTTTGTGCTACGAATTTGAAATGGTCTCTGAAAGTTATGTGATACCCTCGCCTTGTGCGCTGCGCGGTCGTTCGTCGTGGTCAGAAGAACCTCATTATCTCTTTACGCACATCCAGGAACTCATGATACATATGCGTTACAGAGGGTCGGGCCGGGGTTACCCCGACCCGACAAGCGGATTGAATTAATCCTTTTTGTTTGTCGTTTTAGAAATCTGCAATAAAACTAGAAAAGCGTTGAGTTTCGCATACGGCCAAATGTCCAAGATAATCAGCAAAGTAGAGTAACCGCATTTTATAATATAAGTACATACATACATAGGTGAGATTTATGTATTCAGTAATTTTATTATTTTAACCTAAAGGAAAGTACCATTTGGGGTTCAAATACATATTACAAAGAGCTTCCTAAAAAAATTTTGATTCGTTTATGTTTTGAAAAGAATATGTTATGGCAATGATTCTAGAATATTAAGCACGTAGCTAGGCTAAATACTAAAACAAAATCACTCTAATGGACTTTGTTTTGTTTGTCACTCCTGAATTGAAATCGTTACGTTAAATTCGATTTGAGTACTTCGCATATGAAGGCCTACAAAAGTTCGTTAGGCACCACTCCAGAACATTAAGTGCTCAAGTAATATTGAATTACGTTTCTCATAACAGAAAAACAGAAGAAGTATATTGAAAGAATTAAACAAGCACGGTCGGATTCATGTTCACTTGATGTCCCGAGGAGTTTTTATTCGCAGTCGATTTACATAAAATCTTCAGATGCACATATTGAAAATGTCATCTGGGCTCTTAAAATAGCAAAAGTAAGAAGGGAGGAAGCCCAAAATTGTTCAGAAGCTGGTCGTACAAAGGACCTGCTGGCGAACGGTCGTTTTGTTGCCCTTGTCTTTTCTCTTTTTCTGATCAGATCTGTTCGGATCACATCCGTCGGCTATTCGTGGAGCCAGAAGAGGGGCGAAAAAATCCAGTCGAGGCACGAGATATTTTGGAGTGCACATATCTATTTTAAGCATCCAACCTCCTTCAATTACATAGTTTTATTTTGATGGCCTTTCGGGATCAGACAGAAATCTTGGTAAGCAATGAGGAACAGATTTGATAGAGAAAATGGAGCGGGAGATAGTAGTTGTTATCACAAAGTGTGAGGGTCACAGCAGCATCTGCACTTTGAATTTGTCGAAAGAATAAAAAACACGAGGAAGTAAGACAATTAACACTTTATCAAGCCACTCTTTAGCCCGCTTGAAAGCGGGATCATACTTTCCCTCACAAAATGCTCTAGTTTTTCTTTTAATTTAACAGTTTCTTCAAGTGGGAAGGTGAGATTACTAAATTTGTTTTATGTGGGGAGTTGCTATTTTCCTAATATTTTAATTTTGACAGACATGCCTAAGTTAATTTAAACAAGAATTGATATGTACATGTGTACATACATATATTTATATTTCTACTCAATGGCTACGTGTGAGTATTGCTTTAAAAAAATTATATAACATATTTTACAAATATGACATTCTTTATTTCTTTTATAAAAGGTTGCATAAGGTGTACATACAATGTTAAATTTTTAGATAAAAAATTTAACATATATATTAACAAACTATTAGTTTCTCATTAAATCAATTTTGGTAGTAATTTTATATGCTATGGGAAATATTAATTTGTTTTGTTTTCAATATCCCTTATTTTATATTGTTGGTATTCTTTTAAACACTGCAACATGATAAGCAAGGCATTGTAGGTACTAACGAAATTTTCAGCCAAGTAAAACCATTATGCTTAGTCATTACAGCGATAATTTCCTCCTAGTAAGTCCATTAGGTCTTGCATGAAATGGATATCTTGGCCGCCATTATCGCTCGTTCGTTACTTCCCTTACGTTTTGCGATGAGGTAAACAAAACATAACGATGGTATCTTATGTAGTGCAAATGGTGGAAACAAAATTGCATGTCATTAGCAGATAATAAAAAGTCACCGTGATGATAAAACGATAGCACCAAAGTGGCCAAAAGAATCAATGAAGTTTTCAGCATTTTCTGCTTTTGCATAGTTCGGATAACAAACCACCTTAGATAAAGAACAGCGCTAGGTCTTAATGACGACAGTCGAACGGCGAAATGGATGAAATCTGCGGTCTGTGCTCTGTTCCTCCACCACCGCCGGCATCTTAATCTCACGCGAACTTAAATCCGTATACCAAATGGCAATCGAACAGCCTTGAACTACATTCACCCGCTCAGTAACAAGTTTCTTCAGGTTTGGCGCACATAAAATAATAAAAGCGAACGTGTTTTGCAGTTTTCACTTTCATGTGGTTCAATTAGGCAGAGCAGACACTTTTCGCCTTTGCGATTTACTCCTCTATGCATTAAAGGAAAGGGCGTGAATTTATTTTCTGTTAGAAAACAAACAGTGATAATTTCGAATTATGCTTTACAAAACTACGTATAAGTATGGTGTTGGCGCCATAAAGGAAAATAGTACCTACCTACAATTCGTTTGTTTAAAAAAAAATAAAATAAATTCGCTTGAAACAAAAAATAGCAATTTTGACACGTTAGCCACTGATATCAAATATAGAAACTATTTAAAATTTCAATACTCATTACCACCGATAATCTGAGGTAACTCTCTTTTGTGTCGAACCATGGGTTAATTTTGTACGGGCCTTGACCCATCTCGTTTCGAAGAAGAGAGGAGAGGAATCTTTATAATATCCTCACTTTGTATATCATTGCACATCCTAACAATTTTTACACTTTTAGAGCTATGAGCATTCAAATTTGCAAGTAGATATTTCATGTAACGTGTAAATTAAGGAGAATCAAAAGTCTTAATATTAATGAGAATTCTTTAATATACCTCTGAAGATGCTCTTTAGAAATATCGGTTTTTAATATTTAAAATTATATGTACATATATTGACGAAATATGAATCTCCATTTGCATTTTGACGATAACCGTATTTAGATAGGCGCTAAATGGCTCATTAGGAACTCCGTTGAAAGTAATATAAAACTTGAATATCTCAACGATGACTTAAGAAACTTCTCTCCGAGCACATGAAGGCCTTATCAGAAAACTGACTTCATAAGAAGCTTCCACAGTAATTCAAATCTGACACTCACATTGAGACATTTTCTGTCGTAAAATTAGCAAACTCAAGATACAGCACACCGCGCGGATTACCTCATTGAGCTTTTGCTTAAAATTGTAAACATTTTTATTTTGGTTTTTTTTTTAGTTGTGTGTGTGTTTTGAGTCATCGAATTTAACCGGTTTGGCCTCTTTGCCAAAAAATATGTCCACAGGGCAAAGATTGGGCGGGGTGTTAATGCTCTTCTTTCATTTAAAATCTGGCACGGCGCCACATTGTGCTGTAAAATGTATACCGCGACTGCCTGCTGATATACACCTGAATCATCAGTACGCAAATTAACTGGCAAGTAATAATAAAGCACCTTTGATATAAAGTGGCCCAACCTCGAAATAAGGAATTTTTCATAGAAAACTTCAATTTTAAAGTAGATATGACCAAGGTGCACTCGGGTGATTAAGCAGCAGCGATATCCAACAGATGGTCATTTTTGCAGTTCGAAGTTTTGTCATCCAAATATACAAACTTTTATTTAAGGAAGCTGATGGAAATGAATAAAATGACTAACATCTTTTGATTCAACTTAATGTCATGACCTAATGAGTCAGTTTTTTGAATATACATATTATAATGCAAGCGGTTAACATTTTATATTAAATTAAGTTTGAAGAATATACAAATATTGCTGACAGAAATATCTTTGAAAATTTAAAATTAGCGTTTGTGCCCCTAGTAGGGCGGGGATATATTTTAATTTTACATTATTTTAAAAAATTTATTTGCCTCCGACATTCATCATCAATAGTATTTTATATTTATGCTAGCCAATGCCCAGTGCGCTCTGCTGCACCGAAGCAAAATGTGTTTTTTTCAAATTTGAATACCTAGAATTTTCATGTCATGTGTCGAATTTTTGAATCTAATATGGCAGATCCAATATAGCGGCGAAGTTGAGGAAATAATATTTGCATATGTAGTGTTAGTTGCACAAACATATAAGTAACACAACATTTAAAATTAGTGGAAATTTTTGCAGTCGATTAGCTTTATTCCACGCAATTGGAAATTTGTTTAAAGAAGGTAAATCCATATCGCAAGTATTTATTTTTGCGGTAAGGTTATGTATGCCAAAGTTTGTAATTTTTCCATCCTGCGGAATACCAACATTGTAGTACAATTTACCATGTTATGACTCAAGTCTTGGGTACCTACGCCACTACATGAAGTGCTCACATGCAAAGGTCGAATTCTGGGACTTTGTTAGTTGTTTTCAATCACTTACCAAACTGGGCAAATTCCATAAAAAGCGAACGTGTTGGCGTCATGCCAACTTTTAACGTACCCATGTCGTGGCCAACTTTTAACGTGTCCATAAACAGCACAACTGCTGCTTGACTTCGTTAGAAAGATTCTTCCTTTAAGTTTATTCACTTTAGATGACAAATTGGACGAGTAATTAAAGAAAACTGCTCTTTGCTCTTTGCAGGGTGATTGTCGGGGCGCCGAAGTTGAACATTTCCAAGTTCCCGGCAATTGTGCAGCCGGGTGGCGTCTACCGATGTGATATAATGGAGGACGACCGTTGCGCCGAGGTGCCCTTCGATTCAAAAGGTAAGAACAAATTTGACAGTAAAAATTGATCACGATATAGCTTACATGCTACATCCGAAAGGCGATGAAGTGAAAGCCGATTAGCGGAGAACGTGCGTGGACTCCGTAAGGAACCTCTTTCCATATAAACATTGTTCACTTAGACAGATTCGTTTTGCCTTTTGTCTGTGGCGGCGTTCTTTTCGGCTTTTTATTTTAAGGGTGCCTGTATATTAAGAGAATACCGCCACTTGCCATTTTACACTTTTATGAATTTATTAAACGAAATAAACATCCGCGCTGAACACAGGAAATGATTGTCTAGACGATCCCGCTAAACGTAGGTATAGGATGTTTTCAGTAAATTTCTTTTTCTGATCTGGAAGGCAAGTACTTAATTTGCTGTATGTATCAATCGAACAAATCTTTAATTTGTATAAGAATTAGATACTTAAATCTTGCATATTTGTTTCGGAATTCTTTGTAATTTTGCATGCATATTTAATGCTACTGTTTTCTTTAAAGGTAAAGGTATAATGAACACTTAAAGTCAGAGACTTCGGGATGGTTTGCGGAGATTATAGAAATCTTTTTGCGTTTTAGTTAGCAATTAGTAGAGACATTGTAATAAAATCGTTAAACATAAAAAGTTATTACCATTTTCCTTGGTTTTTCAATACAAATTCAAACTGCATTTACACCGGATTTTACATCTTTTAATTTTAAAATGTTTTGAAAGTTTAACTCGGCATAGGCATCGCCTTGCAGCGTTTACAGACAGACCTTGTGCTTTTATTTAGGAGTACGATACATATAAGTAGAATTATCAAACTAAAGCACGTGCAACTTTACTCTCCTCACGGAAAAAAAATCAACAAATTCTAAGAGCTAACCGAATCATCTTATTGACAAATTGAGTCGCGTCATTTCGTTTTCTGAAGACAGGCCGCGGTAAGCTGGTCATCGATGAGGTGGCAAGCCCACATCACCTGCACCAAAGCTGCATGAGCCGCGGCTTCTCCAGAAATGAATGAACGTTGCAAGTGGGTCGTGCGTAGGTGGGTGGCATTCAGCAGAGTCCCGCATTATAGCAATTAGAATACATTTTCAGAGTGTCAACCATCTGGCCGCAGAATGTGGCATCAACTTCAACGGAGCATTAGGTAAAATTTATTACCATTAAAGCAAAGTTGAAGCGGGACCCGAAAGTGCGTTTACTTCTAATTTACATACATATACATATGAGCGTATGTTGAATTGATATAAGGAGAGGTTGCGATTAAATTTATTTGGTCAGAACTTCCGCTTATAAATAACGCACTCCAGTCGCGTCCTCGCAGTTCGGCCATTCGAATGGTTAAAAGCGCTTTAAACAACGATTCCAAATTCAAATAGATAACGCCTCTGTTTTCTGCGGTAATCTAAGGCCGATTCAGGGTCAATGGTCAGTCACGCACTTATTCATCTTAGCCGCGGCCGCTGCATGCTGCGTTATTTACATGCTCCGATATGTGCATAACAAATTACCTAAGGGATTGTGCGCTTTGTTATCTGCACTTAAACCAATATATTTTCTGCAATAATTAAAAAGGAATCGAGTTTTGAAAGCAGTTAAACAATTAAAATGTGTCCATGAGCAGTTAAAATCTGCAACAGTTGCAAAATTAGCTTCTAAATTAAGAACGGATAACAGCAAGTAAGCAAAAGGCCAGCCCTCTGCCATAGTATAAAATTACGATTGACCAAACTAGAAATGACAAAATCGTGAATATGATATCTAACTTTATGTTAACTTAGATGGTATAAAAAGAAAACCCATAGATATAAAAATCATTCGCTTGATATTACTTGCATCGTTTATAATTCAATTTTTAATTCATCATTTAGATTGAATTTTTTGTTTGTTTCTGTGTGCGTGAAATTGTGTCGAAGAGGGATATTTTGGAGTTCCGATTTAAGCTAAAGTTGAAAATCGGCGTTACGGATCTAAATTGCATTTTCATTATTACTTTAGGCCTGAGCAAATGTTTTATTGTACGTAAAGGTGGGTGAGTCACCGCAGGAAAGTGCTATTTAGTTTTGTCTAGAGTGTGTTTGTCCGTAGTGTGCATCTCATTTAGTCTAGCAACACAAACAATCACGCACTGTCTATAATTAGAATGCAAGCATTCAGCGGGAAATCTGACAGAACCGTGTTACCCGCAGAATTATTAATTTAAACACACGCTCACATGTGAACCTTTCATTCTTGATGTTCCCTGTGCGTTAGTTTCATAAAATTTTACTTTCGTTTGGCAGAGCACTAATTTGGGTTTTTTTTTTTATTATCAACAGGAAATCAATACAACGACAGGGGTGAGCAGATTGATACCAAATCCCATCAATGGTTGGGCGCCACCGTTACGAGCGGGGGTGTAAACGGCCCAATAATGGTAAGTTTTGCACTCTATACCCTTATACCAAAATAATCAGCGCCTCATCCGAGAGCAACAGATTCGTCGCGGTTTACGTAATTCTATCCGATTTTGCGTATTGCATTACCGATCGAGTAGGTCGAACGAGTTTCTGCCTGTTGTGATTGTGAATGGACGTAAGCACACCAACCAGCCCAAGACCGGAGGTGTCAATTAATATTAAAAGCCCGGCCATGCTCAGAATTTTCACCTTCGCCATATGCTACATCAAAACGGCCGCAGTTCTGAACAGAGGCAAAGAAAAATCATGACAAAGTGCTGACAAATCTGCGTGCCTATAAATTTTCCTGAGCCATTTCACCTTACTGCCGAGAGCTGTAAGAACCAATAAAAATCACAAGGCGCACCTATTCATTTGGTTTTTGTCGTATCATAGTATCAATTTCCCGAATGACAAAGATAACCACAAATAGGTCGATTAAATAAACTCGAAACGTCTTCGAAGACAATTGGCCTCTTTAGCGACTGGGCGAGCGAGGTGGCTCAGTTGTAACGGTGCGTTTTTATTTTCACCAACATAAGGTGTGCCAAAAAAGGTTTCAGACGATTGCTTCTAAATGGAAGGTCAACAAATTTACGACGTGACCTCATAAATGAGTACCTATGCATCAATATGTATTAATTCGCCCTAGAAAGAGTTTCAGGACAAAATACTTCGTTGAAGGTTTGCTAAAATAAAAAAAAAATTGTACAGTATACACATTCCCGGAAAAATAAAAAAAAACTGTTTTGTCTCTAAACCTTGGTTAGCAAAAGCATATTTCTACTTCTCTTCATATAAAATGATTATCAAATCTGTAGTGTATTGTAGAGTCGAAAATTCAAAAAAAAATAATAATAATAATAATGTGAATAAACTGTGTACCTACATAAATACATATGTATGTACATACATATGTATAACATTATGTACATATTTAAAGATAGTACTCCATAGTTAATTTTAAATATCTTATTTGCACTTCTCACTCTCATCTATCTTAAAAACGCAGTATACAGCATAAGTCTGAGGGGTGCACTTTTTCAAGAATTTTTAGGCTCCTCGACCGGAGGCAAGGTGAAGGAAATGGCATAAAAACAGACAGAGAAGTAGTAGCCAGCGGAATCTTCTCGTCGTAATTCACATAAATTTCAGCGGGCATGCACCATCTACACAACACGACAGCCTCCCAGCCGTCCCGCATGCATACAATGGGGAGCTCTAAAGTAATATCTGAGTCGAGCGGCCGCAGATCTTCTGATAAGCAATAGCTCAATTGAGCAAATGCATCCGATGGACATTTTATTTTGCACGTCACAGATAAAGGCAGGAATAGCCTCGAAGAAATTCACAGAAAACGCGGGTTGAATTCAAAATCAATCAAACGGTAAGACGACAGGTCAATATTCTCTCCGCGAGGCACGGATACCTTACCCACCTAGTGGCTATTGCACTCAAAACGCACAATGACGCGAGTCTCCTCTTGGAGAATCGGTCGCGGATTTCCACATAAATTTAGCTCGTGACAACATCCTAAAAATGGACAATATGACTTGCTTTGTCAAGAAGAAAAACTGTTTTTACGATGCTTGATAACCCGTTGTGGTCACTGGTCGTTGCTTTCTTGATTGACCGTGCCTCATTCCTTGGCGGTGCAAGGCTAGCCACTGGCTGAAATATGATCACTCCCGGACCACTGACATTATTTTTAGGGAAGACTTGTTTGATCGCACGACAAGTTTTTCACTCGATCGAAATGCTTTGGAGGAACAAATTTATGTCACTTAAATTTGTATTGTCTGTTTTTGCTCGCCAAACTCACTCCCTCCTGTTTTGTTTTGTTTTCAGGCTTGTGCACCGCGCTACGTTTTCCACACAATGCAGCCGAGTCGGGTGGAAAGGATCGAACCTGTCGGAACTTGCTTCACCTCAAAGGACTTCAGTATTTTCACCGAGTACTCCCCTTGTCGGACGAGTAAGTGATCTACTTCTTTAGGCAGCGTAAACTTACGGATTTTATACGGTTTTCATCAATAGAAAGAGGGATTATCTAGGAAGGTTATAGCTATAGGCTATAATTTATGAACATTTTAAGAAAATAAGCCACGCACTTTTTTTTCTAAAATTTTTTTAAATATATGGTGACTTAAATGTGTGAATGTTGCTTACTTACGATTAAAATATTATTGGGCACCTGCGGCCCAACTCTTATCTCGAGCACACGTATGCACACTTATGTAATCCAAATTCCTCTAAAACATTTACTCAGCGTATAAACAGCTATCGATAAGGACATTTTTGTTTCGTTTTAAAAATCAAATCAAAGAATATTTATAAATATAAAGAAATAATTTTATTCAGATTAACGGAAAAATAATCAGAAATTTAACTGCATCGCACTATACACATACACTACTATTTTCCTTAAAATATAAAAACTGCATTTTATGTATCTAGAACTTACAGTGCATTATTCATAATGTTGTCTAGATAAATTCAATCGCAAACTAGATTTCTACAAAAATATCGCACCGGAAGTCAATAATTCGGCAAGAGTTCGTACTGTTTAATATTTTCGTGCACTCTCCAGTGCACAAGACAGGAATAACTAAATAACGCTTAGCTCTTCTAGGGAAAATACTATTTACAGAGAAGATCAAATTGGAAGATAATTATCCGGCAGGGTGTTCGCTGAGCGCTTTAAATCCCAATTCAGATTCATCACTTGAATACAAATAGCGCAGGAGTCTAGGTTACAATTTCAAAGAATTGTCTCAAAGACATTCATTGGGAAGTGCTACAGATATTGAAATGTCTTCCAGTTCAGCTTATGAATATTTATTTACTTTTATTTAGAAAAATATACATACTTTAGATCTCTTTAATTTACTTCCTTTTCAGACTATTGGGGCTACCATAGACAAGGATCCTGTCAAGCCGGCTTTAGTGCAGCTATCACAAAGGTAAAACTTCTCTGCTTTTCTAGGCAAATCCACAATATTTTGCATAAACACATCACGATAAACGAATCTTAATAAACCAACGGAATACATCTGAAGTTAGCTTTATTCACGCACAGTATTACTTATCTCAATGTATGCCACGCAGTGATCCCAAGACCGTAGTATCTGCATATTTGAGTTAAATCGAAAAAATAGAAACTTCAGTTGTCGTGAAACATCAAAATACATAAAAAATATGGCAAATCACTATTGCTACCGATTGTTCATTGTTATCCGGTATAAATTATTTTCTAATACAACTGAATTGTGCACAGCACGTCATATTGGCGTAAAGTAACAAGTAACATTTTTCAATAGGCAAATAAAATGAGTAATAGTTACAATTAAATTTTGTCCGAAACTTTCTAATTAATAAAGTTTTTTTTTCCAATTTACCGTAAATTTGAGACTAAATCGATAAAATTAGTA
Source organism: Machimus atricapillus (assembly GCA_933228815.1). Taxonomy (NCBI): domain Eukaryota; kingdom Metazoa; phylum Arthropoda; class Insecta; order Diptera; family Asilidae; genus Machimus; species Machimus atricapillus. Next base: position 42,345,120 of record OW121787.1, on the reverse strand, counting down.
TATTAGCTCAGCGAAAGTTTAGTTTACGATTTTACATAACCGATTACATTTTCAGGGGTCGGACCGCTTATTCATCGGAGCGCCTGGTAGCTGGTACTGGCAAGGTAAACATCTGGCCGTTCTTTAGGTTTAAGTAGAGAGCTGTGTTCCAGCGATTCAATTTGTTCATTCTTTTGTAGCAAATTGAATATAAATTTCAGAATATGGATTGTGAAACCATTAATAATTCTCATCGAACATGTGACTTACATAATTGTAGTAGAAAGTTTACTATTAACTAAATTGTCTAAAAAGTCACATTACTTTTGAGGATCGAGAATACTCAAGATGAACGAAACTAACAATGTCAGTCTGCACACAAACAGCTCAGTTCGCGCAGTAGATGCTATTTAAATAAAGTTCTCGTGGACTAAGATGAGGACGTCTTGTGCTATTTTGTCAGTCAGCCTGTTTAGTGTTTAATGGACGCTAATGTAGTTTCTAAGTAATCTATCTTTGGTTTCATTAGCTTAAGCGGAACTTGGAAGGCGCAAAAACACTCATGCCAATAGGAAAATTGCTTATGTGAACAGACGTGTTTTGCGCCGGCCAGGGCCTCGCATACTTAAGAAGTGAACAAGAGCATTATTACCAAGGATAACTAACCACTAATTCTAGCGTAGCATTAGTATAATTTTAACAAGAAAATCAAATAATAATTTATTTTCTTTTTGTTGTGTACTTCTCGTGATTCTGCCTGTGTCTGCACCCTCTTGCTTGTATCTACTACATATTGTCGTGTTGTGTTCCCCAAACCAAACAAACAAAATCAAATCTGCACGCCCTAACATTGTTATAAAATGTATTTGACTCGTAATGTCAAAATATATTAAATCAAAACGAACAACGCGAACGCAATGATTAAACATTTAAATGATTTTAATTTAATGATGGGATCCAAAGGACAAGTATATTCAATAAATACAGCTTCAAAGTTCCCGTACAAGCCACCAATGTATCAAGAGTTTGGCGCAGGTAAAATTAAAGAAAATAAAAGTAAAAGTTATAAGCAGTTAAAACGTTGTTAGAAATTTGTTGCAATTTTCAAAATTTCAACTTTTCTCATTATAAACCAAAACTCAGTACCGGTTGCAATAACAGATGAATTGGTGCTTTCCTAATTCATAAAATGAACTTAACCAACAAATAATACTTCTAATGTTGCTGTTGTTTCATCAATTCGACAGCATTTTATTAAACAGGCTAATAAAACACCTAAATAAAACTATACTCTACTACCCTACAAGACAGGAAGGTTGTCGTGTTCGCTTCTCTTACATTTTTGGATATATGCTTTGCTTTTATTGATTAAATATGTTATTTTTCGTTTGATTACTTTACCTCATAATAAATAAGTATAATAACAATCATATACAGTATTGCTATAAAAATATTCAACGAAAATTGCCAGGAATGATAAAATTTTACCCAAAATTTTCGAGTCTAATCGAATCCAGAAAGAAAAAAAAATATGTATATCTGTTGCAAGATAACTAGAAAAAAGCAAATCTTTTCAGTTAATAAATTCAGTAGATTTGCGTTCAAGTTTTTATATAAGCCTTCCAATAAATAAATTTATTCTTTTCAGTATAGGCAATTTTCATTGATACCATTTGAATTCATTGATACATATTTTTCGGTTCATCAATTACATTAGATATCCACTGAATTGGCATTTACATTGGATTGATTTTTTAAGATTATCATATTAGATAATACTGTTCAGAATTAACCACATATAATTTGCACGAGAGTATACGTAAAATTAGATTATTAACACAAAAATTACATTTATTTTATTTTCATCAGAACATTTACATTCTTCATATATTGAGATCAAATTTAATATTAACTATACATTTATATGTTTAAAATTATACATTTGTTAAAAAAATCGACATTAATCATTTCACTGGTATTTTTAAAGGTTATTCAATAATAAAGTGTATACAAAATTAAGTTAGTTAGCAATTTTAACGAGTAACAAATTTTAATTGGCAATTAAAAATGAAGTAGTTTAAAGTGAAATCACTATTTCCAACACATATTTTGTGATTTGCGTGTACTAGCGACTAGTTAAGTACAACTTCTTCCGAACGGAAGGATTTTTGAACAGCTTCATAAAGAATTATATTTTAAAGATTCTTGTTTTTCAATCTTCCTTTCACAGTGAGGTAAAATTACGAATTCTGGTTCAAAAAATGTCTAGTTTTTTTTTGTGTTCGAAAATACTTCGGAATAGTAGACTAAACAGTTTGAACGCCTTGCCTTGCCCGTGCGTGGCACGAGATAAACTATATGGGATTTGACCCTTTGCCCGTGACGGTCACAAAAAGTAGCGCCAGAGCCAGAACTTTTAAAAATATCTGAATGTTTGGCCCTATTGGTGCCTTTATAGTAATATTTAAATCTTTTGTTCGATACTTTCTTACGACTTGAACAACAGCTTAAGCTACGGTTTGCAGAACGGAGCAAATAACCAATTAAATTTGATCTCAATAAATTAGCCTTAGTCTTTAACAATAAGTAATGATAAATCTCGAGGAACGGACTTCCTGGAATCATCTCATCACAATGAATTTTCTCAGAGCCATTCATAGTTTTAACAAGCGCAGATTATTTCGCCTTAACAATATGCATTTAGTGGGTGTTTAAAGCAAGCTTGACTAGCAAAACCGTAACCAAAGCATCTTCTCCGCGCACTCTGCAAGTAGACTAAAGACCTGCATAATTTTAGGGCAAATGTACACGTATGACGTCACAGACCCAAGAAGCAAGGTCTACGCGACAGGGGAGAGCTACTCATCAGACGACGATTCCTATTTCGGTTACTCGGTAACCACGGGGGATTTCAATGGAGACGGGGTTGAGGGTGTAGCAGTTGGGATGCCACGTGGAGCGGGGCTCCTTGGGAAAATTGCGATATATTCGTGGAACATGGTCAACCAGCTGAACATAACCGGGAAGCAAATTGGTGCTTATTTTGGCTACTCACTCTGCACGGTCGACGTGGATGGAGACAGGCTGGATGATCTTATAATTGGGGCCCCCATGTACACCGAGCCGAACAACGAGGGCAAGTACGACATTGGCCGCGTGTACATCATGCTTCAGGGCAGAAGGGTAAGGGTGTTGAAAAGGCGTTCAAATGAGGTTTAACAAGAAATTTCTCCCAGAATAAATTCGCTGTCATGGAGACCCGAGATGGCATAAACTCTCGCGGTCGTTTCGGGCTTTCGGTAGTTTCCCTGCAGGACGTGAATTTGGACGGGTACGGAGATTTCGCCGTGGGTGCTCCCTATGACGGTCCATTTAACAGAGGCGCTGTGTATATCTTCTACGGATCGCCAACGGGTCCACTGGCCAAACACTCCCAAGTTATTTATGCTGAAGACCTCGATGTCCCCTATCCGCGGACCTTTGGCTTTTCGTTGGCAGGAGGACTAGATTTGGACGGCAATTTGTATCCTGATATGGCCGCTGGTGCTTACGATACTAACAACGTCTATGTGTTCAAGTAAGCAGTTCGAATGCTTAAGTCGGATTGGTTCTTCTCCTGATACCAATTATTTCCACAGATCCCGACCCGTAGCAGTGGTAGACGCTTCAACAAAATTTTCTGTTGGTTCGAAATTAATAAGCTTAGATGACAAAAGATGCAATACGTATCGCGACGGGAAGGCAGTTACATGTACAGAAATAACGTCATGCATGAAATACAATGGACAAAATTTACCAGAAATTATAAGTAAGTAAAATTGTAGAGTTACTTTTTTCGACTATGCATTACCTCGGCTTCAGAGACATCACAAATTATTTGAATTCGTGTCTTACTAACTGATTTGTTTCAGATTTCGAAGTGTCTTGGGTCCTTGATTCCAAAAAAATTAAGAATCCACGAATGTTCTTCCTGCAGGACGAGGGAAAAAATATTAGGAACTCAACAATTACACTTAGGCGCGGAAAAGTGAAGTGCCACAATGAAACAGTTTATGTTATTGATGGCATCAGGGACAAACTTACGCCCCTTGAAGTAGAAATGAGATATCAGCTAAGAGGCGAGCGAGGTCGACAATCACCAACGCTAGTCCGAAGACCTCGAGAAGTTTCAAGACCAGTAATTGATCAAAATCGCGAAACTATTCATCGTGATTCAATAAATATTCAGAAAAATTGCGGACCAGATAACGTTTGTATTCCTAATCTTCGCCTAGAAATTGAGTAAGTCTTTAAAGCTTTATGTCCTTTCCATAAAATTCATTCATTTTGTTATCAGAACTGTAGACCAATTTCTTCTGGGTTCAAAGGATCCACTTGTAATAGACGTTTTAATCTCAAACTTCGGAGAAGACGCCTTCGAGGCTGGCTTCTATATGACTGTCCCAAAAGATTTAGATTATAATAAAATTCAACAACTTGGAGATCCAAGAGATACTCCCATCACGTGCACTGCACCAAGTGCGTCTACTAGCAACACGCTTAAGTGCGACATTGGAAATCCGCTACCTGCAGGAAAAGTGGTATGTATTACTATGATTTTTTCAATTAGTTAAATTGAGACATCCCTTTGGGTACAGGCGAAATTCAAAGTAGTGATGATGCCATCGCAGAAAGTCGGAATGGCTCCCAGTTATGATTTTTTCATGGAAGCAAACTCCACAAACCCCGAGGAGACTGGATCCAAATTCGACAATATAATTAAGAAAAACATAGGAATTTGGGTTAAGACTGAATTGTCAATCGAAGGGTAAGTACGTATGATATGCATCTCACTCAGGGTTACAAATTTACTGTTTGCAGGATATCATTACCGCAATTCGAACACTACAAGAGCACTGATTTTAAACCTCTGGAAAACGCGACAAAGGAAACCGATTTGGGCCCGCATGTTGTTCATATTTATAATGTAAGAAATAACGGCCCTTCAGTCATAGATCAAGCCGAAGTTTATATCTTCTGGCCCTACGAAACTCTCGGCGGCGATCAGCTAATGTATTTGCTCAATGCACCTGAAATCGACGGGAACATTCAGTGTGATCCAAACATTTACGTAAATGAACGTAATTTGGCCTTAGACCCTGCCTTCTACAAGAAGAGCTATCTGGAGTCAATTGGTGCTGTTGTCAGGCGAGGAAGCGGAACATCCAGTCACTTTGGGGTTCATGTCGAGCACTCCTCGAATACGTCCAGCAGCCGAGGGGGCTCAATCTTGGGTACACGAATTTTGACCGAAGAGGAGAAGCGGAAACTGAAAGCAGAGGAAAGCATCGAGTCCACGGGCGATGCGTCGCTTATCCATAACGAAAGGGCTAAAGCAGCGGCGGAAGCTGCCGAAGCCTCGGCTGGAAGTCGTGGTGGCGGTGGAGGATACTCATACCACGTGTCTTGGAATAATTCCTCGAGCGGAGGGGTTCCTCTAATTCATACGGCCAGTAGAAATAGAACAATAACTTATGATGCAGAAGGAAAACCACATGTGGTGGAAACAAGTACGGAGTACTATACCGGTCATGGCAGCCGGGGTGCCTACACAGCAAGCAATTCACCCGCCTACGTTTCATCTGGAGGAGCGTCTGGCTTTTCCCAGGAGTCGCCTAGGACTTCAAGCATTCACCAACCTTACCGTTCTGCAGACAATGCTCATAGAACAGCGCAGAGTAGTTATAACTACGAGCGGAATCAACCAGGATACACTGCCAGCTCCTACAGTGCGAATTCTAAAGATTTTCCGACGGCGACTACGAATTCTGAGAAGGCCGCTCAAGGCGGTCATGGGTTTCAAGCCGGGACTGTTGATGTTGGAACTGTTAATCGAGAAAATGTCGACGATCACATCAGACATAACGCACCACTTCCGACTTATCTATCGGGAGGCACTACTGCTTACTATAGCCAACAGTCTCCTCACCCTTCCCAACATCCAGCTTCTTACCGAAGTGAATACAGCGGCCCAAATCACAACACCGTTTCAAGCCACTATAAAAATAGCGTGAGTCAAAACAAAAAGGTTGCGGACAAAGCAAACAACCAATTTGATGAGTTCGATGATGGTTTCTACGATGAGGAAGAGGAAGATGCCATCTTTAATGACTTCCGCGATGAAACTCACCATCAGCGGCTGAGGCGACAAATTCGAAGCGACCCAGACCCAGACCTTGAAAATGCCGTGCACTGCAAAGCTACGCGCTGCGCGATGTTGCGATGCGTGGCTGGTCCACTCGTGAGTAACGACGGCGCCTGGATAGCCATTCGGACCAGATTGGTTGCTCACACTATGGCGAAAATATCGAACAATATTCCACTAAATATCTCTACAATGGCTGCTGCGCGAGTGACCCGCGTTCCCTACATTGGAGCGCCCAAAGACAAACCTATCAAGAGCTACGAAATCTTCTACACAGCCATACCTCAGCCAGACCCAAAGTCCGACATTGTTCCTCTTTGGGTCGTTGTCCTTTCAGCTTGTGCTGGTGCTTTAATACTGCTTTTACTTATTTTCCTGCTGTACAAGGTAAGCGAAAGTTTTACTTCCTATTCCTTTTCCGTTATGATTATTTACTATAATTTTATAATACTTCATCATAACCCTCAATCCAATCCTTCTCGATCATCTTTTATAACTTTTTGCCATTTATTTTTTAAAACTTATACACAGAAATTAGATTAAACCATCAATAGGTTTATTACTAAAATATATGTTTTTAATGGTGAGGCTGTATTCCATTCATTTAGACCCATAACTTTAGACTTATTATTATAAGGGTTTTTTTGTCAATCATATATTTCGCTTTATTTAGTGTGGATTCTTTAATCGAAACCGTCCATCGGACTCTTCGGAGCGACAGCCCTTAAATAGGAATGGCAACTATCATGGGGATGAGCATTTATAAAACTGCCAAGACGAACGGCTTCATTCGTTTCAGCGCCTCGTCATGGACGAGGGGAATCTGCTTCCCAGAGAAGCGACTGTAGCAATAATATTGTACAATACCTTTAATATTGTATTAATTTTAATTTAAATTATTTTGACCCTAAGAATATTGAATTAACTAGTCACGAAGATGTCAAATAAATTGATCAAAATAAGCGAACCTCGAATAGTTAGCAATCTCGACGGCTGAAGGCCATTCAAGTCAAATAATGTAAAACGTAAAAGTGAAAAAGGTAGCTCGAAGGTGCCTACTAATCACTCGAGGCCACCGGTCTTAACATAAGCTAACCATGTCCTAATTTATTGTAGGGTCAACCAAGATCAGTGCTTTGTTAACATTCGAAATTTACTAAGCCGTAACAAGAGCTGACGATTTGTTGGCTAAAGGTAAGTTGGTAATTTTACTTCTTAAGTTGAATCTACGTTCTAAGCTAATTGTGTGCCTGTTGTTAATAAATGAAGTGAATGTACCCAAATCTCACAATTTTCCTAATACTTACTGTTATTTATTATAAAAACGAAAAGTAGTGTAAAAAATATCTAGCAATTCGTTTTGCAATGGCCTGCGGCCTTTTTAATGTCGTAACTTGTTTTAAGTGCCTTTAAGACGCACTGCGCATGAATTGCTTTGCAGTCGCCGGACAGATTTTAACTTGTGAAAAACAGCGAATTTATGGTGTACCGATATGGTAACTTTAAGTACTTATTCCTTTCTTTTTGAAAGTGCTACTAGGAGCGCTTCTTATATATTCGTTAACAATCTTTGTTATGTGAACATTTTATTGCGCTTTCCTAATCTTTAATATCTTTTGTAAATAAATTTAAAAAAAGAAGGTATACTATATTTTTTATTGAAAATTATGCAAAGTTAAGAGATCCTCTTTTCTGCTTTTTGAATTTTGACGATTTCTTAATCAAAGCTGTATTCGCAGAAAACGAAGCGAACAAGTAAAGTTAATTTAAAAAACCAAAAAACCCGACTGACTGTAAAAAAGAACTAAAAATTTTGAATTTCCTGTCAAAATGGTAGCATAAAAGTGTTATAATATATATACACATATATATATTTGGAATTGGCTATTTATTAGCTTTCATTTGATTCCTATGAAATTTTTTTTATTCCCCCTCAATTTTTTTTTTGCGGACCCCATATTTAAATACTATACCCTATGTCACTCCTCAAATTGAGACGAATCTAATGACACCTTAGTCTTCAGAATCGGTCAATTCTATCTAAGGGAGACGATAAATTTTTAGAAAAGTATACGTTTTACAGTGCTCTTGCAACCTCAATCAAACTTGGAATCTGGGAGGTAACACTCCATCGGTACATTGAATCAATAGAGTTCCTCACAGAGACATGAAGTGCGGCTCAAAAATTAGAATTTACCGACGCGATTTGTTACGAAAGACGAGAGATGTTCGCTTTAAGACACCTGATTAATTTAAGTTCTGATTTGCTCGATACACCGGATTTTTACTGGGACAGGGAGGAGCTGGAAAGGCTCTATATGCAGATTTGTGCCTACTTTAGCATTTCCCGCCGGACGAAGGTTATGAACGAGAAGCTGAACCATTGTGTGGAGTTGGCTGAGCTGGTATCATCGCACCTAAACGATGCGCATACAACACCCAGGCGCCAAGTCGATATTTTATAGAAGATTTGTAAATGAACAATAAAACTACATATATTCAGTACTTTCGTACGAAAATTGTGATTTGCACTCATAAAACCGCCCTGTAAACAATTTGGCATGTAGCTCTAGTTGGCCAAAAGGTTATTAACTGCGGAAAATTTCAGACGAATTGCCGTGATTTTAAATTGTACATTGCCATTTTAATCACATATATTTATTTATTTAATTAATTTACAGGAAGCAAGGAGTGTTATTAAATTGTGTGGGTTAGTTGGACCTAGAAGGAGGTCGAGGGGTGGGAAGGAGCCCCCACATACAGTAGATTTCGGTTATACGGACGATGAAGGGACCACTACAATTTCGTCGCTATATACGGAAGTCGCTATATAGAAAGAAAGAAAGGAAGAAAGAAATGTATAATACTATACACATTTTATACAGGGGGATTTTTAAAAAAACCTGTAATATTACATTGTTTCAGTTTAGATTTCTGTGCTAGCGTACGATGTAAGGTGTATTCCATTTTCATAACTCCTTCGATTTCTATATTGTCTTTTCCTTCACCAAATAAACAATATCTCTTTAGTGTGCAGACTCTGTCGCTACATCTGCATGGGATTTCTAGGAACTTGTTACAAATGGTTCATTAAAACTATAGTCGCTATACCCGAAATCGGCGTTACATCCGAAGTCGCTATAGCCAAATTGTTTTCCTTTAAAAGTATGCTTTAAATTCAAAGGACTTAGGTGTTACGTCGCTATAACCAAAAAGTCGTTACAACCGAGGTCGTTATAATCGAAACACGCATCAGCCGAGGGATTAAATTACTTGTGCACGGAGAAAAAAATCTAAGAAAAATTACCGTGCTCACACTGTAAAGTGAGTGCAAAAAAAAGTATATAGAAAATTTGTTAGTGAAATTAAGAAAAATTCGGTATAAGTCCATTAATTTTTATCAGAAAACCCATGAAAAATTCTAAGCCAGCACGGGAATTTTTCCTGCGCCAGAATAAAATGCACCCAAATTATGAGACAGCACGGTAATTTTTCTTAGAAATTTTTCTCCGTGTGTGTGTTCGGCTCCTTCATTGGCGTCCCTGTTTACATAGTTGGGGAGTACTTCACGTCGCATTAGCGCCTTAAGGATTGCTTAGTTTTAATTAATTCCGATGTGCCTGAGTCCTTCCTCTCCACATATCGCGAACACAGTTTTATCCAGCTAAGCACCGCTGAGACGTTTTAATTAATTTTAATTTATTGCTGCAAGCCACCATTCACCGTCACGTTCAATGGAAAATTTAAGATATTCGAAAGAGAACTATTTGGCACTTTCAAATATTTTAAATAATTCCAAACGCAAATTGGAAACAATATTCCATGTTACAACGTAAAACCTAGCACGAACTTTTGTTAAAAAACAATCTTGAAACAATCCATTATTATTTACTTATTTATATAGGCAAATATAAATACCGGTCAAGTGCAATTCGGACCCTAAACGCTAAAAAGCTAAAACCATTTTATTGAGGTTCTTAAGTCTCAGTCAGTATGTATACAAAAAGCGTGAATAAATTGTTCTTAATGTATACCTTTTGAAAGATTCTATTAATTTTTATTACGTTTTTAATCAGTTTTAAGTGTATCCTAAAAATTATATTTCGCAAAATTTAATCTAATAATATACAGTTCAAAATAGGAAACATATTCTTTGTTTACATATGTATGTGTTTCATATTACTATTATAAATGACAATTATGAGTACAAACCCTAATTACATTTTATCTCCTTCAAAATTGTCCCTATCCGTTTTACAAAGTAGCAAAAATATTAATTCAACTTAAAATAAAAGAAGGTTGCATACAATTTAATTTTTAAAAGCATAATAATAAAATGGTAATAGACCACAATTATAAAGTTTTCTAAAAATTCCATAATTATGAAAACAATCAATGAAAAATAACTTTACTGATCCAAACGATTTGTTTTTCGGTATTTTTCTAAAAACACCGATGAGTTCAAGGACGGTCGACTTTATTTATTTCATTTTTAAGTCATAAACAAAAATTCTCAGCTCTCCGATCAGTTGAGCTAAGGGCGCAAAGGGAGCAGGAGCACCTCGAGCGATCGCCTGATCGCGGAAAAAATAAAATTCAAGGTGATCTCTTGATTTATTGTTTGCTCCACTTCTCAGCTGCCGCCGTGGTGAGATCCAACTCCGTTTTCGGTACCTGACTCCGGAGTAGAGGGGGAGTGGGGCTCTTATTTTTCTAAGTACATTTTAAGTGCATCTATGTAAATACGGTCCTCCGCTGATCTCTGCAGGTATTTGCTCTAGGCGCGTGGTGGAGTTCGGGTGGTCTCGCAATCTGCAGCAGCTCGGTTTAAGTTCAATTTATTTTTTTATCAAGCGAATTTGATTCTATTAAGTGTTTTTAATGTTTTATGTATTTTTTATTATTATGATATTTTAAACCCTATTAAGGTTTTTATTAATAATGATTGTTTTTCCGTCGGTTCGATTTCTCAGAAATTTTATGTTTAAGTTTTGATAATTGAATTCATATTTTTTTGCTAAGTTTTCATAAATTAGTGTATAACTAAATGAGTGAGTGTGATAAAAATAAATTAGTGTTAAATCCGTCGCGGTTTAGTGCCGTTAATGTTTGAAATGTTTTTTTTTTTCTGGATGAACACCAGGAACTTCAATTAAAGGAAGATTTAAGAAAAGTTTTTTCTGCATTTACCGAAAAAGAGAACCGCGCTATTTTTAATCAGTGATTGAAATTAATGAAAGATGACTATCGTGTATTAACATTGAATTTTGAAAGTGTGTTGATTTTTTTTTTCACTGTGAAGGATCATCGACGAAAAACTCCAATTAATTGCTGAATTCAGTTCCTATAGTAGGTGAGCTCAATCTTCATTTTTAAAAGGATGCACTACGAAAAATTTTTTATGTTTACCTGTTCACTAACGTGACTTTCTTTTACTTTAATTTCAGGAACTCAACGGTGACTTTAACCCGAATTGGGTGAGTTGCTGGTCTGTGAGTACATTTTATTTACATATTTTTTTAAATGAAAAATTTTCATTGGGCTCGGAAGACTCCTACTAAACGATTGGGTCTTCCGTCTTTTTTCTCCGTGGGTTCCGGAAGATCCCTACTAAGCGATTGGGTCTTCCGTTTTTTTTTAAGTAAATTTAGTAATTTCTTTTAAGTTTCAGGATATGTGAGTAAATTTAATTTAATTTAAGATATTCGAAAGAGAACTATTTGGCACTTTCAAATATTTTAAATAATTCCAAACGCAAATTGGAAACAATATTCCATGTTACAACGTAAAACCTAGCACGAACTTTTGTTAAAAAACAATCTTGAAACAATCCATTATTATTTACTTATTTATATAGGCAAATATAAATACCGGTCAAGTGCAATTCGGACCCTAAACGCTAAAAAGCTAAAACCATTTTATTGAGGTTCTTAAGTCTCAGTCAGTATGTATACAAAAAGCGTGAATAAATTGTTCTTAATGTATACCTTTTGAAAGATTCTATTAATTTTTATTACGTTTTTAATCAGTTTTAAGTGTATCCTAAAAATTATATTTCGCAAAATTTAATCTAATAATATACAGTTCAAAATAGGAAACATATTCTTTGTTTACATATGTATGTGTTTCATATTACTATTATAAATGACAATTATGAGTACAAACCCTAATTACATTTTATCTCCTTCAAAATTGTCCCTATCCGTTTTACAAAGTAGCAAAAATATTAATTCAACTTAAAATAAAAGAAGGTTGCATACAATTTAATTTTTAAAAGCATAATAATAAAATGGTAATAGACCACAATTATAAAGTTTTCTAAAAATTCCATAATTATGAAAACAATCAATGAAAAATAACTTTACTGATCCAAACGATTTGTTTTTCGGTATTTTTCTAAAAACACCGATGAGTTCAAGGACGGTCGACTTTATTTATTTCATTTTTAAGTCATAAACAAAAATTCTCAGCTCTCCGATCAGTTGAGCTAAGGGCGCAAAGGGAGCAGGAGCACCTCGAGCGATCGCCTGATCGCGGAAAAAATAAAATTCAAGGTGATCTCTTGATTTATTGTTTGCTCCACTTCTCAGCTGCCGCCGTGGTGAGATCCAACTCCGTTTTCGGTACCTGACTCCGGAGTAGAGGGGGAGTGGGGCTCTTATTTTTCTAAGTACATTTTAAGTGCATCTATGTAAATACGGTCCTCCGCTGATCTCTGCAGGTATTTGCTCTAGGCGCGTGGTGGAGTTCGGGTGGTCTCGCAATCTGCAGCAGCTCGGTTTAAGTTCAATTTATTTTTTTATCAAGCGAATTTGATTCTATTAAGTGTTTTTAATGTTTTATGTATTTTTTATTATTATGATATTTTAAACCCTATTAAGGTTTTTATTAATAATGAATGTTTTTCCGTCGGTTCGATTTCTCAGAAATTTTATGTTTAAGTTTTGATAATTGAATTCATATTTTTTTGCTAAGTTTTCATAAATTAGTGTATAACTAAATGAGTGAGTGTGATAAAAATTAATTAGTGTTAAATCCGTCGCGGTTTAGTGCCGTTAATGTTTGAAATGTTTTTTTTTTTCTGGATGAACACCAGGAACTTCAATTAAAGGAAGATTTAAGAAAAGTTTTTTCTGCATTTACCGAAAAAGAGAACCGCGCTATTTTTAATCAGTGATTGAAATTAATGAAAGATGACTATCGTGTATTAGCATTGAATTTTGAAGGTGTGTTGATTTTTTTTTTCACTGTGAGGGATCATCGACGAAAAACTCCAATTAATTGCTGAATTCAGTTCCTATAGTAGGTGAGCTCAATCTTCATTTTTAAAAGGATGCACTACGAAAAATTTTTTATGTTTACCTGTTCACTAACGTGACTTTCTTTTACTTTAATTTCAGGAACTCAACGGTGACTTTAACCCGAATTGGGTGAGTTGCTGGTCTGTGAGTACATTTTATTTACATATTTTTTTAAATGAAAAATTTTCATTGGGCTCGGAAGACTCCTACTAAACGATTGGGTCTTCCGTCTTTTTTCTCCGTGGGTTCCGGAAGATCCCTACTAAGCGATTGGGTCTTCCGTTTTTTTTTAAGTAAATTTAGTAATTTCTTTTAAATTTCAGGATATGTGAGTAAATTTAATTTAATTTAAGATATTCGAAAGAGAACTATTTGGCACTTTCAAATATTTTAAATAATTCCAAACGCAAATTGGAAACAATATTCCATGTTACAACGTAAAACCTAGCACGAACTTTTGTTAAAAAACAATCTTGAAACAATCCATTATTATTTACTTATTTATATAGGCAAATATAAATACCGGTCAAGTGCAATTCGGACCCTAAACGCTAAAAAGCTAAAACCATTTTATTGAGGTTCTTAAGTCTCAGTCAGTATGTATACAAAAAGCGTGAATAAATTGTTCTTAATGTATACCTTTTGAAAGATTCTATTAATTTTTATTACGTTTTTAATCAGTTTTAAGTGTATCCTAAAAATTATATTTCGCAAAATTTAATCTAATAATATACAGTTCAAAATAGGAAACATATTCTTTGTTTACATATGTATGTGTTTCATATTACTATTATAAATGACAATTATGAGTACAAACCCTAATTACATTTTATCTCCTTCAAAATTGTCCCTATCCGTTTTACAAAGTAGCAAAAATATTAATTCAACTTAAAATAAAAGAAGGTTGCATACAATTTAATTTTTAAAAGCATAATAATAAAATGGTAATAGACCACAATTATAAAGTTTTCTAAAAATTCCATAATTATGAAAACAATCAATGAAAAATAACTTTACTGATCCAAACGATTTGTTTTTCGGTATTTTTCTAAAAACACCGATGAGTTCAAGGACGGTCGACTTTATTTATTTCATTTTTAAGTCATAAACAAAAATTCTCAGCTCTCCGATCAGTTGAGCTAAGGCGCAAAGGGAGCAGGAGCACCTCGAGCGATCGCCTGATCGCGGAAAAAATAAAATTCAAGGTGATCTCTTGGTTTATTGTTTGCTCCACTTCTCAGCTGCCGCCGTGGTGAGATCCAACTCCGTTTTCGGTACCTGACTCCGGAGTAGAGGGGGAGTGGGGCTCTTATTTTTCTAAGTACATTTTAAGTGCATCTATGTAAATACGGTCCTCCGCTGATCTCTGCAGGTATTTGCTCTAGGCGCGTGGTGGAGTTCGGGTGGTCTCGCAATCTGCAGCAGCTCGGTTTAAGTTCAATTTATTTTTTTATCAAGCGAATTTGATTCTATTAAGTGTTTTTAATGTTTTATGTATTTTTTATTATTATGATATTTTAAACCCTATTAAGGTTTTTATTAATAATGATTGTTTTTCCGTCGGTTCGATTTCTCAGAAATTTTATGTTTAAGTTTTGATAATTGAATTCATATTTTTTTGCTAAGTTTTCATAAATTAGTGTATAACTAAATGAGTGAGTGTGATAAAAATTAATTAGTGTTAAATCCGTCGCGGTTTAGTGCCGTTAATGTTTGAAATGTTTTTTTTTTCTGGATGAACACCAGGAACTTCAATTAAAGGAAGATTTAAGAAAAGTTTTTTCTGCATTTACCGAAAAAGAGAACCGCGCTATTTTTAATCAGTGATTGAAATTAATGAAAGATGACTATCGTGTATTAACATTGAATTTTGAAGGTGTGTTGATTTTTTTTTTCACTGTGAGGGATCATCGACGAAAAACTCCAATTAATTGCTGAATTCAGTTCCTATAGTAGGTGAGCTCAATCTTCATTTTTAAAAGGATGCACTACGAAAAATTTTTTATGTTTACCTGTTCACTAACGTGACTTTCTTTTACTTTAATTTCAGGAACTCAACGGTGACTTTAACCCGAATTGGGTGAGTTGCTGGTCTGTGAGTACATTTTATTTACATATTTTTTTAAATGAAAAATTTTCATTGGGCTCGGAAGACTCCTACTAAACGATTGGGTCTTCCGTCTTTTTTCTCCGTGGGTTCCGGAAGATCCCTACTAAGCGATTGGGTCTTCCGTTTTTTTTTAAGTAAATTTAGTAATTTCTTTTAAATTTCAGGATATGTGAGTAAATTTAATTTAATTTAAGATATTCGAAAGAGAACTATTTGGCACTTTCAAATATTTTAAATAATTCCAAACGCAAATTGGAAACAATATTCCATGTTACAACGTAAAACCTAGCACGAACTTTTGTTAAAAAACAATCTTGAGACAATCCATTATTATTTACTTATTTATATAGGCAAATATAAATACCGGTCAAGTGCAATTCGGACCCTAAACGCTAAAAAGCTAAAACCATTTTATTGAGGTTCTTAAGTCTCAGTCAGTATGTATACAAAAAGCGTGAATAAATTGTTCTTAATGTATACCTTTTGAAAGATTCTATTAATTTTTATTACGTTTTTAATCAGTTTTAAGTGTATCCTAAAAATTATATTTCGCAAAATTTAATCTAATAATATACAGTTCAAAATAGGAAACATATTCTTTGTTTACATATGTATGTGTTTCATATTACTATTATAAATGACAATTATGAGTACAAACCCTAATTACATTTTATCTCCTTCAAAATTGTCCCTATCCGTTTTACAAAGTAGCAAAAATATTAATTCAACTTAAAATAAAAGAAGGTTGCATACAATTTAATTTTTAAAAGCATAATAATAAAATGGTAATAGACCACAATTATAAAGTTTTCTAAAAATTCCATAATTATGAAAACAATCAATGAAAAATAACTTTACTGATCCAAACGATTTGTTTTTCGGTATTTTTCTAAAAACACCGATGAGTTCAAGGACGGTCGACTTTATTTATTTCATTTTTAAGTCATAAACAAAAATTCTCAGCTCTCCGATCAGTTGAGCTAAGGCGCAAAGGGAGCAGGAGCACCTCGAGCGATCGCCTGATCGCGGAAAAAATAAAATTCAAGGTGATCTCTTGGTTTATTGTTTGCTCCACTTCTCAGCTGCCGCCGTGGTGAGATCCAACTCCGTTTTCGGTACCTGACTCCGGAGTAGAGGGGGAGTGGGGCTCTTATTTTTCTAAGTACATTTTAAGTGCATCTATGTAAATACGGTCCTCCGCTGATCTCTGCAGGTATTTGCTCTAGGCGCGTGGTGGAGTTCGGGTGGTCTCGCAATCTGCAGCAGCTCGGTTTAAGTTCAATTTATTTTTTTATCAAGCGAATTTGATTCTATTAAGTGTTTTTAATGTTTTATGTATTTTTTATTATTATGATATTCTAAACCCTATTAAGGTTTTTATTAATAATGATTGTTTTTCCGTCGGTTCGATTTCTCAGAAATTTTATGTTTAAGTTTTGATAATTGAATTCATATTTTTTTGCTAAGTTTTCATAAATTAGTGTATAACTAAATTAGTGAGTGTGATAAAAATTAATTAGTGTTAAATCCGTCGCGGTTTAGTGCCGTTAATGTTTGAAATGTTTTTTTTTTTCTGGATGAACACCAGGAACTTCAATTAAAGGAAGATTTAAGAAAAGTTTTTTCTGCATTTACCGAAAAAGAGAACCGCGCTATTTTTAATCAGTGATTGAAATTAATGAAAGATGACTATCGTGTATTAACATTGAATTTTGAAGGTGTGTTGATTTTTTTTTTCACTGTGAGGGATCATCGACGAAAAACTCCAATTAATTGCTGAATTCAGTTCCTATAGTAGGTGAGCTCAATCTTCATTTTTAAAAGGATGCACTACGAAAAATTTTTTATGTTTACCTGTTCACTAACGTGACTTTCTTTTACTTTAATTTCAGGAACTCAACGGTGACTTTAACCCGAATTGGGTGAGTTGCTGGTCTGTGAGTACATTTTATTTACATATTTTTTTAAATGAAAAATTTTCATTGGGCTCGGAAGACTCCTACTAAACGATTGGGTCTTCCGTCTTTTTTCTCCGTGGGTTCCGGAAGATCCCTACTAAGCGATTGGGTCTTCCGTTTTTTTTTAAGTAAATTTAGTAATTTCTTTTAAATTTCAGGATATGTGAGTAAATTTAATTTAATTTAAGATATTCGAAAGAGAACTATTTGGCACTTTCAAATATTTTAAATAATTCCAAACGCAAATTGGAAACAATATTCCATGTTACAACGTAAAACCTAGCACGAACTTTTGTTAAAAAACAATCTTGAAACAATCCATTATTATTTACTTATTTATATAGGCAAATATAAATACCGGTCAAGTGCAATTCGGACCCTAAACGCTAAAAAGCTAAAACCATTTTATTGAGGTTCTTAAGTCTCAGTCAGTATGTATACAAAAAGCGTGAATAAATTGTTCTTAATGTATTACCTTTTGAAAGATTCTATTAATTTTTATTACGTTTTTAATCAGTTTTAAGTGTATCCTAAAAATTATATTTCGCAAAATTTAATCTAATAATATACAGTTCAAAATAGGAAACATATTCTTTGTTTACATATGTATGTGTTTCATATTACTATTATAAATGACAATTATGAGTACAAACCCTAATTACATTTTATCTCCTTCAAAATTGTCCCTATCCGTTTTACAAAGTAGCAAAAATATTAATTCAACTTAAAATAAAAGAAGGTTGCATACAATTTAATTTTTAAAAGCATAATAATAAAATGGTAATAGACCACAATTATAAAGTTTTCTAAAAATTCCATAATTATGAAAACAATCAATGAAAAATAACTTTACTGATCCAAACGATTTGTTTTTCGGTATTTTTCTAAAAACACCGATGAGTTCAAGGACGGTCGACTTTATTTATTTCATTTTTAAGTCATAAACAAAAATTCTCAGCTCTCCGATCAGTTGAGCTAAGGCGCAAAGGGAGCAGGAGCACCTCGAGCGATCGCCTGATCGCGGAAAAAATAAAATTCAAGGTGATCTCTTGGTTTATTGTTTGCTCCACTTCTCAGCTGCCGCCGTGGTGAGATCCAACTCCGTTTTCGGTACCTGACTCCGGAGTAGAGGGGGAGTGGGGCTCTTATTTTTCTAAGTACATTTTAAGTGCATCTATGTAAATACGGTCCTCCGCTGATCTCTGCAGGTATTTGCTCTAGGCGCGTGGTGGAGTTCGGGTGGTCTCGCAATCTGCAGCAGCTCGGTTTAAGTTCAATTTATTTTTTTATCAAGCGAATTTGATTCTATTAAGTGTTTTTAATGTTTTATGTATTTTTTATTATTATGATATTTTAAACCCTATTAAGGTTTTTATTAATAATGATTGTTTTTCCGTCGGTTCGATTTCTCAGAAATTTTATGTTTAAGTTTTGATAATTGAATTCATATTTTTTTGCTAAGTTTTCATAAATTAGTGTATAACTAAATGAGTGAGTGTGATAAAAATTAATTAGTGTTAAATCCGTCGCGGTTTAGTGCCGTTAATGTTTGAAATGTTTTTTTTTTCTGGATGAACACCAGGAACTTCAATTAAAGGAAGATTTAAGAAAAGTTTTTTCTGCATTTACCGAAAAAGAGAACCGCGCTATTTTTAATCAGTGATTGAAATTAATGAAAGATGACTATCGTGTATTAACATTGAATTTTGAAGGTGTGTTGATTTTTTTTTTCACTGTGAAGGATCATCGACGAAAAACTCCAATTAATTGCTGAATTCAGTTCCTATAGTAGGTGAGCTCAATCTTCATTTTTAAAAGGATGCACTACGAAAAATTGTTTATGTTTACCTGTTCACTAACGTGACTTTCTTTTACTTTAATTTCAGGAACTCAACGGTGACTTTAACCCGAATTGGGTGAGTTGCTGGTCTGTGAGTACATTTTATTTACATATTTTTTTAAATGAAAAATTTTCATTGGGCTCGGAAGACTCCTACTAAACGATTGGGTCTTCCGTCTTTTTTCTCCGTGGGTTCCGGAAGATCCCTACTAAGCGATTGGGTCTTCCGTTTTTTTTTAAGTAAATTTAGTAATTTCTTTTAAATTTCAGGATATGTGAGTAAATTTAATTTAATTTAAGATATTCGAAAGAGAACTATTTGGCACTTTCAAATATTTTAAATAATTCCAAACGCAAATTGGAAACAATATTCCATGTTACAACGTAAAACCTAGCACGAACTTTTGTTAAAAAACAATCTTGAAACAATCCATTATTATTTACTTATTTATATAGGCAAATATAAATACCGGTCAAGTGCAATTCGGACCCTAAACGCTAAAAAGCTAAAACCATTTTATTGAGGTTCTTAAGTCTCAGTCAGTATGTATACAAAAAGCGTGAATAAATTGTTCTTAATGTATACCTTTTGACAGATTCTATTAATTTTTATTACGTTTTTAATCAGTTTTAAGTGTATCCTAAAAATTATATTTCGCAAAATTTAATCTAATAATATACAGTTCAAAATAGGAAACATATTCTTTGTTTACATATGTATGTGTTTCATATTACTATTATAAATGACAATTATGAGTACAAACCCTAATTACATTTTATCTCCTTCAAAATTGTCCCTATCCGTTTTACAAAGTAGCAAAAATATTAATTCAACTTAAAATAAAAGAAGGTTGCATACAATTTAATTTTTAAAAGCATAATAATAAAATGGTAATAGACCACAATTATAAAGTTTTCTAAAAATTCCATAATTATGAAAACAATCAATGAAAAATAACTTTACTGATCCAAACGATTTGTTTTTCGGTATTTTTCTAAAAACACCGATGAGTTCAAGGACGGTCGACTTTATTTATTTCATTTTTAAGTCATAAACAAAAATTCTCAGCTCTCCGATCAGTTGAGCTAAGGCGCAAAGGGAGCAGGAGCACCTCGAGCGATCGCCTGATCGCGGAAAAAATAAAATTCAAGGTGATCTCTTGATTTATTGTTTGCTCCACTTCTCAGCTGCCGCCGTGGTGAGATCCAACTCTGTTTTCGGTACCTGACTCCGGAGTAGAGGGGGAGTGGGGCTCTTATTTTTCTAAGTACATTTTAAGTGCATCTATGTAAATACGGTCCTCCGCTGATCTCTGCAGGTATTTGCTCTAGGCGCGTGGTGGAGTTCGGGTGGTCTCGCAATCTGCAGCAGCTCGGTTTAAGTTCAATTTATTTTTTTATCAAGCGAATTTGATTCTATTAAGTGTTTTTAATGTTTTATGTATTTTTTATTATTATGATATTTTAAACCCTATTAAGGTTTTTATTAATAATGATTGTTTTTCCGTCGGTTCGATTTCTCAGAAATTTTATGTTTAAGTTTTGATAATTGAATTCATATTTTTTTGCTAAGTTTTCATAAATTAGTGTATAACTAAATGAGTGAGTGTGATAAAAATTAATTAGTGTTAAATCCGTCGCGGTTTAGTGCCGTTAATGTTTGAAATGTTTTTTTTTTCTGGATGAACACCAGGAACTTCAATTAAAGGAAGATTTAAGAAAAGTTTTTTCTGCATTTACCGAAAAAGAGAACCGCGCTATTTTTAATCAGTGATTGAAATTAATGAAAGATGACTATCGTGTATTAACATTGAATTTTGAAGGTGTGTTGATTTTTTTTTTCACTGTGAGGGATCATCGACGAAAAACTCCAATTAATTGCTGAATTCAGTTCCTATAGTAGGTGAGCTCAATCTTCATTTTTAAAAGGATGCACTACGCTGGATTTTACAAATTTTTTTAATACCAAATTCTTAGTCAAAATTGCCAACCGCGGTGGCCCTTGTAAATGTACCTCATAAAACTGCAAAGTAAAAATATGAAATTTATTCAATTTATATTTCTTCTTCTTCTTGTTCTTTCAGTATTTAAATATTTAAAAAAAACAACATTTTAAATTCGCTTTCTTGCTGTGTCATGGAAAAAGAAAATGCTATCAAAAGTGAAATTGTACCAAATTTTGTTATCTGTACCGTCAGTGCATTTTTTTTATTTATTAAATAGATTAAAAAAATATTTCTTCAAAAAGACAAGTAAAATAATCGATTACAGCGTTTTTTTTCTTCGTTTTTCTTCACAAATTCACCTAGTTTTATGTTTTGTTTTAGTTTTTTTCTGTTGCATTGCTTCTTCATTTCGCTTCCATTTGTTTCTATTACAAAGGAAATTTAATTAATTAAAGCCATTTTTACAAGAAAGCGCATATTTATCTTTATTTTTAATTTATTTCTTAGGTTTAATGATCTACCTTAAATATAAATTATTATGAGTAAGAAATTGGTTTTTGTCTGGTTTCATTTTTTATTCTTTTTAAATAATATCCCCCGTTATATTTTCAATTTTCATTGTCGTTTATTTTATTAATTAATTAAATAATAATAGATTGTTTACTGGTTTTCTTTCTTTAAAACAAAAACCAATACAAGTTAAATTTGAAAAAATATTCATTATATTTTTCTGTATTTGTGTGTTTTGGTTTTTATTAAAATGCGTTTATATATATTTTTTTAAATTTTATAAAATAGTTTAAATATATGTATGAATTTTATTTACATACCATATAAATATATATACATCGTTGAGTTGTTTCCTTCGTACCTCCTGCTACTATTACTTCTTGGTCCACCAAAAATGAGGTGGACGCGCACACGGTTACAAGCAAATCTGCTTCCTAGAAAACAAAACAAATTTATTAAAAAATATATAATTAAATACAAAAACCTTTTTATACCCACAATTTTCCTTTCATTTTTCATGGATGCACATCTAGGAATTTCAATTCTCTTGATTTATTGAATTAATAAAAATAGCTTTTTTCATTTTACTATTTTTTTATTTTAATTGCTTTTCGCATTCTTCATGGTCATCGTCGCCTTAAACTTCTTCGTTGAATGGGTAAAAGTATAACTCTAGAGAGAAGAAAATTAGAAACGTTGGTTTGTTTTTTTAAAAAGATTGGAAATTCTTACAAATGTTAGAAGTTTTATTGTATTTTTCTATTTCATTTAATTTCCTTTTTATTTTAACTTATCGTTAATTACTCTTTTTACGAAGTAAATACAGTTTTTTAGACGCGCACATGGCGAATGCATTTTAAGTTTTAATTTTATTTCTTAATTAAATTTACTCCTTCTGCAGCAATCTCCGTGTGCTGCAGGTCTTAAATAAATCACTTTATATTTTTTAATTATAATAGAAATAAAACAGTAGCGAATTTAGAAGTAAAATCGACCCTCAACCCACGCCGGCTCGCGACAAACGAATGAATGTCAAAATGAGTTTACAAAATGGCCGAATTTAAAAGGGGGAAAAAGCTTTAATTGATTGCCACTTTTCAGCTAATTGAGGACGAGATTTAGGTGTGAGGCTAGGCTTATTTTGTTCGTAGCGGGGAAATATCGCATATATGGAAATAGAAAACCTCACACGTAAATATAGTTCTAAACTTGACTGAAAGTAAATGAAAACTCACCTTTTTGTTTAAAAAAGCAATCAAGGGATGAAGTTAATTTGTCCCAGTCCTGATCCCGGGCGATTTCGTTCTATGGAGAAAAAACAAAAAGAATAAATTAGAGGATTTAATGTAGAAAATATTAAAATTATATCATCCATCTATCCAACATTGAATTAAATTTTTTTCTTATAAGCACACAGTCGGGCCAGTTAGGAATAAAAAATTTGATTCGGAAAAGCCCTAAATTCTACTACGATGTCCCATCGATTACAAAATTAACTTTTTCCAGAAGCAATTTTATAATTGCCTTTCAGTCTCAAATAGGCAATTAACCGATAAAACCAAATTATGAAAATTCCTAGGGCGAAAAAGTATGATTTAACGATAAATGTTTATATTTTTAAATTGTCAAAATTGCCAACCGCGGTGGCCCTTGTAAATGTACCTCATAAAACTGCAAAGTAAAAATATGAAATTTATTCAATTTATATTTCTTCTTCTTCTTGTTCTTTCAGTATTTAAATATTTAAAAAAAACAACATTTTAAATTCGCTTTCTTGCTGTGTCATGGAAAAAGAAAATGCTATCAAAAGTGAAATTGTACCAAATTTTGTTATCTGTACCGTCAGTGCATTTTTTTATTTATTAAATAGATTGAAAAAAATATTTCTTCAAAAAGACAACTAAAATAATCGATTACAGCGTTTTTTTTCTTCGTTTTTCTTCACAAATTCACCTAGTTTTATGTTTTGTTTTAGTTTTTTTCTGTTGCATTGCTTCTTCATTTCGCTTCCATTTGTTTCTATTACAAAGGAAATTTAATTAATTAAAGCCATTTTTACAAGAAAGCGCATATTTATCTTTATTTTTAATTTATTTCTTAGGTTTAATGATCTACCTTAAATATAAATTATTATGAGTAAGAAATTGGTTTTTGTCTGGTTTCATTTTTTATTCATTTTAAATAATATCCCCCGTTATATTTTCAATTTTCATTGTCGTTTATTTTATTAATTAATTAAATAATAATAGATTGTTTACTGGTTTTCTTTCTTTAAAACAAAAACCAATACAAGTTAAATTTGAAAAAATATTCATTATATTTTTCTGTATTTGTGTGTTTTGGTTTTTATTAAAATGCGTTTATATATATTTTTTTAAATTTTATAAAATAGTTTAAATATATGTATGAATTTTATTTACATACCATATAAATATATATACATCGTTGAGTTGTTTCCTTCGTACCTCCTGCTACTATTACTTCTTGGTCCACCAAAAATGAGGTGGACGCGCACACGGTTACAAGCAAATCTGCTTCCTAGAAAACAAAACAAATTTATTAAAAAATATATAATTAAATACAAAAACCTTTTTATACCCACAATTTTCCTTTCATTTTTCATGGATGCACATCTAGGAATTTCAATTCTCTTGATTTATTGTTTTAATAAAAATAGCTTTTTTCATTTTACTATTTTTTTATTTTAATTGCTTTTCGCATTCTTCATGGTCATCGTCGCCTTAAACTTCTTCGTTGAATGGGTAAAAGTATAACTCTAGAGAGAAGAAAATTAGAAACGTTGGTTTGTTTTTTTAAAACGATTGGAAATTCTTACAAATGTTAGAAGTTTTATTGTATTTTTCCATTTCATTTAATTTCCTTTTTATTTTAACTTATCGTTAATTACTCTTTTTACGAAGTAAATACAGTTTTTTAGACGCGCACATGGCGAATGCATTTTAAGTTTTAATTTTATTTCTTAATTAAATTTACTCCTTCTGCAGCAATCTCCGTGTGCTGCAGGTCTTAAATAAATCACTTTATATTTTTTAATTATAATAGAAATAAAACAGTAGCGAATTTAGAAGTAAAATCGACCCTCAACCCACGCCGGCCGGCGGCTCGCGACAAACGAATGAATGTCAAAATGAGTTTACAAAATGGCCGAATTTAAAAGGGGGAAAAAGCTTTAATTGATTGCCACTTTTCAGCTAATTGAGGACGAGATTTAGGTGTGAGGCTAGGCTTATTTTGTTCGTAGCGGGGAAATATCGCATATATGGAAATAGAAAACCTCACACGTAAATATAGTTCTAAACTTGACTGAAAGTAAATGAAAACTCACCTTTTTGATTAAAAAAGCAATCAAGGGATGAAGTTAATTTGTCCCAGTCCTGATCCCGGGCGATTTCGTTCTATGGAGAAAAAACAAAAAGAATAAATTAGAGGATTTAATGTAGAAAATATTAAAATTATATCATCCATCTATCCAACATTGAATTAAATTTTTTTCTTATAAGCACACAGTCGGGCCAGTTAGGAATAAAAAATTTGATTCGGAAAAGCCCTAAATTCTACTACGATGTCCCATCGATTACAAAATTAACTTTGTCCAGGAGCAATTTTATAATTGCCTTTCAGTCTCAAATAGGCAATTAACCGATAAAACCAAATTATGAAAATTCCTAGGGCGAAAAAGTATGATTTAACAATAAATGTTTATATTTTTAAATTGTCAAAATGTTTTTTTGTTTAAAAAAGCAATCAAGTGAGACCATTTAGAATCGATTGGCATACCCCTGTTCAGACCTTAGCAAAACGCCCTGTATGTGTTCGAGTGAATGTACACACCTCGGCCGCCCACACAGCGAGCGCCAGGTTGCAATTATCCCCGACTTGTATTAATTTGCTACCCCTTCCGCTCGATATTCAATTCATTCATAACCAGAAGTATTCAATTAAGTGACTAACTCACTCCGTGGGAAGTAATTGCCGGGACTTGGGGCGAAATTGTAGGGCCGACCGCTCGTAGCGGCAACGTGTGTCCGGCCCTTCATCTGGCCCGGCACTTCCCCCGCGCCCCCTGTAATCATAAAAATTTCGCAGTACGTCCAGTTAATAAAAATATGTCGCCCCGCAGCCACAGCTGGTTCGATTTCATTCCTCTGGCATTATTTCATCTCCCTGGCGCTGCGCCCGTGCGGGGCCCCCGAAGGAGGAGACTCCGCAAGAAGTTTTATCCTCTGGCTCGCTTTATGTCCCTGATAAGTTTTGCGCCGAATGTGTCCAACACAACGTGGTAATGCCGGATTCTGGATTCTGGAGCAGATCCCGGCGAATTTAGTGTCAGGAGGGCGATAGACCGATGGACCTTCTTTGGATCTAATTCACTGGACCAAAAGCCGGGAATAGAATTTTCTGTTCTTTCGTCTGAGATATTTTCATATTGACTTTTCTCGGTTCCCATTGGAGCATCCGCAGGTGCTACTTTCTGAGATTCAAGCGAAATGCTTTAAGATTAAATATTGGACTATGTTATGAAATTTTTAAAAAATTCCACATTTTTCCTGTATAATTGCATTGCATTACATTTTTTTAATTAAGATCGTCTCTTTTGTAATAATACTTTTGATTCAATGCCGTTATCAACAAACTTTTTTGTTAGTTATTATAAAGTTGCCAAGAATGAATAAAACTGATTCCTTTGTCTATTTTTCTACGTTTCTTTAAATTTGTTGTACAATACAAACTTATTTTAGTTATATCCGAAAATGAAAGATGGATCTAAACTGTAAAACTATACAAAATTTACATTAAGTTCAGGGGTGGGGCTAAAAAAAAAAAATTTTAAGAACAGCATCCAAACGAGAGGTAAGTGTAAAAATCAAGAAGAAATAATGAAAAAACTTGACTCTAGTGCTACTTCTTATTCCGCAGAAGGAATAAATTCAATGCTTTTTTTAAAATTTTTAATTTAAAAGAAAGTAAACTATTCAGGGATTTAACTAAAAATCATTATACTTCCGAAGGATTCA
Source organism: Machimus atricapillus (assembly GCA_933228815.1). Taxonomy (NCBI): domain Eukaryota; kingdom Metazoa; phylum Arthropoda; class Insecta; order Diptera; family Asilidae; genus Machimus; species Machimus atricapillus. The sequence continues at coordinate 42,318,256 of OW121787.1, read as the reverse complement.
TACTCAATGTTACCTACCGATTTTGTTTGTTATCTTCGTCATTTCTAACATTAATTTTTATTTTTTAAATAATAATTTAAAATAAGGATTGCTTCTCGAAACTGAAATACTTTTAATTGTGTTTATGTAGTTATTTATAAAAGCATGAAGAACAGTGTGGAAATAATAATAAATTAATGGAAAGTAACTTTGATAAAAAAAAGGTATGTTTGCGTAAAAATGATAAAACTTTTCGAGGGGAGAGATGAGAAATGACCGAAATATGAATTGGCTGTGTTTTGGAGGGCCAATGAAGTCAGAGGAGGTCGCCAACTATGAGCGATGCCTGCTTTTTGCCGCGCCAAGCAAATCCCTGTCCTCAAAGGCAAACAACGAGAAAACAGGGCCCTTTGAGGGAGTCTGCCCTACGTGCCTCCGGAAGGGGGCTCCTCTGGATCTGGATGTATGCCAAACAAGTCGTTAAATGAGAAACACCAGACGTTCGGAGGGGGATGGGAAAGTTCAAGTCCATGCCAACAGTCAGCATACAGCAACGTGCCGAAGCCGAAATGAAATCGTTGGGCCGGGGTACATAAACGATAACCCCATCTGTGCGAAAATGTACAACAGGAGAGCACCCGGCTTACCCAGCTCCGGCTGCGGAGCTCCCTTTTTGACTGATGCCAGCCGGCAAAATGTGTACAGTAGTAAATTTTGGAAAGTTTCATGTCGGCGGCGTAGGAGGACTCGGGGCCAGGACCAGGACCAGGACCAGGACTCGTGATAATACGGACTCCTGGCGTCCGTGCCACTATTCGGAACAACCGGCGAATCCGATTCTGAATTGGAACGTGCTTTATGGTCCAGTTTTATGACTTCTCGCGCCAGAACTATATCGCAAAATTTAGTAGATGTGCCACTTGGTATACGGCCCATTTAACACAACTAGGTCCGGATATGTGAGAAATCCGCCCCCAAATGTCTACGGCTGCTCCCGGCCGGAGGCTTGGGCTGCTCTGCTGCTTTTACTGCCACTGATGCAGGCAACGGAAAATTACTTTGAAGCTTTTGAGCTAATAAAACCCGGCCAGGCTCGTAAAATATTTCGACTAAGTGTAATATCACTTACGTTGAATAAATTTGAGATAAGGACGACGCCTCCGCCTAATGTCCTGCAGTGGACCGTGGAAGTGGTGACCGTAAAAATCACATCTCTTTCTCAGTTTGTTGTAATTCCATTTTGGCTGTGTGGTTCAAACAAAGTAGAAAATAGTACGATCAGTTTTTGGAGTACCTATTTATATCAAAATAAAGGGCATTAATAATACTGTGCAAGTTTTCACACAAATGAGGAACACTCATTAAGTGATATAATAAGATCACAGAAAATATAATTCGACTATTGCGGCGTTGTAAATTGAAAAATAATTCAGCTTTCTGACCATATTAACAATTTTAATTGAATTCAAATATTAAATTTAAATTTAATTAATCTATGAAATCTTATTTTACATATGGAAAGAAAAGCTCAGTAGGGACGTTTTTTAATTTGATATGTAGACAGTTTTGGAACTAAATTCTCAAGTTTTCAAGATATTTTTCACTGAAATGTTTCAAAGGCACGAATTCCGTTAAATTAAATTTTCGACAGGAAAACAAATTGAGTTACGATATTTTGTTACCAAGCGGCGAATAGTGAAAATGCGAATTTTCTTTCGGATACAACAACCACTAAGCGACATACGTTCTTTCCTGAGCGAATCTTTGACACTTGCATCTGTCACTCGCCGCACCGTCCCTTTTGACGGGAGTTTTGGATGCACAATTCTTATTTTGTTGATCTAAATATACCAAAAGTGGTCGTTTCGTTGCGTTCTAGCGTAGCCCGCGAGAGTGACTTCGAGCCCTGGTGACCTTTGAATTCTATGGCCGGCATCGAAGAGTACTCCAACTTGATGTAAGTAGCCTTGCCCCCTGAGTGAAGGGACCAGCCGTGATCACGATTCCCGTCCCCCCATTTTCGCAGGTACCCAAATGAGGATGAGGACCAGATCGAGGCGATCGGCCGCTTGCCGTACCCCCAGTACAAGGGCGCTCCGCAGTCCAACGAGCCCAGCTACAGGTACGTGCGGTCCGAGCGGGACCTCACCCTCCCGCTGCAGAAGCACAAGAATATCCAGCCGGTCTACGAAAGCCCCGAGGAGGGTAAGACCCGAGTGTTTTGTTTCTTGAAAGGTATTTTTAATCCGCTCCTTTCAGAAATTTCCATGCGGCGGTACCTGGGAGCCAGCGTGGGTCTCGTGAGCCTCATTGCGGAAAATCTTCTGAGCCATCCGTTCGTCGTGCTCAGGAGACAGTGCCAAGTGCACCATTCAGCCAGCAAGTAAAAATAACTCACTTACTTTTAACGACGGCTGCTGTACGGCGTGTAATTTTTCAGGTACCATCTGCAGCCCTTTACACTCATCCCGAGCTTGGTGCACCTCCATCAGAGGCAAGGAGTCACGACGCTGTGGAAGGGCTTAGGGAGCTGCTTGTTGGTGCGAGGAATGTCGCTGGCTGTTGAGGATTTGATATCAAAAATCACGCCATGGCCGAAGTAATTCTTGCAATTTTTTTGTACAGTGAAATTCAGAATTTCAGACATAATATTCTCTATTATTATTCTTTTACAGGGAAGTCAACAATCGTACCACATTAAAGAAATTTGGACAGCACATACTTTTGAAATGGTACGCAAATATAATTTATGAAAATAACCCTAATTTAATCTACCGCTTTTAGTGTTAGCATAACAATTATAATGCCCTTCTACTCCGCATCACTCGTTGAGACTGTCCAGAGCGACATTGCTAGTGAAAAACCAGGAATATTCGACGTTTTCCGAGAAGGTGCTGGTCGACTGCTGTCTTGGAGTGCACCGCAAAAGGGCAGAATGATTCCAGTTTGGGGCTTGGTTGGCCCAAGTGTGTCCTTAGGAATATCAAAGTATATTTTTGGGTGGGTGATTTAATTTTGACAGTCAACAATTCAAAACTAACGAAAGCGTTCTTTAGGTTAATTGTCAAAGGTATATCCACTCGTATTATGCTGTACAGGTATTACGACAAAGAGGAGCAGAAGGGCGCACGAACTCGAAATGCAGCAGCCTATGCCCAAAATGTTGAGATTTACTCAAACATAATCTCTTTAATTGCATCTGAAGCTGTGTTTTACCCGTTTGAGACGATTCTGCATCGAATTCAACTGCAAGGAACCCGAACGATCATCGATAACCTCGACAACGGCTATGCAGTTGTTCCAATATTAACTAGTTACGAGGGTGCAGTCGATTGCTACAAATCCACAGTCGCGTCAGAGGGGATTTCTGGTCTATACAAGGGCTTCGGGTCGTTAGTTCTGCAGTTCGCCGCCCACATTGCTGTTATAAAAATAACAAAGTGGGTAATTGGACAAGTGTCCGAGCTGATGTCAAGCAAGCCACCCTCCAAAGTCGTTGAGTACTACAATCTGGAACGAATGCAGCACTCAGATTCAACAACTATTTCGCGCAGTCTTAGTTCGCTTAGCAACGCCGAATGATTGGCGCTGGAAGTCGAGGCGTAAACGTGTTGTAAATTTGAGAGTTTATTCCTTCGCAACAGTTTTACAAAGGAAAAATCATATTTTTTAAGAAGCTCGCAACAATTTTTAGTTTGCTGTGATATAAGCTTGGCGGGTATTGTTTTTTTTAGACTGGAGCGATCGGTCGCAGCCACGGAAAAGTTAATTTTCCTGGTTAGTCAATGTAGAAAATAATTAATAGCATTCGAATAAATCAACCGTTTTAAATACAGAATATCATGTCTTTAATTTATTAACCTGACCTGAATTTCCTTGGTAATTGAAAAAGGAAATTTGTGCTTGGTATGAAATTGTTTGGATCTTTCTCTTGCGCCTCCTTTTCAGGTTAAAATTTATTTAATGTGCATCACTCATGAAAATTGTATTCAAGTATTAAGCTAACCTTAAATTCTATCGAGCGCTTCTACCATGATGATGCTGTTCCCCCGTATCACCTGGAATTTGATAAAGCCATCTTGGTCCACGAAATTCATTTGCAAATTTTAATTTTAATACTCACCACCATTCCAATGTTGTTGCGAGTTCCGTCGCGGCACTCTTCGATGGTTTCGTCGATGACCACGTTCATAAAGGGATCAAATCCTCGGAGGATTCCAATCACCGACCTTCCTCCATTTAGCTTCAGCATCATCCGCTTATCCATAAATCTGCAGAACACAAATTAGAAATTATTATCGGAGCGATTTTTCGATTTAACCTCAATTTCGCGGAATCAAAACAGGAAAGTTAACTAACTTTTTCAGCTCTGGAGGATGTGCTTTCGACATTTTAGTACTTTTGGAAGTTTTAGAGAACTAGTGTAATAAGAATTTAAGGAACACTGTGCAGAATTCGTAAATAAACAGCAATATACACGCCACGCGCCGCCTGCTTTTCACAAGAAATCGCCTCTTCGATTACAGTTACTTCGTTGCTTCGTTGACAGCTGCCGGTTCAAACAACCCATTGAACTTAAATTCCTTCTAGCTGCCGAAGCTGGGATGTGATCCTAAAGAATTTTCGTGCATTCTTTTTAAATAAAAATTAATTTCCATCAGTTCGAAATGTACATTATTAGCTTTAAAATCTTCGCTAAAAAAATAAATTGGAATTATGATCAATACAAAATTTGTTACTCCAAATGATTTTGTGACCACCTCTTTAGAATTCGAATTTATGTATGCAGAACGTAAAATACCAAAATGTGCATTAAAAGTTTTTTTATTTAGAAAACCAATGATCTTCTGCGACAGTTACATAAACCGATTAACAAAATGCATTTTCTATTTGCACATGCCTTTTTCAGTATCCGTTGATTCGCCCGCAGCCGTTTGTCAAACATCTTTTAATATAAAAAATCTTTAACTAGATTTAACAAATTTCGTGCGCGTCAGGTTAGAATTTACTTAAATATCCTTTGTACAGTATGTATCTTAAAACTCTGAATTGTTTGTTTGAGGTTTTGTTGCTCCGAAGACTAAATTAATTAATTATTATTCACTCGATTTTGCATCAAATTTTACTTTATCCTGCGTCGGACTGAAGTAGGAAATCATAGTCACGTTGTTGGGGCCGACCACTGTGATTTCCTGCCCGTTTTCAAGCATCTCCGCCTGCTCGGCACTTAGACTTATTGCCTAGATGAGTGTATATAAATATAAATAATAACGGAAAAAAAAACTCACCTCAGTCACGTCGACAGGGTCGTCTTCTATTTTGATGATGTCCACGTCCCCAAGTATGACCTCTGCGAAGCTGTTATCATGCGCCGGAGGGGTTTCTAAACTCAGTGGGTCGGGCTCCGGTTTGTGGTCCAATAGCTGGGTCTGTAAGACTTCCATTTGCTTCTGCTGTTCCGTAGGCGTCACGAACTTTTCCACGCGCCGAATGTGCGATTTCATGTCGATCCCATGCACGTTCCTCTTGTGCTGCGTGAGGTGATAGCCCTGAATGAAGCCATCCCCGCATATTTCGCATTTGAATCGCTCCCCGGTGTGGCGCCGGATGTGAGCCTTCAAATCATTTCCCTGAGCAAATCGCTTCGAGCAGTGCGGGCATTGGTAGGGGCGCTCCCCGGTATGGACCCGCATATGGACCAGGAGGTTGTAGGCCCGCTGGAAGCCCTTCCCGCAGATAGTGCACAAATGAGTCTTCTCCCCTGTATGGTACCTAATAGTAAAAATATTAATTACAATATTTGAGGTGATGCTATGTCTTGGGTTACCGCTCGTGAACAGTTAAATCAGTAGCCCTGGGGAAGCCCTTGCCACAAAATTTGCATTTGTATGGTTTTTCGCCCTTGTGGCGTCTCATGTGTATGACCAGGTAGTCGTTTCGCACGAAACGCAAGCCGCACTCAGAGCACAAAAATGGTTTTTCACTAGCTGTATGTGTTTTAGAATGGGCGGTGAGCTCAGGTTTCGTTTTAAACTTTTCTGAGCAAAGCTTGCAGCTCCAAATGCGGTCCGTATGACTCCTCATGTGAATGTGCAGGTACTTGACCGTCGTAAAGCCCTTTTTGCAGATTTCACAGAATTCTGTTTTCGGTGTTTTTACCTTGTTGCCGTGTCGAGCTTCCACGTGCTTCCTCAAGTGCTCCGCCCTCGTGAACCCCCGATCGCAGATTTCGCAGCAGTGGGGCTTCGTCTCAGAGTGGTGATGCATGTGAATGTTCAAGTGGTCCACGCGCGTGAAGCCCTTGTTGCAGACGGTGCAGCAAAACGGCTTTTCGTTCGAGTGCGTCAACGCGTGGCGCTTCAAATGTGTTGACCTTGAAAAAACTTTCCTACACACATCACACCTGTGTATCTTTCTCTTTCGCTTATTTAGTTTTCTATACTTTTTACTGTTTTTACCCAACGCATCACTCGTATCGACTTTACCTAGGCAAATAAATAAGAAAAGGGTTGTACATACACCAATCGAATTTCTAACAAATTATGTCAATTTCGAATTCAACGCAAAATATGGATTACCACCACCGAATTTCATTCTTCCTGCAAGTACTGTAAATATGTTTTCTCGGAATAATAAAAATGCGTAATCAATTAACGACGATTTCGAGAAAACCTTTCATCTAAAACAATTCAGAAATAAAAGTTCAAACCCTAAACCCTAGGTTCAATTGTTGAATTATTTTTTTGCAGGCAACGAATTTTACTTAGTTATTTTTAATTATTAAAAACCATTTTACCTTGTAATTCACAAAGAGGTTTTCCATCGTCGTCAGTCGTGCAGGTGTCTTTATCGTCGTGATCGCCATCGAATGAATCCGTCTCTGAATTCCCAAATTTACTAGACGAACTAAATGTGTCTAACGACGCGAGAGGATTTTCAACATCCTCAATACCTGACTCTTCCATGGATTTCTCTGATTTTACAGATCTGAAAAATTAAATATAAAGAGAGCTTACAGACAACTAAACTAAAACGTTTTAGATACTTACGCTGTACAATTTTCTTCACAAGGATGGTTTTTAAGAGATTCGTCGGAGGAAAAGGGTTGCATGCAAGCTGCGCACATGTACTGCCAAGGCATTTCGGAGCCGTCTTTTGCTTCACCATCATAATTTGTAATTTCTGCAGACGTTCCATAAAAGTCATTGCAGGTTTTGCAGAGGTTATCGTTCATTTTCAAGATCTCAGTTTTCACTTCTGGTGTACTTGGGATAACCTTCGCACATACCCGGCAAAGTTTTCCTAAATGATTCTCTTCAAGATGTTTCTGTAAAATCGGAAGAGATTTTTTATGCGCAAGATATAAGAGATTGCGAATATTTTACCTTTAAATTGTCGAAACTGAGAAACTTCTCACTGCATTTCTCGCATGGATAATAAACTATAACTTCCGCTGGGATCCCTGTATATTCGGTATTTGTATAAAATTCACTTACGAATATTTCATCTGAAATGTAGCCGCTATTTGGTGTATTTTTCTTATATTTCTCTATTACAGATGTTAAGAATTCATGAGATTTTGAGCACTGCTTCTTGAAATCATATGCGACTTTGACATCTTCTACACATTTTTTACAGATTTGATTAGGGTACTCGTCGTCTTCCTTCACCTAATAACAAATAATAAATACATTTTTAAAATAATTGTTTTACGCTATTTAACACCACTATTTACACTTGATAAAATTTATCTAAACTTACTCTACCTGAAAACGTAATGCCCTGTTATCGCTTTTTACTACCCTGATTATTCAGAATACTTTTGTTTTTTTATAATTGTAATTCAAGTTACTGGAAAAGAACCTTAAACAAACTGTCAGATTTTTATTAGATTTATCTTTTTGTAGGATTCGGGATTGCGTCAATTGAATTAAAAATCTAATAGGCCATATTCTCGATTCCGACGGAAATCCAATCCAATCGGAATGTAGGAAATCCTCAAATCTTAAATGACCTAGAAAACGTACTTTAAAATCTGCTACCAGGAGAAAGAAGCTTCAACATGAAAATTACGTTTTAAATTCTAACTGAAGCCCTGCTGAGTACAACGAATTTCAGTGAACTCTTCTTGGTTTGTTAAAACTGATTTGTAGTCGCTAGTTTGTTGCTAAGAAATAAAACTTTCTTGGTACCCGTTTTTTTCGTAAAAGTAGTTCTATTTTATACTAGAAACATTTCTAAACGCTTAAAAATATGTACTTTCATACGAAAAATTTGTGAGCTGCTTTTAAGCAAGTGAAGGCTGTTGCAGTGGGAGGATTTGGGCCAAATATCGTCCGAAGTCCTCAGCGCCGACACGGGCCCCGGGACCAATATGTTAAAATACGATTCTACGTATAACTGGTGTGCGACACTTGTGCAAGTTGGGGCAGCGCTAATTAACACCACTTCTCCCGAAGATTTACCGTGTAATTGCAGCATTCAGTGATCATTTCCGGGAGCGGTGCTTCTTCCGCCGACGATGGTCCCCTTGGGAAGAGATTTTGTAGATTTTCGTCAGTGTCAATTCGCAAACACGTTCGACAAATTTTCTTCGCTGCGTATTCACTTTTTACTTCCATTTTTCTCAGCGTTATTTTACCCGACTTTCTAGCCAAAACCAAAAATCTAACATTTCAGCAAGAGCAATATTTTCACCCTGCGCCTTTGACACTTTCATGAAATTTTTTGACAGACACCTTCGCAGGACGACGACGCTGGTTATTACTGCCAACGCAAAAAGTTTAGGAGCATGCGTAAATGCTGTTTGTTTGTAGATGGCACCACAAGCCCTATTCTGTATTTTTCATGTAATTGAAGCTTTTAATTATTATAAAAATAGTTCTAAATTTTAAAAGCTTAAATAATTAAACCTGTAATAAACAAACAAGATTAATATTATCCAAAAGCTGCACATTAACTCAAATTTGTTGTTTGCCTTCCTTCCAAGAGGATTATAAATGGAAAGAAGAAGATGAAAAGTTATGGTTTTTAGTGACGGATGTCAAAACACAAATTTGGACGTCAGAGTTTCGGAACACTTTGTTTTTGTTTACAATTTATGGAAAATATTTGCAGAATTTGCTTGTCCTCATCGGCGGACTTAATGCCGCTTGTAAGGACGTCCTCTGGATTCACAGTGGAGATACTTAAAATCGGAGAAATGTTCGAGGAGTGCATCGGTATCAAAGTAAGACCAAAAAACGCTTATAAAACGCGTGAAGCTTTCACGCAAATTTCCTTTTCAGATCGAAGAAATTCCAAAGTGCTATAAAATCTGCATGCCGTGTAAAATGCAGCTCACATGCTTCTACGACTTTAAGACTGAGGCGGTCAAAACGCACGAGAGGCTGCTCAAGCTGAACGTCGACTTAAAGGAGGAGGAGGACTTGATCGAATCGTACATCATCCACCAAATTGAGCCTGTGAACGAAGACGACAAAGAAGAGGCGTTCAACGTTAAAAAGGATGAGGAGGGCTACTTGATCGAGTACCTCGACGAGGACTCGATGCTCGATAGGGAGTCCCCCGAAGCCACTCGACTGTCTATCGAGAGCCTCAACGATGTCACAGAGGAACACCTGGATGACGAATACCAAGGCGGGTTCTGTGACGACGGCTCCTCTGAGGGTGAGTCCTCCCAAATGTACTTCGATATTTCGGAGGAGAGCAGCAGCAAGGCGTAAGTTTGGTTGCAATATTACTAATTTTATGTTTTTAATAATTTCCACCTCTTTTGCGTAGACAAGTAAAAAGAGCACGAGTGCCCATCAAAAAGCACAAATGGAAATATCACTGTGCGCCTTGCGGTAAATTCTTTCGAAATGAGGAAAATTTTCAGGCTCATCAAAATATTCACAAGGGCCTACCACCTTACAAGTAAGTTGTGCTTTATAAAAGAGTGTTTAAATTTCTTAACCGTTGACATTTCTTTTACTTTTTTACAGGTGCGAGTCTTGCAATAAAGGATTTGGATACAAAGTAAATTACGAATATCATATGCGGAATCACAACAACGCTCGAAGTTTCCAATGCAAAGAGTGCGATAAAAGGTATCTTTGCAAGTGGGACTTGAAGGTTCACATGCGGGTGCACAAGGACATACGACCTTACGTCTGCGACATATGTGGTAAGTGCTCAACGAAACTTCTTTTTTAGAGGTACTGACACTGAAATCTTCAGGCAAACAATTTCGAGTAAGAAGTCACATGACCGATCATTTAGAAACGCATAATATTGAAAATACACACGAGTGTCCGATATGTCTTCAAAAGTACAAAACTAAAGCAACACTAAAAATACATATAACATCGATACATGCGAAAGAAAAACAGTTTTTCTGCGCAATATGTGAACGGACTTTTAATAGGAAACACCATTTAAAGGTATTTGAAATAAAATCTATTTTCAATTTTGTTATTTCTGTTTTCTTTTTAGGTGCATTATAAAGTGCATACAAATATCAAAAGTGAGAAAACGTCTGAGGATTGAGATACCCTTCTAAGTTCAAAAATATAATAGTTTTTTTTTGTATATACATTATTTATTAAGTTTGAAAAGAAACGTTTAACTGAAACTAAGGAATTTGTATTTTTATATTTCATAACCAAATAAAAACTAGTGGTAACAGGAAATTTACAATTTAGGCTTTTAAATCAATTCAAAAAAAATTAGGATCTTCATTAGATTGTAATTATACGACAAATAAAAAAAATTTTTCCGTCAAAAACTCGAATCAACGCTCTTGGTTTCTAATCTACTTCTAAAAGTGTCCCATGGTCTAAATTTGTGACATTGGGATGATATTTATTCATATGATGCTGAAAAAGATAAAAAACGCAATTGTACACCAAATGGTTTTATGAGAAACGAAATGAATCCGACCTTCTTTATAACTGAATTGCATGTAACATTTCTTATTCAGTTATATGTAATTCCGCTCAAAACTTTCTCAATGCATACAAAAATTTTACCTTGAACCGGCTACCACGCACAAAGGTCCGACTGCAAAATTGACAATACAGAATGTTTCCTATTTTATGAGCGCTCGCCATGTGGCCGCGCAGAGTTTTCGAGGTGTGCAATCTTGCATGGCATATTTTGCACTCAAAAACGTTCGTGTCGTTATGAGTTTCACGATGCTCTGCTAAATGGCAGTAAACCTTAAAGGCTTTCCCTGGAAAGAAATTATCTTGTAATTAGTTCAAATCGTTCATCCCTGTGAAATTGACTAAATATTTTACCACACAACTCGCAGACATGCGGCCTGAAATCAGTGTGTGTTCGCATATGCAGTTCAAGGTCCCACTCTATAAGAAAAGCTTTGTCGCAAATTGAACATTTCCAGTCCCTTTCACCCCTGTGATTTTTCATGTGATATTCAAATTTGCTTCTTTCCTTAAACGTTTTATCGCAAAAATCGCAGCTGTGAAAATTTTTTGTAGGGATTATTATTATCATTCTAAAAAGGGGAACTAGACTAAACTCGTGCTAGTTTCTTCTCAACCTTGTAATAAGGTTTGCAATAAAGGTTAACAACTCTTCGTTGAGCGTTTGATATTTGTGAAATCTCACCTGTAAGGAGCAAGGCCCTGGTGAACGCGTAAATGAGCTTTAAAGGTTACTTCTGTCTTTAAAGGTTTATTGCAAATTTCACACCGATACTTGACCTGTTTCAAAAGCTTTTTCTTTTTTCTTTTTCTGGAAAATTAAAATGTTATTGTAATTTTAGCCCCATAAAGTCAACGATTTTTAATAACGTTCTGTAAAAAACTCACCGATTGTTCTTGATACTTTCCGGTGTGTAATTTTCATCCTGTGAATCCTTTCTGAAGATAAAAATTAAATAAACAATTTTTATTTTATTATTACTACAACTTTTTTTACCTCTTTAATTTTTTCCAATATCTTTTACGTCCTATACTTTTTTGCTGTATATTCTGCAGTATGCTGTAAAAAAATTGGCAATTTCTTTTAACTAGAGTACATTTGGCAAATTCTTGTAAGCCATTCACAGCCAGATATTACGAATATTAAAATAAAAAATGTATTATTTTCTCCTACTAAAATTTATTTGTTTTTTAAGATTTCAGAAATACTTCATCAAGAGCTTCTATTTCGGGATGGCACCGGTTCATATGGTCCTAAAGGATTTTAAATTTCAGTTTTCAATTATTTAGGCTCTAAGTTAAAATATACCTCATATCTTCTCAGTAGGGTAAAATTTTGGTTGCAAAGAAGACATGTTTTCGAAATAGTTAAGGAAATTTTGTGGACGGTGTCCAAATGTCTTTGGAGAATAACTTTGGTGTGCAATTTAACGTCGCACAATTCGCACTGGTAGGTGTTTGTTTCGTTGTGGCACTCCCTGTGATTCACAAGGTTGCAGTAAATACCGAACCCCTTGCCTGCAGATAAAGCGTTTAAAATGTAACTTTACTTTAATAAATCAAGTACCGCATATTTCGCAAATGTAAAGTTTATTCTCAGAGTGCGTTCGCATGTGGAGCCGCAGATCCCATTGTATTAAAAACGCTTTGTCGCAGATATCGCACTTCCAATCTCTTTGGCCAGTGTGGTTTTTCATGTGGTACATGTACCTCCCTCTTCCCTTAAACCTCCTTCCGCAAATTTCGCACCTAAGCGGTAAGCAAATATAAATTATTTCCTGAATGTACCATTTAAACTGGTCTTACCCCCAAGGCAAAATTCCTTTGTGGAAATTTAGATGTGCCTGAAAAGAGTCCTCTCGATTAAATGGTCTGTTACACTTATCGCAACGATATTTGTATTTGTTGGTGGTTTTCCATTTTTTCCCTCTTCTACAAAGAAATAGTTCTAAAATTGGTCTATCAAAGGAAACTATAAAATACTTTTTCGTATTTTTCTTATTAATAGAGTCCAGAACATCATTTTCCGAATCAAAATTCTGTAAGCAAATAAGTTCATTCAACTGGCCCTGTGTGATTCATAAGTCAAATTCAAAATTCGGCTTGTAAAGTATTTACGGAACTTCAGCACCATTGACTTCGTATGAAAATATTCAAATGGGAATTAAAGGTTCGCAGATTTAATATTTGATGGAGAAATTTGGAAAACCTGAGATATTTTCGCTCATTTCTTGCGGATCATTTCTAATTTCCCTCGCCTAAGTCATTCCTAAACAAATGTTCAGATTTAAAGACTAATATTTTTAACCTCTCCGAAGGAGTAAAAAAAATAGAAAACGACGTCCATATCAAAAAAGCTTTATTTAAATATATTAAATATCAATGAAAGCTTCATATTGATCTATCTCTGTAGGACTGATGAAATCTGTGATATACGCCCCGTGAACTTTTCCTATGTGCACCTGAAAGTTTTTTTGATTAAAGCCTAGGGCCCAAAGGTATGCTCCACTATATTGTTACCTTAAACCTGTCTAACCGGACAAACTGCTTGTCGCAGAAGGGACAATTTTTCAGTCGCCCAATTTTATGAACACTTGCTAAATGTCTCGTCAAAGTAACTTTCGTGTGCAGCTTCATTTGGCACAGTTCACACTCGTAGACGTTGGTTTCGTTGTGAGTCTCCCGATGACTTGTAAGATGGCAACTGATTCGAAATCCTTTTCCTTTATAGAAAATTGTTTTAAGCAACCTGATTTATAAGAGGATTAAGACCTTACCGCAAATATCGCAAATGTAAGGTCTAGAGTCAGTGTGCGATCTCATGTGCAGGTCTAAGTCCCAACGCACCAGAAAACCTTTATTGCAAACAGAACATTTATAATCTCTTTCATTATTGTGATTTTTCATATGATAAGTATAGTTTATTTTTTGATTGAATCCCTTTCCGCACAATTCGCAACTAAAAGCAAATACATAAAAGATTAAATTTGAAGAAAAAACATCTGTAAAATGTATTCTTACTTGTAAGGAGAAAGACCCATATGAACATTTTTATGTGCTTCATATGAAAATTCGTAAAGGAATCTTTTGTTGCACACCTTGCAAGTAAATCTATAGCGATCTACATTCTTTTTGTATTTCCTAAAAGATGAGATTGGTAAAGAAACTAAAAAAAAAAATATTGAGAAAATTCATACTTCCTCCCCTTAACTCCACCAGGAGACAAATCATCCAAACCGGGGTCCCCATTTCTGCAACAGAATTACGCGTTAATTTTGACTAAAATAGAACGAATTTTTAATACTAGCCTGCGCTTAGTGTAATACTCTTCCTCTTTCTGGTGCCTTCTAAGATGTTCCTGGTAAGTTTTCTCGGTTTTAAAATTGCGAGAGCACTCATTGCACCTCAGTTTGTATTTTCTGAAGATGCTTTTACTGCAAGAATGTGATACCGGTTAAAGTTCCTTTTACACTTTTTCATCGAAAGTAATAGAAAAGAATATTTAAAATATAGATCGTCTAGTTAAAAATCAAATGAAATGTATACTTTAATCTTTAACTGGTCACACACACACACTCTACCTTATTGAATCTATCACAACCTAATTAAACATCCTTATCAAAATATCACTAAGCTTATTATAAAATTAAAATAACCGAATGAAGTGTCTTCCTATTCAACGAAAAACTACATAATGTGATAGGATAGTCAAATGACTGTAAGCAATTTTCAAACCGCTAAAAGTTAATTTTATACACCCCTGTTTAGGTATATAGTTCACATATACATAGTTCATGGGGTCTTTTCTTCTTGACTTGGGGCAGGTAGAAGAACATTTTGGGTCATAATGACTTGAAAATTTATAGTAAAGGAACATGATTGAAAGAGAAGCACTTGAGGAGCACGAATATGAAGTGGCAGCTATTTGCTTCACAGCTTCTGACCGTAAATGACTACTGTTTTCGATATTACGAGAAAGGTGCTACTTACTGGATTTTGTTAGTCTGCTTCTCTTCGGTTTCACTCTTTCTATTGCTAGCTAAATCGTCTTCCTTCACTCTGTCTTCAGAAATACTTTCATTGGTGTCCTGGTCCTCTTCTATGAGAGACTCAATTTGTTCGTAACCGTCCAGAACCTCGCTGGCGGTATTGTCTGCGTATTCGTCTTCATATTTTTCCAGCTTAACGGCGACGTCCTCGTCATGCTCCCTTTTCAAAAATTCCAGCGGGCCCGCATTAACGGCTTCCTCGTCCTCTTCCAAGTACTCTACATTAAAAAATTCGACGGGGGAGTTCTCCTTAACCTGCACCACCTCATATTCGTCATCGACTTCCTCTTTTATGTCGGCAAATTTGGGCTCGACATCAGTAGCTTTATCAATCAAATAATTGTGGGTCCTCAGCGCCAGCTGCTTGAAGTAGTAAAAATCGATCAGTTGCTTATCGCAACCCTTGCAGATCCGCTGGCAGTAGGGGAGCTCCGCCACCTGCGAAACAAGTCAGCTGGAGAGCACAATTCGCACATTTTGGAGTCCACTAACCTTGATGCCGAAGCAATCCTCGAACTTTTCGCCACTCCTCTCTAGTCTTTCTGTGCCATTTTCCGCTAAATCTATCAAATCATGCCTTGAAATCATGCAAATCCTACATAAATCACTCATCGTTTTTCTAATGCAACTCAATAATTTTTACAAGATCCATGCAAAATCTACGAACCGACGCCAGAACTTTTGAGGTTTGACAGCTATTTGATTGCGACCACCACACATAGAAATGGACTACTTCTTATAAGAAAGTGATGCACTTTTCGTTCCCTCTTGCTCATACCATTAACGGATTTTGAGTAGTCAGCTGTTGGTTTGAATTATTGTGCTTATTATTGCATTTTTTTGACCATTTCTCTTATTAAATTATGCTAATCAGTCTTTTAGTAACCTATATTGCAAATTCTTCTTTCTTTTAAGCCTGATTTACCGACAAAAGTGGCACAAAACTATTTTTACTGTGTGTAAAATTAAGTAGGAATTATAGCGAAAGCACCGAAGTTCCGAAATTATTACTTTTGAGTTCTTAAAATAGTTTTTTATCGATGCAAAAGCGCATTTCTAGAAATAAACATTTTAACAATATGTTGCGAATTTCTAAACAAAAAATGTGTTATTGGAGAAGTAGGTTGTATACCGTGGGTCGTAGTATACATAAAATTCTAGTACATTTTATTACTTTAGGAGCACCCTGTTGTGACAGCCATGTCCGTCAAATAGACTAAGTGTCACCGCTGTGTTGATCAACAAGGACGCAGAGCAAAATTGGAAAAAAATGAACGAATTTGTCTCTAATTGTAGAATTTGTTTGGCACAAAAGACGGGAGATGATTTTGAAAGGATCTTTGTGACGAATGATGGAAAAAATGAGCTTACTGAATTAGGAAGAATTTATCAGGATGTGTTGAACCTGGCTGTAAGTACAATTCTTCACGTTTCAGCCAGTGGAATATAAATTGAATTAAGAACTAAATCACTTGCATATTATCAATTTAATAGTTGCCCTGGCGCGAGGAAAGATTCCAGAAAATAAAATGTTGTTACATTTATACTGTCAAATATATAAGTTGCATTTCCTACTCCTCGAAAATGGCGCAAAAACCAAAATTCATTAGCGGTGTGAATTTCTGTCTTAATATGCAAACAACGTAAATTGTCAATGTTTATCTGAGTAAACGAATTCAATTAAATGGGGCAACAGTCGATTCGCTCTAATGATTGCCTCTTTCAGTTTTAATTAGACGTACATATAAAGCCTTGCGGCTGTGACCAAGAAGGCAAAATTTTTGGCCACTACCTGTGCACCTTATTTTATTTTGCTTACTTGCAATGTTTATCCATTTATTTCTTCGTCTAGGTCTTTCAAGATGATTCCCCACAGTACCTATGCAATTACTGTACATTACAACTAAGGCTCTTTCACAAATTCAAAAATAAAGCGCTAGAATCCTACAATGTTTTCATAAACAATTTGAGTATGAAAATTGAAAAACTCTCTGAAGACGAAAATGAGGATATGTTTGATGATTGTCAGGAAATTAAAGACGAAGAATTATTATTCACCGTTTGTTCAGATGAAGAATTTGAAGAAGTCCAATACTTGGAGGACGAAATAAACGAACAAAACGCCGCACACTTTCTAAGTTACAATGAAAATTCAAACAATAAAGATAGTTTGGAAAACTACGATGATTCTGACACCTACATGCCGCAAAAGACAACGAAGCGAAAAAGAAGGAATAAAAATTGCTGGAATCAAGACGAACCAGAAGTTATTATTCAATGTAGAGACTGCAACAAGACGTTTCACTCGAAGTATGGTTTAGAAGTTCACAGGTACCGACAATTTTTCATACTTTCCGTAATTGTACTACATTGAATTACAGAAGAGAAACCCATCCCAGAACAAAATATCTATGTAAATTATGCCCAAAGACATTTTTCTCTGAAGAGACTCTACAAGTTCACATAAACGTTCACAACGGTTTGCCGGCCTATAAGTGAGCTATTGGCTATTTTATATAATTAAAACTTATATATCCTGTTTCAAGGTGCGAAGAATGCGAGAAGACCTTCAAGCAGAAGGCCCACTTCCTCTACCACACGATGGGCCACAGGAACGAAAGAAACGTTCAATGCCACCTTTGTGGAAAGGGATTTTTGAACAACTCCGACCTAAGAATTCATTTGAGGGTGCATAACGACGAAAGGCGTTACGAATGTGATATATGTGGTAAGATTTATTAAATTATTCATTTAATGGATTTTAATGATATTTTAATTTGCAGGAAAACGATTTCGTGCTCATACACACATGACAAATCACAGGTACTCTCACTTTGAAAAGCAGCTTCAGTGTGAAATATGTAAACAAAAATACAGTTCACCAAATACCCTTAAAACCCATATAAAAGCTGTGCATCAAAATGAGTGCCCCCATGAATGTGAGCACTGTCATAGAAAGTTTAAAAGGAAGCATCATTTAAAGGTACATCTACAATTTTACTCTTCTCTAAAGTGTAATTTAACTTTTTTTAGGCACATTACAAAATACATGTAAATAGCAAAATATTTCCGAAAAATGAGATCTTATAGCATGTCCGGCACAAGCACCAGACTAAATCATACATTAGCTTATAATGAAAGAATGACTTTAAATATGTTTGTAAGATATTTTTTTGAGTTAGACAATTAAGTGATTCGATTATTGTAATTTTGCGAGTATGAGTTTACTTTCAATCTCTTATACTATAAAGCAATAAACGCAAATTGAAGTTAAATTATGAAGAGAATAAATATTTTAAAGATATCAATTGTGTGTTACTATGTTATATATAACATTACCAACGAATGAACGAATAAAATTAAATCCATTTTAAATCCAAATTCATCTTATTTCAGACTTTGAAAGACAAATCAAAATTCTAAGTAACTCAAGTAAAAATGAGTGCTTTTTAAAGTTTTGTAGTTGAAACTATACTTACAGAATGATCCATTGCCCTTCATTTCCTCAATATTCACGGGCAAAGAATTAACTATAAGTTTTATGAATTAACTAGTTACGAGATTTTATTCATAGTTTGGAAAATATGCTTCTTATAAATACAAGAAAGCAGAAATTCAAATTCCTAGACTTTATCGCCTATTTGGAGAGCTTGCCTTACAGAACGAGCGACTGCGCGTTGAGCAGAAGACGGAGCTGTCAAAACCGTCAAAACCATGTCTGCAGTCTGCAAAGTGGTTATCGGTGTTTGATGAGCGCATCGGCTCTGTTTGTTTTTGTAATTAAAAGTACTTACCCGAAGGCTCTGCAAGGGAGTGAATTTAAATTAGGCAGCTAAGATGACCAGCTACTGCTCGGATATGTGCATAGTGTGCTTTGCGCCGAAACGAACTGATTTTCACTCGCTGTTCGTATGCCACGAAAAAAGTGTGATTCCTAGTCTCTCTGAATTAGGAGAATATTATGAGAAATTAATGCAAGTTAAAGTACGGCTTTTACCTAATTAATTTATTTTGTTAAAACGTCCTGTTCCAGCTGTCAATGGAAGAGCGGCGGCCCCAATTTGTGTGTGGTTACTGCAAGACTCGATTATCTTTATTTCATCAGTTCAAGATGAAGGCACTAGAGGCATATAAAAAGGTATCGCATGAAAATTCCAAAACCTCAGATTCAGCAGACAGCCAAACGTCTGAGAACTTAGTTAAGGTAGAGCAGATTACTGTTTACGATGCATCCACCAAACAAACAGAGAAATATGAGATTCAGTATTTGAACGAGGAGGACGAGGCTTATGAAGCAGAGATCCAAGATAATTCCTATATTTCGTCCAGTGAGGCAAATTCCTGTGATAGCAACGGGTATGTTAAATGAAAATTATGAATTAAATTATGCTTACCCATTCACTGAATATGGTTCTTATTTCAGGCCGGGGGCTCCGAATCTCCTTGTCGTAAAGTGCACTATTTGCTTGAAGTCATTCGAAAACAACGAAACATTTACCCACCATCTAAAAGAACACGGTGAAATTCCAGAATACAGGTTTGAAAAATTAATTACTAATTTTAAAAGTTGAGTGAAAAATTCTCAAAAGTCGTTACAAGTCTTATGACGTCAAAAAATCAAAAGTATTCAATGCTAGTCCATGTAACTTTGGTAGCTGGCTCTGTTCGCGGCTAGAGGACCGATGGAAATTAAAGTAGGCTTTTTTAAGTGCAGTTTACTTGGTAACAAATTTGTGTATATTGAAAGTTACTAAAATGAAAAATGCATACGCTTGGAAAATAAAATATCCATTAACCAGCTAGATTTAAAATGTCTGATTAAATCACAGCAGTTATTTGTTATCGAGAATTTTTAGTATTGTAAATCTTTGCAATTCTGAGTTTTCCCATATATATAATTTTAGCCAAGAGATTACTGAATGAATATAAATTGACACTACTTCCAGTTTAAAGAAACCGCGAAGACGCAGGTCTGCCGCGGAGAGGGTCCTTGGCGGCCGCATTCATCCCCTTGCCACAGGAGCACCAAAGGCCGTGCCTGGACCCTCCGCTATCAAAGTACCTGCGACGACTCTGACGAAGCGAAAGCGATGTCTCTTCTGTGGCATTAGGAAAGATAGAAAAACCCAAAAGGCGTGCTGTTTGTGTGCTAAGCCTGTGTGCCCCGAACACTCAACCATAGTTTGTCAATATTGCATCTTTTCATATGTATGAAAAGTGCATAACATTTTTTAAATACTATGTGTAAATATTTCGCCTAGATTATACAGTCATTTCTCTATGCTGTAATTTTTATTTCAACTAGTACCTGACCACAAGAAAGACTAAACTTTTTAAGAAAGCCCACATTTCTACAGGAGACTCGCCTTGGTTACAAATAAAGATACATTTCTAACCGAATTTTATTTAAATAGACTAATCGCTTGGCCTCAGCATTTTAAAGAAATAAAATTTAGTAATAAACCATCATTGAAGGCTTTTCCTTTAGGCACCAAAATTGTTGGAATAAATACAATAGATATTTTTCAAATAGGCACTGGACTAATGTTGTTGATGGTTATTGATTTTTTAAAAGGAACTATGTTCAAATTTTATTAGAAAGCTTTTTGAAGGCTGTTTGTTATCTAAGAAGACAAATAGAAAGAAATGAAATTTATTTAAAACGAAATTTATTCCTATCCTTGCAGCTGCGACCAATGTCAACAAAAATTTCACAGTAAAGAAAACTTTGTGAATCACATAAAAATTCACGACACAAATGTTCGAGGTTGCCATTGTACACTTTGTGGGAAAATATTCACCAAACCTGGTCATTTAAAATCTCATATGCAAACTCATAGAGACGAAAGGCCTTTCGATTGTAAAGTGTGCTGTAAGATTTTTTTTATTGTACTCTTTAAGGTAAAACATAAAACTATTGTTCCAGTCAAGCGATTTAGATCCACCTCGCACCTGAGATATCACTCCTACTCGCATGAGGGAAAGAGCTTCGAGTGCCGGGTCTGCAAAGGACTCTACAGCACCCCGCGAACTTTAATTTACCACATGAACGTCGTGCACAAACGGTGCGATGTTTGCGATGAAACTTTTGGAAAGAGGGATGAATTAAACGCAAGTTAAAACGAAGTATCTTACTTGAAATTTAACTAACCTTCTTTTTTTCAGGCACATAAATTACTGCACAAATCTCCTGATTGTCTTCTGACCGCAACTATTTGCATAGACTAAAGTAATTTTAAGGGATAAAATTCAAAATGAAAGAATCTGAAATGAATTCGAAAATGAAGAAATATTTACGTTTTCTTAAAGATACATTGAAATTTATCGTATCTCTTTGAGGAAATAACAAGAAAATAAAACGAACATTCTTCTTTATATTTTATTCAATAAACACCAAATTAACCTTATAGGTAAGTATTTCCCTGAAACAAATTTACATACAACAATCAGAACACGAAAAACAAAAAATTGTGAAACTGTCACCTATGGTGTCCCTTTCCGAAACCTGATAATTGTACTTACCTGGTTAAAATTTCACAAAACGGAGCAAAAATTAATCGTTTCAATTCGTTTTAGTGAAAATACGAAAATTGCTAATCGGAAGCAAGTAACTAAATAGAAAAATAGCAATAAGGTAATAGAAATAAAATTGAAAATAATTAGCAAAATACGTTTTATTGGACATAAACGAATTAAATAGTTTTTTTGTATTCTGCAATAAGTTATACTGATAAAATTTATGCAACCGGAAATGTTCACTTTTTCCGTTGTGTACTTTATAATTCTACATAATCGCTAATAAATTCTTACGTTCTTGTTTTTTTCTTCATTAATATATAAATACTTGCAGGATAATACTCGGTAAAAATTTTCACATAACCAAGGCAATTCGAACAAAGTTTACTGCAGGTGTACTTTTTTTTTAATAAAAACTTCATTCTCTGGTGTTTCCTAAAAATTTTTTTGGCATCAGCCTTATGTATCAAATTTGAAACAAGTTTCACACCAACTTTTTTAATTAAAACAAATCGAAAACGACTTACGAGTCAGACAGTAGTAGGTTTTTGGACTATACTTTTATAACACTAAAGCTTTTTTCAGAACTTTTTACAATTAGTGTTCTACAGAAAAATTGAGTACAATTTATAATTTATACTTTGCTTATTTATTAATAATATTCGTAACTAAATCCTTTCTGATTTAACTGCCTTGTCTGAAGAAAATATATCAAACTTGAGCTTGCTTAACACTTTCAGGACCGTAGGATAAAAAGTGGTAAGCAAATATCTTCGCTCACCGAAGGTAAATTATTTAATAAATGAGGATTCATTAGGGCTTTAACTTTTAATTAGTTTAATAAGTTTTCTTACGAAGTTAATCCTACCGTAACTCTAAAATGTGGCTTTAAACTTACTCAAGTTAATTTACACAGGGACTTATACTATAATTTGAGACCTGTATACGAACCTAAAAATCTATTACGAATGGCGATTTTCAGTCGATTTGACAGAAGAGACACATTATTTAGACTAAAATGCAAGGCACTTTAGTGTCTTGTTTATCAAATCGTCTGTAATTGAAATAGATTAATTGATTTATTGACACTTTGCTTTGCTGTAAAGCCAGTTAAATTTAGCGCAGTCAATTTAAATGTGTATTTTAAAATGAAATTAAATGAATACGAACCTGCAAAATCTGCTATGTCAACAGATATTCAAACTATTTTTCTTTTTTATAAATCCAATGCGCAAGAAAATTTAAACAGATAAACCCCCTTCTGGAAGACTAAAACGTTACTTTAAATTATGGCCCCTATCACCGAGTCCGCCGGTGGGAATGCAAATTCCAGATGATCAGATTACCGAAAAGGTTCAAAGTGATAGTAGTTTCCCCCCGACTGTCGATAATGAAAGAATTTGATCTCTTTTAGTTATTTTGTCATATTCCATCTGAACTTTAGTGGATTTTAGTGGCAGTTTCGCCGGCGGATTAAATTATTGTAATGACAAGTGGAAATGAAACTGTTTCGCGACGGAGACCGCAAATCCGTCGTATTTAGCATAGGACCCAATGTTATACCTACGTCCAATTTAATGAATACCAAAATATACGGTGTAGGGTCTGTTTGTTGAATCCGGAATATTTGGCGCTGTATGGAATTATTTTGCAAGTCGCCCCTTCTCCCTTAATTTGTATGGGTTTAACACTAGAAAAACCGTCTATCGAATTAAAACTTTTACGTTGTACCCTTTGGCTCAATAGGTATTTAGTTAACTTCACCTCTCAGTTATATTTTAGCATTTATTGCGCATGAGACAGATATCGAAAGCTTATCAAGAAGGTATCACGGTTTTTTATGTCTTTGAACTAGGAACGCTTCATAAAGCATAAGGAGAAATAAAAGGCCCAAGTTTGATATAAGAATTGCTAATAAATTAGGAAAAAATACTCTTTTGGCAAACTTGAATTTATTATTATTATTTCATCAGAAAGGCTAATGTTGC
Organism: Machimus atricapillus; assembly: GCA_933228815.1. Lineage (NCBI taxonomy): Eukaryota > Metazoa > Arthropoda > Insecta > Diptera > Asilidae > Machimus > Machimus atricapillus. Next base: position 42,294,796 of record OW121787.1, on the reverse strand, counting down.
AACGTACTCAAAAGTACCTCATACTTAGGTTTGAAAGACTTAATAGCTTTATGAATACTCTAATTAGAAAAGTAAAGACCAAAGAGTCTTTCTTTAATCATATATTTGAATATCTTACTTTTAAAAAATTACAGGATTACAAAACTTGACAGTAGCAGTAAAAATACCAACCCAATATTTTTACAAGCAAAACTTAACTTCTCAACTAATAATTCTAGTTTTGTATATATGAATAAAAATCATAGCTGTCCCACGACAAAGTATCGTAAGATTTAAAAGCAGCTTTTATTTTTAATTAATTTTCATAGCATAATTTCGTAAATATTAATTACTGAAAAGCAGCACATTGAAAATAACTTTTAATTTTATATGAAAAAAACATGAAGCAAGAAAATTTGTTTTTTGGATATTTAAATAATCTTAAAATTCTGATTGTTCAATTAATTTTATTTTATTTTTAATATAAACTAAAGCGTCTGGCAAAATGACAATTTATGTTGCTGCTGGCTTTTCATTTGTCTTTCGATTTTCGTTTGCTTTTTCTTTTGCATTTGTATCACCTTTGTTTTTGTCCGACTCGGTCATGATTTTGTCAATATCCTGCAAAAAATATGCCAAAAAAATGAAAGTATTGCAGGATTAAACTATTCTCATTATAACTGTTTAGTTTATTTATTTCAATTTTATAAAGTTTTCAACTTTTGTGTACTGTTTGATATTTAACAATATGAAAAACGCTTTCTGCTCTTTTGAACCTCATTCTGCTGAAAAATTACTAACCATTAGTGTGAACCCTCTATTGGTTAAAAAAGTGGTATATTCCAATTGCCACAAAAGGGGGATTTTCAGCCGTTGGAGTTTTGCACTGGTAAATCCGTAATTTGTAGCAATTGGTTGAAAACATAAAGCAAGCGGTATCAAATAAATGCTGTGCAGGGAGAGCTGAATTTCATTAAAAATTAAAATATTAGTATTATATGAACAATTTGTTATTTAAGGAAAATGTGGTAATCAACTTCAATAAAAATGTTCGGTGTTATGAGTTTAAAATTATATCTAATAGGTGCTCCCCATTACATTCTGTTGCTGAATTGTTTATTAGAAAAAAACCATAAAATTGATATTTTATTTTCACAAAGCGGTAACATTTGTGTTTCACATTAATACATATAGAGCTTGAGCTGAATTTAATCACAGATAAAGAATGTTTTAGCAATTATTGGCAGTGCAATTTATTGCTATTTAAGCCTACAAATTAAATAGACTCTTTACAATCATTACTGAACAAAATTATATCAAGTTTCATTTTCCCAGACAGAAGACCAGCACCAAATTTCTTTGTTAATAAATCGATTCAATTTTACACTTTCAGGCAAAATGAAGTTCAAGAGCATCAGAAATCTGCATCAAAGTACGTTTTCAGCTGCAAAAATTTTATTCCTCTCATGCTCAAGATTTTTGGTTCGCATTTCTTCTAAATACTGTTACTTGCTCCTTGAATTTTGACTGTCTGTATTCCAAAACAAAATAATGAGCAAAAACCAAGCGAGTAATTAGAAGAAATTAAAATAACTAAGGAGTCAGCTTGTCACCTGCAAGAGTTACTTTACCTGCTCTGGGTGCTTCCCGATGAACTCCAGGCGAGCTGCTTCGTACATCTTCACGAATTTGTCGCGCTGCACCTTGAACTCTGCAAAGAGTTTATCATCTTTATTACCTTTCAGCTTGTTCTCGATGTCTTCTTTCTTCTTCTGCTCCGCCCTGATCTCGTCGGTCACCCAAGGCTTGTCAAGTGGGTACTGGTTTACGATTTCGCTCAGTGTCTTCTTCGTAGTTGTCGATTTCTTATTTTTTAAGGGTGGCCCGACAATAGGCCTCTTCCGGTTGTTAGTGGCGTTGTTCTTCAAATTCTTTCTGTTGTTTATTATGGGCTTGCCCCGGCGCATGGGCCCGGGTCCTCCGGGCATTGGGCCGTTTCCACGGGTCATCATTCCTCTTGGCGGGATAGGGCCCCCGACGCGCATGGGGGGCCGTGGAGGTCCCATTGGTGGTGGAACTGGGTACCCTGCCATCGGAGGTGGAATCATTGGTCTTGGCCCGAAGCGGTTTGGTGGCATGTTTGCTGGGGCGGGTGGCGGCGGCATTGGGGGCCGCATCCCCATCGGCGGTGGCATGGGTCTGCCTATCCTCGGCATTGGTCCGTTTCTGAAGTTCCTTCCAACGTGCGGAGGGGGCATCGGTGGCTGGTTGACCATCGGTCCCGGGGGCACGCGGCCTGGACCCGGGCCCCAGCCGCTGCCATTGTTCTGATTTCTTGGCGGCATCGGCGGCTTGTTGTTTGGGTTATTCAAATTCCTGCGGGGGTATCGGTGCTTCACCTGGGGCGCATTTAGGTTCCCCTTCATTGGGCTCGGCTGTCTTGGCGGTGGGGGCTCATTAAAATCTACGTACCCAGGATTGTCTGGAATTTGGCTGGCGGTGAACATTGGGTTCATTGGCGGAGCACGTCCATTAAATGGAGCACCAACTGCGCCATTCCTCGCAATTGGAGGCTTAAAACGACGCCCATTATTTTGAGCAGGCGGTAATCGCTTTTTGTTGTTAGCTTGCTTTGCAGACACCATATTTAATACCTTGTTATTTCACAAAAACTAGCAAACGAAATTCACTTTCCCACAAAAAACAAAATGTCTCCCAGCTCTGCTGCACAATTAAAAGGAAGTTAGCGGCGATTGCGGAAAATGTGAACAAAATTTATTTTCACCGCAAGAGGTCGGGTTGTTAGTAAGAAAGAAAATAGTCTGCTTTGGTTGCAGAATTTTAAGTTTGATCATAGCAACATTTCTTCCGGTCTCGATGGAAACATGATTAAAAAAAATAAAAAATAAAATGAAACGTCAACGCAACGAAAAAGCTTGTTTTTAAAAATGTTTTTTTACTTTTAATTTGATGTGTGGAGCTAGGCTGGTTGTTGTCCCGGGAAGGAAGTCAGGGTTCGATGTTTTTGCTATCTTTCCCCGCTCCAAGACTGTAAGCTCAGCACAACCGGGCCGGGTCTTAGCTAAATTTGGAACTACCAAACCAAAGCTCAGCTTTCACACAAAAGCGTCAAGTCAAATTTTAGCTGACAACTGAATAGGGGAAAGAGAAGGGCGGTAAATTTAAAAATTATGCACAAAGAGAGATTAAAATTTTATCTGTCTGGAACATATTTCATACTCTATCTGCTCGAACAGGGCAAGAAATTTCTACGGTTCACTTTCACACACCAGGTGCTTTCAAGCGGCTTTAAATAAAACGACAAATATTTTGTACATTTTAAATAATTTCGTATATTTACATAAATCATATTTAATTTAAGGATAATCATTTCTTGCCATTCTATGCAAATAACACTTGCTTGCCTAAGGCTCTGGCGCCTTCCCTTTTCATATTTCCTAAGAAGTTTAAAAAAAAATCATCGTATCATATTTGATTACAACTCGCAGTCTCGCAGTACATAAAAACATTTGTAACACACATCCTATCACATTCATTACAAAGAAATGATTTCGATAGAATTGCAAATAAAATAATTACATCTTGGAAAAATGTTTACAAAAGAATTATATCGGCCGCTGTCCTCGAGCAGAACTGCGCCTCTACTTTAATATAAATTGTAAAATCCTTGAAAAAAATAGGTGTGCCTGCATGTTTTTAAAAACTGAGGTAAAAAATTATTAAGTCTAGTACCCGATGGGGCTTTAAAACAGTCGAATCATATAAAAATTTCTAAGTCCCTAGTTCTTACATTTTTTTATTTTTATTTTTTTTAACTTTTAACGAATTTTCAGTTCACTTAAACTACTTTCCGAAAAGAAACAGTTATTTCTCATTTAATGTAAATTGTGTGTTTTTTGTTTCATTGAATTTCTTACAAAATTGACCCAATTGCAACAGCTTATTCGGAGGTTTTGCTGCGGGAAACAATCGTTTATTTATTGTAAATAAATACGCAAGGAGACCTCTTTCAATTTACAATGAACCAACCAGTCGATGAGGGATTTAAAGGATAGTTGCAAATTAAAAAATAAATCGTCTTGAATCAAAGACTTTATAACTATAAAAAATGTCGCACGCTGATCAAATTCTGTGTGAACGAAGAATTTCAATAGGAATGTAGCCGCAGCGCTACTCTGTGCTGCAAAAACGGTTCTGCAAAAATCGCCGAGTCCTACTGCAGCTTAATAGTTGCTGTGACGGCGTTGGCCCTCGACTGGAGTGGGCTTGCTGACTTAGCTGCTGATCGGCGCAAGCGACTTGCTGGACTCTGCTGTGCTAATGTGAACGTTTCGAGGAATTCTCTGAGATGCGTGCTCTGCCTCTGCTCAATAAATGAATGAGATCTTGAAGGGAAACAGAGGTACTTACAGATTCATTAGGTTTAAACTATCAAGTGAAGTTAAACTTAATAAATCTGCCTTTGAACATTTCATTCATTGATTGATTCAGCAGAGCGCGTACCTTAGAGAATTCCTCGAAAAATTTAATCCCCTCAATTTTTAAGTTAGCGACACAGGATTTGTTCGGCGTGCGACATCTTTTATAATTATAAAGTCTTTGGTGGAATACTAAGATATACTTCGGGCTCACAAACATATTCATAACTAAATTAAGCGACAATTAATATTGTGGGTATTGGTTTTTCCACACAGTAAAAAATAAGACCAATTTCCTCTAAATTTTTCTTGCTTAAATCCTAGTTACATAAAATTATTAAAAATAAAGGCAGGGAAAGAACTGATTTCATTGGACTGTTCAAAAATTTGAATTATTATGTAAGTCTCCTCAAACGAAAGTTTCTCGTACTAACCCAGTTCGTTTCGAATAAGTGTCTCTTATTGTATTAAGTTTTAATTTAGATGTAATTTTACGAAACTTCGTTACTTTATTGGTTTATTCTAGTTTCATAATAAATTTACACTAGTTAATTTTAAATTTTTAATATTTCTTAAATTTCATATCGACTAAAACGCTTAAAATTACAAATTTAACGTCACTAACAACAGTTCATTTTTTTTCATTGTTTATTTGGTATATTTGGTGAATTCAGTTAATTCCTATACAAAAAACTTTAGATGCGCACTAAAATTAGTGCTATTAGATTCGCTTAAACACTTTTAACTACTCTTCATGTGTCCTTCATAAAATGAATGAGCTTCATCGATTGATGGATATAAGAACCCTATTCCTAGTTGAATTTGTGTTGTCATCTCGCTTCGTTTTCTTTTTTTATTAAACTTTTAGTTGAAAATCGTTTTTTTGTTTTTTTAGAATAAGTAGGCAATAAAAAAACACTTTCAAAAAATCCTAGTTTACCTTATAAATTATTCTCAACTGTTTTAAAAATATATTTTGCAAGTTTCAAATAATGATTAAACCTTTTTATGCGCTTCTATTGGAATGTGCTTGAAATGTATGCGATTTCGAATGATTGTGTTTTTGCCCAAAAATTTCTAATTTAATGATGTCACGCAAGTATTAGTTTCAATGTAGAATGAGTAGTTTTGTGGAATTTGTTGCTTTAATCGTAGTGAATGGTGCTTGCACAAATTTTATGAACCTAACTTTAATATTAAGTTACTTTTAAAATGTGAGAAACTTTTGTTTGTTAGGTTGATAAAATCTAGTAAATTAATGAGCTCTGTGGTGGAAAGAATATTACAAAACCTTGGATTTTCAAGGTTTGAATATACATACATATAAAAGGTAAAACCCAAAAATCAGGTAGAGGAATTGTTTTTCTTAAATAATATTATTGAACATTTTGATCTAATATTACAAGTCAGGTTCGAAGATTTTGAAGAATTGTTATATTGGCAATGTGTCGGTGGAATGTTCACAAGTAATTTAATTTAGGAATCAGTTTTTTAAATAATTTATTGCCTATAATTTTTATCGTTTATTATTAAACCTTATAAATTTACTTTATGGTGATCATTCCTGACATAAAGGCTCAAATAATTTTACTTTGGTACGAAACAGGAATTATAATATGGTTCATCTTATCTTTACTCCTTCGATGAAAAGCCCCATAAACGGCGTTTAGATGAAAAAAATCGGCCCCGGGAGTGGAATAATCTTAATATTGAGGAAACATTCGCCATCTTAGGCGCCATTTTAAATTCTGAGCTCCCGGTAAGGATTTAGGCATGCCAATAGCTGCGTTTTTTTCACCGGGGTTTGTGACCAGATCAGCGATTTTACATGTAAGTCACTAAATCCTGTCCCTGACCAGGGTTTCGGTCACACACCCAGATGATTAGTTCCAAATATTCTACCAGAGGCGCTGTTCCCATATACGCTAGTAAGGTATCTCTCATCAACGACAACCGCGCCACCTGTGAGTCCCGCCAAGCAAACTTCTAATGCAAATGAATAAAAATGCAAGGTTTTGTCTTTCTCACTATCACTATCGCAAAGAGGGACGCAGCACCGACGTCCACTCACTCGTTTTTTTGCGTTCCACTCACTCGTTTTTTTGCGTTTGTTTCCATTGACTGAGCACATGGCTTGGATTTAAAGTTTTGCGCGGAAAAACCTGTAGGTGGCGCTAGTGGAGATACCTTACTAGCGTATTTCGTATTTAAAATTTTGACTAAGCCGGGTTTTTAACCTGAGTCGTTTTTTTCATTTGACGCTAATCTGGTCACAAACCCCGGTGAAAAAAACGCAGCTAATATCAAAATTCGTGTTCAGCAGCTCCAATTTAGTAAAAAAAGGTCATTTGCTCAAATGTTACCCAAATACCAGTCTATTAAATTCAAATTGTGCAGGCACTGCAGAAACTATATTTTTTTATAGTAGCAGCGCCTTACTTATAGTGTTGAGGTTTGAATTTAATAGATGGATTTAAATATTGAAATTGCTTTAGAACTTATAGGTGCGATACAAAATAAATAAATTGACTAGTAAGTTATGGAATTAAAGAAATCGTCATCTTGTACTATTGTGGGAGTGTGCAAGCACCACTGCGTGGAAGTATCTAAGAAGTAAATGCGCCTTAAAAATGCTTCGAATGCCCTCCGAGTTATCGATCAATGGCTACTGACTATTTATAATTGTTTGAAAAGATCCTGTATATTTGTTCCTATTGTTGGCTATTGCATCGGTGACGTCACAAAAAATATATTTTTATGACGTCTCCAAAAATCATACCTTGAAAGTCTTTTCGCGGCGATGGCGTTGATGCGATCCGACAACAATTCCGTTGGAATGTTGTTGCTGTAGCTGAGTCCGCTGTTGCTGTTGCTTCGCCCCGCCCCCCCCTCTACCATCGAACGACCCGGACGACATCGTCGAGTTCTGGTGCTGCTTGCTGGATGCAAGGGTTCGCTTCGACCTCGAGGACGCGTGGGTTGTTGAAACGGTTGTTGTCGTCGCGGCGGAGGAGGAGGTGACAACAACAAGTGCGGGACAGCGCCGGACGACGTCAACGCTGCCGCCGCAGCAAGCACACTCCTACAATTCGGTGACGGAGTAGAGGTCGCTGTTGGCGTGGGTACCGCCCCTCTTCAGCGACCGGTAGTAGACATTCGAGCTCTGCTGTTGGTCATAGTTGTTCTTATTGCTAGAGGTTTGGTGTTGCTGCTGCTGATGGTGGCTGCCCTGGCTCGAAGGGTACCCGGGTAAATTGTTGTTCTGTTGGTGCGCGTGCGCGTGGTGCGTTGAGGAGGTGACCGTCGACGGGTGGCGCTGGTGCTGCTGCTGTGTTGACGCTGAGGACATCGGTTGGTAGCCCTGTTTCGAGGCGGCTAAATTCGATTTGTATTGCTCGACGTACGGAATGCCGCCCGATTGTTGCGATGAGGACAGTTTGTTATTGTCGAATTGCTTAGTTGAGGATTTTTCTACTTGGTTCATGTTCTGACCCCGTTCGTACCCGAAGGTGCTGTGCGTGGAAGATTGGTGACGTGAGAGGCTCGACGACTTCATTGGAAGGGTTTGTGTGTTCGACTGGCGGGACGATCGCGAGGACTGCTGGTCGTCTTTGTGCCGATTTTTGGGCGGAAGGGACGGTGGAATCACTTTAACAGAGGTAGATCCATCAGACGAGGAGCGTCCAACTTCTCGCAGTTGGTAGCTTGTGCTGTGCTGGCCGCTCTGGGACTTCGAGGGCCTCTGCAGCGACCGATACTGGTTCAGATTTGAAACGCAAAGCGGCTGCTGGAGGTTCTTCGATATTTCGGGAACTTTCACAACGGGCTGGGGTATCTCTGGCAGTGGTTGGTTCAAGATTGAGATGCCGCCCTTCGGCTGTTTCCCTGACGACGATCGGTAACTAGAGGTTTCGATGCTGTAGACAGACGGCTGCTGCTGCTGCTGTGAGTGTTGGTGAAGCTGCTGGTGATGTTGCTGCTGTTGTTGTTGGTGTTGGTATTGCTGCACTTGCTGTTGGTGGTGTTGTTGTTGCAGTTGTTGCATCTGTTGTTGATGGTGTTGTTGCTGCTGCTGCTGTTGCTGGTGATGATGCTGCTGCTGCTGTTGTTGTTGTTGTTGGTGGTGTTGTTGCTGCTGTTGCACGAACAATTGTTGTTGATTTTGCTGTTTCGCTTCAGCTTCTTTCTTGGCAGCTGTAGAGCTACCAACCCCTGTAGTCCCTGGAATATCTGTAAAAGTATTAATAGTGGTCTTCTTATATGGCAGAGTTGAGCAATCTGATTGGTTGCAATAATCTTTCGAAACAGTTGCGATACTCGGCGTTTTTGCACTTTTCAGGTTTGGACTAGGGCTTGCACCTTTTATCGTCAATGATCCACCATATCGTCCTCCGTGACGGAGTGTCGCACACTTGTTTGCTGTCGCCGCAGCTAAAACATTCAAATTGTTATTTCCACGTATCGCTTTTGGTCCGATGCTTATATATTTTGGGTCGAAGCGATTGAATCCGTTGTTAGTTACATCACGTGGATCTTTATCCGATTTTTCTGCTTCAGCAGCCAGTTTACATATTGGATATGCGGTCGAAGATTTTGGTAGTGTAGAGGATTGATTTGTTGTTGAGCTGCCTGCAGCTAAAGTGCAGGCAGGCGATTCTCAGTAAAAGTCGCTTGATTCTAAAGTCTTGCATTGTTTGCTCAGAGTGGCATATTTACCATTATTTGGTCCAGATAGGAGTGAAGGCTGCTGGGACGGCAACCGACCAAGAGTGTGGTGCCCCGAACTTCTGAAAGGAAATGCGAAGTTTCAAAACGTTTTACCGATATTTTATGCTTCATAAATTTAACAAGGAACTAACAGTTGCCATATAAACGACTGTGAAGAAAACTTAATTAACTTCAAGCAGTAACGCAAGATATTCTCCAAACCATGTCATGTATCTAAGTTGATTTATGGTTTTGTGACGAATGAAAAAATACGTTTAATGGTGAAGGAAAATGTTAATAGAGCATCCCCTCTAACATTATGAAAAAAATTAAGAAACTAAATTAATAAGATAATGTGGTGTTTGCTAACACTACCGTTGAACGATGATACGATCGGGTTTAAATCACATGATTTCTTAACTTCCCTTTTTAAAAAGTTTTAATTTTTGGATCTTTAGTAGAATTCAGTTTCTAAGGTAAAGGCGTACAAGGTTTAGCCAAAAAATACCTATTTCGAAAACACTAAACTAATTTCTCTCGTTATTTTTAATCTCGTGTTTATTAATTTGCAAAGAGTTCTTATTGTTTATTTCTACCGTTTATGTTCTAATAAATGAACCATTATAATTAAAAATTAATTGAAATGTGAAACGTAGATGAAATTCTAAAAACTTGTTCATATGTATCTATTACGCAGGAGGGTGAAGTTTTTGCAATTATAAACAAAAACTGAATGTAAATTGAGGTAGACGTGGAGCTCAACGAGGCATTTCCAATTACTCAGTGTTTTAAAACTTTAGTGGTGCGGAAAAAAAATTTGGCGCTTCTTCAGTCGTGCTCTGCGCATTGCAGACAGATCAAAAGTTTCCGCATCAAAAAGTTAAATTCAATTATGAACTGTTCCATAAAAAAATTAAATAAAAAATAAAAAAAATTGTGAAGTCAGGGAAAATGTTTTTCTCAGGACTGTCGTTATCTCTTGTAGTTCCCGCAAATTTAACAGAACCTCGCCTTTATTGGCCAAAAATGGCAATATGCAAATTTTTTGGAGGTTGAACTATTACGAACCAGAGCCAACTCAAAAGTTCCTGTAAACTTTGATGACATCCCATCAAACTAAAAATGCCACCGGGGGTTTCTCCTCCTTCCCTTCCCCGGTGCGCGTCATTAATAATTCATGAAGTTGAATCGCAAGTAAATTGGAGTAAATGGATGGCACGGCAATTATACCTCCTAAACGGCAGTAAATAGGCTACGGGAATTGCTTAAATTCGTTTTGTTCGGAAATTCCTTTCTAAACTTTAACAGTAATCAAAGTCATTTTAGACATAGTATAATTCCCCATAAGGTTTGTTTGAACTTTGCTTGAGATATCTCAAGTTAGACGACATTTAGTTCGCTAAAATGCAAAGATTTTGTTGAAATTAGATTGGAACAATTACTTCACCCCTTTCTAGAAAGACAATTCCTAAAATAAAATATGATGGAGGAATAAGTTTTCTTAATGATGGTTTTTAAACTTCTAAAGGTTATTAAAAAAAATAAGTTCACTAATTTGGACTTTCTCAATTTTTCTCACGATGATGTTTGCTAATAGAAATGGAGTTTGATTTCCGATCACAAGAAATTCCTTAAATATCTATTTCGATTCACAAAATGTAGAGTTCATAATTTCGGTGATTAAAGATTTACTTTTAGGTAAAAAAGGTAGGCGGAGTGTTATTATTTTTTTTCTAGTTCATTTATGTGAATCAGAGTAGAGACATCCAAGGTAACCGAGCAAAGCAACTTGCAAAGTAGTCCTCGAGTGTTATCGGTCATCTGTCAACAAAAGCATAAAAACAAGTACGCTCTTAAATTGAGCCTTGAGCCTCAACAAAAGTGTAAAAAGAGATGCACTTTTAGCTTAATGACACTTTTCCAGGCAATTATCGCTTCATAAGCATTTCAAATCGCAATGGCTTGTTTGCATCTCATCAAAGCACCTCATGATGGCAGACTTCATCGATACTTTTCCGTTGGTAGTAGTTTTAATTCGTTTTAAGTAAAAACATTTTCTTGTGAGAAAAGGGTGAAGAAATCAAAAAAGTTTTGTGACTACCTGACTATGTTGCGGGTGTGTTCTCAATATTTCTAGTTTTTAAACGAGTAGAAAAGAAGCAAACAATATTCTGCTGAACTCGCAAACTGATGGTGCTCAATGAACAAGGAACTTTTGCTAACTAGCTAAATTGTAAAAACGAAAAAAAAAAAAAAAATTAGCGAACCAAAATATGGTGGGGGATATAATAAATGATGAATGAGGTCAGATGCACCGTCCCGTAAAATGGATTAAGGGGTTAATTGTTATCGGCGATGGTGCAGCGATAATTAACGATTCCGATGCTGACCCAGTTGTAGTCGATGAAGTGAAATAAAATTTTTAAGGGAGCAAGTTAAAAAAAAATGTGAATAAATACAAAAGAAAAATAAAAAGCCATGCCTTGCGCCATGCACCACAACATCATAACCAGGTGGTGGCGATTCGCCACTATATGCCAACCCTCTCAATCCCGCCGTTCCGTTTCGGTGATGACCAGAAGTCGTCCCGATCGTGGCACTGTGGTTCTGCTGGTGGTGTAGAAGGGTTCGATTTATAGTCCCTGTGCCGAGGTGGGGAGCTGTGGGCGAAATGGTGGCACTGGGAGTCGTCGTCGTCGTCGTCGGGAACAGCGGCACTGTCTCGGACTTATCCACGTCTGGTTGCCTGCAAGTTGAATAGAGGGGTTGGGTCAACTCGAGAGGGCAACAAGGTGAAGGACGTTACTTTTTTGTGAGGTAGATCCAGGCGTGAGAGTCAGCGTAGACGAGGATGGTCAGCAGGAAGGCAGTCAAGAGTCCAGCGACCATCATAAGACTCAGCCCGAGGAGTCCGCCCCCGCAAATCCCCTTCATTGCTACCGCGTAGTGCTTGTCTATCGAACGACGGTCCAGCATTGCTGAGAGCACCGACAGTTTGCGTTTGATCTCCTCGAGCTCCTTCTGCATGATTTCCACCGCATTGGTGATATCGATCCGTGGGTACACTTCGCGGCTCATCCTGAAACGAAAGTGGGGAATGAAGAATAATCTCGTTCGCCTCGCTTAAAATTAATTAATTGATTGAGATGAAAGCAAACCTCGACACTGTGTACACTGATTCTCGGGCTCGTTCCACACAATCTCTAGACTCGTTCAGCCGTAAGATGAAACTATTCCTCAGCGTGCCGCAGTTCAGATAGTAAACATCATGTGGATTTTTCTGCAAGAAAAATATGATATTATCGTCTCGTTGTCATCATGGAAATCTTCCGAGAGCTCATAAATTCCGGGAGTTGCGCAAGTTTGTCCCTGTGGCCAGGCCGGGTGAACTTCGAGTTCGCCTTCGTCCTGCGTTAGCTTGACCAATTACCGGCAACTACCGGAGGATTTTTTAAAGGGGAGCACTTATGACGGATTTTCGTAATGGAGAGGCAATCAGCCTGATGGAGCTTATAAGCGCGTTTAAATTGGGTCATTTAGTTGATATCTTCTCATTAAATAGCTAATGCACTGCCGCCCAGCCACTTATGGGGCTAACTCGTAAATTTTCATAACTTGCTCGGATCGCCTCCAGTTTGGTTTGAATCTTAAATGAAACTTTGTACTCAGAGAATCTTGGATCCTTATATGAAGATATGTATATATGTACATATGGAAAAAAAACGTTGGTTAAGAGCTATTTTAGTATTTTTTTTTAAATAAAAGACCATCAAATCGATTACATTTTTACTATTAATGGGAGTTTAATTACTCTCGATTGAAAGGATTAAATATTTTTACTAAAAACAATACAACATTTTCACTGAAAATTCTAACGTTGCAAATTGAAATTTTCTCATAAATGTAATATGAAACGGTTATGAAGAAAATGTCACAACATTTTAAGATCTATCTCATTTATTTATTAATTTAGAAATATCACGAATTACTCAGTTGGTTGAAAAGTAATTAAAACCTCAGCGTATCCTGATTCTACAATATTAATTCTCAAAATTCGTGAAATATTCGATACACGGTCGTCAATATTCATTTGTCAGCAAAATTATTACGCTGCAGGATATAGTGAAATTTATTTATTTATTTGAAGGACTAACCAAAAATTTCCCAATAAAACTTTCTATCCTAGGGCACCTTTCATCACTAGGCTTAAATTCCTCGCGCGCCTATAAATTGCAATCAAAATGCATTTTGTAGCATATATGCATGGCAACTACTGTACTTTTTGCTGCACCCTTTTCGTGGCGTGCATCGTAAAATTATTGAAAAATTCTAATTCGATTCATGGAATGATTCGGCAGCCTGTGCTCCTCTTTTATTTTCGATCATATTAAATCGATAAGGTCGTCCTGCGCCGGCTAACACCCAAAAATCTGGCTCTTCGACGAAAATAAATTTATTCGATTGAAATAAGCAGGAGATTTTATTGCTCCTCCGGGGTGGCAAATTTCGGATCGTTCCCCGGAAGGGTGGTGAATTGGCAAGCGTCCAAGGGGCTTCCTCTGGCAATGAGCCCCTCCTCCGGGTCGCTCAGGAGAGGCTCAGATTCATCCGCTATTAATAGTAACCTCGTAAATTTTTCAAGGAGGGGAAGGGACAGGTCCGTTGACCGTTTAGATTCGTTGTAGCCCATATCGGGCCATTAAGAAATATTTTTGTGGTTGTCGTACCCTTTGCAGTTTATTTAGGAGAGTTCACTGTAATCCCATACAAACGAGCCAGCAACTTCCGCTTGTGCTTGAAGATTTATGTCCACTTCAACATTTTAACTTACCAGGGTGACCTGCCGACACATAAATTCATTCGGCTTCATGCAAAAGTCCCCGAGTGCGACTGAGCTGGCTAAGTAGATCCCGGCCAGGAACCAGCAAATTATGATCCCGAATAGCCCGAAAACGCTAAAAAATATTAAAGCACAACGTGACCTCCGTGCCACCCCAATAACCAGGATCGTGCAGAGCAGCAGCAGCACAGTCAGGAATCCAAGGGTCGCTGGCCATCTCCGGGACTCGTAGAGCTCCCCGGTCTGCAAAAGAAAAATTCGATTTTTGAGGCGGATTCGAACTGCTGGGAAGTCCGCAGTCTCACCTGAAGAATTCTGTTCAGGGAAAGGTCCGACTCAGTTCCGGGTCCCGTCTTCTCGTCAAGCTTCATGAAGTAGAGGACAAGGTCCAGGTTTCTCACTGCTTGCGAAGTGTTGTCCCTGACGAGTTTGCAGGACTCCAGAAGAATCGTGACCGCGGTCTGATTGTAGTTTGGCTTATCGATCATCTCCTCCAGGCTGTTGACTTTGATTTTCGTTTCGAGATCAACTTTTATAGATTCAGTCTGCAGAGAGAAAGAATTTTAATTTTTATAAATGTTATGTACATATCATATATTGAGAAATTAAAGATCACAGGTTTAATGTTAAAGTCTACATTAAATGTTTAATTTCAAACATAAAATAAGTTGGATTAATTAAATTGGACTCAAACTGCTAGCACTATGGTCATTTAACTAATTATTTAACTCTGTTATTTAGATAATTCCCCTTAACGAATTAATTAAGTATCTACGAAGTCTTCAATTTCAATACTCTTTTCTTCCTTGCTAATAATCCTCTTTATTTTGAAAATATTTTAGAGCTGGAAAGCAGTAGTATGTATTTTCTTTGACCTGAATAATTGAAAACATTTGTCATCGGAATTAGCAATTATTCACGATTCACAAAGTACCTCTTCCTAAAATCCTGAAAGCATTAAAAATTCGCTCCAATTCGAATAAAATAAAATAAAAATCATACAACTCAGTAGTTGTTCTTGTATTCGTCCAAGCATTCAGGTCCATCGATCTGCACAACCGAAAAATGAAGAGAAATTGCCAAGTTTTATGAAAGGGAATAATAACGAACAACAAAAATAATGCTTTTAGAAGTTTCTCGAGTTTGTCCTAGGAAAAACTTTTTTGTTGCAACGAAAAACTGTTCAACAGGAAATTTCTCTTCGGAACATTTGCGACGACGAATGGGAATTATTTCAGTTTCAGAGGAACATCGTCGTCACAGAGAAGTTTATCTAGTGCAACGCATTCCTTTTTATTCAAAATCGGATCTCAGGAGCGAACATTTTTCCCTTCGGCGAACTGAGCTCACAATCAGTGGGAAAATGAAGTTAAGAATCAGTGAGGCTTTGTGCTTTATGCAGCAATGTCTAAAAGGCATGGATTTAATTTTCATCAAAAAGTAATTTTTGATTGTGTCCACAACACCGGTGAAATTGCTTTTAAATATTTACACGCCGCCGGGGAGCCCTTCGCCCTATGCCCTGGGTTCTATTGTTTTAGTTTTTGCGTAGGGCACTAACGCGGCTCCGAATGGCTGCTCCTGGCTAAATGATATTTCATGTTCAACAAGCGTTTGGAAAGAGGTATAAACTGGAGATTATGTTTACGACCTCCGAGTTATGGAGTAACTCCCACCAAACACTATAAAAGCAGCTGTTTACGGCATCTCGAATGAATATTCATTTCCTAGCTCTTGAGAACAATGAAGCGGTTGCCCTTTGCTCATAATCGCCATAAAGTAGGATGAAAAGACACACTGTAATGACAAAATACAATAATCGGCACTATAAAGTTTTATGGTCTTTGCGAAAACACGAACAGCCCTCCAAGTAGAAGGGATAGAGCCCTAGCTCCACTGTCCTGCGATGAGTCGTTAGATCAAATGCCCCTCTACTGCTTCCCGCTCAAATTTCTATTAATGTGAAGTAATTTGAACTCTCTTCTCTAAGTTAACAACGATATTGTTTTAAAGGGACCGAAACATTTGTGTCCGCAGGACACACAGCCTAAATTCACCTGTTGTTAGTCAGAAATTAGAGCATGTACTAACAATCTAAAGTTTGCAATATAAGTCCATAATAAAATTAGGTTTCTATGACCTCGTTTAGGAAAGATAACACACACTTACAATAAGACGGACACAACATAAATTCTTGGGGGTTTTCTGAGATTGCTGATTTCGAAATTTTGGAAAGGTAGAAGGAGGTTTTAGCATTACTAACACTAAACTCCAATTCTAAAATTTAATATGGGGTAATTTTAATGTGTACGTTAAGGTTTTTTGGATAGTTGGTTTAATATATGAAGTTCAACTTTTAAAAATTTGGGTTTAAAATGAGGTTTTTATTATTTCAAAATACTCAAGCCATAAAACGTTAGAAGTGCTTCAGAGTATTAAAATAGGTTTCAGTAAAATCAATGTCACTGGGCTTAAGAAAGAATTAAAGCATTTTTTCCAAATATTACTTGGAGATGAGCCATGAAGTATTTGTCAGAATAATTTGCATATTAAAGTAATCAAGTGGCCAGCATAATGAAAAACTCAAATAAGGAATTTATTTGGATAATTGATTGAAATCTGCATCGCAAATAATTCCGGGGCATGGGGGCTGCATTGGCAAGGACGTGAAACACCTTCATCCTGACAAATGGATTGCATTTTGCCATCAAGAACAAACTAATCACCAAATGCTTATGGGAGGGACCCTGTAGGCTTTGTGGAATTTGAAATTTGAGAACGTCGTTGTCATTCGGCTTGTCCCCGAGAGTTCCTGCAGGAAACCTAATGGAGAGCCCTGAAAAGGGCTGTCGTAATTGTCGTTTTCGTAAACGATTGGACATTGGACGTGGGCTAAAAGTGCACATTTCAGTCTGATTTTGGCCAGGGCAGCTCTAATGAAGTGCAAGTCGCCCTTTGCAGCTTCCCCCTGATCCGCAGTGGCGTTCGATGGTACTAAACAGCATCAGTTGGATTTTTTTTTTGAACTGCCGGCCAGAGATAATTAAGCCAGTGGGACTTAAATGGAATCGAAAGTCGCCTGATCCGGAGTACTTTTTTGGCTCTCGGGGAACTTTTCCGACTATTCGCGTGGAAAACACAAAACGGAAGATGATGTGCCTCATGAATATTAGCTGAAGCCTTTTCATTGCTTTTCGCATTTCGTCCGGACCAAGGTTTAGCCAGGAAATGAGAACTCGTTTTGCATGATAATTTTGCCCATAATTTCGGGTGGTTTCCATCGTTTCTGACGGTGGATTTCATTCGGAACGCATCTCTTGTACCTTAGAAGCCAAACGGAGGACCTTATTCCGCAGAAATAATTCAATGCGATTTTAAATATTAATCTCTTAACGACTGTGAAGTTTTTATGTGGATATATGTATGTTACAAAATAATTACCATGGTATTCTTAAGCTTTAATATTTTTAGCATTTTTCCTTTAGGTACTCATTTGTTGTTGTATATATAAAAGGATAATATTTAACGAAAACTACGTTTATACTATATTCTACATAGATGCTCTTTAATCTTAATTGAATAGCTTTGTTGGTTTTAAATTTTTTTTGAATAACATTTTACAATATCTAATATAAGTTCATATATGGAGATCGTAAATAAAAGTTAAGTTGTTTCGAACACAAAAGTACTACTATTAAATGCTACTAAATTGCGGGAAGAAAAGCCGAAAACAAAATTGCGTTTGTAACACGGAGCCCTTTGCTAGTCGTAAACATCGGAGCGAATTAAGCCCTCAATTTGCCTGCCAAATAGGGCAGAAAACGCCGGATCGTTTGTTTAGCGAACGTCGTGTTACATGGTGTAACTACCGACAACAGACACGTTTCACCGGACATGACAAAAGGTAGGGCCACACCTCCGAAAACACATCGCCTGAAAATTGTGTCTGTTCGAGCTCAGTTAGATCAACCTGAGGCGATATTAATCACATTATAGGGCGAAGGGCCGCAGGGTGCGACTCAGAGTCGGAGCCGGAGTCGGAGTTGGAGCAGAGGCCCTACGTTTCATGGCCATTACCAGACGTAATGGCAGTTGGAACTTGCAAGTTCTCAGTTTCACAGAGCCCTTCAACAGGTTCCCGGGAAGTATCGGGAGCGCTCGCCTGCCAGACCCGGCCCTCCCCGAGGAGGTACGTCGAGCTACAGGAGCCTCGTAATCTTGTCCATTAGAGCAGATAGCATTAGGTGGTAATTACAACCGACAAGATTCCCCCCCCGCCGGCCCCATTAATTGTCCCCTGCACCCGTTGACCTTTTTGTTGGCTGACCAACATTAACTTGCTTCGTTTTCATCCCTGCCGTCTTTAAGGTGTAATCCTCTTCCTTTCCGTTCGACTATGCGAAACTCGACTTTGACTTAATTTCGCGTAAGATGCAGTCCGTTGCAATTCTTCTTTTGGCGAACGTCCTCAGTCGACTGTCAGACACGTCGTCGCGAGATGTCCAAATGAATGTTGCAAGGTCAACGAGATCAAGAGCGGTGCGCTTCATGATTTCATGAATATTTCATTAAGATGCAAGTCTGGTGGAATTATGCTTTTACCTGAGACATGTTTTTAGATGAACGTTTTATCATGGACGAAATTCTTCGAATTAGGGCGAATCACCCATTTCGATTAGCTATATACGATATTTATTTTACAAGGTACACGAAAGAGCATTTAACATAACATGATACTTTCAATAATGAATAATAATCATTACACTTATATTTAATATACCTAATTGAATACATAAGTTGTTAAATCAATAACTGAAAAAAGAATTGGTAAAGGGCCTACTATCAGCACACATATTGGTTTAGTAAAAACAAAAAAAACTGTCCGATGTAATCAAGCAAAACCAATTTAGCAGTATAGAAAATAAATAGGAAAAAATATTTGATTTATGAGAAGGGAAAGGGACACCATTTTAAAAATGTACATTCAGATAACATTATTTCTAATATAATTCAAGCATATTTTATTTATGTTGCAAATGTTTTTCATTAGTTTCTAGCATCAAGATCACCTATTTTACTATGCCGCACTATGGCTACTCAGTTAAAACTTTTTGGGTTTGAGTCATAATAAGTTTTTATCTCAGCGACTCGAATATATTCAGAGCATGAAAATGGAGATGATGGTAATCGAAAGCCAGGAAACCTTCCAAGTAACACGAAGCATAAAGTGAAACGAGTCCTAGGTCGTGTTCCGTCGTTCTGAAGACAAGTCCTTCACTTCACGAGCCATAACTCTCCATTAAGTCCAGTCTCCTTTCATTGCGGGGCCCTGTCTTTTGTGCTCCGATGGCCGGGGGCTTTAAATCAAATCCATCTTCCCGGAATCCCGGAGCCCTGCAATGTGTCCAGTTATAACTTTCATAATGGGAGCACGGACCTATGACAACATTGCTCCACGTCCCTTGCAACTAGATCCCCGCAAGTCGTCGGGAGTGACATTCCAAGGGAAACTTCCCTGCGAGATAAAAGTCACCCGGGCAGACAGCTGCCCCCGCAAAGTTCGAATGAGGAAATGCGCTCTTGAAAATTCTAAGAATTCCCCCCGCCGGAACTTCGAAAATACTTGAGCCCCAAGGAAATGATTCTGGTGGCACCCGGCCATCCATCGTTTATTATTGCGGCTGCATCCTCCTCCTTCGAGGTTCCAAAGGGAAGAAGAGTTCCCTAACTTGTTCTATAGGTCGCTGAATTATTTTGGCAAAGTTTTAGCTTTTCAGCGACCATATTTCGGGTGCTACATTTTGATAGACTGGCGTCTGAGGTTGGTGTCGACGTCCCGCGCTTCTATCGTTTTTGCGGAAGTGCTTTTGTCCAACTGCGGACGGGCGGCGGCGAGGTGGTTGCGGGCGGACGGGAACAACAACCAGAGTGAAAATTGAGTTGAGAAACAATGAAAATTTTCATAAATTCGTTCGCAAATTTAATTAAACTCAACAGGAGTCGGTAAGCGGATTAAAGCATGCAAACTTAAGGATTGGCGTGCTAACTGTGCTTTCGACTTTAATTTAAAAGTAATTAATCCTGCGGGCGGGCACCTAACATTCGTTTGCTGGCCTTCTAATTAAAACATGTTTTTCTAGCTTTCTGTACTAATATGCTTTACGTATACATATGTATATGTAATTTATGTAAGCGGTATGAAAATAGCAACTTAAGTTACATAAAAATTATACTATGGAGACGAATGATCAAAAACATATTTAGAAATTCTTGCAGCATAACTTTGTAAAGTTTTAATATCATCTTAATACAAATAATTTCATAGAAGTAGATGATGGCACCATCGATTTTTAGGCTCTAAGCTTCTGATGGGGTCCATAAAAGACCCAATGCAATCAACATTTAGATTTTTTTCCTTTTGTCTGTAAGGTATGGTTAACTAGCCTACAAAGACGAAAACATAATCCTAATACCATTCCTTTGAAGAGGTCGACTTCTGTGCAACAAATATTTGAAACACGTCCGCTCTCCACAGGGAATTGGGGTTGTCACTAAAGATGCTCCTGAGGGTAGCCAAAGACCTCCAGAAATGCGGTGAACGATCTGAGTGCATTTACCTGCCCTTACTGGAAGTATGCACCTGAAGAAGAAGAACCCGCGGCCCCATAACGAATTCATGTTACAATTTTACACACCCTATCTGAGCAAACACCGGCGACATCTAGCCGAGCTTAAGGAAAATGCACCACATAAATAATTCATGGTGGAGGGGATTGGCAGGCCCCAGAATGGGGCCGCAATTGTGCAGTTGGGGCTCCACTTCGATGGAAGTTTTCGTCTTTGAGCAACTTTGAGGCATAGAGAAACTGCGCGCGGGGGCTCCGATGGTATCTTAAGCGAGATAAACGACCGGGTCGCCACTGAGCGCCGTCAGCATCCATATTCAAAGGGTCCACCCCACTATCCCGCCTCCGGGTCTCTCGCGACGCAGGAATTCAGGGAAAATTTTGTTACAGGAATGATTTGATTTTCAAGCAAGAGAATCCTATCTCCTCCTCGGCGGGGGTGGAGGTTCTCCTTTCGATCCAAGGACGCACGGGAGAAGATGAGCCCCTTACCCGGAGAAGGACCCTAGCTGCCTTCGAGTTCCAAAGGCATCCAAGAGCCTTTCGTCCTGTTGGTTAGTGTTAGACACGTCCTCGACTTGAAAGCTCGTTGATAAGCCGATTCCATCGCCTGGAGGTGGGAGTGGGAGCTTGAAACCTACTTCCAGGACTCGGGAACCGGAGCCCCGAGGAGCCCTGCTACGTGTGCACTTCAGCAGCACCATGGAAGTTCTGCAAGGACCTCGAAATTTCCACGTGCACAGTTCGTCGTTTTCTCCGCCACCGTTTTTCAATCGATTGGCACGGACTGGGCAAAAATCTTCCCTCCTTGCCATTTTTCGGTGTCGGCGGCGGCGGTGACAAATTTATGAGAAGGGCGGCCTCGCTAAGGATGCTCCGCCCCTGAATTATGCATGAAACGAAAGTGAGGACCATCATTTTCAGAGGACTCCTAAGTGTTCAATTTCCACACTTTTCTTAGTGCTCTGCATCTCGAAGACGTTCTTCTTTCGACTGCCGAGAACAGACCTGCACTCATTTTTTACTTTTGGGGGTAAACAAATAATTCAGAGACCCGCGATAAGCTACGAATGAGAAATGGCCCGGAAATTCAAATTGTGATACTCCTCGGAGCTGACGGCCGATTTTTCCCTTTCGCTGGAAGGCTATGGGGGCCCTTGAGCTATCCTTCGACTTGTCGGAGGGGCTCTTTGTTTCAGTGTTCTTCTCGAGGGACTTGAGCCAATGCCGAAGATGATTTACTCTTCGTTTTCCAAAGAAGTTTCAATAGAAAAAACGATGGCTTTGTAGGTGCACTATGACAAAATTTAGAAGCGATATCTTAAAGAATTTAAGAGAAATGTCTTTGAGATCAATAAGTTGGAAAATTATTCAGACGATAAGAGTGATCCTAAACTGGGGCAGTGAACGTAAAAACCAATGCATCTCTTGTAAATAAGATATTAGATAAAAAGAAAAATAAAAGACGAAATTTACAGCATAGAGCAATATTTTTAATTGAAATGTAAACATTGCGACTTTTAAATAATAACAATAATTCTTACACTTAATGAAAATTGTTTGATTATCTTTATATTATAAATGATAGCATTGCTTCATTCTTTATACTTTTAATTTTATTTTCATATTGTAAAGTTTTATGCCAAAGATTTATAGGTGAATTTAAATAGCGAAAAGAAAGAATGTAAATTTTCAAACCGGCATAAATTTTCGTAAAATAACCAGCTTAAAAGATGAGTAATTTTAAAGAAATGCAAAAACTTATGCTGGAACTTTATATGCTACTTTTCCCTGAATTATAACCGAATATCCGGTGGTTGGCCGAACTCAGTCTAAAACTAATTCTTAAGCCGGAGCCGAAGGAGAACATCAGATTTGAGATTGCCGAGGGATCTTAGGTTTTTTGTTACTTTAGCCAGAGGATTAAGGGTAGTTAAGAACATTTTAAGCTTTTGAGAAGCCCAATTTGCCGGGCAAACTTTTCGCAACAAAATCGACTTTATTTCGTGAAATAAGTTTCCCTGACATATCTCATTTCGCCTTTGTCAACAGGATCTATGGAATCCAATTTAGAAAGGAAAAATCTCTAAGTGACTGGCGTTTAAGAAGCAACTTTCCACATTTATCGCCTAGGGAAAGGGCCTTCCCCGGACCAACGAGCTCACAAAATTGCAGACGAATCAAAAACTACTGGTCGCAGTTTTTGCGAGCTCTACGGACCTCCGGGCTATTTTAGCCCCTCACGTTGAAGTGGCGAATTTAAGCCCGCAATTCGGAATAAAAGGCGAACTGTTTGTTTTTCTGAAAAGTCGAACGTCGACCTCCTTCGGGAGCTGCAACCGGGTAAAACATGAAGTTTAAAAGCTTCCGCTGGCATTTTGTGTGCTAACATTTGTCCAAAACTAAAACTCCTTCGGGGAGTTTTTCGCAGAATATCAAGATAACGTCACATCTTTTCGGAGATAAAATTTTAGAATTGTTATAAATCAGTTACGCCTTAATTCAGTTTTTGTTTTTATAATCAGTTTATCTGATTTTATCGATGGTGCTAAAATAAAGCAAATTTTAATCGGAACAAACGAATTTCTACTACAAGATATTAAGTTCGTTAAGTCATCAATGGAACATTCTGTTTAAGTTGCAAAAGGGAAGTAAATTTGAGCCTTTTGATAGACAAAAAATTCCTTGGGATAAAGAGGTTGATGGGGTTTAATATTTAAAGTTGCTTAATCGTTCTTGTTGCATAATATTTAGGTTTAGGTTTCTGCTGTTAATTTAACTGAATTAATTTTTGAATCGGGGTATTTCGTACTTTTTTGGTATATTTCTATAAAAGTATGCTCAACTCACCTGTTTTCTTAAATTACCAACTAACGTCCCCACTTGTCTCCCTGAACTAAATGCTTGTAATAGTCCATTATGGAAGTCGTCGTTACCATAAAGACCTGAAATTAGAGAAAATTTAAATAAGAGTAAGGTCAAAAAAGAAAGGTAGTCGTTGCTACTGACCTAGACCTATTGCTGCACAGCACAGCAGCGTAATTGTTACTAATGTGCAGTTCTGGCATCTCTGCGAACTCCGTTTCCGCGGCTTTCGGTCGCAGCATCGCGTTAATAAATATAATAAAAGGCCTAACAGTGACAGGATTAAAAGTGCTGCTGGAATGGATGCGAGGATGCCCAAGCTCTGGAAAGAGAAGAGTGAATAAAATTTGTAAGTTGGCTGAAAAACATTTTTCAATTTGTAAGCATTTCGAGCCGAATAATTTTGCTGATTGAATAAACTTTGAACGAGCGTTAAGCACAGCGCCTGTTTTACTCAAGGATATTCGCCGCAGTCTCCTCGAAGGGACGCGAAAACGCTTTTTAAGTAGAGTCAGGAAAGTAAGTCGTTTCCATAAAAAAAATCGCAAAATCCGCCTGGAAATCGAGTAAAAATGGAGCAAAGTGGGCTTAAAGAGCTCCGGCAACAATGGGCCATTTATTTTAGGCCGCCGAGGTTTTCCGTCTGTAATTCGCTCCTTATCTATAAGTTTTGTGTATTTTCCCTTTTGAAGCCAGTTTTGCTCTTTTAAATGAAATTAATGTGGAAAGTTCGAGTTTCTGGCGGAGTTGGTCTTGAGTTTTGCTTTTTCTAAGCTTCCCAAAGTCTCCCACTCGGGTTTAAAGGCATCGCCGGAATCATTTCGGCAGCCTAAGCAAGTTGAAAATGTTAAATTTACTTTCTGATAAAGTTCATCGATTCCGCGGAGACCCCACTTGGAACTGTACCAACGACCATCTTTTTGGAGTCTCCTGCGCCTCTGCTCAGCTCCAAGTGAGCATCCAGGAAATTAACTTCGCGCCGCCCAGTGGTTTTCGTTTTGATTAATGCGATAACCGGGCCCCCGCGGGGAGGGAATTTCCTAAAAACTAATTTAATTTTGTACAAAAGTTTCTCGATTGGCTTCAGTTCCAATTTTTGGGGGGCAATCCCCTGATCTAGTTAATATAACTTATGATTTTTGATAAGACCACAGCCCTGGTGAATGGGCGTAGCTTGGGTTTCAATATTGTAATTCGAACGCCTAATTATTCGGAGTTAAGATTTTCGTTATAAAATTCGTTTTTGAGATTTATCACATTATTTCAGTGAGTAAATTGGAAAATTTTAGTAATAATCTTTAAAACCAGCCAAGTATACTATAATTTTTTAAGCCATTTTATATTATTACTCATATATTTGAGATCGTAAAAATTTTTTAATATTAATACAAATATAATAAAAATCATCCGAATGATTCATCATCAGTTTGTAATTATGCAGAAAAAATGTTATAAAAGTTATTTGAATTAACAAAAATAAATAATTACCTTTAGAGTTACACATGATTAAACTTGATCCTACCCTAAAACCACATTTATTAAAATAATTTTTATCAGAGATACTTCAACCAAACTCAATTTATTTAAATTAATCAGGTGAATTAACTATCATAAGCCACCAAAATTAGCAATTAAAAAAAATTCTTGTAAGCAATCAGTTCATTGATGAATTTACAAATAAATTCGAATTTATCAACCTCCCTCATTAATTCGGAAACGATATAAATTACATTCATCAAAATGCAACTTCAGATAATCCAAGCGCTGAAATTGATTAAATTTTAAACAAATTTTATTGCGGAAATAAATCACTACCTTTTCATATTTTCCAGGCCTGGAAAACGGTGACCAGCAGTAAAACAATTAATTAATTGTGGTAATTGTTTTCCACGTGAATAATGGATAAATTGGGCGGGGTCGGGTTGGCACCCTGGAAAAAGCAGCCCTTGACTTAAAAATAGAAGGGGCTGTGGTGGAGGTCCGCAATTTACGAGGGGACCTAAGTCCAATTTTATCAGGCGACTGCAGCCGGGAGGAGGTCCAATTACAATTTCCTTCGCAAACACACTCGATTAGTAATTCAATTTGAGATGTAATGAGATTGGGGACATTTCGGCATTAATTAAAACTGCTGTGAGCGTCTCTGCTAAAAAGGGCCAATTTGCACACCCATCGCTCAGTGCGCCAAACGAAATTTTCAATTATCGCACGGGGGCCGGTGGACACGTTCGGAGTTTGGACCCGATGTGTGAGGTGAGTTCACCCCTCGTCCCGCGGGGGGTAATCTTTAGTCTGGAAGTACGTCAGCAAAAAGGGCAGCGCTCCCTTCGTTTAAAACCCTCAAAGTCCCCCGCTCAGACGGACTAGTTTTCTTCCGGCTGAAATTAAGATTTAAAACAGTTTCAGCTGCGAATTTCAGCCATTAGGGCCTCAACTATTAATGGACGTGCATCTGAATTTCCGGGTTTATTCACTGCCCGGGCTGCGCCACTTAAAATATTCAGAGATGTTTTCGTTTCGTCCATCAGCCAGCTCAAAGAGGCGTGGGGGCGGCTGGGCGTTCATAAACTCCACCGGAACAGCCCGCCCCCGCGCGTAACTACATAATTGATTTTTTAATAACTCGCGAGCAAGGCACGTTACTTGCAGCACGTGCACATGTCAGCGATGTTTCAGCAGCAGCATCCGCCCAAAATTACTCCAACTAGGGACTAAAATTTGGCGATTGCTGCGGGGCCGCGGGGAGAGTTCCTGGGTCCAAGCGGAGGTAATCCTACGAGCCTTGTCCCAATGACTCCCGAAATCCCCCCAGCTTTTGATCAGCGGCTTAATTAGGCGCAAATGAAAACTAGAAGTCATTTCACTGCGTGGAACGGAGGCCAAACCAGAGCAGAAAGGGCGACATAATGGAGTCCAATTTCAAAATGATGGGCATATCCTCTCCAGGTCAATGCAGACACTTTTTGTTTCAATTTGTTTGTCTGTCGGTCTGTATTTCAGTCTATTTAAATCTTTGGTGATAGGAAGAGGATTAATTAAAATGTCTTTATATTCATCAATTTATATACAACCCTATGGAAAATCATATTTTGTATGTATACATATTTAAAAATAATCGCCAAAAAGCATTGATAAATGAGTAAATAAAATGTACCTATACATATATAAATACAACAATGAAAAGACCAAGGAGACAAATATTTCGATTAAATTTATAATAAGAAACATTAGTTATATTTTTTAAAGAAATTCATAAAATGATTTTTCAATTCAGAAATAGACAAACAATAATATCTCGATACAGCTTAAATCGTAAAAATCCTTCTTCATATCTAACATAAATTCATTTAAAGTATGATAATCCCGAAAGATTTTTTCTTCGAATGGTTTAAATCTAGATTAAGCTTACGTTTAATTTAATTTCAGATATTTTGCTGATATAACAAGTGTTAACTGTTCGTGAATTATATTTTATAAATGTGTGTTCGCATATTAAAGTGACGATATTTCAACCCCTACGCCTTTTAAATAGTCGACTTCTCGGAATAACTCGAGTACCCGAGTCTTCAAAGGGAGCGCTACCTAATTACCTCCTCTGGAGGGGAAAGAGGCAGCGAATCTTGTTCGCCACTACTTCCTTCATAATTCAGGTTTTAATATTTTCAGGAGGGATAATTCTGGGTTTAGGGGATTTGCGGTCCATTCAACTAACGAATCATCTGTGCCCGCTGGTTAATAAGTAAAATGCGTAAAATTTATGGAGCGGAAGAGCGGCCCGTATCTCGTCGAAAAGGCCGGTCTGGACCCTTCGGGGGCTACTTAATAAGTAAAAAGGGGGCGACGCATATTCGTGCAGGTTCACCGACTACGTGTCAAAGCCTCAAATCGCCCCCATGAGCCGTCCGCATAAATCCCTCGAATTATTCCGTCCATCTTCCTCAAAGTGGCGTAAAGTGTGATAAATTCCCTTTAAATTGAGTGAAACCCCGAGGAGCACCATCGAGGCCCCACGCCATCTGCCGGCTCCTTAAAACATGTTGAGCCAGCCGGGCGAATCGGGCGGGTCCCACACACGGGCCCCTTCGAGGACGTGACAACAAATTCATTCTTTATGCAAACTCTTAATTTATTTCAATAAATCGCTGCTGCGATCCGGGGAAAATTTTCTGCCCGCGGGCTTCAAAATAGCGCTCCGTGGGGGGCGGGCACATGCACCCCACCGGCGCGGCTCAATAAAGAAGTTACGACTTAATTTCTGTTGCCGCGTCTTTCTATCGCTTGATTACGCGAAATATGCGCTGAAATATGGGCGAAAAATGAGGTGGAAATATTTTTACGTGCAATTTGTGCCACGTTGATGGATTATGGCGGCTCTCCCCCGGGGGAACGCTTTAACCTGGTTAAGGCGATGGCGCTGGAATAGCGTTTAATGATTCTTTAAACTTTCCAAGAGGCGATACGTGCCTTTGTAGCAGGCTCCGTGTTTCTGGGATAATGAAATATGCCTCCCCCAGATTTTGATGTGTGAAAGGTTACTTGGCATGCATTCGAAATGGGGCCGCAACCGGCGGAGTCTCAGACTCCGTTCACATGTGTGATTTATTGTGGGAGCCATGCTAGGCCTATTTTAGAATTAGCTCGTTATGATGCCTGGAACTAGAAAGTAGAAACCTCAGTTAGAAGTATTCGCTGCAAGGAATTTCAAGTTCGTTTATCATTCATTCTTACTTTAAGGAAGTCAAGCTACTTTGGTCTACTCGACGTCTTTCAGCTGAATTACGTACTGTGATTCTTTCAGGGGTCTCGATTCAGCTATAAAACTTGTATTGAGTTTAGGACTTGGATAAAAATCCAAAAAAAAAATAGTTAAAAACTTTACAAACAGGCTAAGTTGCTTAGGGTTCCTAGAGATTATGGAACCCTTACACCATTCAAAAGAATATAGATATTTTGGAAGTCATTTCACAATTTAATATTTTGGCTCCATATTCACTAGTTTTTTTAATGTCTTTTTGCCAATAATTCCAACAGCTTTGTAAAATTTCACATCAATTAAAAAGTAATTTTAGTTCAAAATTACACTCGACTATCGGTCTTCAGATAACATTTGTCTTTTGAATATTTAAAAATTACCAAAAGAGTCAGTTGTTGAATTAATGAAATAAAAATAGTTCGCAGTAGTTAGCATAGCGAGTTATTTCTATAGTAAGTACACTTATGTGAAACATTTTTAAAAGAAAAAAACTAAAAACGTAACCATCATTTAAGAGTCAAAGATTTGAAAAGCCTTTCAATAAACAGCCCCGGTATAATTTGAAAGTTCCTTGTTCCGAGAGTGGTGCAGCGCGAGCGGAGGCCTTTTGAGTTCGGAACAAAAGAACACGCATAGGTATTAATTTTCTATATGAGCACGCAATATCCGCTGAGTGCTCGCTGCCTGAAAACAAAACCTTAAAGTTGAAGAGAAGTCTGACGGGGGCGCACAAAGAACGAGTGAAATCGAGAGGCTTCGAAAAACGTTCGACGGGAATGAAATAACAAAGAGCCTTTTCTAAGGTAAAGACCTTCGTATTTCATCCACAAGAACCGAATTCAAAGGCGAAAAGGTCAGAGTTTGTGTCCTTAAATAAAATCGCAGACAAATTGACAACTTGTGCTTAAGCATTGCAGCATAAAGGTCAAGGGCGGAGGCGGCGGGCGGCCGGAATGCAAAGCGAACCTCTTGCCTCCTCTGTGATTTTTTTTATTTGACTTCATGCGGTTCAAACACGAAAATCTGACAGTAAAAATTGTTGAACTCTGTTCCATTTTAAGTAAATTTTCATTAATGGCCATCGCAGCAATTAAGTCGAAAAATGCGATGAACACATAAAAGCCATTAAAGTCTTAGAAGTTGTTCTACGACCCGAACGACGACGAGATCGAGGCGAGGCTGAGGAGCGGAAGGGCGGCAGACAAGATACTTGTATTTTGTTACCAAGCGCTCTCGACTTTCTTCGACTTTAAAAATATGAGAAACGTTAATTCACCACAAGACCAAAAGGACCCCTTTACGGCCGTGTAAGCAACCATTTACGGAATTCGTTCTTTAATTAATACCCGAATAACTCCTGGCCCCGCTCTCGAACTCCTTGAGCTCACATATGGAAATTAGGAGGAGCAGCGGCAGGAGCGGTGCGGTGCGTTCCTCGCCGGCAACTTGAGTCTGGCCCTAATGAAATTAGATATGCATGGTATCCCCGGAATCACCACGCCGAAGAGGGCGAACTTCCCAAGTGCCCTCTAATTATCCTGGTTGCCAAAAAACATCTCCCGCTTCCAATAAATGAACCTGAATTATTCAGTTTTCTTGGCATCCATATGCTCGGGCCGTCCCACTGGGGCCCTCTCGTCGAAAGTCAGCGGAGTTTCCCCAAATGGCCCCTGAGCCACAGTAACGAATCTTTCACTCGTGCACCTTCCTTCCGCAGAAATGGTCCCTCACTTCCCATCAATGTCGGGATATTTTGCCCTATAAAATCTCCCATTTCAGTTCGTAGCGTTGGCCGAGGGCCCGGTGCACCCTTGAATTATCTCGGCCGCGGCCATATTTGAGATCCTCCGACTCTGCAGGGGCGCAACTAAGTGGGAGTCTGGGGAACTTTATCTCGAGAATCAATATGAAAAAAAAGTTACTAACTTTTCTTTAAATCTAACTAATATTCCATTTTAATGCATATAAAATCTACTCTCCAGATTGCCAAATTTTTTACATTCGTAAAGTATGCGACATGCAAGAAAACCTAAGGAACTCAATTCAACTATTATTTGAATTTAAAATATTTATTAAACATTCGCTTTATTACAGATTCATAGGTTTAAGCACGTTTTGCTTATTTTTTTAAAACATTAAATACTTTTTTTTGTTATGAATATTCGAATAAATACGCATATACCTATTAAGTGAAACTTAGTCTTATTAGAGACTTAGGACACATTTTATGTCTTCCGAAGTTTTATCAATGAAATAAAATCTATAACTTTTTGTGATTGTCCTCTACACTAAAAGAGAGTTATTCGAAAAAAACTGAAGAAGATTTAAGACAGTTTTTTACCAGATAAAAAGAGTATAAAAAGCCAGTTCACGCAGGTCAACGATAAATGAAAATGACGCGTTCATACGTCGGCATCTTTTTGAGATAAATTAAAACAGCAACCGCGTGTCGTTTTCGTCCGATGTCAACATGTGTGAACTTGGAATTTTAAATCTATATTGTCGGCTCTTTTGTTAATAAAATGCCCTACTAATTTTCTGCATAAAGTTGTCCGAATTTTATGTGTTATTTATATTTATAGATTGTCGTTGTCACAGAAATGGTTTAGAATTGATTAAGTCCGCTATATTTTTTCAAGGAAATTGTATATGTTCCTATATACATATTAATAAAAAAAAGTACCTATATTCAAATAAACAGAATTGTTATCATATTGAAATCGTTTACCTGATACCTGCAAAAATTGTAAACAAAATCGGAAACGAATCATATGATATCACGTCGTTGTTTCTGCAAAGTTTGTGCATATGTATGTGCAGTATAAAATGATTTATAAGCCGTAGAAACTCAACAGAGTGAATCTAAAACTTATTTCCTCACACGAACAGTTCTGTTGCATATATGAACTTTTATGCTCAATGTTAAAAATGCACGTTCTACACTCAATCGGAAAGTGCTGCTTTTGAATAAATTCATCCAAAAAACGAGCTCATTCTGTTGACTGAAGGACTTTTATCCTCATAAACGAAAATGCGATAAAAATCAAAGAGAGTCTCAGTGTTCAAGGGGTCCTTCTTTGTACATGCGTCTCATTATCCCGGATGCAGATACTTTCACCTGCAGGCCCTGACATCACCTGGTCCACCTTTGGCTTTAAGCCGCATTTGTTAAGTGGTTTTCACGTGTGTTGGGAAATTTTCCTCTCATCGCGATGAATTTTTGCGGTGCTTGTAAAGTTACATGCTGAGATTGCTGCGCCAAAGCGAGAAAAGGCAGAAAGAACCACAAAAAGCCCTTGACGCCCTTCACGCCGCCTCCCAGGCAGGGGGCGCCGCGACGCTGTCGCACTCAAGAGGCGTGCTGTGGCGCGTTTCCATCCTGCAACCGGCTGGCACCGCGTTTTTAATTAATACAAAATTACAATTCGCAATTATCTATCCCCAATAATGACGTGCGCCTAATTGCGAGATTTTATCGGCTCGACGACGACGACGACGGAGTGCTTAACTCTGGGGGGCTTCAGGCTCTCGGTTGGTTGGTGAAATTTCCATTAAAAGTGCAAATAGAGCCCCAAGTGCAGGGCTCCCGAGTCCCGCCTTTGTGCTCCGCTCAAGTAAGGCTCACTTGCAATTAGGAAATGTACCCGTCC
This sequence comes from Machimus atricapillus, assembly GCA_933228815.1. NCBI lineage: Eukaryota > Metazoa > Arthropoda > Insecta > Diptera > Asilidae > Machimus > Machimus atricapillus. Next base: position 42,262,937 of record OW121787.1, on the reverse strand, counting down.
CGCCGAGCCGACGATTGCGAATTCGCACGGGAAGGGGGGGATAAGGGTTGTCCCGATCCTACTGTAGAGGGCGATTCTGCTCACCTGCTTTGGTGGAGGGATTTCCGGGAGCAACAAACACCGGCGGGGGATTAGCGCCTTCTTAAAAGTGTGCGGGAGTACGCAAAGTGCCCCGGGGTGTGGATTTGTTATAGCTCCATTTCGCCTTCGCTGTGGAAACAATTTGCTTTCTTGGTGAGTTGCCTCTTTTTTTTTCCAGCTCAGACATATGTGACAAAATTAAAAATTACCAAGGGAAAACAGCGCAAAATGCAAATGGTTTTAATCTGATCCGATTAACCGGCGACTCTTCGGTCTACTATCAAATAAATGTCTGGCGGTAGCTAGGACTTTTGCTAGGTGCTAGTTTCCACGCTGCGATTTTATTTCTTATTTTTGAGAGAGACAATGTTACAATACTATTTGTTATAAATGTGCTGAGCAAAATTTTATTCCTTTTATATGTTCTCTGTTTTTAGAATAATTTACGAGTTGAAAAAGAAATTTACTGTCATTAAGCAAAATCTTATGAATGCAGTTACAGTTATAGTCATTTTCAACGGAAATTACAAGATTCGCAACGCCTATTTACCAAAGATTGGGTATTTGAAAATTTCAATCATTTCAGCAAAACCGCTGCCGTACTGAAGTCAGATCCATTTCCAACAAAGCGGAACAAAATTGCCTGATGCCTTCCGCCGCCTGACGACTTTTTCGAGGCATTGGTGAAGAAGGAAAACCCATCATAAATTGGAAGCGAAACGATTTTCCTCGAGAAGTGCTCGCGGATGTCTGCCAAGAGCTGCACCGGCAATCTTGAGGAGAAGCCGCTTTAAGAAGACTCTCGAAGATTCGAGACCATCAAGTGCATTAATTTCCTCTCGCGCGGGGGGGCTGAAGCCTCGTTTCCTTGCGACGCCAGTGGAATCCACCTGGTGAGCAGAGTTCAAGCCGGTGGCTCGGAATTAATTCGAAAATTGAAATTCTTTGCGTCGTCGTTGCGGCGCCCGGAGGTGCTCCGCTGGGCCGTTCTTATTGGGGCTTCCTGTCCGCGGGAGCCGCACCGAGCCTCCGTTGACGTGGGTTTGTTTGAAACTATTGACCCAATGACGAGGCCCCGTCGAATCGCACTAGACCCCGTCGAAGGCATCTTCTGCTAATTGGAGGACGCAAGTCGCTTTTGATCGACGTTTTGCACTCAATCCCAACGAGTGGGAGCTGATTAATTAGGGCCCCGATTCCCGATTTATAATAGGTCCCGTGGGAGGTCACGTCGCTTGTTTGCTAATTTGGCAGCTGACATCGAAAGGGCGTGCTCATGGCAGATCTTCAAATATTCATTAGAGGCTGATTACTTGCAATTACTCGACGAATCAAAAGCTTCAACTTTGATATCAAACATGTTTTATATAGATACTAATTAACTGTTCGCTAACTCCGTTTTTACCTGCTTCCACGTATTCGATTAACGTGATGATTGGCATATGTTATACAAGATAAAGCGTAAGAAAAGATGCGTAAATTATAAATAGTGCTATCAGCAGTTTGAAATTAAAGTCTATGAATTTAGTAAGATGATCGAAAAAGTAAGTTTAGGTATATTACATATACATATTAGTTTTTAGGGTCACTAACTTTTAAGGAATTTTAAAATAACGAATTCAATATTCTACCATGAGATTGCAAACTTATGTATATCAACTGCAAATAAACAAATTGAAGTACCAACAGTTTATTATTTATATATAAATTTAAGTATTATCTTTAACATGAAAAAATCTTGAAAATGAGGTTTAAGAAATGGTAATTCAGATCCCACCATATTTATTAAAATCCCTGGGCTACCAAAGAACACAATCATTACGAAAAGTTTTCTAACTCTTGTTCGAGCTTGTAACAAGAGTTGCCCTTAAAAAGAAACACTCCATTGACTCCAAAAGGGCAATTGACGAGAAAAGAGAAAGGAAAGAAAAAATGTTGTGACGAACCCTTCCTTCCGCCCTCCTTGGAGCTCCTTTGAAAATTATTTTTTGCCGGCGCTGTGATTTTATTGCGAAAATAATTAAGACAACTCAACTGGCAGCCGTTTTTTCTGAGACAATTCGACCACACGTATAGGCCCGGAGCGCAGGCAACTTTCGTCGTCTAATTAATATTTGGCCGAAGGGGACACTTTCTACGTTTTCTACATTTTCCACGTTGTACAGCGTCCCTGTTCAGCCGTGTTTCGCTGTCTGCTGGGACTTCATTTAATTTTTTTTTTGTCGTAGAACTCACTCCGTCCTAATAGTTTCTGTTTCAACAGCAGTTTGACCCCTTCGAGTCCTTAGGGCACGGGAAGTCAGGAAAGGGAAGCATCCAGCAGCAACGCGAAATCATTCCGGTCAAAATGCGGCACCCGGCGCAAGGAAGCGCGGCAGGGAGGATCCTGACAACGGCGACGACGACGACGAAGTCTGGAATTCTTTTGCTATTCAAGACTTTCCCACTTTTTAGCAATTCCCTTTTTTCTGGAAACAATTCCTCTGCATGAGATCCACCTTCTTGACTTTGCCTGCCACTGCTTTTGTGTAGCCGGGTCTTGCGCCCGGTCCGCCCCTTCATTATTTTAATGTTTTTTCTTCACTCTCTATTATTTTTTTTTAGCGGCAATAGATTTCGGTTGGCAGGAGTCCTCACTACAATTCAAGGAATGGCATGCAGTGCCCAGAACGGCCGAAATGTGGCGCGGAAGGAGCACCTTTGCGCAGTGGAAGAAAAACGATGAAATTATATGGTAATATCGCTTTACGCTCTAATTGCTACGTTGCTGCCCAGAAGGAGCCCCAACCGCCCCGGGGAGCCCTGCTGCAGCTGTCTGCTCGTGCAGCTCACATCCCCCAGGACCTCATGAGCCAGTCGCCGTGGGGCTGGCATTAAAACGCAAAGAAGTATTTTGATGCGGAAAGGATAAATATGCAAATGGGGGGCGAAGAAGACTGCAAAAGTACCTGAGTGCAAAAACTTCAATACCTTTTGCCAAGGCTCGAGCGTGCCCGGTGGAGGAAAATTGATTTAAAGTCCTCCTCTTTTTTCTTGCCCTCAGACAGCAGGGTCAAGCTGGAGCAATTTGCAGCGAGCAGAGATCAATTTCTATGACCACGTTCGAAGCCCGACTGAGAGCGTGAATTGTAGGCTTCAACAATTCTTTCCAATTTTCGTTATTTTCTTTTCCTTGTAGTTTCGCAAAAAATATTGTATTAAAAAGACTATTCAATCGTGATTTGAAAACCTAACAATTAAAAAATTATCTTCTTTAATTTAAACTTCACATCTTTGCTTTGATTGCTAACTAATTCAATTCAATTTCATAGCGGAAGCACATCGATCAAAATAAAATGTTTTCATTCCGAAGACTGAGAAAATAAAGATTTTCTTTCTTTTACCATTATCAAAGAGGCAAACCAATTGCCACCAATTGTACAAATTAAAACTCTAGACGAGGTCAGAGCCACTTGCTTACGTCTCTGCAAAATTCTTTAAAAAAGCAAATTAAAGAAATCAATATTTTTTTTATTGCATTTTTAATTGTTTCTTTATTCAATTAACGAAGAAAATTATAAAGTTTAAGGTATAAAAGAGAACCAATGTTGTTTTTATAAATTGTTAGAAAGGTAATTTTTTTCCTGCCGAAGCAAAAATAATTTTAGTTACTATGGAAGCTTTTTCAAAAGATATTTCAACAATTTAGTTAGGTCAAGATCAAAATTAAATTAAAATCAAATGATTTCATATTTCGAAAAAATAAACTGATTTCAAGGTAATCCAGAAATCGAGCTCGAATTCCACTTCTATATTATAGATAGACTACACCTGCTTTTGGTATTTCCGGGAAGAAGATGAAGATGCCTCACAACTTCTAAGAAAGGTCCAGTGACTAAGGAGCAGACAAGAAAAACAAGACCATTGAAGGCGGCAGATGTCTTCCGCCTGAAGAGCGTCTTGGGAGCAGAAAATAAATTGAACTAACGCGACCCAAGCAAAACAAAGTCCCGAAAAAGCACCAAGTGGTCCGCCCGCGGGCCAGAAACGCGTGTCTACGCACTCCCGCGAACCCATCGTCCTAATCCGCGGCTAATTGGATTCATTGAAGTTTCCATTCGAATCCACTGCGGCTCCAGGGGCTCCGAGGGAACGGGTTGAGCTGGAGCGGAGTACTGCCCGCATATTTTAGGAGCTCGTCTGCCCCAGGCCCCAGCACTTCACTCTGATGACTTCCTGCTTAAGCGCGCAGACCCCCGTCGCCAGAGCCACTTAAAAGGGAGGAAGAAGGGGCTGAGTCCGACTTTTTATTTCGGGGTCCGACCCCCAAGCATCGGAGCCCTATGCGGGCTGCTGCTCGAGTCCAAGACGCACGCTGCATCTTAATCTGATTGACTAAGTTCTGAAAGTCACTCGGGTAGTGGGCGCGGGCACGCTCGACTGGATGTTTTGATTTTATCCAAGACTGCCAATGTCAACGGAATTGGAATTTTTTCCGCATCACCCGCATATTTTAGTCGAATGCGATGAAGATTGACATCAGATTTCGAAGTGGCTCCAAACATGAGACGTTGTCAATTATGGGGCCCAATTACGCGCTCCAGACGACCGAGAACCAAGGAGACTTGGCGGTCTCGAATGACACAGATTTAGCCGATTTGGACTTTGCTTGAAGCTGATTTTTGCGTCGACGGAACACTTTGTGGTCTTATTATGGCACTTGCCAACCTATCGACTATCGAGTTACACTCAGCATAAATAAAACAAAATAATTATTACTTAATACTTTTTTAGGGGGGCACTTGAAACAAATGCCTTTGGAGTTTCGAATTCAACTGCTAACTATTAAATCGTTTGTGCACAGATGTGTCGAGCCTGCAATTTTTTATGGAATGAAAAAGCGGCCAGGCACAGGGCAAATTTTACCTCTACAATAAATTTGATATTGAAAATCGAGCAGGTCCAGCTGCTTCCCATTTATCGGCAGGTGCAATTTCGATGCAAACCGGATCGTTCTTTTAGAGTAATTCTAAAACCGGCCATTGACCTGTTTTGATTAAACAATCGCTTTTATTGTGCTGTATTTTGAGCCATTTGGGAAAATATCGCGATTTTATTTAAATTTCTGGTAAATTCTCTATTATTTTTATTATTAATTTAATGTTACAACACATTTCCTCGGGATATATTTAGAGAAGCAGAATGATTATTTTATACTAACTATGTAGGTTCTCTAAGTCTGTTGCAAAACTCTCTCTCTCTAAAATGTTATTTTTATTACAAAAAGTATAATTGGAGCAACTGGTATTATTAATTTATAATAAGAGATTTAAGAAAAGTATTACCTACCCACAAGGAAGCATCTCACCAAAGTTTCATTTAATCTCATACCGTCCGCTCTTTATAACGAAGATTGGACTTAAGCTTCAGTGAACAGAATCAAATTAGATTTTAAAGTAAAGCAAGCCTAGGAGGAAAAAAGCTGAGACTAAAAACTGAAGTGCTCAAGTCTCATAATCCGGGAGTAAATCGCTGAAACCGCGGAAAAGGGCTCCTCTGCTCCCGGCCGGACTTGCAAATTAGCTATTTGATAACTCCCGCAAAATCTGCAATAATAATCCCTCATTTCAGTTTTTTACGAGGCAAATGAGCTGTCGATAAATCGGTGCGGTCGTGCAGCAGATTATGAGTGCCAGGTTTAATTATAGTAAGCCATCAACCTCCGGGAGATCACTTCGGAAGAAAATAAAAAGGGTGCGTTCGGAACGATCTCCCGATGACGGTGGAGAACTGAGGTCTGGAAAGACTCCTGTCGAACTAACTGTTATAGGGAGTGTTCACGCTCCCGCATTCCACCTGTGCGCTGTTGCGGAACGGGTCTCAAATTAAAGGTGTCAATTACACCGGTCGTTTCTGAACGCGTATTCGAAGCCGTTCCACTCGACAGCCCCTGATAGGCAACAAGCCGGGAACGGAGGAGGACGGGATTTAACGCCCGGAAAAAACAATGAGTGCATCACCTCCCGATGGGTTTTCCGTGTAACGGCCGCCTCGTCGAGTTCGAGAAGTGTCATGAAAATGATTTGGGATAATTCACGGCTCAGTGAGCGCTCGCGCGTCGTATTTCTGCTCGGATGGACCAAAGCGAGAAAGTCGCCATTGAAAAGCAATTTGCCGGAATTAAAATTAACGACTCCTAAGCAACCCCTTTTTAATGGTGCAAGAATTTCAGGCTTTGGAATTATTCCCCTCGTTCTTTTCATCATTGAGATGTTTTATTAAAAGAAATTGGTATAAGAAATCTGTTTGAAAATCCGGTGACTTTGCGATTAAAAAATTCATTATAGGGCTTAATTAAATTCAGTTCATGGATGCGCCCACCGTTTCATCAAAGTACACAAGACAAGCCTTAACTTAATTTTCGATATTAGAGACGCTCAACATATTTTTTTTTTAACTTCAGTTTAAGACAATTTAAGTTATATCTACATATAAATGCTATTTATGTAACGTCTTTGATTAGTTAGCACGAATAGTTTCTTACTAGACAAATTCAGAAATTTTCTAAAAATGTTGGTGTAATTAGGATGTTTCAAGAAAGTTGACTCAGGGGGAACAATTAGAAAGTTTTTGGATACCCAGAATTTCAAGTGTGCCAACTAAGGGTTAAATCCCTATAACTTGGTTAATTTTTTGGTTTTTTTAAAATATTCAAAATATTGGTGATATATTTTTAGAAAAGTTCACGGTCGGATGTAAATATGTATACATATGTCTAAAATTGAACCAAAAGTAAGGCAGCTATTTGTGTCATTGCCGTGCAAATGAGCCACTGCGAAAGTGGAGCGATTAGGAAATTGCCCATTAAATTGAGATCTAATTTAAGAACGTCATTGTCTTCCGGCTGCTCGACGTGGCCTCGGTTCAAATCCGCAGGCGGGAGAGTTATGAATATTAACGGGCAAATAATCGCTCCATTGATTCCCCGCTGAATTGATATAAATCTGTGGGTCGTGCTTGAATTTATTAGCTGAAACTAGCCCCTCTCGTGTTTACGCTCCTCTTCTGGGGCAGCATAAAACTCGGCTGTTTTGTAACATAAACGCGCTGCGCAAGAGACCCGGCGGCGACGACGACAACGTCTGCGTCCCGCTCGCGGTGCGGATCCCGGAAATTACATTAATTTGCGCGATATGGCAACTTGTCCGCCTGATTTAAATGTAACAGCGGCAAAACGATTCCGCGCCCGCTGATTGCATTAAATCAGACCGAAATGGTGTTGATTAAGTAATTTCGCGGACAACAACGGCACCGAAGCGCCGCTGCCGCGCGCTGGTTAACGACCCATCTGCAGCCGGGGCTCCGTCGCGCGGGTGCTCCGCTGCACATGGGAACGAGATGCATCCAGCCCGTGCAACTTGAGCCCCAAGTGGAGGCTCTTCGGGACTTCGCTCCTCCAGGGCGACGTGAAATCGATCCAGCAAGCGGCCCCAGACGGCGGGCGGGGCGAGGACGACTTCTTTGTACTTATGACAACCGCACGTGAACTGCACTTGGCGGGGGTGGCGCTGGGACGTGAAGTGTTACGTTTAATGGCTCTCGACAGGAGCTCCAGAGTCCTGAAAAATCAATACATCGAGATAGTCGCACCCCGATAGGCCCGGCGAGCCCCCCTCGCCTACGACTGAGACCACAAGGTCAGTAATTAACAGCGGGACGAAGTGATTTACCTTGATGGCGGGATCAAAGTCATTAGGATTTAATTAAGATTGCTCTCGTCTTTGTGGACCCATCATCGTCCAGGACTCGCTCGAGGGATGGGGTTTAATATTTTAACGCACCGAGCAGACCTCGCTTTGCTGGAGGGACGTGGTTCTTGCAGCTGAATTGCATCAGCTCACCTCTGCAGCATCATTTTACTTAGCAAATGGAAGTGAAACCCTTTGATCTCGCGATCCCACCCTTTGCGAAACGCACCTTTCAAGAATACGTTATAGGGAAACGTTCAATTCGACTTTATCATCCCTTTGAAAGAGAAAGGAAATGAACTCTGGGGTTTTCGCATATTTCAAACCCTTTGCATCTAGTGGTTATCATTCACAGTAGGAGATTTATTCTTTCATTACACTTGGCGCGCATTCAAATGCATGTCAAACATCGAAAACAATTTAAAAGTTTCATATACGGAATAAGCATTAAAGTAGATAAACTGCGTTTTTTCACAATCGGATATATTAAAAATTTAAAATTCGCGAACAGCACATATAATTGATTTTTATTCATTCAAAATTAAAATCTTGAAACAGTAATAATTGTTTCTATCATTATCGGAACATAAAAATGTTGACCCTGAGTTAACCCAAGTCCGTAAAATGACTCTCTTACGAAAGTGAGATTACAGTCGAAGATATTTAAACTCTCGAAATGAACAGAAAATTTGCAAAGAAAGACTAAAAACAAGTTGCACTTTCTTGTGAAAGTTTTGAAAATAAGCCGACAGTAGGTATTAATTACCTACATGTAATTCGCAAGAATTGGGCATATACGAGTAAAATTGCTCTTTATGTAAGATTTAGCATAAATATTTACATTTGAACGCGTTCGGAAGGCAATAAATCCAGACATTAAGAAAGAAAAAACCATTCAATGGATTATTGAATAACGAACAACAGAGTCATTGTTTTCAAATAAAATTTTCTTTGAATGATATACTGTTTTATGTTGAATTGTAATTTAACATACATTTCAATTAAAACAAAACAATGAAAAATTACATTCCAAATAACAATGTGGATTCTATTTTTTTAAATGACTCTTTATACATTGATTTGAAAACTTTCTGCGTATAAATTGTGCTGTTGCGTAACATCTCCATTTGAAATCTAACTGTCGAAACAACAAAAATCCCATAATATCAATTTTTATCGCATTGTGTGCTCGTTTTTAAAGAAATCCCTTAAAGGTAAAGATTTTTATTATTCATATTTCCGTTATTGTTGCAAAATAGATGTTTAAAAATTTGAAGATAATTTAGATATCAGATATCAGAAATATTATTTTATAAAAACCAAAACCTATATTTAATATTCCTAGCAGATACCCGAGCCTAACTCGTCTGGTCATCTTGTGGACATTGTCAGACTGTTTTTGAATTAGGGTCAGCTTAAGTGCATCAGAAGCAGCACGTGTACGTGCCAAGAAAAGGGTCCAAAAACTAATTAAATTACCCGTGATGAAGCTTAAGCTGCATAAATTCATAGTTCTCCTTCTGGGATTAAAATTGCAGTAATGCTCCCCAGCAGAGTCCACAACTCCGGGCAGGGGCTGCTTGTCCAAGGAGACTCTGGCGCTCCAGATACGACTTGTATCCACTTAGAGGAGTTAGTCGACGTCCGAACTTCTTTTAATTATTGTGAACAACTCTCTGGGAAAATTTAATTTCTTCCCCCGGTGCAGGACAGGCAATTTACTGGCAGTGGGGCACTGCCAAAAGCCCCCAGACTCCCGCGTCTCCGCGAGGATCTCGCATTTTAATCCGGGCGCCCTTCGCGATTGTAATTTGTAATTTCTTTTTTTATTCCCCCGAGGACCCCGCGAGAGCGAGTCGCGGGGACCAGCAAAAATCTCAATTACAATAAAATTTGTTATGAATTCATTAAGAGTTAGGGGAATCCGTTCCGGGTATTGGAGTTTGGAGCGTTCGTCATGTAAAATGAAAATTTTAATAATTTATGGCGGGTAGGTGGATGTCGGTGCCGCCACAGTCACAATCTGGCAAAGGAGGGCGCTCCTCATCCGCCTGGAGATGCGGATGCTGAGGACCCTCGCGTGGGACTCGGAATAAATTGAAATCTCGGCTGAGAACAGCGCGACTCCGCGCGGGCTTTGTGCATCCTTGTCCCTTATCTGCCCACTTTAATCGCGGATCGCGGTGCCGAGGGCCCGATGAATGGGGCCCTTAATATAAAAAAGCAGCACTCGAGGACACGGCTGCAGAAGAAGAAACAGGGCCCCAAACAGCCCGATGGCGAGCGACTTTGCATTTGTGGCAGAATCGATCCCTTTTCTTTAATGAGAGTAATGCGGCGGGATGCATTTTCCCGTCCTGAAAGGGCGGTGCTTTGCCCTGCGCGGGGCACAGCGAACAGCGCTCCAGATGGAAATCTTGCACCATTTATGAGAAGTTTACCTGGAGAATCTGCGGCCGCCTCAGTTACCTGTGTTCTGTGTATTTATCTGCGGTTCGATTCCCGAGCGGAAAGTTGTTCACCTACCTGGAAAAAATAAGAAAAAAAAGAGAACGTTATTTGCGTAATTGAATTGAAGTGGTTGTGGCGCGGGGTCGGAGACGAGAGATGGAACCGGAAGTGCACTGGGATTGCGGGAATTTCGCGGGCAACAACGGAAATTCTGTGGAGCACTAGAAAATTTGATAATATTATCTGATGGCTGACTTTTTAGCGACTTCATGAGGGAAAACGTTTTCCGCGAACAGGATGATTGGGGGAATAATGAAAGACTCTCCTGGAGGCGGGAGAAATCTCGATTCCAGCAGGATGAGGATGGAGGCTTAAGAGCTGCCATCAAATGGATTTACGCTTTCAAGCAATTTTTCTATATTAAATCAGTTTTCATTAAACATCTTTCTTCTATTCCTGAGTATACAGTGCTCTGCTGAGATTGACTGATTTTGTTGTACATTTTTCCACGATTTAAATTTCTCACGCCATTTTAAAGACCAGGCTCTAGTGCACTTATTAAAATCATTTTTGAATGAAATCAAATTGTTTCCAAACTAAATTAATTTACGAATTAAATTAAAACGTTCTCAATTGAATTGAGCGGTTTTAGAGAAACAGTAAATGAAATTATTTTATAATTAAGCCTCACAGATAATTACAACAACAAATGAAATTTATTAAATAAAATTCCTTTCCGTCTATGTTTAATGGTAAAAATATTTTCAAAAATCAAGTAGGTAGGTACTATGTCCACTCAAAATTAATTGAATATTAGCACTGAACATAAAATCGAAGCCTATTCTGATGAGTGGCTAAAAATCATAGTGAAGCCACTTAACCACAATTCATATTCTATTAATTCCTTTAATAACTGGGAAATTATTCATAATTACAACATTAGGTATAGTCATTTTTCAGAAAAGGTTCGAAAATCAATAACCGGTAGTGTGAGAATTCTTAAGATCACTATAATTAATAATAGTTTTAATTATAAATTAGTGCTTGTCAGCACATTTACATGCAGACCCAGTACGCATTCGCGTCTTAAATTTACGTTTCAGGATTTTATTTTTTCTCGTGTTTTTATCCTACAAATGTCTCTAAATCACCATAATTTAAGACAGTTGCGTTCTAACTTTTCATTTGCTTTTACACTAGTTTCAGCCACGTCATGAAAGACCTTCTTTCCACCTCTGTGGCAAAAAGCGGGTGCTTAAAGGGGATATAAAAATAGCATATGAGGCCAAGTTCCGAGATATGTTAATGCTACACGCTTATGTCCTTGCGCTGATCCTTGTCATAATCATAAAAAGGAGCAAACATTTTCTCACGAAATTTGGGTGTCTTTCGTGCCTCATTTTAACGACCGCAAACGTGTCTCAAAGCAGTGGAAGCGCAGGAAGCGCACCTCCAAGAACAAGCGACAAGCGTGCCAAAGTTCGTTGCAAAATTTATCACCGATTTGCGCGAGCTGACTTAATTAATAGCACGAACCTCCGCCCCACACCGGCCCAGCCCTTGCAAGGGCGATAAATGCGTTGTAAAATTAATCAGCGAACGACAGCAATCAGCAGCTTGACAAGGAAGAGCCCGTCGATTGCAAGTTTTATCGGGAATTTCCCATTTAGATAAGGAGGAGCAGGCACGACTTTGGTTGGATCTGGGATGAATATAGAGCGCGCAAAATTCGCTAAGTCTTTGCGTGTAGCTGAAACTGAAACGCCTCGGGAAAATTATCAGAAACTATTTCCCATGATAAATTGAAGATAAAATTCAGTTACGCTGCGCGCAGTCTTCCGGGGAATGTGTCAGCTGAAAAGTCCCCGGAATTCCTGGAGAGCTGACAAATGCAGAAAGCGTCTGGCTGCGCGAGCAAAGCGCCTCATACCCAACTTTTCAGGAACTAATTACATCCAGAGTGGATTGTACCTTTCCGTCAAAGGCGCTTTGGGGGTCTCGACAAGCGCCCTTTTCCCGCCCATTCGCTCCGGGTATCCCGGCTGCCGAAAGGGAAGCAATTTCCACATTTCACTCGTAAAATGCTAAGCACATAAATTTAATGAATATCCATAAAAAGCAGAGTACATCCAGAGGAAGCCTCAAAATAAACCATTCCGCCCCGAAATAGAACATTTCCACTTTGGGACAGCGACAATCTCCTTGTAATGGCTCCCGCAACGACGCTGGGGCGGGCGGGGGTCGCAGACGGCTCCTTCTTCGGAGAACCCCGACTTAACTGCAACATTAGCCAAGGTGAAATTAAGGCAGGAAGGATCTGCTCGGGGACGGACAGAAGCCTTCTACGGGGATTCACTCCGCCTCTAGAAGTTGACCTCACTCACTCCCGCTGATGTCACAGGATCGCTCCTGTCTCTATTTAAGGAAAATTTGGTTTAGCATTATCTTCCTGTGCAAATTTTCTCCCATTAAAACTTTCTGCAGAAAAGTTTACTATTATACTCGCAAGGAGGACGGGGAAGGGGTTTATGACAGATTTTAGAAGTTTTCGCAAAAATTATCCTAGACGCGAGTAATTTAACATCCTAACGTAGTAATTTCATATGACGAGATTTCACACATGATCAATTATTACCAACATAGAACTAACCTTAGGAAATCTTCAGAATAGAACCTTTTAAGGCGTTTAGGTCCAAGTATGGATTACTATAATAATAACCAAGACAGCTAAAATTACTAAGTGTAGCATACTTGAAGAAGTGTTTCTGATTTTTAATCTGTTATGAAAGTATTCAAATGATGGCCCCATTGTAACTATTAAAACTTCTTAATTGTATAAGGTGTTTTGCATTTTTCACAAAAGGGTAAAATCCATGCCGAATGAAATAGGACCCATTTCAGAATGCGAAGTACACTCGCACTTGTCGTTTATTTTTAAAATGGATAAAATAAAACTCCGACAAAATAAAGTTCTCTCGTAAAAAATGATACGTGTGAAAATTAAAATTCACCACTCATTCGATTTTTTTTTATTAAAATAAAACTCTACACCGAGTGAGAAAGTCAACATAAAGTTGCAGTCGGAGTGATGAAATAAATTTCGTTATTTTTTTCGAAATTGTTATTGTTTTAATATGCGCAACGGTTACGCGATGATAACATCAAAAACTTCGATTTCCTTCGTTGGCATATTAAAAAAAGGGGAAAAAAATCAATTAATCGGTCGCTCTGCCGCGATTCCATTTCGACAAATTTCCATAAGGCGGCTATGATTGGGACGTTATTATCTCATTAAATCGGGGATGAAGCGCCGCGTCGTGCCGCGGAGCATCTCCCGGTGGGCAGAAAACCCAATTAACTCGTGTGGATTAGTTTCAGGCAAAGTAAGCAGAATGGAATAATTGCATTCGTTCTTTTCAGAATTATTCGTAAGAGAATTTTATTTTTCATTCTTTCGCGAATTTTAATTTTCCATTCCCGAGAATGCTATTTTAGATTTGTGAAAAAAAATGTAATTTAAAAGAATGGAAAATAAATTTCGTTCGGGATAAATATCGCTTTTGAATCATTCTTGAATGAAATAAAAAATTGTTTATGGTCGTATTATTAAATCAAAACACTTCTGTACCTATCATTAAAGATTATTTATTTTTATGAGAAAAATAACAAATTCATTTGGTATTAAAGAAATAATGAGCCCTATTCTTGTTTTATATTTCCGGCCAACTTTCCTTTCAACTTTTTTCTACATTCCAAGCATTCCGACATATCGGTCTCCTTATCATATGATACATATTTTTCACATTCGAATACTTTTCGGCGACCCATTTTTGAAATTCTTATTAATTTACTCTCAACTCAACACGTTGATTCACTTCAAAATGTGAATTTCGATTAGAATAATTATTTTGCGTTCAGATCATCTGTATCTATTGAGAGCAATGAGTGCAACTACACACCGCAACCGCAACTTCCGTTAGAATAATTCTTTTGCGTTCGTGATAAATTCACAAATTACCTTTAAATTCTTCTTCCGAGTTAGTTAAAATTCGTTCCCAGAAAGAATTAAAAAATAAAATTCTCATCGGTAAATTTCGCTCGCGAACACAAAGAGATAAGATTCGAATCGCGAATGGAAAAATGTGAGAGAATGAAATTTTTTTGCATTCGGGAGTGATAATTTTCGTTCTTTGGTTTCAGGTTTTGATATTTCCCGATGAACGACGGCGCGGTGTGGCCAGATACTCGCACTCAGATTCCGGGGAAGAAGCAGCAAAAATCGAAATGGCGAGGCCGAAAAAATCGTTGCCTCACCCGGGCCCCATGCGCCACCCGGGGCGAGTGGGGCTCAATCCTCCAGCTGCTGGAGCTGTCCCCGAGTCCTGAATTAAGTCACGTTCAGCGCGCAATTTTCTGGGTTTATTGCTGCAAAAATAAATAAATGAAAAATGTCGAAGGCCACCGGACCTGCGGCTGGGCTCCGAGTGAAAAAGGTGTAGAGCTTGCGACGACGGGGGACTCGCGGGGGCGCAGTTCTTTCTCAAGATGCGACATCTCAGCGTCGCAATTGCCCAGTTTTGGGCCCCGCAGCCCCAACCTGTGCCCCACTTCGGGGGTGCGGCGGTTTGGGGACGCATGAATTAATGCTAATTGCCACGAGGCACGCTCTTTAAGAGCGGAGACCCACGGAAGCGAGGGTGGGTACGTGTGGTTTTTAAGTTTCTTTAGGTCCGTCGTCGGAAGGGAAAAGGCCCCTTGAAGGGGGGCGGCAGGGGCGTTTTTGCATCCAGCCCCAAAGTGGCAGCCCATAAACTTGAAGGGCGGCGTTCACCTGAGGAGCTGACGACAAAATCGATGCCTGGATTTAGTTGACGATTTTTAGGGCTCACTCAGGGCACGAGCTACTTTTTAATGTGGGACAGCGGCGAAGACAGTTTCAGGGCTGCCGAGGTGTTAGACGAAAAATGTCCTCTTTGTTCGCGCGGCTTAAGGACGACGCCTTTCGGGTGTGGGCGGTGGCGCGCCAGGGCGCTCTATAGCATTTTTCTGGGAGTGTGCGGCTCTCGAGGGCTCGTGAATTTTCGCTGAAAGGGTTTAATGAGGTAATGGCGGGAAAGAATGCACATTGAAATGGGAACGTAAACAGAGGGGCAATTAGGGCCAGTGGTGCAGGCCCCAAGTGCCCTTCGGCTGAAGTGATTCCGATGCATTCACTCAATTCAAAGGTTTTTCCTTAATTCCAGCTAGAGATGTTTTGCTACGTAGGGTTTTTGTGTTAGATTTGAGTAAATTTCATGGATATTTTGCCCTGCTTTACAGTAGACGAGTGGGTTTTTGTCGGGGTTATTCGGGTTATTATGTATAATATTTGAATATTCTGACTAAGTACCTCAAGCACTGAAAACTACACATCATCTTAGGTCTGCACCTTTAACATCTTTATAATCATACATATGTAGTTCTAATGAGTTTATTGAATATGAAAAGAGCAAAGACTTTTTCAAATTAAAGTAGATTGGCCAACAAGAAAATTGTTCAAAGCGAAAGCGGGTGAATTGGAAAAACCGAATTTTGTGTGCAGTAATTTTCCTCAAGGTTTTCTAATCGAGCTAAGCAGAAGCTGTGCTGTTGTAAAATAAAATAAATACTATATAATACTAACATAACATCCCTTTGTAAAATCAAATTATACTACAGTACCTATTTTTCTTTTATATACATATATCTAACAATTGTTAAAACTAAATGTTTAAGAAAATACATATATTAATTATTTTGTCTTTTTGAAGCAACTATTTTTCTCATATTCTTTGTAACTATCATCTTTCTTCACGACAACTTCCCTCAAGAACGTTAGAACTGGAACGACACTTCAACAATTTGTTTACACTTGTAAATTAGCATAGCAAATATACAACACAAACGAACACATTCTGTTCAAACATAAAACATAATCATGTAGGTATACCTACTTACTCATTATACTTGGTATATATAAGGGGCTTTCCCAAAAGTTTGATAAGTCAATTCTTTATTACCTATACGCTTGAGAACACAATGGCCAAATTTCTGAGTTTTATTCTTTTGATCGTCGTGATCTGTAGCACCGTTTTTGGATGCAAAAATTACGGCGACGAAGTAAGTTCTATTAATTACTTTGCGTTGCCAACTTCAATTTTTCCCTTTTTTTTCAAATTATAGTGCACTGCTTATAGCAAAGACGAATGCTGTAGCTCAATTTTTACAATTCTTCATACGGATTGTCTTCCATCAAAGGAACCTACTGAAAAAACGTGGAGATGTGGAAGAAAACAAACTACAATTTGGGGGTGAACAAAGTTGAAAATAAAAGTTTGATACAAAAATAACGTGGCATTTCTTTTATATCCTCATCAAAAAATTCAAAATCTCTCATGTTCTGAATTCGAAATTTGGATTTAAAAAATGTCGATATTAGTTTAGACATCTGCGATTCCAAAAGTCCTTAGGTATTATTTAATTTTTGCGACAAACTCTCAATATTTATATTACTTTCTGCTATTCTTTAAGGAACATAAAATATTAATAAAGAGTTTTCTATTTCTTCTTGTTCTTCAGCTGACATTTATATGCCTTTTTCTTACCAGGTGCCGACCTGCAAGCCAACTTATATTTTGTAAAAGCTGATTTACAACAAGGCAAAGATGACTTGTTTGATAAAATAAGTAACAAAACCTTACTTCTTCACCAAGCCACTCACATCTACCTAAAACGCTACCTGCGATCATAACGATCAAAAAAATTATGCTCGGCAACTTCATTCCGATTTGCGGGCGAATCAAAAAATTAATTAGTCAACAAAGAGTGAAAGCTGCTTATATATATGAAGTATTATGCAAAAATGTGCTGAGCATGTATGACAAATATATAATATGTAAACAGCTGTATGTTGTTTGATTTTGAAAGTTAGAGGTCGAGAACTTCAAAGCGCGTGATAAATAAACTAATAAATGTCATTAAGAACAAGTTTGAAATATGTAACATTTTTTAAGTTCGATGTCTTTAAATGGTTCTGATCTCAATTCAACGATTTTCGAAGATACTGATTAAACCGTTTATTATGAAGAATCTAATTAATTTGTTGTGTTAGGTAATAGTAAATCTTTTAAATAAATAAACTGGCACTGAGTTTAAGTAAAATGTAATTAAACAGAGTATACCTTTGTGCATGGAAACAAATCTACATTAATTTTGAAATGAACTAGCGCAAACACCTGAACATCTGGATAAAGTCTTTGACTCGAAGACTTTTGTAAAAAAAGACAATGTTTCACTTTGGATTTATGTATAAACAAATTTTAACAATGGAACAATTTGGTTGTACATACATATATATTTTTATTTATTGATAATTCCGTTACCAGGCATAATGCATCCATGAAATACGAAATGTTGGTTTTCAAGAAAAAATTTCTCAAATTTCTGCTTCTACTTTAGCCGTTGACAACTCCATTTGCCCCCATTGGCTGGCTTACAGCCATAATTAAAAGTATGAAACAATGATTTGCAGCATTCCAAAAAGCTGTGAGGTTTGCACTGTATTTTGTGAAAACAAAATAGTAAATATGAAAACTTGTTCGAGAATAAAAATGTTCTATAGAATTTACCACTTCTCCTAGCTTTTTGCATCCCTCAACTGTAAAGACACTGGCGATCAAACCAATTAGGGAAATTAAATTCAGAAACTTCATTCTGATTTCGATGTGAATCAACAAATTTTATACTTTCTTTGAGCTTGCGAAACTTGCTTTTATATGAAAAAATATGAACATGCATACATTCAAAGTTTGTATATAGGTAGTCTAGATCAATCTAAGGTTATTTAAAAGTAAGGTGTTAATTGGAATATTGATCATTTCAGAAATTCTTAATTACAACTTTTAATACTAATGAATATTAATTCAGTATTTTGAATTATTTTCTGATTTCACTTTGATCCAGAAATTTTAATTGTTTAGTTGGCTGTTATACATACATATGTATGTATGTATGTTAACTAAATAAGTATTTCTAACTTGCATATTTGTTGGCGTTGGCGCTTATTAACCAGATTTGAAATCATGCACAATTAATCCAATAACAGTTAATTGAGTTTGCAAACAATTTTCGATAGTTATAGGAGTCTTTAAAAAATGTTACTCAATTTGCAAATTAATTTGAGTGAAATTGAGTTTAACATTACCTTAAAATGTGGATTTAATATGAACAAGAAAATTAAATTTTTTTCACTCGTTTATGTATCTATTATTAATTAATCAGTTTTGGTGAATTTGAAAACTAATATAGTTAAGTGAATTCATGATCACTCTTTTATAATATAGTAAATTGTTTTATTTTGCAAAATTATCTAGCTTGATGTATGATTTAAGTCCGTGTAGAAATAATTTCTTGTTCTGGTACCTTTTTTAGTGCGTGACATTTACTTCACATTAAATTTTTAATATTTTAGTCATTGCCAATCGACATAAATCTGAATTAATTTCATCGTCGGGGCCAGCTCATTGATCTTTCAGAGGGGGCTGTATCAAGTTCGCACGATGGTAGGTACAAATTCCCGCCAAAGTTCAAGACAGACAACTCGAACACTCTAAAACCGGTCGCTGGATCAGCCTGTGAACGTGTTCATTGTGTGTAAATGCTACAGAAGCATCGTGTCGCAAATCGAAATTCAATCTGTTGGACACGCTGCTCCAATTAATGTCGATGTCCGCAACTTGACCTCGCGAGCTGGCCACACAAATAGACCAACAGACAGACAGACAAACAGACAGAAGCCGGCCCTTTCGCCTCGTCCGGCTCCGGCGAGTTCAGGGTCCCCGTGACCCCGTCCCGGCGCGGCGCCTCCAATCGACTTGAGGGAGACGTCGGCCGAGAACCGCCGCTTGAGCCGAGGTGGCGACCAGCGAGGCGTGGAAACTTTTGTTAGGAAAGCTCGACGTCGATTCGACTTCAAAGTGCAGTCGGAGACGCCCCGACACTTCGCATGGGTGCAGCAAAGCGATCAAATTTGCATAAAATGTGCGTGCTCATTAGGCTTTAGCATGAATTATGGGGCTGACACAAGCACCGCGGCACGTGCGGCTCTATTTTAGCGATTTTGGACAATTAGCGGCAATTTAGTGCGGCTCCCGTTTTCCGCATTGGCGTTCATGCAAAGGTAATTTAAATGCAACCCTTATTCATGCAAAATTTATTCAAATTGCAGTGATTTCTAAGGTTTTTTTTTGTACGATCACACCTAGATTTTGTAGATATGAGTAGAGTGAAAGCATACAAATTCTCACAAGACATTGGTTGGTATTAAATCTAATTATACATACATATTTAAATTTTTGTATCCTAGACTTAAATTGTAGGCCGAATTGGTCAAACCAACCTTAAAATATCAATCAATGTCAGTGTCTTAACTAACTTACCGGTGGATCCATTTAAAATTTATGCGCATTCAAAACACCCACTATAGTAAAATTTCATGTGAACGCACCGAAATATACTACACTAAGTGCCCATTGCCCTTTTACTTCCTAATTTACGTTATCTGACCCAATTAAGTGAATAATTTTAATTTAAGTCCGTCGACTGCGATCTTATCCCCCACGTGTCGGGAAGCCGTGCACACTTCCTGACAAAATAAAATTTCTACTGGCTTCACTGCGTCTCCGGTCGAGAAGCCAGAGGATTTTTCCGCAAAATTAGGTGTCTCCTTTAATTTGAATAAACTATTTCCGCCAGGAGTCTAGCCCCAATCTTTCCTCCTACTCCTCCTCTGGCATCTTTCGTCGAAAGTGAGGGCACACCTTTTGCGTACAGTGAGCCCCTGGTTGGGGATTTTCATCACGAACCCGATGGAGGCCACGCTCAGGTGAGGGCCCCACTTTTCTAGGCTTGCTTTCCTAGGGGTGGATGCGCCACCGAGTGCTCGTTGCAGGCACTGCACTGCTGCAGATGCATCTGCACAGTGCAGCCCCGGCTTCCAGAGTATTTAGATTAATCTGATGTTTGTTACGAGATTACTCAGCCAAAAGTCGCCGGGTTTATTGTGAAGTTAGCTGCTGATGCTGGCGGAACTCCGCAAACAAGCATTGTTCCGCCAGCGAGAGTTTAGTGGCAACCCAGGCACACCTTCCTCCTCCGTGGCCACGTAGAATGTTTAAAAGCGATACCTTTTTCTGCAGGGATTAAATAGAATGCTTTTAGCACTTTAATTCGCTGAAACAACGCCCAATGCAGTTTTAGCCACTGCCAGTTTAGGGAGCTTAGCTCGCCTGCACAGCCCTAATTTAAATGCATTCCAGGAATACTTTTCAACTCGTCTAAAAGCATTTAGGAACCTTCTATTAAAGGATAAAAAAAATTAGAAGGACCAATGGCACATCTAGAGGTCATTGCATTAACGCACACTCAGAGAAAAATCATATTTTTAAAATTTGTAACAAAACACTCCGGTTACTTTCGGTATTTTGATTAAACTTTATACTTTTCGAAAAATTTTAACACATTTTTTTATTTTTTAAATTAACTGAGCCGAAGTTTTAATTGAACAACGTTTTAAAATGTGTGTAATTCTTTTATAGGGATTTAGTTTAGAGATTTCGTGGTTATTAAAAAAGGTTACTACCTATGCTGTAAATCGCGCAGTAAATTGCAGAGAATTTGTTTTTTTAAATTAACCCTGATTAACGAGAGTTCGGCCAAACAACTGTAAATTCTGATAAAAGTTAAATTGTTAAAATCAGCGAAAGTTCTGAAGCTGAAGGCGCCACAATGAACAAAAATTAATCTCAGCATCATTGGTATCAAAATGAATGTACCTGCCCGCCCCAAAATTAACAAAGCCCTCAACTTGGCAAATTGAGAAAACAAATTTTACTCCGCATCCTCTGCATAATGCGAAATCTTCAATTAGCAAATCCATCAACGAGGAGGGAGACTTCGCGCCAGTTCCGCGGAGCTGACGACGAACCTCGTCCTCCGCCTGATCCAATTAAATCCGAGAAAGTCCCTGCAGGAACTCGAGATTGCAATAATTAGGGCCAATAAAAGAAACCTGCAATTAGCTCGATGACAGGATTGGGCATAATTAAGGTGAATTTTTGAAAAGGCCCAAAGACGCCACTTAGTGATGGATAAGTGTCCGCTCCGCGTCTGGAGGGACTCGAGATCTGGCCGCCAGTCTCGGGGCTATCGCAGGGCGACTTCATTTATTCAGAACGAAATTAATTGGAAACAATTTTTCAATCTGCGACGTCCCGGTCTTGTGGCTGGAGACTTTTAGCGGGGGCTGGGGAGTTCCTCCGCGCTTAGTGCGCCCCAGAACGAGCGAAGTCGCACAGAAAATCGCTCGGTGTTAGTAATTACCTGACGACAGGAAAATTGTCCATCGGGGACGGATGGCGAGATGATGAAGAGCCCCCGAGAAGCGGAGACTGACTCTGAAGCTCTGAACATGTTTTCATTTTTAATTCAGGATTTGGGAATGGCCCTAAAACAAACCCAATTCAAGTCAGCACGTCGTAGAGCGTATTTCCTCACCTCCTCCTAAATTGATGAGCCCTATCCACCAATAACACTCCCCCTTTAGAAGCTGCCCTTCTTGTGGAGAAGAGAAAAATTGAACAGAACAAAACCGTGCCTTCCTCTATATATTAACTTCAGACAATTTTCAAATTTCCTAACTATTCCTAACTAATTAATTTTAAGAATATGCATACCTACATATGTTTTCACTATTTACTGGGTCCAATTGAAGAGATCTGTTAAAGGCATAATCTCGAACTCTTACCAAAAAATTTTTGTAGTGATCTAATACTTATGGGGTTAATAAAATTAGAATAGCTGTGGTTTTTCACAATCGAATTTGGATACACGTTTAGGGACGTTACTCTTGGATCAGTTCAAAATGAATCATAAAAGTTTGCAAAAACCCCTTTGAATTGAAATTCCCCATTATAAAGTTCCTAATTTTTCAACACATTCAGTTTACTTATCTCACACCTTTGATTTAGATAGAAAAATTCAATCGAATTATTTTGATGTTATGTGTGGAAAAAACTAATTGAAATCAAAGGTAACTCAAATGAATTTGTGGGTGTTTTAGAAACTTTATTTCGAGTTCTTCCCGAACTTGTCTGTCTTTTTTAATATTATTGTACGTCTGAGACAGATAACAACGGATCTAACGATACTTATCTTATTTACAAAAATTGGGTAATATGTTCTGGCTGTGAAATTATGAAGGTATGTGCTATACATAATCTGATGAAAGTAATACTTCCCGAGCGTGCCGCAATAGGGCAAAAAGAACAATTTCGCGGAAAAGCCCCAGACAGAGTAAAGGCAGGATTACGGCGTCAATAACCACGGGAATCGGGGAGGCGGGGTTGTCTGGATCAATCCAAGAAAGAAGCCCTCAGACATTTGTCGTTCATTTCACCTGACACGAAGCAGGAATGACCCGACCGCGGGCAGACAGCCCCCAAAATAATTGAAATCGAATTCAATTGCCCGAGACGTCGAGCGATCGAACTGCAATAAGAAGTCGAACTAAAAGTTGCGGCGAGTGACGTGGACGTTTAATTTTTCTTGCCCTCGCCCGTTTCTGTCCCATCAGAGCACCTTCGAGTCATGTCGAAATAAATTGAGGGCTGCAAGGACCGCCGCCCGCCGGGAGGACAGGAGTGACTTCGAAGTCAAGCGATTCCTGAGTCCTGAGGGGAGGCCCAATCCTGAGAGTTGCAGAGGAAATGAACAATGAAAAGGAAGTCCGGAAATTCGATTTAACAAAATGTATTAAGCACCCCCCGAGCCGCCCGACCGTACGACCAGGAGTGCGAACTTATTGGATTTTGGGTGACGATTTAATTTCAGTTTTCGGCTCAAATCGAACGTGGAAGAGTCCAGGGACCCAGAGACCATTGGCCTGGATCTGCAGCAACTTGAGACAACTCCTTTCAGCCGTCTAATCCGGAGGGAAGTGATAGCTCCTTACTCCAGCGGATTCAAACTTCATGAAACTCTCCTCGTTCTTGCACCGCAAACTTTTTCATCCTGCGAGGACTGCCCGGCCGGAGGACAGTTCAAAGGACTAATCTGCCCGTCATCCTGTGGCCAGGACTGCTACAAATTTTGGGGATGTTGCACAAGTCGATGGAACCTGCAAGCCCGAAGTTGCTTACACTAAACTTCGACACATTTGGAGCGATTTCCAGTAAGGAGTTATCGATTTATCCGCAGTCGGTTCAAAGATCTGTGGAGCAGACACGAGAACGAACTCTCTTCGGAAAATAATTTATAGACGGAAGCAATTAATCGTGGACAGGGTGCATGGCAGAGTTTATTTCACTTTAGAGCGACTATTCGCCGGGAAAAGATGTTTAGCTTTACACAGGGTGTTTGCTTATCAAGTTTTAATGTTGGCTAGATGTGTCAAGCCGGACAGAAAGGAGCAAATTTAGTCGAAATCAAAGTTTGTCTAGCGCGATTCAGTTGAAGAGCGAAGATCGATTTTTGTGAAACAGAGAGAATGGAGCAAATGATTCGAACGGAGAAAGGAAATTGATTTCAAATTAAATAAAGTGGATTTTCATGTTTTATACAGGCAGGTTAAAATAATGGTTATTTCTATTTAACTTATTATAACGAACACGATTCTGGCGATAGGATAAAAAGCGGCTTTTTAGTTAATTTTCATGAGTACATAATTTAATAAAGTAAAATGAAACACTGGATAATTTGTTTTAAACCTGCTACTCGATGCTTCAATTACTAAATTGACCTGTGCGAATAACTTTTCTTAATCCTTTTTAATTTGTCAATCTAACAATTTCTGTTCGTCAGAGGAAAACGTAAATAAATTATTTTTGCTCCTGTTTTAATAACATAAAAAATAATATTTTTATATGATCGTTTACCTGAATTTACAAAATTTCAATACATACATATTTAATTACACTACTCGTCATACTTTCTCTCTTTTCATTTTTATCATAAATTTTAGGTGTAGTTCGTGAAATTGAATTGAATTGAATAAAAGGAAATTATTTCAAGCTTTATGATTATTTTATAAATGTTACAACGTGACTAGACTAGAATAGTCTAGACTAGAAAATGGTCAGGGCTTACAGAAGAGGCTGTTTATGTTAGATGCAAGGAGGCATTCACGAAGGTCCATTAATTGGACAAAGGGCTGTTCTTTACTCTTTTTCGGTTGATGAGTTTGATATGCGTGGGCGCATTCGTTATGAAATGGAAACCATCAAATGCATTGATATTCGATCCGACGCGGTTCTAGGAATATTCGGTGACATTTTCTTCGATCGATAGTCCAAAAAATAGGCTGACTCATCAGTTTGTTATGCAAACAAGTCCTGGAGGTCGGAGATAGCGCAATCGCACCAAGCAGCGCCCAAAACAAATATCTCTGGACTTTTGGCCCTGATAAGCACCGGGACCGGGACCAGCTCTCCATTCGGGCCTGACTCACACCACGGACCCAAGTGCATCTGAAGAGCGACTCGATTAAAGCGCGTAAATCAAACAAATTGAATCATCGGTGGGTCGTAAATGTCGTTTCGGGTTTTACGAGTTTTTCGTTGTTGACACCTCTCCCTCCCCCGGGCGTCTCGGTCCACGGCGACTTCCTTGCCGCTCCAGCGTCCCGGTCCCGGTGGTTTCATCTTCCTCGGAGTCACGGCGCGGTCTCACAATTCGCGGCTTTTGTTTTCTTTTACGGCCAGCAGCTCTGTTTTTTTATTTACAAGCGGGCTCCGAGACGGGGAGCGGGGGAGAGGCCGGGACTGCACACAGCCAGCGCCAGATGTCAGCCGTAAACCCGTCTGATCAAATTTCGCGATTAATCCGCCGTCCAAGTGGAAAATTTGGATTGGCAGTTTGCCTGGAATTTATCTGATCGGAAGGCGGCAAATCTGAGGCTGTCTGTCCGGACCGATTTGTGCACTTTCGGGGTGCAATGCTTCACCCCCCTCCCCGGCCCTCGGGATGACTCAGACAACTCCAGACAATGTGCTGGTTAGCGGATCGCCCTTCGGGATCTCCTCAAATAACTCATTAATTTTTGGTTTTAATTCCTCCCCGGCTTTTGTGCGAACGAGCAGCGTCTCAGCAGCCACTTAGCCGGATTTTTATGTCACCGACATGCCTCAAGAGACGCAAGAAGTGCGGCAATCTCGGGACTCGGGAGCCCCGGCGAGTGGGTGGCAGATATTCTGGTCAGGGGAGATCTTCTTTTTGTTTTGCGGCATCTTGAGCTAGAAAAGAACCGGGGCCCAGACGCCCGTAGAGCGAGAGGAGGATGCGGCTCGGATCAGTGAACCCGCACTTTGCGTTTTTATGTTTTCATATATTCTCTGATTTTGTGGGTCACTGCGGCCACGAACCCGCGTGATAAATGCACGAATTTATCGCGGGGCGGACGGTCGTCGCTGTGCGCGGCTTTCGTAATTGTGAAATTTACAACTGAAATATAGGCGAGTAACCGCTCGAAATAAATTAGCCGCGCAATTAGGGGAATGTAGGTTGTCTTTCGAAATGATCTACGAAATAAATCCCAGTGCCCCCGGGTTATGTTCGAGGTTCATTTCTGGATGAGGTTTGGCCGGATTGCGGGTCGACTTAGCGTCTCAGTATACGTACCTGGAAAGAAAAGAAAGACCATTAGTATTTAATTATCTAACTTACTATTTTAAATTCTTGAAAATAAAGACATATGTAAGAAAATTTCCCCCAAGTCCACTTTAAATCCACATCATCGCATACGGGCATGATTCATTAAGAGTTAATTGCAAAGTGTAAACCTCATTTACGTGTTGTGATTTCCACTTATTTCAGACGTCCATCGTTCGCGCCTAAATCACCTTCGATCATTTTCTGGAATCAATCTGGACTTGCCGTAGAGGTGTTTCATGTGATTCACCGCCGGTTTGAATTCCTCAAAGCGAATGACGCGTTCCCAGACTAAAACGATTAAGCTAAATAGCCATTAATTTTCAAATTCGCTCATCCCGCTCGTTAGAATGACGAGCGTGAGCTCAGCGCGACACCTGTCTGCAGGTGCGCCCGCTGCAATTGCGTGACACGACACTCGTGCTCGCTGCATTTGAAGTCATCACCGGTTTAATTACGCGCACTGGAGCCCCTCTGACTTGGCGCGGTACTTGGGGCCCCAAAGGCGCTCCGCAAGAACAAAAGTTTCCCGGCTTACGAGCGGACGACGACGTCTGTGTTTTAGTCTAAAAAGTGAAAGGCCGCTGGTGGCAGGGAATGGCTGTGTTGGGGGCTCCGCTCGGGTTTGGGGGACCTGCAGGAAGGCCCCAACGTGGCCTCCAGCGGACATCAAACATTCAGAAAAGCCGTGGAGGAATGATGTAATAACCAGTGGCCAAAGAGGCAAAAAGACTTACTCAATGCAGTGAGTGGCGGAGCGCCTTCACTGTTCTGTTCGGTTGCAGTTTTCAAGATAGGGACTCCGCACCTCCGTCAAAAGGGCAGATCGCGCCCCGTCCTATATGAATTACCTTCCCAAGGACGCAGGTGCATTCGGCTAAAAATCTTGAGATATGTATACATAGTTTACCATTAAACGGAATTACAATTAAAAACCAATTAAATCACCAGAATTTGTAAATGTTAAATTACAATTTATGAATAAGTAGCTTTCAGAAATATAAAGGAACAAATTAAACTTAAGGTTCACTCACGGTTTTTGATTTTAAGAAACATTCATTTAAAAATTCGGAAAAGTTAAATCTCTAACTGATTTAATTTTAAAATACCTTCTGTCTCTAAATAGCTATTAAAAGGTTAAATTTTATTATTATTAATGTACCTCTAATAAACATTTCGCTATCATTATTTCATGTGGAAGTCAAATTCGTTTTGGACCTAATTAAACATATGTAACCCACATTTTACTATACAAACTTTAACCCATTTTGAAACGTGTGAGCCCTGGTTGCTTTATAGAATGGTACGAGGAAAAAGAGGACTAAGGTTAGGGCTCCGCTTAACAGGGATTCCCAACGAATTTCACGGTTCGCATATTGCAGAAAAAAAACCTTTTTTCCAGTTGTACTACCAAAAAAAAAAAAACGTCGACGGGACCCGCATAGAATCAAACGCCTCCTAGGCCGCAACTAGGAATTGATGCGGCCCGTAGTACGTGACCGGATTCACGGCCGGGGGAATTGATAAATTTCCTTTTTTTTTGCAATTTTTCTACACTGTCTTCTATTGATTCTGGCGCAATCCTTTATATACAAAAGGTGGATTTTTTTTTGGAATGTTCGTGTAAACAGGGGGAAATGTTTATTTGGAGATCGCGATTATACCGCGCTGCGAGATGAATTATTAAAGGCATCATTTAGCCGGAGATTTATGGGCGGGCCCCGGAGCACCACCGCTCTACGGGGCTGGAAGACATCTTATGGGGCGCCTCCTTCGTTCAGGGCGGTCTATTTGATGGATGGCATCTGGTCCTGGTCCCTGCACCGCAGACAGGATCTGTTTGAATTGGCAGGAGGCTCCGAAACCAGGTGGAGGAGAGGGCTTTTCGGCTTCCCCTGTTATTTTGGGTGTGAAATCAATTTGTGGGCTGAGGTCACACAGTTTCGAAAGTAATGGAGATTAAAATTGATCGAATCTGGTGGAATGCTCTCCATCATAATCATTTCAATTTTTCATTCATTTTATTTTGAATTTAACAATTGTGAAATTAATGAACCAAAATGTGACGTATATACTGAATGTTTTTTTATCTGAGCAAGGCCTGTATTCTTTGGAACTCAACTAAATATTTTTATATTTAATTTGAGTGCAAAGGGATTTAGTTCAAAAGATTTTTTGATGTAAGAAAACTCTAAATTGATGGACAAATGATAACTTGAAAAGAAAAGCATTCATAATTTTGACCATTTTTTGTTTCTTGTACTGTCGAAGGTGCGGAAAAATAGAAATGTTTTAAATTTTAAATTCTTAGCTTACCGATACCCCTTTTTAAAATTGCCCATTGAACGGCTGCCGGGTGAACTGGAGGCCAATAAAAATGAATGGTCAGCCCCATAATCACGAGCTCCACTAAGCGTAGCTGACAATGGCCAGAAAAGATAGAAATCGGGTCTAATGGGGCCCGACTTTCCACCTGAGCAGCTCTAAATGGTGGGCGATTTGCACAACAAAACCCGCGAACTGCTGGTTTTTCTGTTTTTCTAGCCGCTCAGAATCAGCGCCGAACTGCGCTAGAAAAGGTATACCTGGATTGGGTCGGGTACCCGGTCGTGCGGGGGAGGTGCTCCGGTGGACAGGGCTGCCCACCTGAGCCCCTATTAATTGGGTACGCAACTCGCAGTCACGTAAGACCTGAGAATGGACTCGAATCAATGACTGGAAAATTAATCAAAGCGGCGTCCGGAGCGTCTCCAGAGCAAGAATCACCCCTCCTGTGTGCGGGGAGGGTTCTTCTCGCGGGCCGGGGGGGACTGGAGACGCTCCTCCAGGGGCACGTGAGCTGAAAACATAAGAACTCGGGGGGCCGTGTGAGGCGTTTTCATTTTCCGTGCTTTTTGCCATTTTAGACGGCGGCGTACTCTTTTTTTTTTTCACTTTGGACTTATGTAAATACGCGATAAGGCCGTACTTCGGTTGTAATTTTCGTCGTGCATGCGACGTACACACATTTTTCTATTTTTCGTATTCCAGTCAGCGGCAGACGTTTGAATACATTGGCTCCTTGCACGCGTCCATGTGTCGTGCAGTTGGCTCCCGGGATTTCTCCAGAGATTTGATCATACCGCCGCCCGGACTCCGCGCCAGAATTAATGCCAGGGTCCTTTCTTCCGCTCTACTCCGTACCACGTGCTCGCTTGAAACGCGCCCTATTTATAGCTTCTTCATCCAGAGCCAGCCCTTCGGTTCTGGGAACGCGCCTCGGGCGGTGAACGCACTCTTCCTGACCCGCGGGGCTTTGTTTTCCCTTTTCAATCCTGGTTCTATGGATTTATACTTTGTGCCGTCCCTTTTTCGTTGAGTTCGACCTTTTCAAGTCCCCGGGAATGTGTTTTCTATTTTCGGGGCCTAATGAAACATTCAGCGCCACCTTTGTTTCGGTGCACGCCAATACTCAAATTCGCCGGGAGCGCCTCAAGCGGCCGAACGCGGAAGGGAATTACCAGCAGAAGCTGCATAAAATGAACCACTCCGCCTTCGGGCTCTTGGGATAAAAACGAAATCCTTTTCAACTGGTGCGAAAATGCATGCAATGCGCGGGGGAACGGGGGTGGTTGTGGGTGTGTGCATCGCCCCACAAAATCGCAAAATCTCTGCACCCCAGGAAGACGTCATTTATGCGACGAAAGTGATGCACTTGACTGCTGCCGGAGCCTTCCCGTCTGGGGGATAATTTTGGCGCTGCCACAGGGGTCGACATTCAAAATTTGGCACTTTTTCCAAAGATAGATATATATTTTTTATGTCAGACATTTTCCCAGCGTGGAGCTTCGAGGGGCTTTTGTATAGCAAAATTTAGAATGAGAACGAAAGGCGAACATCCTCTTTGCAATGAATCTGCGTCCTTTTGTCTTCAATTTTGAAAAGGCTGCTTTTGTTCTAATCGAGCTTTATGCCGTACGATTTTTAATTGTTGCTGTCAAAAGACATCTCTTTGCTGATATTCAGGTTAGTCTTGCTCACTGTTTTCTTATTGGAGTAGTTCCTTTGTGGTTTTTTTTTCGATATATGAAGTCACAACAGGGTCATTTTTAGATCGAAATAATTTCCACATTATTTTTATTTATTAGGATATAAAAAAGCAGATTAGACGGAATCAAATATTTTTATATTTGAGCATTGTAAGGTCCAAATTTATTTAAGCCCTATTACTAAGCAATGAATTTAGATCTACTTTTTTGTAAGTACATAGTTAATAAAAGGGAATGTGTACCTAATTTATTAAACTTCAAATAGTATATAGTATTAGGCTTGGGATTGAAGTGTGCTTTTAATTGAAATGTAGCTCGAATTTTACAAATACCTAGTTGGAAATTCCCACTCCTGTGGCAAGATAGTATACCTACTTTTATATTTACAATTTCTCTTCAACTGTACATAATGTCTTATTAGTTTTTTAAGACTTGGATTTTACGACGTTCTCCTTAATAAGATAACAAAAATATGCCGGACTAAATTGACCCATCTAAACGAGTTTAAGGACTCAGTAACATAAAACATGAAAAACTTTACAGTTTGTCCTGTAAAAATTGCCCACGAAGACCCAAATTTTACGATCGGCTCCTATTACGCGAATTTATCTCACTTGAGACAGGTCAAAACTCGTAACTGAATTCAAAAGGAAGCGGCGGTGACCACTTTATCAGATCGAAATTGAAAACCGAAACTGGCCGAGGCAAGTTCGCGCCATAAATCCGCCGTGGGGCCGCATTTCTTCAGGTGAGTGCAAGTGCCGCAGAGGCAAATGCGCCGCATAAAACCGAACCAGCGTTTTATTTTATTTTCGCGAAGACATCGCCCCGAATGGAGCCCCACACGAAAGGTGAAAATTTAAAGGTCCCCACTGCGGCGGGGCGGCCTCGGAGTTGCCTCGAAACACATGTCCCGGGAAAATGGGAAAATATGATTTCTCCGAAAGACGATAACGAGCCCCGCTGTGTGCAGATGTTTTGTCACGGCTTATCTGCATTATTTGCTCTCGAGCGCAAGAAAACAAAAATACAAAACGCCTGGCACAATGGGACCTGGGTCGGGACAGGGACCGGGACCAGGACCGCCGCCAGACTCGGAAGCGGTTCGCGGCGGGCGAGGAGCCCAAAATAATTGTCAAAGTAAACAGCCGTTTTACAGAAATTTCCAAGCAGTGCGCACACAAAGGCGCAAACCGGCGTCGAGGCGAGTCAACGAATTTCGGGTAAATATTTGATGAGGAGCAGGGACATGAACAGGGACCGGGACCAGGCCTACAATTTTCAAGATGACGGAATTTATTGCATTTGCACTAAAAAAAATGGGAGCAGTCGGGATGTGTGGATCAATCGATTCCGGGAGGGCACCGGGACAGGTGCGGCATAGGCATATGAGTCATACCTGGCAAAACTGTTTAGCGAAGCGAATTCGACAGTCGGGTTATTCCTGTCGAATTTCGACCTGAAATTGGAATATTCAGCCAAAGGGAGAGTTTTTAATCGAATATTCGACATCGCTCACACCACCACCAATTATCCCGAAAGTGCCCCTAAGGAAGCCCGAGTGCGCCAGTTCCATTTAGCAAAATTCGGGCTCCGCTGCATTAAGTATAATTCCTCCTACAGGGCGGTAATGATCGCGCCAAGCAATTAAAAATTTAGCGATAAATTAACGCTCTCTAATTAACCTGTCGTTCTTCGCGCACCACCGAAATCTTGATATTTATGGCTTTTTTTATAATGTTCATGAGGTTTTATGGTTTATTTTATAGCTCTATTTCAATTTTAAACAAAAGGGTGTCTTTTCTGCAGATATCGTTCAAAGCTTTTGGGTATCAAATTTCAATATCCCGCACCTGGTGATTTTCGAAGATTTTATCTTACGAATGAAGTTTATTTTATTTTTTAAAGACATTAAACGGATGAAGTAGGAATCCAGGAAATTTGCAATTATTTATGTATGTATGTATATATCAGTTATACGAATATTTTACCTGTTGTTTTTTTATTAGAATGAATGAAAGATACTTAGAATTGTAAAAATCGTTCGATTTTTTGTTCATGATATACATATGTATAGACAGGCAAGCTCACAGTAGCACTTAAATATTTCAGCTCATTTCAAATGTTGCACCCGGTCGTTGTGCTCAGTGCAATTTAATCCTAATCCTCATCCTCATGCAAAAGACGAAGTTGTTAAACAAACTTGCGGTGGTATCGAACTCAGAAAAATAACTTCTCTAATTCCACTGCGACCGCGGAGGTCTAATTTACTTGAAGCTTGAAGTCTGAAGTCAGCCTGGCCCAGAAAGTCATCGGGTCGGGAGGAAACCGCGAATAAACGAGAACACTTCCTTCCTGCCCTCCCCCGTCTTTCGGGGCACGCATAACGATTTTTATTTGAAAAGTCGCCCGGGTAAAGGGCCATCACAACAATTTCGGATATTTTCTCTTAAAATTTTATCTCTTGAAAGCATCCTCGTGCGCGGTAACAAGACGTTTTCGACCAGACGTAAATAGCTTCATCCGAGGAAAACAAACAGACCAGGGAAAAACATCGGCAAAATTGTTGACTCTATTGTCGCAGGAAACCCATCGGAGCCCCCCGCGCCCCAAATTGCCCCCCGAGATCTTTATCTCAGGGTTTTTGATATTTCGGACGTGTCTCGGCAGGTCTTGAATTTTTAACAAGATTCCTCCGATCGGATCGGCCCCTAAAAAGGAGAGGAAACGTCGAAGTGATTCCCGGTCATCGAAGGGCCCCATGATATGTGAAAAAGTTATTTTTATGGGGTCTTAAACAGCGGAAGTTGTTCCGCGAAAGCGGGCGGCAGGGCCCCAATCTATACGTGAAATGCCCCGCACAATTTGGTGGCACCGGCCTCAAGAAAGGCGCACTCTCGCCTGCTCATGAATTCACCGCACACCTCGGCGGCTTTCGTGGGGCGCCTTTTAAAATGTTATTAAAAAGTCGTGAGCGGCGTTATTGCGGTGCGTGAAGTTCCCACGGATCGGAGTCGCGACTCCGCAGCGACTTCCTAGTGTTCCTGGAGAAATTTTTCAGGCGGTGATCGAGTGTCGCCGAAGCCGTGGAAATGATAATTGATCCCCAGCCCCAGAAGTGAAGTCATCTGCACCAATTATCACCTCTCTTCTCCTCCTCGACAGTGCAACGTCTTGAGTCTTGACACACATTGCGGGAAATTGGTGGGGACCGCGCATTTCCGCGAGACTCCGCCGCGCTCCAGAAGAGGTGTAATAACCCATGGCCTCGTTCGTGGGGACGTTAGAAGCTGCCAGGCTCAAGGGCTTACTCAGCAGAGCTCCTGAGGAGGAGGGCCCCATTGAGGACCCAGAACCGCCGGCAGATGTAAAAGTTCTCCTTCACACCGCCGCACCGTATCCGACATTTTTTTAATATTTTCAAAAGAGCTCCCGTCCTTCTTCGCTGTTGTTGCGCAAATAAAAAGAAAATTTCCTCAATCGATCCTTTGGTTTTGCACTTCAACATTTGCCAGGCCGTCGTCGACGTCGTCGTTGTCGTCGTCGTCGCCGGCGTCGCTCTTTGTGGGGCTTCACAATTCCTGCTCCTGGCTTTGAAGTTGCCCTCCTCAAAGGAATAAAAGAATTAAAAGAAAAGGGCCCCAGCCCGCCCCCGCAGGCCAGCGAGCAGTAAGAACGCAACCTTGCAGGCCCGAAAGACGAATTTTTAAAGGGAAACGGAAGACGAGCGGGAAACCCCCGACTCAGCGGTCTTCAGAGGGTCCGTGGGGACAGGACGGGACCTCGCTTCTTACTTCTGGCGGGGCTCGCCCGCTTGCATCCACCGCAGTTGGCAGGCTTCAGTTCATTTTCGCCTTAATCTTGATTTCGGACAAAAAGCGTAAAAAGGCGCAAACAAATGGCGAACATCTGTTTGGCGATAAATCCAGGCCTCGCCCGCCCTCATTCCGGGTGCATGACAAATGGCAGCCCGACGCAAAACCGTCCGCCCGCTCGCCCGGGACTCAGACCTGGAGCGGCGCGGCGGCGTCTGCACCCCTGGGACTCAGTCCCTGGCACCGCAGCCCGAAATTTCAAGGAATAAGACAGACAAACGTCCCTCCTCCCCCTCAGCAATTCTTGGAGTGCTCCGTTGGCGAGCGACAAATTACTCGCTAGCTTTGCACTGAGGGACCATCGGATCGGAGGACTTCACGCGTTCAAATAAAAACGAATAAATTGATGACTCTAAATGCGAAATTCAAGAATCGAAATCCCATCCATCGGTAAGAGTTTAAGTAGACAGACAATAATTTCAATTCTAACTCAACTCAGACGTTTTTGCAGGCGATCTGTATTCTGAGGTCTTGTGCATTCGACACAACTAAACTACGTCAATTATTTATTTAAGTTTTGAAAATAAATAAATTTCATAGATCCTGCCCAGAATTCGAAATTTATAATACTACCCAATCTCCTATCTTATATTATATTGAAATTAAGCATCTAGGCGTTTTTAGTGCCTAACGATAAAAACAAAACAGATTTATAACTACATCAAAAACATTAATCTTACAGAGAGGAATTGCTAAAATTGCTTGTTCTTTTGAAAAAAAATAAAAACGAAATTCATTATTACCTATACTTAGTTTCATCAAAATACTTAGAGACTTAGCAACTTATTTGCTAAACGAAACAATTTCTCGGTTTCATTCGAATTTGTTATAATGAGGTCTTACTATATATTCGAAAGATTACGATGAATACACCAACACGTCACCTTAAGAACAACTTTAGAAAATTAATTACAAGGTAGTTAAAATAAAACAAAACACATTTACATTTAGTCAAACACAATGCGACTGTTTTACGGGAATGGAAGCGATTTCCGCTGGAGTCCCCTGAAGAGGGAGCACCTGAACAAGCCCCAAAAACCGATTCAGAAGAGACTTTTCGGCATCATTCACAAAGTTGGTTTTCATCCAATTCTTGCTCGAAACAACTCGAAACGTATTTTCCTGGTTGTGGTGGGAATTGGGCTGCAGAAACTCGAAATCGATCTGGCGCAGAGTTTACCTATCGAAGTTTTGTTTTCGAGTTTCCGCATGAAAAATAGTTTTTTGCTCTGGCGTGAAGACAAAAGCCGAACCAGCCCCATTTGCATTTTCAAATTTGTAAACGCTTCTTGCCACCTCCCATAAATATTCATAAATATTCATAAATGGTGTAATTCGCGGGCCGCTGTGTCGATGGGTGCCAGTGAGGCGCAAACGCTTAAATCACCGCATTAGCATCAAAAATTATCTCGCGGCTCACGTAAAATCAACACGGCACGCAGGGGCCTCACACGCCATGTTGACTACCGGGAAGCGCTAAAATCAGTGGTCTTGACCGCGGCCCCAAACCCCGGGGACGGGACTCCTCCATCTGCTCCAATCATCGCAAATAAAAGCAGGAGCGCTAATTAGCTCCGGCGGCCAGCGCACTGTTTTTCGCGACGTGAAATATTAATTCAGGCGGCGGCGGGGGCGTCTGCGGAATGTGTCCCCAAAAGGGGCGGCCGGCCAGTGGTCAGCCCGTGACACCGGAATCACCGAGCAGGTGTCTGACCGGGCCGATATGCAAATTAGCGCGGGAGTTAACTAAGTTGCGATTACACTGTTTCGCAAACATTTCATAAATCTGGAAAAAGATGGAGTGAGGACAAATCCATCCAATTATGCAATTTTGAATAGGCTCGATTTTCTGAACCGAACTGAAATAAAGTTTGATTCCCAACGTAATCACTAACTTGAAAGTTAAAATTGGGCAAAAGATTTAACTTGGAATCAAATTCCATTTTTTAGATAACGATTTTAATCACATTGACGAGAAAATAAACAAAATTGCGGAGTTAAGTGTGATTGATATAACTACAATACTTAAACAAGCTTTGATAAAATTTAACTTAAGAAATTCATATCCAATAAGAGTTTTAAATCGGTCTGGAAATTCTGCGAATTGCGACAAAATAAGCAAAACAAGCCCAAAAGACAAGACTTATTTATGCACTCAGAATTGCCACAAGTATTAACAAATGAATAAAATATGTTAAATATTTTCTACAGGGTAAATACAGGAAATTGCTCCAGTTTAGTTGCTGAATGCAGGCCACTGATGTTTAGATTTACCTAGTCCACCCAGTTTGCTAATCTAGGAGAATTGCAATATTTGCCCACTTTCTTAAGAAACGCGATAGCCGTGATAAGAATTATTTACCTTCAGTTTTGTGGAAATAAATGAATCAGGATTTGTTTTTGTTTGATTCTGATAACAATGTGTTTATCGAGCACATTTGGTTACATTTTCAGATATTGTCGCTAATTTTAACGACTCTTTTAGAAATTAGGCGATATAAGTGCGGAAAATGAAGGTTTTTGCGGAATTTTGTGATTTATCAGCATAGCGAATTGACGCATAGCCAGAAGTTTGAAGGTTTTGGTTGATTCATCATTTTCTGAAATTGTTGCTATTCACTTTTTAGATTGCCAGAACTATTGAATTTAGGAGGAAATTTGTAAAAACATATTTTTCAATCAACACGACGTACATAATCTACTTTTTAAGAAAGAAATTTCGCTGTCTTCTCTTACAAATTCACATATGATTGTTATTAAAATTAAGAAAAGAATTGTTTAAGTAGTACAACTTTAGGAAGATCGGATTTTTTGTAAAGTCGAAAGTTCCTATTTGGGGAATTTTAAGAAACGTAAAGGAAAGAACCACTAAAGAACATTAAAATAGATTTTGCACCGTATTCCAATGATAATCCAGAAATTAATGATTTCAGTTTCTTTCTGACGACATAATTTCTGCTTGAGAAGAAAATCGAGCTTTATTAGGCACTTTTTATGCGCGGGAGGTACCTCAACCAGTCAATTCCAACCGAGGCCACAGAAGCCCTAATCCTGCGCCCTACTCAGCTGCAGATTGAAATTTAAGGGACCTCAGACGTCGAACGAGCGTCATCTCCCGATCCAGGTCAAAAGCAGCTCGCAGGCCACAATGTTTGCACTTTTACAGAACTATGACCCAGAAATGAGTTATCCCCTGGGCGCGGCGGTGTTTGCAGTGGGGGCGGGAGGGGATCACAATCAATCCTGCATCAGGTCGCTTCCCTGCACCTCGAAACTCCCCGCCTGCCCAAATTGATAAAGAGGCCTAGTTGACGTCTGACGCTATCGCGAAATTGGACAAATCAAGCCACCCCGGAGTGAGTAATGGGCGCGTGCATGTTCCCGAAGGACAGGAGGAGGAGGAGGAGGAGCAGCAGAGCCAGCATCTCTTCGAGGTATCCCCCGACTAATTATTGCGGGACCCCGCAGGCCACCCGCTCGTTCGCTTGAATGCTCGCTCCACCCGCTCCTCTGTTTCCCTGAACCCTGCAGGATGATTCCAGGAGGAGCAGGAGCAGAGGAGGCCCAGCAGCACAGAACAAAGGGGAGTGACGTCGAGTCGGCACGATTTTGTACACATGCACAGCCATCAGAGATCCCACTAAAAGGAGCTTGCCCCGAATCTGCTGGCGGGGGCGCGAGGAGCTCCTCTTACTGGGACAAATGGATTTCGCATGGTTACATAACTCAGGGAGTGCACCGGGGCGGACGATGCCAGGAGCAGCTTCTTCAAGCTGATGCTGCAGGGGCAGGACGTGGGTGGGGCGCTTCCCTGAGGTCCTTAAATCAGGGCTTCATAGACGGGTAAACAAAGACCCCGATCTCGGGGTGGTTTCCCCCAGGCGAAGAAGCACAACAACGCAAAACGCAAAGCTCCCGTGTTCGTGACGAAAGGACACCGGAGCGGCTTACGTCACAGGAAACGTCACACGAATTGAGAAGGGCGGTAAGGAAAATGCGTGCCTCGTTCTTCGCGCGAGTCGGGAGTACTAGGGTTCTGCCCAGGAGTGGCCGAGACAGATGGAGGTGCATGGAGCAGAGCCCCGCAGCCCGAGGAGTACCCGGACGATGAGGCGCAGGCGCTCGTTTAAAAATGAAAACGTCAAACACGGCGGCGGCGAGTCACAAGGACAGGGCAGGGAACAGGACGGGGGGCGCTCGGGAATCGAGATGCCGCGGTGTCGCGGTGGTTTCCACCGAGCTGGAACTCTTGCTGTTGGGAAAGAAATCGACTTGTGCCTTTTCTTACCTCAAGATAGACCTCGCTGTCCGGGTGGAAGGTGTCATTAACCTGTCGAAAGCTGATGTTCACATGCGGGATGGAGTGGAGGATCCTGACAAGGATGCCGGGCTGGTCCATCATCGCGGCGGCGGCGACAGGGACTCCACTACCGCCACCGACTTCCTGGGCTGAGAGGAGGACGCGGAGTTAGGCGACCGCGGGGGCGCACAGTAGGAGGACAGTGAGAAGGCTCCTGTCCCCTCCTGACGCAACTCTGCCCTCGAATTGGAACACTGTCCGACTAACGTCGACGAGGACGAGGACGACGGCGATGCGTCTCACAACTCACGAAGCAGAGGGGCGGAAGCAGGGGTTCGCGCGGGACACGACGACGAGGACTGAGGAGTCTCACCCAAAATCCGGTAGAAAAACCCGACTACTCCCTGGGGATCGTCGATCCACTCCAGGAAATCTCAAACGAATCGCGCGAGACCTGTGCGAAATGACGACGGCCGAAAAACAGGGGGGGGCCCGAGAAAAAACACTTCCGCAGCGCACTTCTTTCTCACAGATTTTTCATATCACTTTGGACGCAGCGAGGACTTTCTGGGGCCGATCTATCGCCTTCTTCGCAGCCACCCCGCAGAATTGGCACACAAACACACGCGGATCACAGCACAATCATCATCCCCTAGAAACACACCCACAACAGAACGCGACGCACTCCTCGCACTCTCGAGCAGCGCTCGCTGGCCTGCTCGACGGAGGCTGCTGGGGTTGAAGATGTTTACAAAAATCCTGGCCGATGGTCGCGATCGCGGCCCAATTTTCGATGCGAAAACGGATCCTATCGGATTTATGTCGCGAACGGCGCTAGTTGAGATGATTCTTTTACACAAATTTACCAATTAATTTCGATTTTAGAGCACGAAAGCCGCGACGACCAAGTTACCCCGAGGAGCACTCCCGTCATTAAACACTGAAGTGACGGCGAGCACGAAGCGCGGAGAGTTTCTCACCAAACTCTACACACCCTCGGTTCGTTGTCGTTCCGAGATCCCAGGTGGCAGTGCTCTGGCATTGCGGAAATTGGCAGTTCACTGAAATTTGAAATTTTTAACGGTTTTATTACATCACAGAATTCAAGTTTTTTTATAATAATAGCTTTATGATGGCGTTAGAATTAGGCTCTGTGGATCCTTTACTAAAATGCCTATGTCACATCAATTTAAAAGAGTTAATTAATAAATAATAATATAAAAACTCTACCTATGAGTACGATAGTAAGATTGTAATTGCACTCATATATTTATTTAATAGTTGGTCCTTTTCTAACATAATCTAATTTAAAGCATTTTAACCAAAATAGGCGATTATAAATTTCTTTTATAAAAATTCGCAATTGGGAAAACTGATATAACTTTTGTTTGTAAACCTGTGGAATTTTGTTTTTGTAAGCCACTTTATTTCATCCGATACGCTTCACATTCTGAAAACTTTTGTTTCCGATGGTTCTAAGCTTCTAAATAAACTTTTTATATAAAGTTCGTTCATAGCTTCAACGAAAGCTTTAAAAGTAGGGTCAGGTCTAAAAAATATTTTTACAGCACTTGAAAAGTGCAGAAATATTTTTAAAAGCAAAAGAAACTCTTCTGCAAGGTAAATATTTATAAAAATTAGTACTAGTACTTAAAAGGATGGGGAGGAGGATATGTTTTGGCTGAAACTAGAGTTGAGCCAGGCTTAGGTCAAGATTAGTTAAAAATAAAATGAAACTTGCAAACTATTTAAATCTGAGTATTTAAAAAAAATCACGGTGCAAAATTTTTATGCTGTGATGCTACCTACTACTAGGAATAGATTTTTTTTCAAAACCACCTAAATCTCAGGGAAGGCGCTTCCTATGACCGTTTTTCCGCGGTACCTGAAGGAGTACGTCTGAATTTTGAACTTGTTACCTCCCAGGGAGACGGGGCACTCCTTGTCTTGTCGCACTTGGAAGCAAATAGTGTAAAGGGCCATCTCGAGCTCCGGCGAAGTCCCGACGAACATGCTGTTCACCGGCTTCTCGATTCCCTTGAAATTAAAGCGGAATTTGATGATGGCGCCTTTCTGCAAAATAAATGTACTTTTAGTTTAACACAGCCCGAACCGGTGAGAAAGGGGCTTCTTACGTTCCCCAGCTCCAATTTCCTGATGTAACCCTTATAGTCGATGTGACCCTGGCGCTCCTCCTCGAGGTAATACACCCAGTTGTGCAGCCCGGTCACGGTGTTATTTTTAATTTCCGAGAGGAAGATGTGTTCGAAGGCGGAGCTCCCTATCCTGCCGCCCCCGCGGGAGTACAGGGTAAACCAGATCGTCTTGAGGAGGTCCCGGTGAGTTTTCGGGTCCGGGCTGACCTGGCCTGCGGAGTAAGAAAATTTAATTAGACTGGCGGAGTCCACTTCCTGCTCGAGCTGGTTACCTTTGTTCTGCAGGAAGAGCATCGCCTGGCGCATCACGGAAGTGGCTAGAAAAGCGTCCAGGAGCTCGTTTTCCTCCTTCCGCTCCATCGGGGTCACGTGCTCGTTCACGGTGGTGTCTAGTTCGTAGTTGTTGAACAGGGGGCGTAGCTTCTCAATGGTCGGGGAGTGAAGGGCTTCCTCGTTCACTTGCAGAAGACTGCAACATAAAACAGTTTGTGTTTTTTTTCCCAGAACATTTTTGTAATATGATATCAATGAACTAAAATTTTTTTGTCTTATATTCTATTCATAGAAAAAGATCCTATTCCTAAAACCAGAGATTATTACAAATTTAATTAAATTTGCCCTTATAACAAATATTTATTCTTAATGGGGACTGAATTAGTTTTGTTTATATTTTCAAAGAATGTCGTACTCCTTTTAATAGTTATTTTTGGACACTTATAATTTGTGCTAGAAAACAAAAGTTATTTAGAGTGTTTTATTTCGTCAACTTAAACTGAAAGGTCCATTCAAACTTTTGTTCTTTCGGCTGTGAGGAGTAAATAGGTAAAAATAACTTTTACTTTTTTGGGCAAAATAAAAGGCCAAAATTTTTTAATTAGGTGAAACTCTTAAATAAAAGTATTTTAACCTTACTTGGTACTAACTTATACTCGAACAAAAAAGTTTAAAAAAGTTTAAAACCGGACTCAGGTTGAGGGAATTATAAAATATAATATTATTAGAAATTGTTTGATTTATATAATGACGATGATATATTTAAGAAATGCGTAGGAGAGAAGTGGACCCAATCTGGGGCCCTTGGACCACCCTAAATAAAAAGAAAACTCATAGATAGACTTACGGATTTGGGGCCTCGTCGGTGGTCAGGGAGGACCGCGTCTGGCCCTGGTAGTTAATCGTGACGTGCCTCTGCTGGTTGTTCACGTCCTTCGTGAAAAGGGTTTCGGTCAGCGCCGTGATTTCGTCGTCCGTGGCCAGCTGGTTGCTGCTGCTGCGGGGCGTAGTCTGCAAGTGTAGGGCGTCATTAATGAAACATTTTTCTGGATATAACAAATTCGAGTCGATTTACACTTCCGGCAGGGGATGAAGGTCTCGGCACGAAGTTGACGCCGCCTGGCTTACCGGGCCTCTGTCCGGGGGACGGGAGTGGCGGAAAGTCGTCTTTATTTGCT
The DNA here is from genome assembly GCA_933228815.1 of Machimus atricapillus. Lineage (NCBI taxonomy): Eukaryota > Metazoa > Arthropoda > Insecta > Diptera > Asilidae > Machimus > Machimus atricapillus. Next base: position 42,221,148 of record OW121787.1, on the reverse strand, counting down.
AAAGGGTTGTTTTGGTTTGTTGGCTGCGGTGTGTTTCCCCAAGGGTTGGTTGGACTGCCGGGGGATGAAGGAGCAGACCCTGGAGTTCTAGGAGTCGTGTTAACAAAATCTCGGCGACCAGTTGTTGATGGGGTTTGACTTGGAAAATTTGTGGTACTACCTCCGTTTATTGGACTCATTTGACCTGGAGAGCCTGGCAGTCCAGGGGTAGGAGATCCGGGAAGACTTCCGGGTCTAGCATTTGGATTAACATAATCTCTGTTTGTTGTTGATTGTGGTTGTTGGGGCCCAACACCAGGTTGAATTGGTGAGAAAGCAGGAACACTTGATGGAGAACCTGGTCTTATGTTTGTATTGACGTAGTCTCTATTCGGGCTTTGCGCTCCTGGACTTGGTTGAAAAGGGGCAAGAGTCGGTCTACCAGGAGTAGGGGTACCAATGGTTGGACTACCTGGAGTAGGACTCACGGGAGTAGGACTTCCAGGTCTAATATTAGTGTTAACAAAGTCTCTGTTTGTAGGAGGCTGGGGTAGGGATCCTGATTGTCCTGGTGTAGAAGCAAGCCCACTGGTGGGATACATTGGCAATCCTTGATTCGACCCTCCTGGAGCACCAGGCCTTACATTGGTATTAACAAAATCCCTATTTCCTGCGGGTGCGTTTTGTGGGCCTGCACCTGGATAAGAGAGCATTCCTCCCGAAAAACCTCCCGCAGGAGACGGACGAATGGGTACTCCATTCGGTCCAACTTGGGGATAAGAAAGTGAAGCTTGTGATCCTCCAGGTCGTATATTCTGACCCCCAAACTCCCTGTCTCCTGCACCTTGTAGAGAACCACTACTGGGGGTTGCTGGAGTTCCCGGCAAATTACTGGGCCTCACGTTCGAATTTCCCGAGCTAATTGGGCTTTGACTAGATGAAGTTTGACCTGTGATTCCTCCTGTAGATTGCGAATGTATGGACCCCACAAGGGCAGCACCAGCTGTTCCTGTGACTGGAGACGGGGTCGTTGTGGAACCTTTGAACCAATTTTTAATGCCCCCGAAAAATGACTTTTTTGTTGTACTCGTCGGAGGCTCCGGGGTCACCTGTGGCTGGTTAGGATCTTGCGCATCTATAGATATGCATTAAAAATTAATAACAATTTCTTGATGTATAAATTCAAATTATAGGTTGTTTAAAATAACTAATTACATAAAAGAAACAATGTTTGCTATATAAAAACTACAAACGAATGAAATTTAATTTTAAATTTCACCCAACGAAACTCACGAAGTCTCTATCAATTACATCACTTGTAATTAATTCCGAGAAATATTCAATTGATAATTGACCAGACAGTTCACAATATGCACAGCACACCAATATTAAATTTATTTATTTATTTATTTTATTCGAAAACTCTCGCCTCCATAAAGGTCAAACCAAGGTAGGGAAATACCAAGAAAAAAATAAACATAAAGCAGAACGATTTCAGTTCGAGGTATCTTAAACATTCAAAGTAGAAGTGCAAAAACTTTCACGTTTCTCACTAAAATGTACTTACCTGTAACTTGGCAATGAGTTGCAAGCAGGTAAAGAGAAACGGCCAAGAAAACGATGATCTTCAGATTAAGAGACATTTTCACTTTTTATCCATTCAGTTCGGGAGGAGTATTATCGGAAAAAAATCGACAAATCACCCGCACTTATCACAATAATTGCGCTTAAACTAGTTCTATCACTTTTAATTAGAGGACCGATCTTTGGCACTCAGAGAGCATAAGTTGACTGGAGATCAGTGGTCAATAGGAACCTAAAGACGTGCCCGAGAGTCTCAAGACTTACACGACGTTGCTTCACAATTTGCTTTCGTCTTAAGATTTGTTTTCTTAACGTACGATCGTGGGACTGAGTCGAACTTAAGCACCAAAGAGAGTTGCTTGCAATAAGAAATCGGTTCTAGAAATAAATCGGCAAGGCTTGATAGCATGTTTTCATAGAATTTCAAAAATATATCTTAAAGATGAAGCATTTAGGAAAGTTGGAATGGAGTATTAGGAGATGCGCCACTGTTTGGGAAGTGATAAGACTCAGATCGGCGTTTAATTGGCACGGAGTTTTGTTTTCTATCTTGATCGGAGTTGACAAAGGTCACGAGTACGAGAGCAGTTTTGATCTAACTTAAGTTTTGGCTAGAATGAACTTGGATTTGTTTAGATAGATGGAATGCCTTCTGTAACAAGTATACACATGACTATAATCTAAATTGTTTATTTTGCACTTTATTAATGCTGATAACGGTATCAGATTTCAGAAATCTCATAAAAGTGGTCGAAATTTTTAATTTCAATATTATTTAACTGAAGCAACACTCTTCTCCTTTTAATAACTTTTTTTTTTGTTGCGACAGTGGAGTTCAATTTATGATTTTTATTTAGCTGAAAAAATTAAACATTTTGAATTAAAGAAATAATATACATATTTTTTCTAGGGACCTATCTCCCGTGTTGTAGGAGGGTTACTTGTAATAAATTGCAAGTTAAAATAGTAAACAATATTGACTTTAAGAATTTTCACAAGAAGAGTGTTTTGGTTTGATATCACTCCATTCTGTCTTAAGTAATTTTACCCCTTTAAGTTGATATCATTAAATAAATAAAATTTTTTATGCTTACTTTAGAATAGATGGTTCAATTTCACATGCAAAAGCAAAAGCAGAAAAGCGTCCGACTGCGGAGCGGACTGAGCTCACAAACTGCAAACTGAGCTTGGCGTTGGCACAGCAACGTGAACGTGAGACGTGCTGCGATTGGCGTGACGCGGCGAGACAAAATTTGGCAACGCCAAGTCGAGCTCAAACAGGTTCCCGCTCCCGTCCCCGACACGTGCAACCGCCTTCCCTTGGACCCAAGTCAGACTCAAGTGAGACCACGTTCGCTGCAGAAAGCAGCGGCAGAGCGAGACGACGGCTGCTGCCACTGTTGCTTGAGTGCGGAAGTGAAGTTGAGTTGTTTTTTTTCTGCCTCTGCCTTCTCTTTCTGCTTCTCGCGTGATTCTGCTTGCGAAAGACGCAAGCACAATTTTCGCAGAAAACTTTTCGCCGTGCCTCGGTTCTGCAAAAGCAAATAAATCTGCTCGGGTGACGCGTTTGCTGATTTTGCTGCTAGCTGCGTTCTAAATTCAGTCGCTTTTAGCTCACGACAGAACGCGGACATTTTATAGTAATTAATTAATTTCGTAAGAAATTCGCAATGAGCGGGAAGTTCACTCCGGAGCAAGACGAGCGGCTCATAGACTTGGTGCGTCTCAATCCACTTCTGTTTTCGATTAAGAAGCGCAGCCACAAAGATGCGCAAATTAGAAGCAGCATTTGGCAGCTGATTGCTTCCAACATAGGGAAAACGGGTGAGTTCCACCTTAATTTTATTTCTAAATTTAAAGAATCTGCTTCTAAACGAAGCAAAACTACGCCTTTCACCCCTCCTCTGCCATTAATGCATTGAGTGTTGGTGGGCTTGGAATGTCGCGCAATAAAGTTGAAAGTTTTTAGTCAAGAGCTTCATAGCACTGAACAGAGAAAAAGTTGTGTTAATTCAGCAGACAGAAAGCTTTCGTACTCTAAATATAAGTTCTAAAGTGCATTTAGAAAAGCCTTTGTGCTATTTTTCTGATAAGAGTTTAGCTAACACTGGTCAACAAAATTTAGAACTGAAATCTGAGTTCACATTCATCTAATAATGGTTTTTGTAGTCTAGCAGAAATTATTTTCGGTTTAATATTGAAAATTTAAGAAAAATCAGTATATAAAGGAAACCCAATGAGTATGGCACTAATTACTAAATCAAGAATTTAAAATTTACATACATACATATATCTATTTGCTTCTACTACTGCTTCAACCCAATTCTTTCCAATTAAGAAAAATTCTTCACATCCACTTGAAATAATTCTTACAGAGAAGGAATGCAAAGTTCGTTGGAAAATAATGCGTGATTATTACCAACGACGAAAAAAGGAGGCAAATAAAACCGACTGTATGATTACTTTTGGAGGCAAGCTGTCCAATTTAACTTTTTTAGACAGTCTAACTAGTAGAAAGAGGTAAAAAATATATTTAATTGTTGTGCTTTTCTTTACTTCTCTTTATAATTCAGAAGTGCACCTTCTACGTCTACCCAACAAAGATTAGGAAGCCATGCGACTGTGAGTCAGCCCGCTTCTGTGAGCCATTCTACATTTATTAGCCATCCTACAACTGTTAGCCAACCTTTGTCTCTCAGCCATCCTCCATCTTTTAGCCAACCTACGTCTACGAGTCAGTCTGCAGCTGGAACCTCACATGCTTACGTAGCCCCGCGCATATACATAAAAACTCGACCTGCAGTAGAAATGCGACACGAACCCGTCGCTTCGAAAGTGGATCAACCCGGACCTCAGCTCACTAAAACCGACAATTTAGCCCAACAGGCAAATGGTCCTGATCCTGACCGAAAGAGAAAAAAATTAGCCAAACTAAAAAAGATGATGTACCAGGAAATTGTCGAAAGTCGAAACGAACGGCTCGAAATTTTGCGGCAACTATCGCAACAGCCTGAAGAACTGCTCAACAACGATCCCAACTCGTTATTTTTTCAAAGTATTAAAGCCACATTCGACAAATTACCCGTGCATTTACAATCGAAGGCGAAATTGAAAATTTTACAGGTCGTGAGTGATTTAGAATTGCAGAGTGTGCAGGAAACCTCTTTGACGGATTATTCAAATCATCCGGCTGCATCCACTATTCGTTCTTTTTTCACTGAAACTTCAGCAAACCAACTGCACGTTGAGGAGCTTCAAATTCCAGCAGATAATAAGCCGACATTTTGATAAGTTAAATGGGGAATATTTGTATTTTTTCATATTTTTATGTTTATACAAACCTTTGATATCTCATTTCGAGTACATACAAAATTTGTTAAAGAAAACTCACTTTGACGGTAAAATAAAATTCATATAAAACTTGTGTTAAAATTGTGTTTAAATACCGAAATCATAAAAAATATGTATATCCAAGACCATCAGGTTAGTTCAAGCTACAGAGGAAATTAATCTCTTGCATGAAACTGATCATCATCTGGTCTGGTGCACTAAGCATATAACATGCTACATGTTATATGCTTAGTGTCTGGTGTAAGTAATACCATTAACTAAACCATCACATGCAAAATAATTAAATACATATGTAGTAATTTTGTTTAGTAATTTGTCAATAATTGTCGTAATGGTTAATAATTTGTTTTTCACAGACAAGCACGCATCTATATGTATGTATATGCTTTAAATTAATATTTCAGGATTTTTGTCTTTGTTTATCTGGACACAGTTAAAAGGTAAGTTAATGAAAGGCATTCTTATGATTACACCAAGAAAAACTTACTTTATTGAGAACAGTTTTTTACATGTGATCACCAGTAATAAGTTGTTTACGATACGTTTTTTTACATCAACATTTTGTTTGCCGATAAAATTTGTTTCCTACGTTTTGTAGTATCTAACAAAATATCAGTTCTTTTCGCTACCTATGTACGACAGTTTGTTGCTTATGTACAAAATAAAAATACTTTTTTCTTGAAAGTTTTCTGTTTTTTTCCACATGAGAGTCAACTGAAGGTGTTTGCAGTTAACAGTTGGTCCATAGAATTTTCGCTTAAGTAGAAGCTAGTTGGTTTCATCCTCTTATCATCTCTTCATCTTTTTATGTGTAGTATAATTTTCATTTATTCGCTATTTTATTCATATGATTGTTTTCAAGTACAAGGTAAGATTGTTATTCTCCATCTTTGGTGAGTCGAGGTTCCTCTTTAGGTTATAATAAGAATTGACAGACAGTTAGAAGATTTTGATCTATTCACATGATCAGCTAGGTCTAATGGTTCACGGTAAATGCTCCTGTTTTACACTTCAAATCCACAATCTGCTTCTTATTTTTTCAATGTAATAGGCGTTTCTGAAAAAAATATACTCCATATGGAGGTTCCGGATGGCACCTCGTTCTTTTTAGTAGTTTTAGTTTCACCTAATCTGATTGAATTTATTTGGGAAGTCTTCACATTTATTTAGGCGTTTCTTTTGCTTTCGAAAATATGCATATATAAATTCTTAAGGGGTCATTTAACATTCTCTCTATGTATGTATATAAATAACATTATGTTTACGATCTCTACGATTTCGATATGTATGTACAGTTACATGCAATCTTATGGTTTTCAATCTAACTAATTTTCGATTATTCTCAAAATGCAGACTTCAGTCAAATCTTTTGTTTTATCGAGAGCTGTTCCAGCCAGCTCTTTCTCCCGAAAATATTTTTTTGGTGGTATACTTATAAAAATTGGTATAAACTACTTAAATTGTAAAATACTCTACGAGTAATTTGGAATCAAAATCTGTCTCGATCGAATTTTAGCAGTTGGTGCCTCCAACATTATCAAATCACCTTCTTCTTAATGGCATTTCTTTTTTTCCCATTATTTTCTAACAATGTTTTAACAATAGTTTATAGAACTACAAGGAAATCGTCTTATAAATGCACTCAATTCCGCTTCAAAATTCGTGCCGTATGAATCCTTCAGTTTCACAATCCGCCTCCAGCGAGTGTCTTCAAAGTCTTTGATTTCTGAATTTATCATCATCATCATTAAAGTTATATTTCGTTTTTTTAACATCTTTGGTATTATTCAGTGATCACATACATAGAAAATGTCTGTCAAGATTAATAACAAAAACGCAGATTACTTAGTGTAAAAATAAATTAAATAAAACATTAGCAGGTTTAAAATCGGCGACTATAAAATCCTTTATCTTCTAACCTCCTTGAAGTTTAACCTTTTAAAATTCGACCTCTTGAACTTTTCATAAATTTCAATATATGTATTATTTTGGAAGATTTATGACTTTTAAGGAATATCTCCCTCGGTAAAAATACATCCAAAACCATTTATATCGCTATAACTTCAAAAGGTGGAGCTTAGGAGAAAATTTGTATAATCTTTATAATTGAAACCATAAACTTTGAGTGGGTGCACATAAAAATTTAAAAACGGATCAAAATGACCTACAATTGATTCCGTTCGTATACATAAATGACAAAAAATATTAATAGCCCACAAAATGGTCCCTTAAGTATCTTCGATGATTTCTATAAAAATAGCCCCATCCTCAGCGGGAACCATTTCGAATTAAATTCGATTCAGGATTAGTTACGCCATGCCAATGGTATCCTAATCCTTAGTCGGTCAATGTGTTGCCCTACTTCTTTTTATATGGAAATAAGTTTCTCTGGCAGGAAATTTATTCATTTCCGCATGAATTCTGGAATATTTCAGGAGATTTTTTGACAGCCAAAAAATTCCAAAAGAAAAGAAGGAAGCTCATTCTGAGTGAAATGTATCTTTTTCTTTTATATTCGAAGATTTAATAGCCACGAAATGCAGTGATGAAATGTTAAGGGAATTTCCGGGCTAGTGGTGGAATGAATCACTTTAATTCCTGGGTGGCTTACGCAAACGAAGTAATTTACATATATGCTTTAAGTATTTGAGAGATTAAAAATATTAACAAAATTTTTTCGGCACTAAGTAAGTGAGTTTACTGTGGGGGCCAAAAATTTAAGAAAGTACAAGAAAAAAAGATATTTAAATAATTTGTACCAGCATCTTATTTCATCAAAAACATTTTTCGAAATTGCGTTTGTTTTATTTAAAATAATTCATAACTCATAAATCTTTAAAGATCTCAGCTTTTATTTGAAGCACGTTATTAAATTTATGATATTCCACAAATTTTTATAATGCGTTGATTATGTTTTTGTATGTATGTATATGTTTTAATTTTATCTAGAAAAACAAATACCAGGAAAATAACGAATTGAAAAGTACATATATAATATTAAAATTAAAAGAAACATGTTATCTGATTAAGGGACTCTTGTAAATCAAATTAGACAATGAAAACCAAAGGTGTCGAGTTTTGTTGCACCCTTTAATCTCAAAGTGATAAAAATAGTCTGCTCAGATTTATTTTGTCCAGGATTTTCTCTCATCCGAATTATCGGTCGAGATTTTTCTTTATTGTGGCTGGCTCCTAACTTTCTCAATGGGCAGCATTTCTGATGACCCAACTAATGGACTTAGTACTTTCAGGAATGTGAGGGAGAGCCCAACGGATGCTTCTGGGGTAAGAGTTAAAGTTGAGTTAAATTGAAGCGTAATGGGCCCCCGAAATCGAACACGAATCTCCAATTAAACGGAGTAATTACCATGAAAGCTCAATATGCAGAGGTCATTCATTAAATTTCAGGGCTTCCCTGCGCCCCCCGAACTCGGCAGCAGGCCCCGTGGAGGTTGCCAATTATGTTACCTGAAAGCACGCTGCATTAGTACGGGAGCCCTTATGTCATTGAGGGGGGGCCCCGGGGATGGGGAGCCCTACCAAAGTACGTTCCCAACTATCGCTCAATGGAGCGCCAAACATGAGACAGGCTGCTGGAGACCGAGGCCACCTCCGACCGGCCCATCCTGGGGCCACAGTTTCCTGGAGCAAATGAAGTCCCACTAGCTAGTGGCTGGTGCTTGATAACATTTTGGGGCTGCTTAATGCTCACCGAATCGAAACAGAATTTTGTAACGACGCATTAGACGCCGACAATGGGGCCTACTTTAATAATTCTATTGGGGCCGGTGAAAATGGCCGGGTAGCCACTGGGGTGCATTTCGGTTGGATGATCGATGTCCTTTGATGGCTACACGAATGGCCTTTTGGGCAACTTCATTGTGTAGGCGCAATTACTGAAAGTAATTGACCACGGCTATTTTTCATAGGGTCCCATGGAAAATTTTACAATATCCATTGACTCTATGAACAGGTAATAAACGCTTTGAGAAAGGGGAGGAAATGCGAACAAGATTTTTCAATTTTCATTAATTAAGTTACTGATTTATGAAAGAGTAATTTTAATTCTACCATTGAAGTGTGAATCTTCGTGGTTTTTGCATTTACTTGTTACTTCAACTAATTATGTTATTGAATGTTAAAAACTAAAAATTTCAACAATTACTGGTATGCTAATACATTTCATCAAAATTAGTAAGAGTCAAATCGCAACTATAGCAGTTTTTTTGAGAAATGACTCGTAATTTATAATCTGTATATTGTAGACAACGGTTTCTATCAGAATTCATATTCGTGAAAGTATTTGAAAAATTTAAAAAAAAATCCTGATTATTACCTTATATGTACCTAGGTATTCTTGATTTGGGTGATGGAAATTTTCTTCTTTTATCCTTTTGTTTTAATTTGGGTACGACTCGGGCCGAATCCAAGTTAATGGCAGATTCTGATTCCATTACCTTCAAAATTCAAAGAAAGTTGGTTTGATTTTTAATACTTTTTTCTCCTAAAAGCTCACCTTAATAAAGACTCCGGCTCTATTGATTGTGGCGATATTTGAACAAGAAGTTTTCAAGATAGCGTCAAATTCTAAAAATGATAAGATTTTCCTAAAAATAAATATACATTTGGATTTTCTACATAAGGTGCGTTTCATAATTATAACGCCGACCAAAAAGTAATGATTTTTAGAAAACTCTTGCATTTAGCGAATATAATAAAATGCCTACTAATGAAGTATTGTCCCTTTCTTCAAAATCGTATTAAATCATTCATGAGACTTTTGTTAAGTCTTCAACGGAATTGTACAGTGAGATTACCTCAACCAAGTTTTTCGCAATTGACCTTATAATTATGAAAAAGTCAAAATCCGATAAATGAAGTACATATGTAGTAGACTCACAATTTGTGAGCGAGTTTTCTTTATCGTCAAGTCCGCTTGAATCACAAGTTTTCCAGAAATCTTGAAATTGTTGGTGGCATTATAAATATGAAACGAAATTTATATAGCAAAATTTAAACTTGTTTTTGTTATATTTTAATAGATAATTAGTATACGGATGCGGAAAGGATAAAAGCAACATTTAATAAAAAACTAAACAAAAGAAAAATAGTTTTTAATAATATCTCATTTGGTATTTCTTCGTCATCGTCATTAGATTTAAGAGAAAAGAAAAAAATAATAACTTTATGCAGGAGGAGTGACCAAAAGAAACGACCAAGGAGGACCAATCGCTGGGGAGCGGATGTCGTCGCAAGGAACACGGTCACGGACGAAGTGCAAGACACGAAGGCCCTCGTCTCCCGTCGTCAACAAGTTTTAAAAAGAAGTCTAAATTTTTTAAATGTATACGAAAGTTACTAACGTTCAGTGGGTGGGCGCCGGCCGTCCCTCCCCCTAGACGATCTCCGGCTCGGGGAGTTTCTGCTCGCAGCACCTGCAGGCGAAGGAGCTCAGCCTTTCGCTGAGCACCGCCCAGAAGCTGATCGAGGAAGCCTGGTTGGAAGAAAGGAATCCATTCGAAGACGTCGGATCGGAAGATTGCTGTCACATCTTGGGTCCGCCCCCGCCGGAGCTCCCCGCGAGATCGGCGGCGCCGGGCTCGCTCGGGCCAACGACGTCGAGGCCGGGGATGGGCCTGGGCAGGACGACGGCGTCGGCGAGCTCAGCCCCCAGCCGCAAGTGGGCGGGGGGCGCCTCCCCACTGCTCGTGTTGTTGCTGTTGTTGTCCTCGGTGAGGGGGTCGTGCTTGTTGCTGTTGTCCTCGTTGCGCGACGACTTGCGGCTGTCGCCCCCGCTGCTGCTGCTGTAGCGGTTACGGGCGGGGACGTCGAGGCTGTATGCGCGGTTCCTCCCTGCGCTGCAAAGCTCCGCCCTCTGCTTGAACCGTGGCGAAAGGTTGTTCGAGATCGTGCAACAGATACCCGGCTTCGAGAGCTCCGCGTTATTGTTCCGGATCGAGCAGGGGCTACTCCGCGTCGAAGCGAACCGCTTGTTGCCCTTGTCGAACGAGAACGAGAAAATGTCGGTGAGCTGCTTGAAGCGGGCCTTCCAGGACTTGGCGCCATTCTGGGAGCAGTTCCCGTTGCCGGCGACACCGCCTCCGCCCCCGCCCACGTCGCTCTTGTTGTTACTCTGGACGAGGATGGGGCGGCCCCCGCCATTGTCGAAGAATTGATTCGAGGCGTTCATGTTGAGGACGTCCTCCCCCAGGATGACGACGCTCGACTCGATGATCTGGGGTCGTTCGGCGATCGCCTCCCCGCTCTCGGAGCTGCGGTTATTGTGCCGGTTGTAGAAGACGTTGCTGTCGGAGATCACCTGCTGGAGCCCGTCGGACAGCCGCCGGTTGTTGCAGCTGTACTGGTCCAGGCTCACGGCGCGGTTCGACCCGAAGTGGCAGCGGTTCGAGTGGTAGCCGTGGATGTTTCCATAAGAGTTACGCATGCGCCCCCCTGAGCTGCACATTTCGCTGATCATGGAAGGGCGTTTTTCTCGGCTGGACTTTCTTGAGGTAGAGTGTGAAGATTTGGAACGATTGCTACCTTCCGTATCCACCTTAAATTTAGATGTTTTTTCAGCCACCTGTAATTGATTAAATGCATTTTCAGTTCATTGTTTCAACTTTTTACGCAAAATTATTCTAAACATTTTACAGAAATAGCTCAATTAGAATGTACTATTAATATTTGAAATGAACTGTAAGACTGACTTTCTAGCCAGCTTAAGATTACGATTGTTAACCCCAGGATCTGGGATCCTATTCTTGAATCCATTCGAATCGAATCGAAAAGCCCTTTTTGGACAAAAAAATTGCTTAATAAAGGCGCTAAAATTTTCATAAATTAATTTCAGTAAATTTAGCTGTGTTCTTTTCATTTTTCTTTCTGGCTCAGGTTGTGCAGATTATTGTCAAGATGATAAAAAATGAGAAAAGTATATTAATTTTCCATGATACTTACCCATCTAACCTTCCAACCTTGAACCAGATACATTTTTGGATTAAATTTTTAATGCAATGCAAAGTGGATATAAATCCAGGCAATTTTATTTCCTGCTAAACCTGGAACCAGATCCAAAGTGCAAAAAACACAGCTTTTAACTTCAATTAATTTTTTCATTCAAAGTGGTTAAAATGATTCGATAGAAAAATCTAATCGAATTATTTTGACGTTGTGTGTGGACAAATTAGTTTATTTTTATATACATAACATACCTAGTTATTATTTTTAAAGTGCTCGTTGCGTGAAAATATAGAAAAAATTCCTCTAAAAAGGTTCTAGATTTTGTCGTCATTGGGATTTTATCCTTTCTTGGTTTTACATCCAAAACCAAAAAATTTACAGAAAGTATATTAAAATTCTTTATGATGTTCGAAAATGCTAAATCAAATATTTGGTCTTCATTAATGCTCTGATAGTGCACTTATGAACTCAATATTTCAATATAGCATACAAACAAGCAATACAAAAGATGGGTTTGGGTTCTATTGGTTCCACGGACACGTAAGCATTGTTATTTTAATGTGGATATGAAAACATCAATATCACTCAAAATTTCCAAATCATCCACCCGCAAATTTCTGAACGAAACACCTTGGAGGTGATTCTTCGAAGTGGAAATCAGAATCGCTTAAGTTCTTGCTAGGAGAATTGCCGATACCCCCACTCCCCCGAATTTGGTTAAAATAAGATTGATGCGAAAAGAGAAGTTACCTTGAATCCTGGGCCGAGGATTAATTTATTGGCCCGAGATGATTGATGACTCTGACCGAGAGAGCCTCAATCCGAGTTTTGCTTAAGGAGGCGACTCTGTTCGGGCTTTGCGGGGGCTAGTGGGTATATATTTTGTATATTTGGAATGGCCAAAAATTCCCCCGATTGAGTCCGAAGGCCTTAAAGTACTTAAGGTGAAATTTAGCACAATGAGCAATTACCCGAAGGCGAGATGAGAAATATTTTGCTAAAATTAACTTTTTAATAAGCCATCGTCTGATCCGAAGAAGTCCTGACCGCACCGCGCCACACCTCCGCGGACTGGCCTTTCTTGAGTCTCAAACGCAGAGGAGGTGCCGCGGCAGGTAACAATATCTGGAAAATTTACGATGCGAAGCGAACTTCGTCTCGCCGTAAAGTTTCCAATTTCATCCCGAAAAAAAAGTTTTCGATTAAAAGACGGCGCAAAGCAGGTGAGGGATACATTTTCATGCAAAAATAATTTCTATTGCTGCTGCTCACCTCCACGAGAGGTGGAACAGGTCAAAATACAAAAAGTTCAGGGAAAGTCAAGTTCAATGAATTTCTACAGAAATTTAATTTTTTTCAAGGGCCATAGCGAAAGGGATGGTTTAAAGTAAAGGTTCACAGCCAACAGGTCACAGGATTTTTTTCGTTGTCTGGGACGAAATTTGAGGGTGAGATTTTCTTCGCCTGATGAGCAATTGCGTTCACGTCCACGTGCATCCTATAAGTGAGATACGACAGATCTCGTTATCAGATTTAAATTGGTTTTTTTTAATTCGATTAAAACAGAATTGAGTTTGAGATTTAGTAAACCACCCTACGAAGGTAAATGCGCCGAATGGAGTTTAACAAGTGGCTCCAATGATCTACGAGCTTTAAATAAGTTCAATTCAAGAAACGTAAAGATTAAGACTATTTTTATTTGAATTTATTACGAATTCAAATTTTATTCCAACTTTAATTATGTTATACTTATCCGTAGATTTACCTTTTTTATTGAAGTAAGGTATAAGATTTAAATGGAATAAATTTTGATTAATTCTGAATTTCTTTAACTAGTTTTTTCACAAGAGGATCAGATTTAAGTAGTAGGAAATTTTACATTAAATTGAAATTTATGAGCTGATTAGTGCCAATTTGCTAGAACAGAGTACCTAATAGTGAAAACAGTGAAATGTGGAAATAATCATTTGCGCCATTGTTCCATAAATAAAGAAGGTCTCTTTGTTCTAATTAAGCCAAGAATTTCACGGTATTCCTCAAAAGGGCTCTAATTAATGAAAATATTTCCTGCTAAATGGCTCACACGGAGTGAAATTCTGCGCGTAGGCGAGAGCTCTTCTGCGAAACAAGTGCTATATGTTTTGCTAAACAGCGCGACTTGAATTACGAACACGCTCCAAAGGGGTCCACCTGTTGACGATGACGTCGTCACGAAGTTTGTTCTGGCGCAAAACTGAGTTAGTTACGCAAATAAATTGAGTTATGCATCGCAGGCGGAAACTGTTTAGACGCGTTTACCTTATGGGCAACAGCACCCACAGGAATCAGGGCGCACATCCTTACAGAGGTAACTCTTAAACCCCAGTTCTTACGCTGCAACGACTCCTAGCAACAAGATCCCGCGCTCAATTATCCCCAGCTCGGAGCCCTATGGAAGCGTGACGTGTGCTCCGCTGAAGATAGAATTTCTTATGCAAAATTCTCCGGGTAAGGTTTGCATACCTGAGGGATCTCCCGCTGGATGCAGGTGCATGCAAATCCTTTCAGGAAAAAGAAGATAGTAAATTCTGATATGACATGTGTCGCACATAATCCCAGGATCCCGCACCCAGGGAGAAGTCCCGAGCGGATTCGTTTTCCCCATTGTTCATAAGCAGCCTCTCAGCCAACTTTCTGAACGCACTCCTCTGACTTATTCGTCGCAAGAGCCTCTTTTCTCTACTTTATGTTAGTTCCCGACGGTGCAAGATAAAAAAGGTTGGAAAAAGGGTTAATGGCTTCAGGACTCGAAAATATTCAACGGGGGTAGGTACCCTTTGGGAAAATGTTGCAGAACTGAAGATGGCGCCGCATTTTCTTTCAGCTTTGATAGATTAAAGGAAAATTTTGCTTAAGTGGAAATTTCTAAATAGGAATATTGCTAATTAGCGGCCCCGCCCCAGGGTAGTTTCGGGTGATGGATCGGTGTCTCAAGATGAACAAAGTTCGGAGCACACTGTAGCGCTTTCTAAATAGGTTACCACGATTATGGTGATTAAAGGCTAGCATAAATTAATGAGTCAGCCATAAAAGGAAATTTTGAATTTAAAACCTGCATAAAGGGGTTTGCTAAAAAGATTCTTCGCGAAAAAGTGACCTCCTTTCTTTGTATTCAAAAATTTCCTCGACGATATTTTTATCAAAAGTATAAGAGTAACAACCTCAATTGAATATTTAAAATTATCCTGCCTTTTTCTCCTTGATTGTATTTATTTTTTGAAAGAACGAATTAATTACTGCATATGTACCTACATATGCTTTTAAAGAGACAAAAAGAGAACTTTTATTTGTGGGCCATTTTAGGTACACGCGACATATAATGTGCTAACTTTCGTATAGAGGCCGACAAAAATATCTGGCCTATTACTAAGTAGTAACGCATTGCATAGTATAAATCGAGTTTTAATTTTTTTTTTACAGATCTTAAACAAGTGAGCTACTTACATCGACTTCTGTTGCAGTCTCAGAATCGCCGCTCTCACTTCCCTCAGGTAAATCATGCAGCTCGGCAGCAATACAGGTGGGTTCATCTACAGAATTACGAGAAGTTGATTTTTGCGAAGGTATACTACGTTTAGATCGCACACTAATACCCGACTGGGACCTAGGCAATTGGGGCGACCCACCCCCGTCCGAACTGTTCTCATTAGCCTCAGCCAACGACTTCCGTGATTTATTTTGAGCATCGTTCAACCGTCTAAAAATAAAAGGGGAAAAATTCAATTGTCTTACAACCGTCAAGGCTTGATCTACTGCGGCTGTACTTGTAATAGTCCAGGGCCACGCGGACAGGAATTATTATGAGTTCCGTGAGTTCAGGAAGCAATTCGCCAAGGGCTTCGAACAGTGGCAGTAAAACTAGGCCGATGAATCGAACTTGACTCCCGGGCTTGCTGACCTTTTCGGGGTCCATGAATGGGGTCACCGGCAGACCTTCCGACTTCTCTGCGGCACTTTGAGCGAAAAATTCCTGTAACAGTCGATCCAACCAGGGCTCGGCAACGTCCATAGGCCGGGCTTCGTTCGATATGTCAGCTACTTTTATCAGCACCATGCACAGCTGTGGGAGATATTTTTAAATTAAAGAAAAATTGTTAAAAATCTGTCATACTTAATTAGGATTATTTTATAAATATCTATTTGGGCTTGCGCCACCCTATACCGAGAAGTAACTTTATGCGCTCAAGGCATAGTTTTTGAAGTTTATAATTAATTTGATTAATTTTTAACAGTTATAATTTCTAAGGGAACAGCAGATTGATTTCGATAAAACTATGTTCAAGCTAAAAATCACGAAAATGTAAATCCAATGTGTCGGTTTGATTTACTCAAGAGCTCAAATGTACTCAGTTCTTGTATTATAAAATATTATTTTAATTAAAAAATTCCTGAGAGTTAAGCTAAGCTTTTGTGGCGCGTTTTGACTGAACATGACCCCTGAAGGGATTCCTTGTTGGAATGTTTAATCAAATGAACTTTGTGAAATTAAGCTCTACTAAAGAGGATAACTTGAAATCCAGCAAAAGCAAGCCCTTAAAATAGCGTGTAAAATGCAGCATAAATTCCAGAAAATATGAACCACCTCTGCTGTTCCCGCGGGCTCGGTAATCAGAGCTATAATTAAAGCAATTCCACCGAAAGAGGAAGCGGGGGCTAATCACAACAAAAGTTTGTTTATTCAAATTAACTCAATCCCGCGGACTTTTCGTTGTAATCCAACCGATGCAAACGTCCATCAAAACCGAAATTAATCGGGGGACCCGCGAGGCGGTGCAGGGCCCTTTTGAGGGCTGGTTACCCCCGTCCCACCGTCGCTATCAGCGATTACAAATTTTCTGAACAGTTGCGGGATTGAGCAAATTCCGCCCCCTCGTCCGGTGCAATCTCGGATCAATTTAAATCCTCCGCGGCGAGCCGCAGTGGCCGCCCCTAAGCTCGCTAAATTAAAATTGCCGACTTTTACCTCGCGAATTGCCATTGAATTTTCATTTGGGCGCGCTTATTACTAACTAACGCTTAATCGGTTTTTGCACGAGTGACCGGCTGGCTCCACCCCAAAGTTGCTATTAATGCTTCAGATGCTGTGCCCGCTCCCGCGGTGGAATCCCGTGACTTTTTGCAAATCTCAGTGGATCCCGAAATTCTTGATCTTGGGCAGAGCCCTGGCCGACGAGGGGCCAACTCTTCACAATTAATGAACTGGAAATCCGCCAGCTCTTTGAGACTTTGTTGGACGTAATCTGATTAAACAATGTGATTCTATTTGATATTTAATAGCTTTGTTTGGCTTTAAGGGGATTACAGCCTAAGCCAACTGAAGGGGATATGTCCAGATTTGTATACGACTCAGCCAATTACGCACACAATTAATGCACTTAATAAAGGAGCTAAAGGGATTAAAGTGTTACCCTTTATCACCCGTTCATATTAACTAAAGGTACTAAAATCTCAGTTTAATTAAATTTTGCATTAAATAATCAAACAATTATAAAATTATTCGGAAAATACCAAAAATCACTATAACAATTTTTTTAAGATTTATGAGCCCAGCCTTATATACATATATGTATATAAGTTAAATAATCCTATTTTTATTAGGGTATAAAATAAAAACTAATTACGGCTGGTTCCTTTTTAGCATAACACGATTTTTGTTTTTTGGTGATTAGTTTGGTCAAATGGTTAAGTCATATCATAGAAGACATTTGATATGAGAGAAGTATATAAATTAATATAATAATAAATAAATCGGTTCTTGTACTAGAAGAACCCCTGATTTAGATACAATAGCTTACATATTAAATCTAAATAATTGAAAACTTACCAAATTAATGTGTGCCCGATTGTTGTAGTCAAAGGTAGGGACAACCTCTTTGAATTGTGTGAGTATCTCATTGTGGCGTGCCATGTCAGTCGCGAGAATACACCTGATAATCCCTTCGCGGATGAAGCTGAAACGAGACCAAAAAAAGGATTCAGAACCAACTTTGGGTGAGCCCCGAAGGAGGAGAATTGGAGAATTGCATGCCCAACATTTTTAAATTCATTCCCAGTTCAGCTCCCGTAATCATAAATACAAATCGAAGAATTTCCATTTCAGTTCTTGAATGGATGCGTAAAGGAATTGTTCTCCCGGCACGGCGCGGCATGGAAAAATGCATTCCTAGGCGATGGGTGAAAAATGGACCCATGCATATTGCATTCGGTGGGAAAACCCTTTCAAATCCTTTCAACGTGGAACGTCGATTGTTGCCAACCTACAGATTGTAGAACGGCCCTCGCTGATTTCGAGTTGCATTGTGCCGGGTAATTACATTACTCATTCCGGTGGGAGCGGGAATTGCATATGAATCCACAAGTGGCCTGCCCTGCCCTATTCAACCCTTGGATAGAGCTATTTTTGACCTCTCTCAACGTTTTTGCACGGCCACTTCTATGACGTCACGGTTTTTGTTTAGATTTTTGCTTATCACAGGAAAACACTGCTTCGGACTGCGAACGTGGACATGCAACCCCGGGGAGGAAGGGACATTAATATTGTGGATTAAATTGAATTACCCCGAGTATACATATGCTACATGTTTGCTCAAAGCTTAGAAAATTACTTTAGGGTTTTAGCCTCGATTTATATTTAGAAGCTTTATGGCCTTGCTGGAATAAAAGGCTTCAAATGTCGAACCCTTGCATGAATTAGTTAAATAAACATTTAAGACTTACATTTTACTTATTACTTTATCGTTATTTGCTTGTATAATATAAAAAAAAAACAATGCTTAGGACTTCACAGTGGCAGGTGATGATAATGGATTTCATTTTTAAAAAGATAACAACTAAAAATAAACGAACAAAAATCATTCAACATCTATCTGTTTTAATTTATTTACCATACTTAGATATTTATTTAAGTATTTATTTATTGGCCAATTAGTAAAAACAGTCTTAGGAACAAAAAGTGACTAAACAAATAACTTACGTAAATTGGTAATGTAAAAGTTTTCAGTTTTACTCAATTTTAGAAATTCAGAATGGTGGTTTCAAAATAATGTCCTATTGATGCTAAATTTAATTTTGTAGTTCGTTAATTTCGAATTTGAAAGAATTAGATTGTTTTATATTTGCATGTGTATTCTGCATCCAGTAAGTATATAATTTTGTTATGCTTAGTAAAACTTTTAAGGATATCAAATTAAAATTGAAATGACTGAATTCCACCCTAAAACCTTCAAATTCAAATTTCTTCGTTTATTTATAAAATATTCCTAAAATGTCTTATTTTTTCACCTTTTTCAACATGCTTCTTTCATTAGGGGATTACACATTTCTATTATTCCTGAAAAAAACATTGAAATTTTTAGTAAACAAGTTAACCGAGTTGAATGCTAAGAGCTCAGGAAACAGAGGAGAAAAAACCCGAGGAAAACTGATTTTATTAAAAGCCCTCTTTACCTCCTGCTACTTGTGCAAACCAAGAGTGTTTGAATTTTTTAATCATTTAAATTTTAAAGGTTTAAACATTTTGAGAAACAATCTCCACCACACCCCTGAGCATGACTTCTGGGGGAAAAACTGGGGATTTCCGGTAAACATTAAAATTTCATTTGTGAATCTTTGTTATCTCGCAAATCTTCTTAAAGTCTGTAAGCGATGGAATTATCTTTTCTTCTAAATCATATTACCTCACCTGGGATTGTTCCCGGCGAATATGAGAACAGTGCTTGCCGCCACTTTTCCCTATCCTCAGCCAGGAGAACTTTGTTTTCAGTTTATGCGCAATAAAATAGGATTTTGGATTTTGGTACGATACATGTGCCAGGCCGTAGCATCTTCGTCAATCTTAAAAGTCGACTGAAATTCAAGCATAAAGTTTGCATTAGGAGCGGGACTGCACCTTGGATAAGCGAACCCTAATTAAGCCCTTGTTAATCCCGAAATGATCCCCTCGAAGGGATTCCTGAAAACCCTTAAGTTTTCCGTTCCCCATCACTGGTTATTAATTGAATCGCAAAAAGATGCCGAGATTCGGGGGAATCCCCGAATGGAAATTTCCCGCCAGATAATCACATGAAGACACCGCTGAGAAACGCATGGATGCTGCGACGGGGGCGGCATATCTTAAGATTTGTATCCAAAGTGCGGTCGGTGTGTTTCCCTTTCGGGCGATGTGAATTGATTAAGTGCGCTCAAGTTGAGCACCTGAATAAGACGAAAATGAAGTCATCCTCGAAAGTCGCAGAAAGTTCCTTCGGTTAAACCTTGGGCGCCCATTAATACTTTTATCTCGATTACCGAGGAGCGCGAAGTGAAACCCAGGTCCATGAAAGAAAACAATCTCAGGGCAAATTGAAAGCGCTCAACAGAAGTACTCGGGGCCCGGGATTTCGATTGCTTAACTCTGTAAATATCCTCCTTAAAGAAAGAGCTCCACCCCCGACTCCGACCAGCATTAAATCGACCGTGAAGAAGGGCTCTTTCCTATTAAGGTTATGTTTCATCAGATACGTCGAGAAATTTATGTCCTCGGGGGCAGGTACGCACACATCGGCGCCGTGGATTGATTAAGAAGTCATGGGATACGGCCTGATGAGGACCTTCATTCTTCCCCTAGAACCGTGAATTATTCCCTTCCAGTAAATTAGAGCCAAGCGCCGGTTGGTCGACCATCCCATTTTCTCGTTATTTTTCTTTTTTTTTTCTTTTCTTTTTCGATTCACTGACTAGTGAAGGCGCTTAAGTTGGGATTAGAGCCCCTAAGCCGTCTGGCTAAGTTTTGAACAGCCCGAGACGAGGGATTATTATAATTGCCACAAAGCAGCAAGAAACTCTTGTACGAACTTTTTGGACAAGACAACCCTCTTTAATTTCTGAGATCCCAGAGCCAGCCATTCAATAAACTTTCTACTTTAATCCATTTACAGGCTTCAAAGGAGTTGTAGACTTTACCTCAAGACGAGGAGCTTATATTTACGAAATTGCTGATATATTTCAGCTTCTTCTCCAGACTGCGTGACCTTTAAATAAAGTACTTTCCTCTTAAAATTGGACAATGGAATTTAAGCTAAATTTGAATTCAAATTTTAGTATTACGTAAAACGAGTAAACTAGTAAAATTAAGTTTAAAATTAATTGATATACCTAACTTGTATTATATGTAATCAGTTATCATCACCAAAACTCACCATAATCTGTATCTGTATTATTTAACAAAATTACAAATCACAGGTCTATTATCTTAAAATAAAAAAAAGGAATGCTCAAAATTCAAATGACATTCTCGCAATTTGGCCTCTAATTGAATTGATTTGCCTAAAGTTATGTTTTCCCACTAAACATATAACAACAAAATTATTATGAAATAACCAACAAAATTAATTAATAAATTATAGATGTTATTAAATTGACATTCTCGAAAACATTGTGTGTACTGAGGCTATTAATTGGATGCATTTTCCAATTACTTTGGTGAAGAAAAGAGAAAAAATATGACAAATCTGTTACCACAAAAGCATTAAATTTTATGTTCCGATGATAATGTTTGCCAGTGGCGGTATTTTTGATTGTAATTGAGCGTAAAATGATATTAATGAGTGAAATAAACTGATTTTATAATTTGAAAAACATTCCCAATATTTGCTTTCCGATGTGTAAACTTTCGGAATTTATAATTTCCTCATTAATCCAAGAGAGAGCATTTTGTTAAATTATGACCACACAATTAAAGCAACACTTTATGCGATTTTTGATGTGACTTATTAATATATTCGTGCCGCAGCTTTCCAAGGTAAATCCTGAGTCCTTGTGATGGAGAGCAATAACAAAAAATGCGAAATTTTCTAATAAACTTGCATGGCTTTGAGCTGGGATTCCCGGGATTTCCGAGGCAATTTAATGGAATTCCCAGTTTACAGCCCGTATCGCCGCCCGGGGTTTAGTGTTGGGTGCGGCAATAAAAACTTCCAGGAAATTGAATGCATTTCATTAGAGCTCGAGATTTGAATAAATGCAGAAAATTTCTTCCAGAGAAGAGCTGCGGATTCCTCCTGTTTATTCTTCTGCAAATTTCCAGCATTTCATCCCGTTATTCTGCACCTATTTTCCTTTTAGTTTTCGTTGATGAAAATGTCTCCCCAGGGAGACCATTGCTCCTCTGTAAAATGCACCCGAGCTGGGTCAACCCAAAAAGTTCCACCGGGCACCATTCAGTCCAAAAGTCTGCTTCAGCTCCCGGAGCTCAGGAACTAATTTGGAATTACAGAAAGTTGCCTGGACCAAAGGTCGCCAGCCACTTTTGAAATGCAAACCCATTTTGGGATTTCAAAAGAGTCCCTTTTCATCGTCATCGAGTTATGACCCCGGCCGGCAAAGTGGAAATTAATTCTTTGTCTTTACGTGTCAAATTGTCCTGGTGACAACAAAAATAAAAAATATTCTTTCAAACGAAAAGGCATTTGTTGTTCCCTAACCCCGTCCCCGCCGGAGCTCATTCGCCAAATGATGCGATTTCCGCAAGTGGTTACCCTCAATTCTGCAGGTCGTTTTCAAACTTTTCCTTTAGGCTTCTTTCAAACTTTTGAACAATTTCAAAAGATAAGGGGGCAGCATTATCCTTAATTGCAGCCACTTGCAGAAAGGGTGAAGGTTTTGCATGAAATGCTTTCTGAGTGAAAAAGGGTTGAAGGGACCTTTAAAAAAACTCTGTAGCAAATTACGCAGTGTGCATGTTTTGCGAATACCGCACAATGTTAGAACATTTTTAAAAAAAAAGTAGGAAGAATTTGACGCTCTACATGATTATGGGTAGTTATGATAGAGTTTTTCCCGGTAGATAGTTAGCATCTTTGAGTGAAATTCCTTTTCTTTGAATAAGAAGGCCGGAATATTCTAACAGATTTAATTACAGTTTTTGGAGTCACTTATTTCGAAATAGACAATATAAAAGACAGAAGAATTCTTGATACCAAAATCCGATGATTTTAAGATATGCACTATTTGAATTGTGTTTAATATAAAATATAATACAATATTTTAGTTTCAAGAAAGCTCCAGAGTTCTTTTCGGATCTATACAAGGCCGAACAAAAGATGTTATAGTTACTGAGTCAGAGATGTTAACGAAAAAAAAAATTTATATATTAATAATTTTTTACACTTGAACAACGCTAAACGGAAATCAAAATTTCTTGACCTACCATGAATGCCAGGTCTAAACGAAAGTTTTATTGTTTGGTGGTTGATATTTACGTCTATAAGAAGTGTTATCCTCGAGATAAAATCATATTGCGTAAAGAATTAAGACACTTTCGCTTTCTCCTTCCTGCAGTTAACCATCAAATACTTTAGTTTTCTCGACATCTAAGTGGTAGGTATGTCTTAAAGTCATTTATTTATGCTTGAGCCCACTTCTCGAGCTCGTACTCTACTTACGTAATGAGTCCCATCCTCACCCATTTCTTAGTGCAGAAATGGCCTCTAGGACTCCTCCACTCAGCCCTTTGTCTCGAGCTGAACTTGAAAGCATGCAAATAGCTCGATGCCCCGAGTAATTTTAATCAAAGTTCAGCATCCAAAGGAGGAAATCCAGAATTTTGTTACTTAGTGCGGGTGGTGATTTATGCCAGGCACGGAGAGACGCACGGAACAAACGTGCCGGGACTTTGCACAACAGCCGCTGGGTTAATATTTATTTTAGCCCGAGCAGCGCTGTCTTGACGCGTCTATCACTCAGCGCCTTCCCCGAGGAGCTTCAGATTACATTTGCTTTTATGTTTGGTTGTCTGGGCAGGACTCTGGATTCAGTATCCAGGATCCAGGACGGAGTGCAGATTTATTCCCACGTCCCCGTCAAAAGCGGAAAGGTCTTCTTCGTATGCATCCGACACGGCAGTTTACATCGCATTTATTTCCGCCCACACTGCCTTCCAGAGTGCAGGGCTGAAATTTTCTAGTTTTTGGGGTTATATTATTTGTAAACTGTGGGTTACTTATTCCCAACTGGAACGAAATAAGACGCTAAAATGCGGGCATATATTAATTACACGAGGCTTTTCATGGTCTTTTCTCGGACGAACCAAAAATTGGTGTGTCTAGGGAAATAGTTCTCATTTTGCACTGACAAAGTTTAGAATAGTTTCGATTTACCACACCCACAAGTCCTAAACAGTAATTAATTAAAATGTTCTTATGTAATTTTAAATAGAAATACATAAATTATTTTACTAGAGCATTTTGAAAAAGTTTTGTTGAAAAGTTTTTTTCATTGGATATACATATTAAGGAGAAATTATAATTAATACAGATTTTTTTAAAAAGTACGAGTATATTGATGTTTGAAATAATGCATAAGATTCATGATAATTCCTGGAGCAATTGTTATTTTAATGACCTTATCGAGAAAGTATATATTAACGTAAGTTTTAATTGCATTACTAATTGGTTTCAATTATATGTAAATTGCTTTAAGTTTATGGCTATTGTGCAGTATTTAAGGAATAAGGATTAGTACCTAAAAGAAGATACTTAACCCGTGTTAGTTAGTCACGAAAGCTAAAAATGTTATTAATGGAAGGCCGCGTAGGAATCAATCCTAGAAAAATGCAAAAAGCGCTAAATATTAATAAATCAAAAGCAATTTTTCTTTGGAGTCATAAAGCTACGTTTTCAAACCATTTTACTAAAAACTCGTAGGAATGATAATAATTTGGCCACTTCTATATGTATTTACAATAGAAATTGTATAATTGTACCATCGTAGATTTAGCATAATTTGTAAATTTTTTTCTGGGTAAGTTTAATTTTATTTAATGATTCTTCTAAATTTTATCGGCCATAACATTTTGATTCGTTTTCAATTTTTATTCCAGATTTAAGTGAAGTTCCAAGAGTTTAACTTCCCTACAAGGTGTAATGAGATAAATTAAAATTTATTAAAACTGGGTATGTATACGTGACTGCGTACTTAAAACAAAGAAAGTCTTTCTAGAATAACTCAACTTCAGAAAGTAAAAGATGTTCACAATATGAAGTAGGTACATATATACGAGGGCGATATTAGCAAACATCATCTTTGGAATTTGATAAAGGCTGGCGTACTTTGCCAGTCCGTCCCTCTGCCATGACTGAATGTTTGTGCGTACTCAGTCCTATAATTAAAATACCCAAACAGAAGCCCCGGAGGCCGGAGTTTGATGGCACTTACTTGAACGTTTCTCGGTTGAAGTTCTTGAAAATGTTGCAGTCGGGATGCTCAAGTAGGCGAAAGGCTATTGAACAGTGGTGATTCTCGAGGGGGGATATGTCGTTATACCTGTCAAAGGAGAGAAAATTATCCCAAGGATGAGGCTCCGGTGCTGCGGTGATGATGACGTGCATCCACAATTACCTGAGTGCTAATTCTGTACGTGCATTGATTTGGTAAATGTTGTTGTAGCCAGGATGGTCGAGGTCGTGACATATGCACGAAACGAGCAGAATAAGAACCTCTAGCTCACCCAGCCTTGAGATCAAGTTTGCATGCCGCGTTATTGCATACATCTGGAAAGAAGGAGACAAATAAGATGCGGGGGATATATTTTTTCTTAATCTAATGAACAAAAGCAAAATTCTGATTCAATTAAGTCTGCTTAATTAAGAAAGTTTTCTTTGTGTACTCCTCTCACTTGAGCTCCAGCGAACGGTTTACGGGAAAGTTTCCTCTCTTAGCTCAAACGATGTCTAGGCACTTTCATAATTAAAAAGGAAAATGTTCAAATTAAGGTTGCTGACAGTTTTTTAATGGTTTGCAGAAGTTTCTTCAGTCCAAATAAAAACAATAAAATGACTTTATGTTTGACAACATCGTTATAAATTTTGAAAAATTATTGTAAATGTTTTACGTTTTCTGACAATTAGTTTTAATTATATTATTAGCTCAACAACTTCAAAGTATAATTTTGTATTGAATTGTATTTGTATTTCCTTTTAAATGAAAATAAAACAAATTAATAATAAAAACTAAGTAGGAATACGAAATATGTTTTATTCATGTAGCGTTAAGGTAATGTAAAAGTATTATTATTAAAATTAAAAATAGCAACATAGGAACGAAATGCAAATAAAAAGAGGAATATTTTTAATAAAAATAATTAAATAAATGAAATGAAAACAATAAAGACGGCAAATACAAAATAAATTAAAATTATTATTACTTATTACAAATTCCCCAGCTCCTACGAAATCGCCAAGTATGCAAAATATCAGACGAGATAACCAAAATTCAAAATCATCACTAACATATAGAAATAAGAAGCTTTCTTCATTAACTAGATCATTGAAAACTAAAAGAAGAAGACATCAGAAGAAGAAATTGGTAGAGAGAGAAATTTTGGAAATATTGAGATCAAGACGAATTGCCCGGAAACCTGCGGAAGACAGTGACAAATCGTTTTTAATGAGCTTTCTTCCGGATATGAAGAGTGTGAATGAAATCCAAAAATTGCGATTTAAAAGGGGAATGCTAGACCTCGTCCTAAATACAAAATACAAGTAATCAAAACGATTCAGAAAAATAAAGGCACGGGTCTAGAGCTAAACTTGGATTTAAATAATGCAGTTGAACAATGTAAATAACTATACCTACAATATAAATTTAGACGAAAATGAACTGATGTGATGACAAATTTAGTTTTTTAATCTTCTGATTGATAGAAACAATTTATTTATTTATTTGAGTGTCTGATTCTAAAACTATTGCCTTAAGACTGTTTTAAAAAGAGCACCCTCAGATATTTGTCTTTTTTTTTTATTCAAAAATAGGATACTATTTTTATAGATATAATATTAATATAAATTTTGTTCACGATTTTCTCGAGTAGGTATTACTAGACCGATTTTCACTTAATTTGTTACATTTTGCTTGGTATTCTTCAATTCTTGGTATACAACGAAAGTTTATGCAATATTGAAACGCGGAGAAAACTTACGCCATAATGCAATATTAGCACGGAATTTAAAATTCCACAACGGGTGTTAAGCTTTACAATTTCGAATTTTTCCCAGTCATAAATCTCTGCATTTTTTACTTTTAAAGCAATAATAATAATTTGTAGCCTCTTAAGTTTCAGGCTTAGCAATCTAAAGGTATTTAAAAATTTTATGAGGAAAAGGTCGTCATGGTAAGAAACGGCAAAAAAATGTGCCCTTCTTCATTTTTGCAGAATCTGCAAAGCTTCGCGCCCAACAAGTTGCGAGGGCGATATCTTCGCCGTCCAAGCGCGCGTCAAGACGTCGGCAAATTTATAGGCATTCCTGGAAATTCCACTGTAAATCCCACCCCCGCCATAAATCTGAGTGTGTCGGAAAATTTTCTAAAGTAAAAGCGGATGGCAATAAAGCGCACAGATTAAGTCGACGGTGAGCTGTGCAGACGTCATTTTGCGGAGTAATTAAGACTGGAGCCCCCTGTCCCCCCAGGAGCTGGGTGCTACTTCGCTCTATAAATCTCGATCGACAATCCCCGACAATGAAAATTAATTTGCATCTTTCCATTCTTAAGGCGGAATTCCGCACTCACCTGCCCTTCTCCAACGACCCCTGTGAAAACGCGGGGGGGTTGGACGGAGAGAAAAATTGTCCCGTCTGGGGAGCTTCCGTAGCATCGAGGACTCCGCCAATGCCCGTCCAATGAATTTTCCAGTGCGGTGCTAATTGAGATGAGTTCTCTTGAGGGCAGGACAATTAACTTCTAAAAATAGGACGTGAAGTCAAGCGGTGCTCCGTGACTTCTATGCAAAGTATTTGGGGAAGCGCTAGTTGCTCCATCCCGATCCCGCTTATTGGGGGAGGTAGTGGCTAGAATCTGAGTGCTGGAACGAAGCCCGGGGCAGGACTAAGCCCCCCCTGTAGCTGTAATATGTCGCCTTCGATTCAACACTGCCAGAAAAGCCTGGGATTAGGATTTCCTTGCCCTGGTGCTCCATTTTTACCTTGGTGACAATGGCAGTGCCGCATCCCATTGTGCTCCTCGGGAGGATCCCCGGGGAACGAAAACTACTTGCTTCCAAAGCCATTTGTTATGTGTTTGCCGGTCTCCTTTAGAAATTCGATGGAGCGTTCCTGAGTGGAGCTGGAGCACCGGCAAGACACCAGCGGAGCTCCAGGGCACATCTGCTCTAAGAACTCCGCCAGCATCTGAATCTGGCTGTGCCTCGTCCTTTTTATCTGATCGGGGAAACAACGAGCAGGAGAATTCCGGTGTGAAATCAACGGCAGGATTCACACAACTTTCGTCAGGACAGCAAAAGTGCTATTCGGACATGGACGTCGTTTTGGGCTTACGGAGGGGATTCCCCCCACCTCCCCGAACAATGCCGGGGAGAGTGTCGACGGAAGAAAATTTTCTCCTTTTGTCGGTTTTGCTCCGGGAGTATGTCGATGCAACAATGTTGAAACAAGTTGATACAGCAAAACATTTTATGGGACGTTTTCACCAGATTCGTAATTATCTCTAATGGCAGTTGGAGCCAAAGAGGCTCCTGTTGCCAAGGGGCTCCTTCGAGTTAATTTTAATCAGCGACTCCTTCCGAAGAGAACGGGGAAGGGATTTTACGTTCGGGCAATTTAGTGCCAGCTATTCGATAATAAGGTTCCGGAAAATGAGGTGCCTTAACTTTCTTCTCGCATAATGGTCTGTCGTCCAAAAATGTCTTACTCAATGTTCAAGAGGTCTGGAGACTGGAGGTCTTACATAGTAGAGTTTTCGCAATTATGTTGTCAGCGCCAAGTCCGAGGGTCAGGACACTAAATCATATCAAGAGAAACGCTGTAACACACGTCCTCAAGGAAAAATATTATATGTATAAAAGAAAAATTCTTTGTTACAGACTTGGCAACCAAGAGTTCTTTTGATTTTCTGACTCTTATTGAATTAATAATCGACTGAGTTCATAAATGTATGAACATTTTAAAATCGTATAATTCAGCTCATTAGTTTCTGAAAAAAGGGAAAACTAGCAGATACTAGATTTAATTCTGTTAATTTATACCTCCGCCTATAAATTTCATAAAAATTAAATTATAGCCATTCATTGAATTTCCTAAGCATATCTAAATAAAACTTTCTTACCTTATCTAGTGCCTTTTATATCATCTCATAAAAGATAACTTTGTTATTTTTATCAGAATGTACATGTAGTAAGTTTTCTGTATAGGATACTATTATTTTGGGAAGTTATTTTTCCCCTGAGAAGTCTTATATTTTATTCATCGGATCTATTGCCATGACACAGGAATAATCAATAAAGGCAGTTTTTTGTTTTTCACATGAAGATGCGACAAGAAATTAAGAAAATCCTGGCCGAATGGTCTTCAATTATTCGGGTGTATGAAATAGATATTTGGGCACGTCGAGTAAACAATTTATTCCAGAACTTGCACAACATGTTTGTGGCTCATTAGAATTATCGAGTGCGGCGATAAAATATTCAGCGGGGTTATCCGGCCTGCGCCACCCCCGCCAACTATTTGCAGGATGGCCGTGTATCTTTGCAAAACAAGGAACGCCCGCAGCAGTACATAAACAGTGAAGTGTGGCAATCAATAATTTATGCAAATCAGAGCCGAGCCGACCTATGAATTTCATAGCCAGCCGACTTGGCTCCTAGGACTTTGCATAATACATTTAAAAGTGTCACAGGCACGCGTGCTGAATAAATCAGCGTCTGGCGGGGGACATTAATTCGAAGCGCAGATTAATGGGGCCTTTTGTGGGGACGGGCGGCGGTCTTCCAGAGGCCCACTTCCCAACTACCTGCTGCTTAAGTATTCATTTTCCTGCACTATTTGCCTTTAACCCCATTGACAGCACCTTTACCATTCATTCAATTACTCACGTTGACGTGGGTGGATTGACAGGCTCGGGTCTGGGTCTGGGTCTGGGTCTGGGTCTGGGCCTGGGCCCCCCACGCTGGGCGTAGCCTCTCGGGCTCCAGGTGCGCGGTGGCAGTCGCTCCTCGTTCATTACCGACTAATGGTCCCCCAAATTAGGTGCTGAATTTTGAGGTTTTAGGGCAGCGTTTTCGACGCATTTCGCAGTCCCCCTCGTTTCAGA
Source organism: Machimus atricapillus (assembly GCA_933228815.1). Classification (NCBI taxonomy): domain Eukaryota; kingdom Metazoa; phylum Arthropoda; class Insecta; order Diptera; family Asilidae; genus Machimus; species Machimus atricapillus. The sequence goes on along the minus strand of OW121787.1, from coordinate 42,191,154 downwards.
GGAGCCAATAGAAGCGTCCCCCCAGCCATTGTCCAGCCCACCTGCCCAGACACCATAATTAAAGCATAATGAGCACGGTGACGAATATTTCTTTTATATATTTTTATTTACAAACGCGGATAATATGGCCTGGAGTGATTAAGACGTTGGCCGAAGTATAAAAGACGTCGTCTTTGCCACGAATTTGCTTTTAAAAGAAATAAAATATAAATAAAAAATAAGCAGATCCTGAGGAAAAAGTATACACTCAGAAATTTCCTTTGTTGGAAATTTTGAGGCAATCCAGCTATTGCTTTTCTTAAGCTATATTATTAACTTTAAAAAAAATGCAAAATATTAAATTAGTCATATTTTGTTTTCATTAGTAAGTAGTATACTTAAAAACTGATAAAATAAAAGATTTAAGCGTCTTCTTTTGAAAAACAAAATGAAATGTGACCATATACTGTCTTATACCAAAGATTATATAAAATAAATCTTTGCTTATATGTATGTATAAACTCATAGCTGAATTATGTATGCAAAGTATTGTAACATCGGTGTATATATACATATGTAATTCAGCTATGAATCGCCTTATATTTCAGAATAAGAGTACGACTCCAGATTTGCATGAGTTTTGGTTTCTGCAATTGTTTCTCCTGGTTGAATTGAAATTTTTGGACAGTCCTAAATCAGATTCTTAAAAATGAAGGCTTGTTTCTGTACGCATTCAAATTGCACTTAGGATGGAAATAAATAAATCGTTACTGTTGAAAATTCCCCAACACGAAGAAAGAAATCTGCTCCGATTTAAGTAACATGTTCTATCTGTTGGGAATCCCCTCAAAATCTCGGCTGAAAGAGCATCAGGAGTGCACAAACTGTACTAAATCTAAATCGAGGAAGCAGAGTCTAGCAGAGCCAGAAGTCAATTTCCCTTTACCCATTTTACCCACTTACCATTTGAGCCACACAGAAGCAGTGTCGAAAGTTGTGAAAGGGCACGGCATTGTAGTGCTTGTAGACCTCGTAGAGCCATTCCCTCAGAGTCGCAATCGGGATGTTGAACTTCTCGATAAAACCCAGCTCCACGAACATCGTCTGCATAAGGTGGATGACGTCAGCGTCTTCCCAGTCGTAGGAGTCGAAGGCGGGGAGCCTTAAAGCCGCCTTCACCTCATCCGAAAGGGTCGTATCACAAATTTCTAAAAACCTCTTCTTAACCTCGCTATGTTTGGGTAAACTACTTTTTCGATGTGGTGGTCCCATGGGTCGCCTCGAGAGATCTGCAATGATAAGAAAAACAAGAAAATACATTAATTTAATTGTCTTTCACCGAGTTTTTGATAAATCTTATATCAAAGTAAAGGACGTGCAAAAACAAAAACAAAATCGCGCTTCGCTTCTTTTATGTTCTCGAAGAGATTTGCATAACGACGGCCTGCTGCTATTTGGGGGCTTTTCCTCAATTCCTTCTGACGCATCAACCCGCAGCAGTTTCCTGCGGGATATGTGGAACGTGCCAAGGATGCGGGAGCGCCTAAATTGGCCACATCCATAAAATAAACGCAAATTTCCTCATAAGGGCATCTGCACGTTGCGCGAAACCGTCGAGCCATATTTTCACTTAATATTAACTTCGTGTTTTATGCTTCCAGCGGTTCAGCGGGCTCCCATGATAAACGTGATAAAGCAGAAAACCTCCCCCGGGATTTACAGGAACAGAAGCGACAGGAAGTGCGGACTTGCGGATTAAAGATTATTATTGTCGCGGGTGGGAAGCTGTGACACTGGTCGCTGACTGCAAAATTCGTGTAATTTAAATAAAACGGAAAAGCTGTTTCCATGGGGATTTCAGCAACATTGAGAATAAATTGGCTTAAAGCTCGTTTTTCTGTATACAAATATAGGAGAATAAACCTATGATATTTCGAGGAAGGTGCAGTAATAAATAGCAATTTTTTTTCAGATAGGTTACATGAAAAAATTCGAAAGTACTTCTAGTACATTTTATATATGAAATTTTGTTTCAACATACAGCCTGAATAATTCTTCAACAAGGAACAAACAATCGTCTTAAAATTTGGAGGGGACTTAAGCAAATTATAAACAAAACACATTTCTCTTCCTTTATTATAAACAGGACTACTATCTTACTATGTACATATCTATATGCTCATAGTATAAAAAAACTCGAAAATACCTTCTCAAATATCGCCAACGAATAACAAAGTCACAAAGGACTTTTCGCTTCCTATATGGAGTATAACATTCACTTGTTTGACGACCAAATTGATATTCGTTTTATTTTTATTATTTAACTTTTCGCCTCCGAAATTCGAAGAACTTTATCTGCTACGCAGCACTTAGGAAGTAGTTCGGATACTGTATAAAATAAGAGAAATAAATAAATAACAAATGGAGAACTTGAACAACTCAAAGATGTCAAAACTAAATTAATAGAATTTTTTCTATGACATGGTATCACAAAAGTTCATACTTACAAGTTCTTTCATCATAAATAGATAGGATGCAGGATATTTTGTGGGAAAAAAAATAAATAAATGACTTGGAAAGTTTTCGAAAGTTTTGTTAAGATCAAGAAATATGTACTAATTTACCCTAAGATATCTTGGAATTGGTTATCGTATTTGCGAGGTTTCAACAACTTTCACGAACTTTTTCGCCTCACCTTTTCTTTGGCAATTTGGTTTTTGCAGGTTTTCATGTATTTTATCCGACTTCTACAATAATAAAATCACTCTTGACTAACATTTTCATGATAATCTACGTATTTGATAATTATAGCAACATTTTTAGAAAATTATATGTTTGGTAATAAGTAGGTACGAGTCTTTCTACACAAGATTTAATACTAAAATTGATTTTCTATAAATGCTTAGCTCATACTAAACTTTTCAATTTAGTTTATATTATAGTAATATTGCGCTTTGATTCTGGAAGCTTATTTCTGCTAGACTAGCCTTCAAATTTGTAAGACACTCTGTAAGATTTCTTATATTAACGAACACAGTCCTTAATGCTCAACGAACTACCTATATCAAAAATTAATTCCACCCACTTGAATTACCAGACGAAATTCTCAAAAAGTTTTGAATGTTTTTTTATTTTCCGCATCATTTACTCCAATTTGGCCAGGTAATTTTTCAACCTCATTGTTGGACCGAATTAGGGTTACAAAATGGAGCGTAATATGGACTTAATCATAGTCAACCCTTTTTCGAAAGGCAGAGCTCCTCTGAGCCCACCAATTGAAGACTTAATTTTATAAGTGCACGCAAATGCGAATTGGGTTTGTGGCAAGAACACGAAAAAGGATCAAGCTCGGGATAAGAATAGCCGACCTTTTTCTCTTTCTTTGTGTTCTGTTTTTATTGTAAAATCATTTAAAAGGCAAACACTGGCATCAGAAGTTGAAGGAGTTATAAGCTTTTAGGTGAACCCCTTAATAGTCAATATTTATATGGTAATGTTAAAAAATGAGAAAGAAACTAAAAAAAACTACTCAAATGAAATTTAGAATTTATAAAAATACAAAAAGATTTAAAATATTCAATGAAATTTACTTTTTTGATAGATATTTAGATAGAGCTAAAGATATTAGTTATTATTTGTTTTGAGATTAGTAATTAGGTTTTTGCATTAATTTTCAAAAAGGATAAAAATGCTGCATTTAGGAAAACTTTATATAAAGCTATTTTCATTGAATACCTGATAGCACATTTTAATTTACCGAATTATAAAAGTCCTTTATAAATAATTTACCACTTACCACAGATAAATAATTATAGTTATTTATCTGTGCATCTTACATAGCAGGAGAAAAAACATTAAAAATATAAAGTAGGTAAGTACCTAGTAGCATAGTAGTAAATTATAGGCTCTATCTAATTTTTTTTTGGGTTTTCTGGTGTTAGTTTTAATCGAAAAAGGCTGTCGCACTGAACACAGCTTGGGAGAAGAGCTTCCGGCAGGGAATGCACCTCGACTGAGGGAGTCGCATAAAGGGCCCCAATAAGCCGAAACCTTTTGAAAAGGAGGCTCCCCAGGGCGAAAGCCTCTTTTGCTTGCGCAGGGCTTAACGAAGCCAATCCAGCGGCAATGATTCACTTCATCAGTTGTCCCTGAAACATTCGAATGGGATCAGTCGGGAGCCCCTCGGCATCCCTTTCATATCATCTCCTAATGACATTTCGTCCTCGGAAGCTCCTCCTGATGCCAATTTAATTTGCCACATCATCTTCCAGAATCAGTCACCACGACAGAATTCAATGGTAGAGTGATTTGGAGCTGGGATGCCGGGGAAAAACAACATTTTTTCTCGCAGGGAAAATAAAATCGCAAGTCATCCCGGCGGTGCGGGGGGGACTCAGAAGCCGGTATTCCCTGCGTATCACGGTGGAGTGATTCCTGGCCTCTTCCAGCGCCGCTCGACTCGGTTTCACCCGATAATAAAAATTTCATTCAATTTTCCATTCTGGTAGCTGCTCAATTTCCGTCACGATTATCAAAATTACTTTACGGCAGCCGTTCGTTCGCCCTGCGGGAAATTTTAATGGGGACCGGTGCCCCGGGCTCCTGGAGGCGCGTAGGTGAAAGCCGGGATTCAACAGGATCGGCCTCGGCCGACTCGGGAATTCCTCGGGTAATTGAAAACTAAGCTCGATAAAAATTATTGCTATGCCCCGCATGGCAAAAAATTTGTTTCGTGCCATTTCATCCAAATTGGAGGATTTCACCTGTAGCCACTCGAGCTATTTGTGAACCGATTTTGACCACACCGTCTTCCCTCGGGCTTTCCCGGGCTTTTCCTATCCCTCAGGACGAAATGACAAACGAAAATTGGATGAACTAATATTTGTTCAGCTGTCTTCTCGTGCGGTTATCCCACTGCCGCGCCGCGCCGGTCGTCGTAGGGCATTAAAATTTCGCAAACATCCTGTCACTCCCGCTGGCCGCCTTCTTCCCGATCGTCCCTGAGCGGGTTTTGTTCTGTTGTATCTGAATAATTGGAATTTGTCTAGGCTTACATTAATTGGTTCGGGTGATTGATGGCAACGCAAACGATCCCAAATTATTTCCGCTCCTTTTATGACCTGAATTCACTCCTTAAAGGGTTCAGCCAAAGGGCCGCGGGCGTAGGCGTAAACACTTTGCTCGCTCAGACACTGTGATTTTATTTATTTATTTTTTACTCTTTTTAGGCCACATACATATACTTGCAAGAAGATTGCTTCCACTCGCCCTCAGGAAAATTTATTGATTTTCCAATTTGTTCCTAAAATATTCTCTTCCTTGGGGGAGCAAGGACAATGAGTTATCCACTGAGATTGTGCTGCGTAACATTTTCAGTCTTAATTTAGAAAACTCCAGCTTTTAATAGCCACGCTACACGTTGAGCAAACGAATTATAGGCCTAACCAAAATTAGTCATACACCTTTACGAAATTACTTTGGAATCGTCTTTTATTTGGTTTGCTTTGAGTAATGAGTTTTCTTGATAGGAACTATGCTCCGAATTAAATTATAAGTATGCAAGTACGAGAATGTGTATACATTTCCGAACAATAAACTTATTCTTGGTGCCAATAAAATCTTTTTTACATAATGGCATTTTTCTAAATTTATTAATTGTGAGAATAAATTTGAAATCATTAATACCCAAAACCCCAATGTTCTTCAGTTTCTAAAACGACTATTTTATAACTAACAAATTACTATTTGGTTCTTTAAAAATCTTTTATTTTTTCTGAAAACAAAAAACGAGATTAAGAAATTTCGTTTTTCAAATTTAAAAATTTTTAAGGCGACAATGTATTGAATGAAATTAATGCTATAGCATGAATAATTAGAAAATCTTGGACTATTTCAGCAGATTTAAATTTTTGAAATTTTTACGCCTTTTAACACTTTCATCTTTGTGCACTTGGACTTTACAAAAAATGGCCATTCCGGAACTCATTAATGCTGCAAGAATTCAATTAAAGCCTCAAAAGCTCTTGAAATCTTTTTGAAATAAGAACCCGCTCAGGGGAGAAATTTGTCAAATTTAAAAGTGTTTTTCATCATAGACTGATTCCTTATAATAAGGAAAATTAAATCCCGCCCCAAAAACGGCGCTCGGTTTTATCTCCGGTACCCGGCCAACTCTGCCGAAGGCATAAATTATACAAAAAGGGAGCAAAACGCTTTCTTTGAATGTGTGACGGGAAGATTCCTTCCTTCCTTTCCAGTTGGCGCAAAACTCAATTACAGCTGAGGTAATGTCGGGCTCCTGGAGACCGAAGAGGCCCCAAATCGGAGAGAAGGGTACAAAAAAATATGGAAAAAAAAGAAAAAATCGAAATCGAATTACAGAAGCCCTTCGTTTTATACGCGAGCTTAGCTTTGTTTTTGTCGAGAGATACTCCTGCAGGGACCGGGGAATCTTTTCATGATGATTTTCGGATAAAGGTTCATCCTAACCGACGGTGAGAAAATCTGATCCCTTTCTGATATTTGATTTACGACAGAGTGAGGTGTATTTCATTTGCCGGCTCAGCCCTAAGCCTCCGCCGCCCCCCAATTCCCGGCCGCTTAAGGGAGCGACGCCGCTGCCGCCGCGGCACCTCCACCCCCAGCAAACTTTTCCATTTCACGCTTCTACGTATAATAAACACATAATTTTCCGCCACATCCTTGCCTTAGCCGGGGACTGAGTGGAACTGATAGGGGGCTCCGGGGCAACTTCACACTAATTATGACGATTCGGCGAGGTAATTAAGGGAGAAAATGCAGCCACATGGGGCTCCACAGATCCCGAGAAGTCGGCGCTCCGACGACACGTTGCTTCGCCACTTTATGCGTCGTAAAGAGGATATATATATTTTTTTTTGGGATTTTATATTCCACCGGGAGCCAGGTCGGGGGGAAATGTGTTGAACCGCATTTTGCTGGCCCAAAAGTTTATTCATTCGTTAAATGGAATGGAAAATGACTTTGTCGTCCAGCCCCCAGCCCCAGTCACATCACGTCCTGCGGGCGGCTCAATGGGGTCACGCGGAGGTGCTCCGCCCGGGAGGGCGCAGAGAAGGGTTTAACTATACAATTTCAATCGGTGCAAATGAGTCGCTCGTGCGGGGCCCCATTTCGGCAAGACGGTTCGCAAAGTGCTTGTAAGGGTTGCCCTGATCCACCGAACTTCTGTGGGCTATTTCATCACAATTTTGTCGAGGGTTATTACAGGGGTAATGTCCTCGTTTCCCTTTATGTTGGCGGAGAATATGTTCGACTTCTGTCGAAAAATAATTAGAGCCCTACACATTTGGACCCGGCTAAATTAGAAATTCTGGCTCCAGCACGTGGGGGTGTTCCAGTAGCAAACGAGTGAGTAAATTTTGAGTAAAATCAAAAAGGAAATTACTCAGCAGGAATTTTGTCATTCAAAACAATGTACGCATATGATTTTTAGCACCTATTTATATATGTATATGAATTTTTAAGCTCCTATGAGGTATTTAACAATGTACATTTATTTTAAAATTTGAATATTATGCAGAATACCCCCGAAATTGTAATGGCATTAATAAGCGAACACATTCTAAAAAAGGTTACAAACAAATATAGGCCTTTCTTATATCTGAAAATATTATGAGTTTTATTTTTATGTTTAATGTTTAATTTTCCAAAAAAACTAGGTATACTTCCTTCTTTTTCTCATAATTTATATTTTAGTGCACATTTTCAAAATTCCATTTTTCACATAAAGTTTGGTGTGCTGTGAACAGTTGTTGAGTTTTGATTTAAAATAGAACTTGTACCAAAATGTTCTTAAAATTTCATTCTATTAAAATAACCAAAACAGAGAAAAAACAACAATTTTTGAAAATTGAATGTACACCTTAATTCACAGATTTAAATTGTTTTCTTTCGTTAGAGTGGCATGAAGCTTCCTTCTACTTGAAACTATAATAATAAATTGATAGGCCTGTGGGCATCTAAACATAACCCCTAGAAGCTGAAATAATTACTTCTTAATATGAAATATTAATGGTGCTTCATCTGGACTTTGGCAGAGAATTACTCTCAGCCTCTTCCCCAAATGCATTATATAAATTTGATAACGTGGCCTAGTTTTCATTAGTGCACTGTTTGGAGTAGGTCCTAAAGCAGGGGCTTCATTTCGGAAATTACTTTCCTCATTGACACGCGCTTCAGTCGGGCAGACCGAACGAGAACGAAGGTGTTTCCTTAACTAATTGACCAAAGATTAACAAGTCCGATGTCTGGTTTGATCAAATATTGTGCTCCTCCCCAGCTAGGGTCATCGGGTGTAATCTAGCTCCGGTCCTTTGGATGCTGCGATGAAAGCAGAAAAGTGATGATGATGGCTTAGTGTAAGTACGCAATTCCTTTCCCAGCAGCCGTCGCATTCTCGCCGGAATTTCTTCTACGAGGCGATAAAACAGGAGGGCATCTGCCGGCTCTTTAAAACAAAATAAGCCGGGTGCTCCTGGAGGTGGGGCGCAAAATGGCTAAATGGCAAAATGAATCGTACACATCCAAGGACGTTATGGTAGACAATAAATAATTTCATAGCGGAGAAGCGGAGGCATCTCGTGGTATTCCTGAAATGCTCCTGAAAAATGAGAGGGATTCCAGCCGTTGTGATCTCTAATAATCCTCGGTGTATCGCTGGCCTGCTTATCTCTGCTGTATCCTTTTCCGGTGAGGAAAAAAAATCCCGGAGGATTTTTATTGTTTTTGGCGTCGTTGTCGTGCCGACCACGGCCCTGGTAATTAAATTCCACAGGAGCGCATCAGCAGGAGACCTTCGATTGATTCCCGATGACGTCGCGTTCGATGGACCTCCTGGGATTTAATAAAAACTCACGTAGCCGTCGTCAAAAGGGTCCCCGGAACCCGCATAAATGGTGATGCCTGCGGCAACTCCGTGACCATAAAACTGGATGCATTCCAGGTTCCAAGGCTCGCAGGTGGAATGCATCCCTTTTCAATTAAGGGCGCTACGATGGATTAAAACTTTCGCAGTTTAATGCGGCCATGTGATGCTAATGTCCTCGCAAATAAAATGTTTTTCATCCTGCCATAAAAGCATACGATCCTTTCCACCGATGGTCACAAATTTCATTATTGAGATTTTGTCAAAAAATCCAGGACACTAAACTGAATTTCACAATTATTCTTTAAAGCATATATTTTTTGTTCGTAATCTCATAACAAAATTATAGGTATGCGGGGAATAAATATAGAATCAAAGTTAGTGATTCTGAGTAGGTATAGAATTCATTATGATGGAAAAAATATTTTATTCATAAGACTGGGCTCTAAGATTGAGATTGAATGAAACTGAACTCTGTTTTTAAGATCGATCTCATTTTGATATTTATAAGATTTAGCACTTAAATTTGAGCTCAACTTCAACTGTGTCATGGAAAATTTTTAAATTCATTATAATTGATACAAAAAAGCCACTCTCCTAAGATTAATTTCATTACGTTTAGGCCGTTTTGTCTTTCCAAAATTGAAAGATCAATCTCAGTTATAGTTGCAATTAAACCTTATTATAATGATTATTATGGTTTTTTAAGTGATATCAGAGAAATGGTGCAATTCATCATTCTTCCTTTAGAGCACTTTATTTAGATAATGTAAAGTGAAAAGTAGAACGCCTGAGCTTGTGCATGTTGCAAAGTGCATTCAACGCGAAAGAGGGAAACTTCGTGCCTGTGCCCCGTGCCATAAATTTCAGCCCTAACCAGACAGGGGGAATGTTTTATTCCAGAAAATCACGAAACTTTGTCAAGACAACGTGGCGGTACAATTTTCTTAAGTAAGCTTTCGAGGCGCTGGCAGAAAACAAATGTTCCTTAAAAGGGTGCGAAAATACAAAGTTCTTAAAGGAGTTAGACTGGCACATCTTTTGTTTTACTACGCGAGGACTTTTGTCTAACGACAAATAGGTAAGGAGATGCCACAGCGTTCCTTAAAAGATCACGATGCCCTAACAATTAAAGACACTAATGGATGAAGGCGCTTTGTTAAAACAGAGAAAAATCTTGAGCAAGTAGACATTTAAAGTTTTGTCTCCTTTCAAAATTGTTCGGACTTCAAACTTTTGTGAAGAAGTAAAACTTCGCAATATTGGTGATTTCTTAAAACTTTTAAAATAAACATTTTGTTGAACTTACATAGATCACCCTAAACATAATTACTTAGATATTGTTATCGAAAACATTTAAAAAATAATAATTTTTGTATGGAGAATATTTTAGAATATGTATTTAGAAGAAAAATGACAAAGACTGAAAGACTAACTCTATTAACATTAAAACTATAACTTATAAATTTAGTTTAAGTCATTTTGATTTTGAGTATTTTAGTGCAAAATTGTTGCCGGGTAAGTGAATCTTAGAGCAGTTCGAAATTGTTTCTGGGCAAGAGTTTTACGTCTCTATCAAATGAATTCCATGGAACATTTAATGGCCCAGTCCGAGATTCAATAACCTTAACCGGCCGTAATTGTTAATGTCGTTCGAACCCATAAACTTTATAGAGGGTCTCAATGTGAGGCAGGGGCTATTGCTTTTGACGTAGTAAAGCTAAAACGGAAAAATTAAAAATTTACGAGTTTGCTCGTCTGCCGTCATAGGATCTAGTAAAATTGTAGGACAAGGATACGTTTTATATCGATTTTCTGCTTTTAAGTACGTATTGAAAGCTTAAAATGTTTTTTAAAATGAAATATCACAGAAAAGCGGCATTGTAATTTAATACTAGCATAAAAAATAACTTAATATCATGTTCTTATATATATATACATAGATATAGTAGACAAAGGCTTAACAATTTTATTTATTTTGAGAAACAATAATATCAAAAATTTGATATAATCATAGAATATTTTATTTTCATGTTACAGTAAGAACATCAATTCGATAACATATGGATGTTTTTTAAATGAAATCTCTAAAAAGTTGTCGTCGGTTTAATTGTTATATAATTTACATATATGCGCCTAATAGTAACTTTTTACTTTTAGGATAAAGTAAAATTTATTTATTTCCCAATTCACTATGTGTTAGGTAATTAATTAAATTAAATTGAAGTAATTGTGCCAAAATTCTTCTGTATTTAATACAATTAAACTCGGTTAGTAGCTGGTCTTAATTTTAATATATTTTCTAAAATAGAAATGCATGAATTTTAGAATAAAAGCGGGAATATGCTTTGGTCGATTTTTGAGATTAAAAATAACAGGCGAAAAATGTTAAATTTTACGCGTTTACGAAAATAGACAATATCAAGAAGATTTTTTGGGTCATTCGCAAATTCGAAATTGTGGACCCAAAACTCACAGATAGAGGTTGCCAATTCAAAGTTCTATAAAATATTTGAGTACAAATTCGTAATTCGGGATCCAAAAAACATTGAAAAAGGTGTAGATATACTTTAATTCAAAAGTAATGAACAAATTAAGCTCAAATTGGGTATTATTAGTTTATGCATAAATATGCGAAAATAGAATATCCACACCTAGACCAAAAGCGTTCACGAGATGGGTCTGCTCAAAATGCTAATGGAAATTCATTCAAATTGAAGTAATGCAAATTCGCCACAAATCAGGACGGCTATTTGAATGCCCCAAATGATGGTCAGCGGTGCATTATGAGGGCGTTAAAATTAATACCCGAAATTAGGGCAGGTCATGTGTATGCGCTGCACAGAACTTAACGACGTTACTCACGCACCGAAATGGGATTACACGAAACTCCGTCAAAACTAAGTTTAGGCCAACAGTCAAAATCGGGCGGCATAAATAATGCGGGGGAGACATAAAGCCCTAAATCCAATTTGCTCCACCCTTTGAGTAAACAGGCGCCGTTCATCTGCGAGCGGGGCGTTGTACGCGTACCGTTCACGATTCACTTCGCCATTATGCCACCGACAATGGCGAAATTGGCAATTTGAAAAGAGGGAAACACCCTGTACACATCCATTTGACTAATCGAAAGAGAAGGTCCTGGTGCTCCTCGAGGTCTCCTTTACCACTCGAGTCCCACGTAAACTCGAATTCCGAACCTTTTCAATTTCGGCCCCGAACGCTCAAAAATTCCACCTCCAATTTGCCAGGCATAATAAAGCACGTGAGCAGGTGGATAAAGGCCTGAGAAATCCTCCACGATATGTTTTCTGCGTCTTTCCCCGATATATATGTATATAAATATATTCTTTTTTTGCGTTTCCCTGTCCCAGCCCTAACTTAGGATTTCCTGGGAAGGCTTCTTCCATTGTCAGAGAAAAATGAACCGCCCGCCGTCGTCGAGCGGCGCAATCCACTCAATTTAGAAGATCGCTTTCCGCCGCTAGAGACCAAGGGGCGGCGAATTCTAACCCCAGCCCCGCCTCATTACCACGATTATTAATAATATTTTACGAGGTGATAAATTGCGTGCATTAACCTAGTCCCACACGGCCCCTCTGTGGCATTAGCCTTCCGCAGCCGACTTTTCCAGAGATCCTAAGGGATGGAACGTCTCCCTCGGGAGCTTCAAGTGAACAGCGGATGATCGCTTTGAGGAAAATAATTAAATTTCCTCTGGTGCGCTGTTTGCACCGCGATCCCTACCATATCCAGGTAATTTCTTCAACTTCCTCGATACGCTCTACCGGGACTTAAGCGAAGCATAAAATTTAAGGGAGATTAGGTAGTCCAGGGCATTAGAGGGAATTAAAAACCACTTCCACGGAGAAGAGTTGCACTAACTAGTTCTGGATAAAATTTTCCATCTTTCTATTCCTTGAACAAAAAATAAATTTTTTCCCCGATTTTGTTTTAACTCCCACCGAGGAGAATTCAAAATTATGATTTGCTCAAAAGAGAAGCTTTTGTACGACGAGCAATTTAAAAAATGGTGAAATTTAGGTAACTCTGAAATTTTAGTATGACTAATTTCGATGATAAAAGCAACTTATTTATCTAAATTTAAAACTAAAACGTAATTAATAAAAGTAAGTAAAAATATACCTAACTAAATTAGACCATGCTTAACTTTTCGCATATTATTACGAGTAACAAAAAAATATGTTGTAATGCGACCAAGGTTAAGATCGCAATTTCTTTATACTCATTGCATTTTTCTTACGAAGAAAAATATTTCGCCGAATCGCTTGAGCTCGTTATCTTTTGTGTTTTCCCTATATGTCGTACTTCATTATTTATGTCTCAAGTTGCCGCAAATTGAAATTAAATAACGAAAATACGCTTGGAGATATTTGGGACAAGGTTTGCTTTGCCTAGGGAGCGGGCGGCGACCATTTTCTTCTTTTTCGTACGAGGGAACGCAAGAAAATTGATCTGAAGCATGTGTGTAATAAAATGTAGTAAACTTCGGAGGATTCGCACGGTTCTGGTTTCTGTCCTTTGTCCGCCCCGATAGCAATGGTTGCCTACGCGACACGTTTTCATCCTGAAAAAAAAATCTCAGGTGTGTTTTCCTCAAACGTTTCACTGAAATGTCGAGTTTTGAATGATGAATTCAGTGGATTCCACAGAAATTCACTCGAAGTGATTTTTCTATTTACTTGGATAAACGCTGCCATTTGAGAAGAAAATGGCACGTTTGGGGCGAATTTGGCGTGTGCAGAGAAAGAAATTGAAGGTATTATGTTGGACTTTTGTTGATTCAAATCCAAAAACAAATTGCATTTGGGAAAAAATTTCCCCAACCTGCGCTTTTGCTGTTTTTTTTTGCGGATGAGCAAACAATAACTGTTTTTGATAGGAGTTTTGCGACAGATTAATTAAATGATAGAGGAAAATTGACTTCGGAACACAATTTCGTTCATTATAAGAATGAAATTTATGTTTTAAAAAAATTTGGCCAACATTTGCTTAAAAGAGCACAATTTTCATTGAACACATATAGACAAAACAAAAGATGCAAACTTTGCCTAGTCTAAATAAAAAGTTTTAATACCTCTGATGCAGGATTTACTCTTAAACCTTGTTTCACTGGAATGTGAGATTTTGAATTCCAGAAAAACTCCATTAAAAGCGCTGAAACGTGTGATGCGATTAAGGACAGGTAAAATTTGTTTCCCTTTTGCCTCTAAACAATTTACGCGCACAAACACGTAATTTATTTAGAAAGATTCTAAAAAGCATGCGTTTGTTTTTGATTTAAGTTATTAAGAGTATCTCCCCTTGCTCACATCCACCGTTCCCAAACTCCATTAATTGCAAGTCCTTCGCAGAACTCGGCAAATGTTTGTTCTCTTACGATTATAACTCCATTACCTATCCAAGAGACACTCTGGAAGAAGTAGTCCCTGGTCTGGGACGGGATCTATCTTAGCAAATTCTTAATGGCATTCATGCAGGGCGTTTTTGTTTGGATGCTCCAGTGACGTCACGTGACTCCAAGATGTTTAACAACCACTTAAACACCTAAGTACATGAGCTCTTCTTAAAGTGCTACTCTGGGCTTGAAATGTATAAATTTTATGCTGCCAATAATAATAGACAAACAGGCGATATGTGCGCATTTGATTGCTCTAAAGCGACTCTCTAGGTAAATGTTTGCAGAAATCCAACTGATGCTGATGATACTCTCCAGGGATTGAGACTGACGAAGTCGATGTAACTAACATAACAACATATGTTTATATGCTTTCTTCATTAAGTGCATCACGAAATTACTAAATAAAAACAATGGTCCATGAAAAATGGTTTTTTATGAAATTAATGGCATCTTAACTCAAGATATCCATATGTGGAAAAAATTTACAGGGTAGGTATACATATACAAAAATAATCATTAGAGTAAAATCGATTTCTTCAAATTTAAAGTTGCAACCTATTTATCTCCGAATTTTTGAGTTACTTTTGGTTTTTATTGTATCTATTTATAATATTATATTATATATTTTTATAGACAAAATTTAATATCAAACTTCTAAAAACTTCTAAAGAGCTCTCTGAAGGTTTTTCATAAAAAATGCCCTATTCCTCTCAGTTCCTTTAATTAAAGCAATATACAACGTAAGAGTTTTTTTTTCGCCAAATAATAAAATTGTGATGAAACCTTTAAAAACAAAATGCTTTTGATGATAACCACTTCATGGCCACTGAAATGGCCACAACAAAATTCAAATTGAAGAGGTTTCCGCTTATTCACGTCAGCCATTACGGCAAGTGGAAGGACTCCAATTTCATGGCGACTTCATTGAAAAATTAAAAAAATAAAAAATAAATGAAATAAATAAAAAGAAAGAAATACAGAAAACGAGAGCCGGGAAAGGAACACGACAACTGAATAAATAAAAATATTTCTGCTTACCTGGCCAGAGTAAGGAGCTTTGCCAGGATTTCGTGCTTTAGTTCATTTTCTACCAAAATATTTTCAGACTTCTCCCATTCACCTCCATTGGGACAAAGTTATTTTTTCTCAGAAGGGACCCATTGTGTCGCAAAAATGGTCAAGACAAACACAAGTTCGGGGACTTGTGGACCAGGACCAGATACGTTGCGATTCGGAAGAATATCTATGTGTCCTGGCCACATTCAACCAAGAGTTATTCATTCGGGTGTTTCTGTAGTATACGAGTGTGTGTCGTTTGAATCCCATTTGCACCTAAGTCATCACGCTCGAAGGCACTCCTGACGACTAATTCTAATTGTCCAAATCCTTAGTTGTCCAACCCGCCGGAAACGCAGCGAACTTTCCCAGAATTTGTTGCAAAGACTGCACACTTGGGCTGCATCGAGTGCGAAATTCATAAAATACTTTCCCTCGGGAGTGAAACTCACTCGAAACATAGAGCTTGAGTTAGTTTGAGGTGCATCATAAGCCTCAGTGGCACAAAGCCCGAGTTGTCTGCACCCTGCAACCCGCAAATGTTGGTCTATTGTGCGAATTTCTTTGGTTTTGCATTGCCAAGTTAAAAGCATCCCATTTGGATGAGGACGAATTTAAAACAACTTTAATTCTTAGAGCTCGACTCTTGCTAACTAACAAGCCAAACTCTGAGGCTGCTGCAATCTGGCGCAGTTCAGTGACTTCTAAACGCCGAAAACTTTAGCACCATAAAACTCTTCGGGGAGGTGCCTACATAATTAATTCCTCAAGTGATTTTCAGTGGGTTTACTTACCCACGTTAGCTAGACACTCAACAAAATGAAATTTCTGTGGCGAACTGCAGTCAGACTATGTATACATACATACATATCTCAAGATCCCAATGGGAATCATCAAAATTTTATGAAATTATCCAATTTTCAGGCACTTTTTGGAAAATTTTGACTGCTAATAAGTCACTCTAAATCACATAATCTCCATATGTCCATTAAAGAACTCCCAGCAGAATTCAATGTGTATAACAAAACCACAATACTTTAAACTCTGGAGCTTTTTCAGTTACGAAAAATTTAA
Organism: Machimus atricapillus; assembly: GCA_933228815.1. NCBI lineage: Eukaryota > Metazoa > Arthropoda > Insecta > Diptera > Asilidae > Machimus > Machimus atricapillus. The sequence continues at coordinate 42,174,718 of OW121787.1, read as the reverse complement.
TGTCTAAAATATGGAACTAGAACTCCTGTGATGTCATGAAAATCTGAACCATCATTGTAATAATATTAGGTTTAGGAAATTTAGTAGACAAATGATGAAAAGTATAATATTATAATAATTAATTACCTTCATAGTTTGTTTCAATTTTGGCCTTCACTGTTGTCTGTCAGTTACCGTGGGCCCTTTTAAGTTAGTAAGTTAATTAGTTAGAAAGTTTTCCAAATTATGACTGAATTAAGTGGTGGCCCTAAATAAATAAATTCTGGGATTTAGAAAAACGAAAAAACGAAACAGTATTTTTACGCTGAGACTGGCCACGAATTTTCCGAAAGTATCAAACCTCGTTGAAAATTGCGTAAAAAATCTCACGCTTGCTGCTGACGGGCAGGCGGAGATCCGTCGTCCCGGGGGTGATAAGCGCGATCATCCCGGCGCCCTGGCCACCTACACGCCCGGCCCGGGACTCCCGGGATATCCCGAAAATTCGCACAAGTGCAAATAATCGCCGCCCAACCAACTTCGGCTGTGAGCGGCTTTTACGAGGGTCGGGTAATTGCTTAATTGTTTTATTTGCCTCGTTGTTTGCTCGCCTCCCGTTTTGTTTAGCCGGGACTCCGGGAAAAGCTTAAAGCCAAACATTTTTGCTGATTATCAGGGATTCGGGGGACTTTCATTTGTGCGTCAGCACTGGGAAAACATGTGTCGTAGGGTGTAGCGACGCAGGGTGTGGGAGTCCTTTCCACCTTTAAGATTTTCGCCTGAGGGACCCCCCGATGTTGCGGAAAAAGGGAAAAGCCACTGGCCGTGCGGCGGAAACCCGCAAATCCCTCAGTCAATAACCGGGAAGAGCCTTCGCAGCCAGCTGGGCCGTCATCCCTCCGGCGGGGGCGGCTCCTCCGGAGCAAGCTCCGCTTTATGGCTGCTTGCGCATATCTCGGCCGCTAGATTTTTTATGGCTATGCTCGGGTCATTCGTCTTGATGGGGATTTTTATGCCGGCCGCCCGACGTTTATCGGGGCGTTGCCCTTTGTGATCCGAAGCCTTTTACCTTGCAATCATTAAAGGGTGACTGCGCCATTTCTTTTCATCGTCTTTTCATCAATTTCATCCCTTCTCTGACTCGGTGCGGCTCTAGCAAAATTTACCTATCCTACCAATTTTTTGTTTTTGTTCGGGAGATAAAAGATCATCAAAATTACTAACCTCCTTCAATCTTGGTAATAATGAATAAATAAGAGACACTGTTTTAAACGCACATATCTTCTTTAACCTACGTCGGATTTCACAGTCCAACATCGGCTTAAGAGCTTAAATCTTCTAAGCTTTACTAAGGGTGCCAATTTCGGTGATAATATTTTGTGATTGCAAATTAATTTGTCTGTGCAATGGATTAAGATTAGGCAAAATAAAATGTTCTGAGTTTAGAATGTGACATCCACATTCATTTAAGCTTTGGTTATGGAATTAACCTAAAATTGCTACTGCTGCCGAAGTCGAATTTTTATCTTAAAGTTCGAATTTCATAATATGCAAACACTTTAAAATCTGTATTATTTGTTTATAAATATAATCAATATGTTCATCTTTCACGGTTGCTGTTGTTTATGTAAGCTTGGGATTGTTATTCAGTTTTAATTTCAGAAACTTTACCTCACGTATCAGATAAAGTGCTTATTCTGGGCTTATCAGTTTCGAAATCGGCGACGAATCGAATGGTTAAAAGTTTGACTCCACTATCAGTTAAAGTGTAGCATATACATACTAAAAAATATCAAGGTTTGTCCAACAAACGCAAAGTATTAAATTCGATTTTCGAACTCATATCGAACACAAGAATTTAATTTGAACTCCTCCCAGATGCCAGTAAAAACCAGGAAAAAGGAATTTTATCCATCATTTCCCGTAATATCGCAAAAAAATACTCCTTGTCGTATTTCCAGACAAATTCAGTTCCCGAATGTCAGCGCTGAAAACCATCTAGAGGAAAAATACCTGTCAGAAATCGTTAGATCAATAAAAATATTGCGTTTTCTCCTTTTGACTTCACGAGGGTTTTTCAAATGAAAGAAATCTCTTGAAGTGGAGCATTGCGATTCTGATAAAATTATGAATACAGATTCTATAGGCAACGTAGAAAATAGTAGATAATAATAAAATCCTCACAGAAAATCAGTAATTAATTAATTCTCGGTCGTGTAATTATTTTGTAAGCCTTCGAACAACGAGGTAAATTCAATTTCGCCGAGACTCTTTGATAAATCGTTGAAAGCATCGAATGGAGTAATTGATAAATGCTTCCATCATTACATTGGTCCGGTGCTCGACAATTGCGTCGATGTCGTCGATATCAATTTGCGTTAAATACGCCTGATTAATTTAGCTCAGCTCGACGGCACCGGACAACAAGGCCCAATTAATCAAGCTAATTTCGGGCAGAGATTGGCAGGATTTCAGTTCAGTGATCGGTTGTCTTAGTTATTGGGTTTCATTTCCCCGCATTGCCTACTCAAAAAAATGCTGATCTCATCGGCCTCGACGAGTGCCATCGCAAAAATATTGCAAAAGTAACAAAAAATTCAGTCGCCCATCATCAGTAGGAAATTTCAGAGAAATTTTCTTAATTTTATTAAAATTCAATTTCGCCGTGCAAATTGATATGAGCCGCTATGAAAGTGTCGCACGATGTGAGATTTGCATAATTTGTTCTTTAGGACGGCAGAGCAATTTCCTTCCCCCTCCCCTCCGAACTGCGGGTGGAAGGTACACCAGATGAAATTATACCCGGCGAGATTAACGCCCATGAAATAATACCGAACATGGAAGGAAAATTGCTCCGAAATTTGAATTTGAATTTTTTTTTTTTTTTCAAGAAAAGGCCCGGAGTAGGTACACGGGGAAATTGTCCTCGACTGGAAGAAAGTAAGAAAGAAGGACTCTTTGGTCCCAAATCCAAATGCTGGCTTAGTCCCATGGGATTATACCGAATATGAATAAATTTTCGCTATTTATTCAGAGTGCAATCGCAAATTAAAACTTTTGGTGTTCGGTTTTCTGTAAGAGGAGCAATTTCTATTTTATATCTACATTCATAATAGATAAGTATCGCGGGAGCCCTTTTTTTATCGAGGTAAGGGGAGTTCATGGATAATTTATTGGGTTCTTTTTTAGCAGTACTTGCGTTTAGTTAAAAGCATTTTGATGTTTATATTGCGAATGCAGAGTATTTCGTGTAAGGGGGGACTTCATATCCATCGCTAGATGGCATTCACATGATCAAAATTTTTATAAGAAAAAATTTTCTAGTAACCAAGAATGCTAATTGGTAAAAAGCAACATTCAAATTATGTTAACTATGAAAATAAATTAAGAAAAATAGTTGAAAGGAAGTGGCCTGTTTTAAAAATTCAGGTCTGAAATGATTTTGTTCTATAACCTGAGTGAAGCAGACAGATTGAAATTAAGTTTAAAATTTTCTAGGGTGATGCCACATTACATTCATAAATCACTTCTTAACTTTTTTTGTTCATTCATTTCTAAGATTGTTATCTCACTGCTAAAGGAAAATGTAATACCTATATAATATTAAAATCGTGCTATATGCTTTGAACTTAATTAGAATTTTACCTATTTGACATCTAATAATTTTCGCAATATCACGCACAGAAAATTATTCAAAAGATTTCACGCCAAGAGTTAAAGGGATGCGCGATGTGTTGCGTAATTTGAATTCCCTCACTGAATCTTGGATCTCCGGAAAATTGTAGGAGTTCCCCTTAAAAACAGGAACGAGGCTAGGTTTCCTCATGTGGGTAATAATTCAAAAACGTTAATTCACGAAATTTGTCAAATTCGAGGTACAGAGGCAAAGTGTCTTGCTCGCTTCCCTCCCGGAATTGTTCCCGGTTAGGGATGTTATTTTATGCGAAGGAACTTCCATTTAGATGGAGTTACAGCATCCCGGAGCCTGAATGGGGCACAAGGAAACCATGTATCACTCGCCAGGATGCGGAGTATCAAAAGGCGTCATTTCACATTGAGATAACCCTGCCCCACGTGAGCTCTAAAACGATTATGAGGTTTTCTCAATTTGTCAAAAATTTGACAAATTGAGATAAGGCATTTTGTCTTACCCCCGCAAAATGGGGTCTTCCATTTGGGTAGAGAAAGCACCGCCTAGTCTTGTAAGGGCCACACTTGCACCTTTCTACCTAATGAAAATAAGTGAGAAAAAGCTAAAATCCATTAAAAGAAGAGCAGCCCAAAGTACATATGTACGTACATACATATTTAATATAGAATAAATATTAGGAAATTTATGTAATGAAGGCATAAATTAAGTCTCATGGATTTTGATGAAACTTTGTAGAAATGTTCATTTGATGCATCACTAAGTCATGTCAATGCCCAAAAAAACAGATAGATAATGGTACTTATACTCGATACGATTGAATACCTCATACTCGTACTTAGCAACAAAAATACTCGTATCTTACAACTCTGGTTTGAGCCAGATTTAAACTAAGCTCGAACCGGGGCTTAAGCCAGCTTAAATCCAATTCAAACTATGCGGACTAAGCTTATATTACATTTAAATCAATATTGGAACTTAAGCATACCTTCTGAGTGCATCTCTTTCTCAGAAAATAATTCCTCCAAAGTCCTGTACAACCTAATCCCATGTTATTACCAAGGACCAAAGTTGCCTCCCACAGTGGATTAGTTGTGGAATGTGGATGTTATTTTGAATAACAGTGGGAGCTAGCATAACACTCTTTGCAAGGGCTTCACGGAATCCATTCCGCTCTACTTCACCCCCTACACGGGGGAGCACCGAGCAGCGAACCACCGCCGAGTGCCCACCACCATGCCCTCCGTTCAGGGCGCACATTTCACGTAGAGGTGGCCTAAATCCGCCCGGCTCCTCCGAACGTGTACATTGCCTTCATTATGTCAACTCCTATTCCACAGGAGCCCTTCAAAATAATTTCCATGATAGCGGTGGTGCCCGCACGTATTCCTGCTTTTTGGTGTTCGACTTAAATTTCACCCCATTTAAGGGTGGAGGGATATTTACGCGGCAACAATTCGGTCAGCGCGGGTGTGTGTGTTCAGGTGAGCCCCACAACCCATGGAGCACTTCCCGGAATTTATTGAATGCGAAAGATACGAGAAACGTGAACAAAAATATTGGGAATATCGGGTAGCGGGGGCGGATCTGTCGATACTCCTGGTTGACGGGGCCATTGTGCACTCCGAACATAGGTAGATTTTTATTCTTTTTTTTTATTTTCGGCCGAACCCGATGGATTCCCGCAAATTCTGACAAAATGAGCTCCTGTGAGTTTTTGTATCCGGGAATTGTTACACGCAGGTTGCCCAGGCCCGGGACCAGGACCCCGGGAGTGATGGCTGCTCTGCGCAGCACGTCATTGCATGGTGTAATTGGCATGTCATAAAGAGGGACACACGGGATAAACTTGTTCCTGAGATGCCCACCGGGTGTCCAGGAATTTCCTAGAACATATCACATGCCGTCCTGACTTAATACAGAAGGCTTTGCGTCACACCCTCGCCCCGTCCGGCCGATGTAATGAATTGTGATGCCCCCAAAGGGAATTCAACGGCTTCCGCTTTTATTCACAGCACAATGAAAATGTTTCGCCCCCAAAATCCTTTATTTATTATTTCGATGTGTAAGCCTTATCCATGAAATTCTCTTCTTCGACAAGGGATTTTGGCGAAAGTTTTTCTGAAATGTCTTATTAACTTATATTTTGTCATTTGCTTTATTTTATTTATTTTTTGCCAAATTAATCTAATCGCAGAATTGAGAGGAATAATATTCGAATAATCTACAAGAAAAAAAAAAGAAAAGCTTATTTTTACTTGATTTAATAGTATACAACATAATAATTTCTAGGTATTTTTTTATGTATATTTTCAATTTAACTTCCGATTTTAGCATTCAAACGCAGGAGGCTAACTAAAAAATTATTAAAAAAATTTTCAAATAACGAAATCCTTAGGAATTACAGTGGCATGGCGAGTATAAAACAAAAGCCGTGCCCGCTTTGTTTAGTGCTTATTAGAAATTTTATGCATGTTATAACAGCAAAATGCAGGCATTTTTATAACTTATCCAACAACCGACAATTCTAAGAAACTGCGATTTGATCTTAACTTGTTCAGTTGTTCTTAATTTAAGTCGAAAATTACACTACAGATAGTAAATTATAAATATAATAATTTCAATTTTTTACTTTATATATAATAGGTTGAAATTTAGTGCTTTTAGACCTTAGCTTTTATGGAGTATTTAATATTGATTAAAGCATACCTATAGGTAGATGTATTTTTTTTCTTAACAGTTTGTGGATAGAATGGAATGTATTATTCTAAAAATACGAATAGGTAAACGTATATCAAAATCTTTCCTAAATATACTATTATTATACGGAAGAGTCGGAAACATGAATTTTATTTTTTCTGATAAGTACAAAATATCACAAACTTGAGTTTTATTTTTTTCGATCAAAAATAATGATTAAACTATACTTATTTATCTTGATGATTACAGTGCCTGATTTTTAGTCGTATAGCTATCACAAAAAGGATTTACTTTTACTAAAATACCCAGATTGAAATCTGAAACCAACCAAAAGTTCAGACTATTAACAGAATTGTAAGCATACAGCTTTAAACATGTAGTTGGCGGAAGAAAAGACTTCTTCCAGGTTAATTACTCTAATTATGCCAGGGGAGCTTGCAAATTACATTCTTCTGTCGCACCCGCAGTTGCTGAGATTGCCGCCCCCAAGGCCACGACACGTTGGCAACTTTGGCCTGAATCGGTTGCGATTGCCGGATTAATTTCTAACGCTGTGCACGTGCTGCGGAGCTTATTTATTATCAGTTCGACTTCAAAGGAATGCTCCTTGCGGAGCGTCTTGGGCGTGACGTCTGGCCAGACGAAAGCCCTCGCAGTGATCAAATTAGGCACACACACCCCATTTGAGTAATGAGAGGAATTTCGACGCAATCAGCGAGGAGACTCGGATAATTGGATGAGTGATGTGTGGAAAAAATTGCAGCCCTTAAGGAAGACGAAAGTGGCTTTAAGGAGGCACACATAATGGCACCCACAATTAAAGGCAATCTCCTCTCAATGCTGTTCTTTTTCCGGCTGAGGGGTTCTTCGTGAATGGGTTGGGGGAGGAAATTGCCACAGAAAGCGACAAATGGAGTGCCTCGTCCTCGGGGGTGGAGGCCCTATAATGTGTCACTTCGGAGGCCTATGCCACAATTTTCCAGTTCATAATCCAAAGTCATCCTCGAATCGCTTTACGGCCGAGCGGGGAGGCGGCCGGACCCGGATGATGGACGACTCCATGGCTCAGAGCATAAATTTTAAAATTTCCTTGCACTGAATGAAGTAGGGCGGCTCCTAGAAGGGGCTTCGCGGGTAATATCCTCATTGTGGATCATTTATATTCCGCACTCATGCGGTCTTAAACCGTTAATCCAAACATTATGTTTTCCCTGGAGAAGCGAGAAAATTGAAACATAAACTGTACACTTTGTTCTTGCTTATTCTTAAAGATATCTTGCGCATTAAAGTTGCTGGAAAGAGATCGTTAGGTACGCGCAAAAACTGTTTGCTAGAAAGAAAATAATTTGTCAAGATTAAGCATGTTATTATCCTTATTTATGTGTAATTACAAGATTTTAGAAAACTTTGCTAGTCGTATAAAGGACGATTATTAAATATTACAAGACCAAAATATGTATACCGCATTAATATTATATAACAATTTAAAAAAGCTCACGTAATATAAACGTAAACGGAAAAAAATCGAGTTCGAGATCACTGATTTCTAATTTTCCATTTAAATTTAGAAATTTTAGATGGAAAATTTAAAAGCCGATCAACAACTTTTAGACCTTGAGATCTTAGAATCATTAAATTCGTATTTGCTTTATAATTTAAAGATATCAAAATCTTTGCGTTGCTGATTTCGAATCTTTTTTTATACTAATTCTAAAGGTATCAGATGAAGTTTATTTTTCTGAAAACAAGCTATGGGGAAATATATGTAATGTAACTTTTGCCTAATTGAAAAATAATTTGTCTTTTGAAATCACTGATTCCAAAAAGAAATGTTAACCGATTTTGGAGAAATAGATGTTTTAAATATTTACATGCATATGCGAACCTACAAAAAAAAAGGATGTAGAAGTTTCCGAATCGAAGAATTTAAATTATTCAAGCCATTTATTTTTGAAAGGAGCATCTTACCAACTTTAGTTATTAGAAGACAATCTGTACAAACTTATGAACTTATACTTCATTTTGCTGGGCACTTCATCAAACTTTCCCCACTCACTCCGACCCAACTATCAAAAGTTTCGCCCTCACTAAGCACCCTTAGGTCGTGTACCTTGCGCCCGTAACTAAACAACTCCAGAACCGCCAGGGTCCCTTAGAAACGGCTTTTCCATGCATATGAATATTTCTCGCCCGGGAGTTCATTAAAAAAGATCGATATTAATAAATGTTCCAATTATGGTGACGTGAATCGCCCAGCACATTCCCCCCTCGCCGCAACTGTTAGCAATCTACAAAAGCCTGACATCCTTTGTGGCGAGGCTTTTAATGAAAGTAGGAAACATTGTGAACGAGGCCTTGCCTTCATTTCTTCCCGCCCCCGCGCTTACAAACATACCTCGGCCACCTCTGTGGTGCAAAAAAACGAAAAAGTTTTTTTTATTTAAAAAAAATAATAATTCAGAGTGTGGTCGTTCTCCAGTTCTGAAATTAATTTCCTTGTCATAAAACCACTTTTGAGACATTAACTGGCGCGGAGATGGCATCTGAAAATCCCGGCAAAAATTAACAATTACTCCCCCGTTCCACGCTGGTGAAAATTTTTGGTCAACCTTCAGGTACCATCCGAAGCGCCAAATTTTCAGTGGCTAGCTTTGGTTGCCTTCAGTAAAAATTATGAATGCAATGCATTTATGCTAATCACAGGAAATTCGCGGATACTGAAGACACGTATCCGGGAACAGTTAAAAACTTCCCGAAATTCAAGCGAAGCTTAAGCCAAACATGAGCACAACTTTTTAATGCTGGCTTTAAATTTGTCTCCACTTTTTCGAGCATATTTACCTGCTTACTTTAATTTTGCAGGAAACTGGCAGCGTTATTATTTTACAATGTGAGATTAGCGCGTTTTAGAAGGGCATGTGCTCCACGTCGGGTTTCTGCAGAAGGGCTGTTGCGGGGACGTGACTACACGTTTTCTATTCACAGCTTTACCTACCGAGGTGCTGGCGACACGTGTTTATAATGTTGATATAATAAGGAAACGTACCTCTTGCGCATTTTGAAAATTATGTGGTAACGAATCCTGAGAATTTTTTAGTATGAAGCATACAAAGGTTTTTGTGCATCCCACGCCTTTAACACGGAATAAATTCTATTAAAACCTAGGTAATTTCAATTTGATTTTTTGTTGGTTGAATACGAAACGATTTCTAAATCTCTTTCGCAAGTTCGATCAGCTACGATAAAATATAAAATTTTCTATTTTGCGTTTAATATTTTCCATACTCCGTAAAGATATGTTTTGAAATAATATAAGCGCTATTTTTGCACTCCTAAAGCTTCAATAAGATGAATACATTTACAAGTCTCAATTAAGACGAAACGATTACAAGGCATAAATTCAACAGAGACCCAATTTAAGAACGAGACATTTTAATGCTTTTAGTCAACATTTATTATTCAATACAAGCCGTATTTAACAAGTGAAAAGGGTTGACATCATCAAAATTCCGAGTTTACCTTCTTAGAGCATTATTTTCTGGCAGACGCGGGTAGTTTGTTTAAAAAATTTACCCTTTAAAACCACAAACCTTAAAATGTCCGGATATTATTAGTTTTTTTTTGTCAGAATTTTATTTTATAACGAGTTGAACAATGTTTTCTCTTTTTTCATTTACTTTTTACGCTTTTATTATGATTGTAGGATGGCACGCATTATGACAGCAGTTGCTCAATCGATTAGGGGTTATTTAGGCTTGTTTGTTTATGAATTATGATTAATATTTAAGGGACATTAAGAAGATTCTGGGAATCGATCCTGCCCTAGAAATTCAAAGTCTGTTATAAAATCTTTCCAGACAATAAAACTTTTTAAACAGCCAAAAAATCATCGAATTACTGCAGAACGTACTTACTAATTAAGTCTCCTTAGTTCGTAAAATAGTATACTCACCTGAAAAGAAAAGAAAAATTGTATTAGGAAAGTTAACAAAATTTGTGTAACAGAGCAATGATTCATTTAAAAGTTGTGGTAATATTACGCACGAAAACTTTAGAAGATCAATCGTCTATTTGCGTTTAAAATTTAAAACTCGATTGCTTGGTTTAAACCTGGAGTCTAAAGCAGTCGTATTTAAAATGCAATTTGGTTATTTTTAGAGAAATAGCTATTCTTCAAAGTTGATATTTTAAAACATGGCATTTCTGTCATGTTTTTAATTGTCCAGTGAAGGAAAGTAATCTAGCCGTTAATAATGTTTTTCTTAAGTCCTAGTCTTAAGATACTATCCGGGTTGCTTGAATGAAATAGCCAGCCCTATCGCCATGTTTTCCTTTCAGCAAAGAACATATTTCACCGGGCTCTGTTTTGGTTGCTGAACCACTTCCCGTCCATTAGAGGAAAATTAATTTTACCTGTCAGCTTTATAACGAAGTGTAGACCGCTGGCAAGCAAGCAGCTTAAATCGTGAGTATCCCACCCCAAAGACTCATTTAAATATTTTTATATATTTATTTTTTTCGTCGTGAGGTTTTCCGGCGAACCTCCAGGGCTAGGGTGAACGTGACAAAATTCCAAATTCAAGTAAAATTGTTCATTACACTTATCCTCCGCGGATAATCTCCAAGCCTTCGTCTCCTTCCTTCCGCTGAGCCACGCTCTGGTAAAAAAGCTAAAAATGAATTGCGAGCTAACCATTCGCCCGGTGAAAAATGTTGTCGCTCATGGCACAATTTTCTTCGCGAGAAACGAGTGCTTTAGTAGAAAGAACAGAAAATAGAAAAAAGAAAAGGTTTTTCCGGGTTACATTGTACCAAGATAATTTGCATTTTCGGCATTTTCGTTACAACGAGAAATAAAAAAAAATAAGTGACCCCTTCAGACGAAAGCCACCTAACACTCCTCAAAATAAAATATCACCGCAGGAAATTAAAAAGTCCCCTTGGGGTTAACTATCTGAGCTGAGGTAACTGCGGGCAGGGGTGGGTCATGGTGCTGATTAGGCACATAATTAGCAGTAACTCAGGTGCCCCCTTAATAACGAACTAATATCCTCCGAGCCTATATAAAGTAAAGATTTCCCTGGAAAGTTGACCTACTTTTTCGAGCTCTTTCTTTTCGGGGTAATGTTTTAGATACCATAAGATGCTTTTCTCGAGCGCGCTACGTCAATTAGAAGACGGTAATTCGCGGTCTCAGCACTTCGCCCGCTTGAGCTATTTTTGCTTAGGTACAGGAAACGGGTGGATAGGCACCCTGATTTACCTGCTCTACGAAAAAGGTAATTTGAGTTTATTCTAATTAGTCCTACGCAATTTTCCGGTCCGGTGGCCCTCCTCTGGCGGAAATTGTGTAAGCCAAAGTCTTTGTGATCTAACTTCGCCCTAGTGCTTGTCGCCGCCACTAGAGAAAAGGAATCAACCCTTTGCTTTGTACGCGGACTGAAGTTTTAAAATTTCCGCTTGTCGTCTTGGGTTCTAATGAACAACGAAAACAACTTGTCCGCTCCCGCAGGAGACCATTTGAAGTTGATGCGACGGGGAAGGGGTCCGCTTGTTGCTGAGGATGCCATCTGCCGGCAGAAAGGGTGAATTTTGTTTCCTGTTTCGAGGAAGGCAATTGCTAACAAAAATAATAATTTAAAGCTCCGCTAGAATTGCAATTAGCCTCTCCAGCCGGCATCTCATAGTTGCAGGGAGGTTGCAAAATAACCCTTCGCAGCTGGCAGGGAATTTTGGGTAATATTCTCCGAGTTTTGCACTGCACTCATCCCCCTAGTTACAAATATGAATAAGTGCAGTACGAACCGCATTTGCTAATTGAAAGCGATAAACTCGCCAAATTAACGCTTCTGCAGCACGCGATTACCGCCCCCCACAAAGTCCCGCCACTGGCTTCAGTTGAAGTTGAACAGGAGGTAGAATGGTTGCTTTATTGATTCATCCGCAGGGGTGGCTTTGTGTAATTTCCATGTTTTCCTGCCAATCCATCTTTTATCCTACAAACTCCCATGCCCACCCCTGCAAAGAGGATGTAGGATCAGTGAGATCAGAAGGCATCCTGGGGCCTTTAGAGCGCTGGCCCCGTCGTTAGGGTGAATTATCCTCCCTGGTGGCAACAATATCATTTCGAAGTTTTCCCAGATTTGCGCGCAAATTGTTTTCATCTCTCCTACTCGGCCGAGCCTTATTAATTAGCTCAAAAATCTATTTCGAGAAAGTTCAGAACATAGGGAGAGTTATTTGAGTGATATATCTTTCTGCTTCTAGTCCCATGAGGACTATCTGTCTAATAAGAAATAATCGAGTGTGCATGGGTTAATTAATTTCATTTACCTCAAGCAACAAGAAGGTACTCGTATATCAACGAAATAGCAAAATATTTTCGCGTAAACTTGCTTTTAACAAAAACTCAAAACGATTTACTGGTTCCTAAAATCCTGGTATTACTAGTTCAGTTTCACAAAATTAAATATTTTAAACTAAAATATTAAAAAGTATAAATTTTGAAGTTTTTACAAATTCTGTTCACTTGGATCAATTTGTAATTCTTTTCGTAAAGTAGACTGTTAAGAAGTAGATGGGTAAAAAGAAAACCTTGGCGAAAAATAAATTGAGTTTTAATAAAGAAAATTCTATAGATAGATACATAATTATTTGGTCAATGTAATCTTTACTAATGACGAAAATGAACTTTTCTTTACTTGGACAAAAGTATTTCGTCTTTTGTAAACAAGACCCATATTTACATCATCACGTTCGAGCCCTACAGCAATAAGCTTCTTTTTCTATCTCATAAAAACCATAGGATGTCGGGTAATGTCGTTATTCGAGTTTGGTTGTAATTAAGCGGGACAACAAAAGCCGACATTTTGCTTACCAATTCAGTAAGTCATCGATCAATAAAGAGGTGATAGTAATTAAGCCAAAAGTAATTAGTACCACCTTCGCCTGGGGCCCACGTAGGGCTCCGTTTCGACATATCACAGGTCGTAGCGAAGTAATTTGTCGGAAAACCGAGTTTTTGTTCAAGCCGTATCCAATTCCACTCAAACAAACAGCAAAGGGACCCCAACGAAATTTAAGTATCTCACTCGTGCTGCGGGGTGAGAGAACCAAACATCCAGGTGAAAGAGGCTTAAGGGCTTTTTTTTTTTTGGGCAAAGGAAGTATCGGGCGTGGGTAAATAAGAGTTTCACCGAAAAATGCTCACGTAGAAGACCTGTGACCCACCAATTGGATAGATCTACGTCAGGGAGGAATGGCTTCTTCTGGTTTTTATTGTTTTTTCCTTTTTCTGCCAAGTCGGAAAAAAGTACTTCTATCTAGGGAAACCACTTCAGCACTGAAGGGGACTTTTAAATAGAAAATCCTGGAATTCACCTGGGCGACAAAATCTTGTAGTATTGAAAGTGACTGGCAAATTGAATGAAAGTACTAAAGGGAAGATTCTCGAAGTAACAAGAGAAGTGAATTTAAAGCAATCGCAGTCTCTAAACTCTCCCTTCTTGTTTTTCTTGAATTTTGGAATTCTTGGTATTGAACGAGATTTTATCTTCTTTTATTAAATATTTTATTATACGAAATTTCCGTTTCCAAAGTATCCCAAATTACGTATTATAAAATTATTAATGAGATTCACTTTTCGTTCGACTACATTCAGTGAGAATAATCGTAAATGCTATACTATCGATTACTTAAAAGTACTAAGATACCAATCTCGTAAGAAATATTAACTGAAATATTTTTAGAAGTAATTTCGCGGAAAAGACATTGCACGGCGCAAACACAAATTGTGCCAGCTGTTGAGGGAGCCTGAGAGTATGGGAAACCCAGTTAAAAGTCGCATAAAACATAGCCATTTTCATGGGAGAATGCACAAAGTAGGACACAACTGGAGGGCCGTAACGCCTGCTTTAAGGACGTTGCAGCACACCTTCCAAATCATAAAGAGTCCTCCCACTCGGCTCCTCGAGGAGGTGAACTCTTTAAACTTTTTGCATATTCTCGAAACGCTAATGACGTAAGCAGACGAAGGGATGCCTCGAGTCCCCCGAATGAGGATAACACATGCAACTGCAGCCGGGCAGGACGGAGAGGGGGCGGTTGCCTTACATCGCACAGCATCGCAGGGCGACGGCAACTTAACATCAATCGCCGGAGTCATCACTTCCGCGAGTCCTTGCCTTCGTCCTCTCGAGCGTATCGCCGCCAACCGGAAAGGTAATCTAAGCGCAAGGACGAGAGCGCTGCAAAATGATGTTTTAAGGAACAGAATTTTTTAGATGAAACTTTTAAATTAGTTGCGATATCTGCAGAGCGAAAAGGAGGAGCAAGGACTCAGCCTGGGAGGGACCCCAACCAAGGGCCCTTCAGTGCGGCAGTTTTCGGAAGGAACGAGGAAGGACGTCCTTTCTATTCCCCTCCCCCCGCGAAACTTTTTCCTCTTTCGCGAGCCCCAGAATTTCACCTGATGTTACTATGTCAAGTGGCTCGCTGATACACAAACTTTCCTTTCTCCTTGATCTCCGCGTCTCAAACTTTTTCAACTCAATTTTTTCGCTTGTGCCCCACTTGGGAACTTTGCCCCGGTTCTCTTCATTACAAGGTCCCGCGTATCCTGGGGATCGGACAACAATGGCAATTTGATTCCCGGCGAAATTCATAATCCAGCCACTTGGCCCTGTTAAAAGGGAATCTAAAGTTGGACAATATGCGAGCCAGGATTCCTCGCCTGCGGCCCTACAAAGTGGTCAAAGTTAAGGAGGTGATGGATCCTCTTTCGAACTCGACGCGCGAATTGTTTCCTTAATTTAAAAACTCCAAAAAAGCGGAGAGATAATTTCAGAAGAGAATGAATGATCCCCAACTTTTTCGGATGTCTACTTTTAGAAGGAAAAAATCGTAAGAGCTGTAAAATTGCATTTTTCTCCTCAGCTATAATGTAAAAAATGTCATAACATTTTGAGATCAAATAATATAAAACATCATATTAATTATTATTAATTTCAAATATTTTTAATGTTAACTATATTATTATTATTTTAATAGCCTTGGCATTTATAAATCATAAAGAGTAGGAGATTTTGAGCGGAGCAATAACTCAAGAAAATATATGCAATATTCAAGGGCTCTCTGTATCTTAAAATATGTTATTGGTTTAAACGAAATGAATTTTTCTTTAATAAATTTGCTCGAAACGTTATTAAATGCGATAACATGAAATACAGACTAAAATGTAATTACGCCATCCTTTGCGACGGAATAATATGCAAAACTTTTGTGATTGAAACTTAATTAATTTTTCTAAATCGTTTAAGGAAAAATATAATCTGACCCATGTGTTTGTTATTTTAAATGAAAATTAGGAAAGGGGCAATTCTCATAAGCCCCAGATTTCTTGGAAACCTGAAAAGATATTCCAAAATACTGTTTCATCAAAATTAAAAATCATTTTTCTGGAAAATGTATAAACTCGGCTATTTGAACAATATAAGGAAAAGAAAGAAAATGCCAATTTTTTTAGACACAACATTGTTGAATACCAGAAGTTTTTATCTTCATCACGGATTTTGTTTTTAATAAAAACGAGGAAGACCCGTCTAAAGGAGAAGCTCGGCAAACGTCTTCGATACGAAATGAAGAACGTTGATATTGCGCCTCTGGGGTAAATTAAGAGCCTCCGAAATATTCAGATCCTGCGTTACCCATAATTTGTATACGCAAGTAAACAAAACTTCCTAGCGCCGCACTCATTATTTATTTTTTACTTTTTGCGGGCATCTTTTAATTTAGAGGATATATCACCAGCGGAGCCCGGCCCAAGGACTTTTCATTTTGAGAGCAGACCACTTCCTGAAACCGCGCCCCAGGAGCCCGACCCAGAAAACTTTTTTAATGCTTTTAAGCGCATCAATTTAGCTAAGTGTATGCGGTTTTTCGGTTAACAGGACGCCCTCCATAAACATTTCTATTTGCCTAATGGCAGCCAAACGAGCTCTGGGGAGGAATCGAGGTGAATTTTTAGCTTAACAGACATCGCTGCAAATCGAGAGGCGATGATGACGCCCGCTGCGCCGCCCCGGGGATCCCCCTCATTGTGCACCACGCGACTGAAGTGACGTCTCGAGGGATAATTAATCACTTTAAGTCACTCCAGTCGTGGCCTTTTAATTACCTATCGATCGCCGAGCTCAGAATTGTTTTTCTTCTTATGTTTACGATCTGTCGCCTTTCAGAGATTATTCATTTTGATGAATTGCCCGAATAACTTTAAATTTCCGATTTTTAAGTTTGATTTCATTCCAATTTAAGCAAAATCTGTCTAGTAGTTTTTCGGTTTCCCAAAGATTCTGGAAAATCTATGTACAGCATTGCTCTGACCTTATCTGGGTCAACTTCCCTTAAAATTTAAAAATTTAATTTCACTTTAAAAGAAGTTACAGGGAATTTTTTAAATGTTCCAAAAATTGTAAAAATTATAGAAGATTTAATTAACTGCTTCCGTTTTTTATTATTCTTTAAAGGCTTTATCGTGTAAAATAATATTAAACATTTTGTTTTAATGAAATTTTATCTAATTGTAGTTTGAATGTATACTTTAATAAAAAAAAAGTTTCTTTCATAAAATAAACATGCTCTAAATCTTAATATATGCGATTGAATGCTTAAGTCTGGATTCAAATTCTGACAGGATTTAAAACATTTTTAGCTATAATATAATAAATTTGTTTGTATAATTTGTTTTACAAATTGTTCTAGATATTCTAATTTACTACAACACGTTATAAATGTATTCTTGTAGTTTCTAGAATTCAATTTTCTACCAAATTTATCGTCGAGTGGACACATGTAAGATCCCTTAATACTGCGAAACCAATCAAATTGAGAGAGGTGAATTACATGGGTTAGCAATTTGTCGTTGCCCTTTCTAAACTGACTTTTATCCCAAAAAAGTTTGTTTTGTGCCTTCAGCAACTCCCATGCTCCTGGCAGTCTATTCTTGTGGAACAATGAAATCCATCAAGACTCTCACTGAACCTTTTTATAGCTTTTTCTTTCCATTGCACCTTTAAAAAGGACAGCCTTTATCCAGCCGCGTAAAAGGAGTTTGAGATAAGGAATCTTTCCTTTTACAAAAAAAAAATATATTTATACTCTATATATGTATATGTATGTATTAATATATATATATATACAGTATAGTATATAAATACATACATATCTCGAAATAGGCAGGCATTCGAGCAATTTGGTAGATATATATGTAGAGGTAAAAGCGACTAGGGCAATATATCATCACTCCGGTACGCGGGGCTGCAGGGCATCTTCTTGGGCCAGTTTTTATTGATTTTCTCTTAATCTTGACATACCTGGAGCCTTGCTCATTTGTCAAAAGTCCTCCGCTATTATGTCTAATCCGAAAGTGCTTAGGGCCAGCAGGCCGACGTGCCGGAATCTTATTTTTGCTCAGTCGGCCCTTAATTTTTTTTTTTTTTTTTTTTTTTGTAAAAATACGGCCTCGCAAAAACTTTTCCCGCAAGGGCGTGATAGTACCCCCACACATTAGCAAAACAACGTCCTGTTGCACCTGTCATCGGGATAAATTTGTTTTCTGTTCGTTTTACGGGTAAAACCCTAAAAATAGGGTTTTTCCCCATAAAAAGAAGGGTCGAGCTGAGCCACTAAACCACTTTGATGTACGGCAGAATTGAGCGGATATTCGCGTGTCGGTGCTGATTCCAGGGCTGCATACTTTTACAACGAAAAGGAAGCATAATTCCCTATGATAGAACATTCTCGTAAATTATTAAAAAGCCCACCAGAACGGCCCAAGGAACACTTCAGCGTTCCTCAGCATACGTCATAATTATGGGAGTTGAACAGTAATTACCCCATTTGGTCCTCTATTAGGAAAATTGCCTGGGACGCTTTTCACGTCAGTTGAATTGCTTTGTTGAGTGCTGTAGAACGTTAATGATTGCTTTACTTTTACTCGACATAGTTGCGCCAACTGTTTTGAGTTACCTGCAGGAAACATAACACCTTTAAAACCCCATTCTACGCTCCCGTTTAATGGCCCCGCCTCCGAACAAGGAAACATTTTAAAGATTGCAACATATTACCTCTCAGTATTATTTTAGCTCTCAAGTAGAATAGAATCTGCAATTCTTCAGATTGTAGAAAATTAGCATTTCGACACTCAGTTGCGTAATCCCATATGATTCGACCTAATCGCACTGTCTGGGTCTAGCTCATTAAGTTATAGGGGATCAGAAAGATTTTCTCGGATAGTGTGGGTAATTAAATCTAATTATATATGCTTAAATCCCTATTTGGAGTTCTGCAAACAGCAGGACTTAATCATATGAATGTTCGTCTATTTATGGAAGTCCTCATCAAACTATTCGCACTCAGTACACTAGGATAAAATTTTAACTTAACTGGTGTCACAGTATACGATCTTATTAAGTTAAGGTTTCACAGTGCTCTTAGTTTAAACTACTCGTATTTTTTTCTCGAATCCAACTTTACAAAAACGCCTAAGGCTCAATTTTCTAGGCAATACCTTAAAGTTTTAAATTTTCAAGTTTTACTTAAGCGTATAGGTACTATTTTGAAGTCCCATAGAAGACATTAAAAAAAAATTCGATTAGATCAACTTCCTTTAAGTATGATAATCTAAAATTTTGCTTTCTACATTCATAAATTAAGCTCAGATTGTTTACAGAGAATCGAAGGAAGTTAGGATGATTTCATATAATTATTTTATTAATCTCATTAATAGAGCACAAAAGATTCCACAGCACATTTGTGGATACGAAAATTAATGAAATCCTGCCAACAATAATGGCCAACTTGCTCTCATTCACCACTTTGTAGTGAAATGTAGGGTGTGAAAATGACATTTTCATGACAAGATAATTCAACGGTATTATTCGCGAATTTTATTATTTTTCGCATCTGCTGTATTTTCCCCGGACTTAAATAATTTTCGACGAGAAAAGCACATTAAAAACTTTTTAAATGGAATATCTTTCTTAAATTGGGGAGGAAGCGTAAACAATTTTTGGGGAGAATCGTTATCAATTATATTTTTCGTAAGATTTTTGGGATTTTCTTCCAAGTAATAAAAACAGGGCGTTAGTGACGAAGCCAACTTTAGTACCAATAATGTGGGATTTATTTTATTATGTGTTAGTTTAAGTCATAAAAAAAATTGATGATGTCTAAGAACATGAAAGTTCGAGGTCAAGTCACTGATTTCGAACTGCCATCAACATTTACGTTTTCAAATTCAAAGGATTTATATGAAAATGGATACAAAGGGATTCTTGATGATTTCGAAACTAATATCAAAATTCGCATAAATTGAGTGACGTATGTAATTTTACACTGACACCAACTTCTTTTTTTTCTATAGGTAATTGCAAAACATTTCTGGGAGGACACGAAATACTTCCGAATTGAAATAATAAAACAATGGAAAATCTGTAACCGAATTGAATTAAGGCACACTCAATTGGCGTCACAAAAAAAAACAAAATAATCGAATTCGAGAAAATTGTTTTCTACTTCTTTACGACTATCGCGCTCCGCTGCAGTCAAGAGTGCTTTCAAGATATTGAGCTCCGGTTGAACATCTTAAAGAATTCTTTCTTTTCTAGCTAATCCTCGACGAGGTTGCTAAAGTCGGGTGGTATAGGTATTATTTCCCGCTTTTATTGAGTTATCGGCCACTTCACGACGGATAATATATTCTGATTGCGTAGAGGCGAATCAATCATCGTTCGCTGAGAGCTCGGGTGATCGATTAACAGATGTTTCCTGAAATTGTCACCCATCGCAGACGATGAAAAATAGCAGAGCATTCTTTATCGAGGTTAAGCAACCTTCGAGAGGTGCTTGCGATCGTTATAAATTCACCGAATCTAAGATTGACTGAGTATAGTGGTTTAACATTTGTAATGGCTACAAATTGACACAGATAAAAATTGTTTCTGCTTTGGGGATGAAAAATTAAGTGGTATAGTTATCTTGTGAAGTGGCGTGATTTCCATGAAGTGATGTCTAGCGCAAAGTTCCAAGAGTTTTCAGGTGACATAGGATTAAAATAATCAAATCAGCGCATGCCTGGTTCTTATGAATTAAAAGATTACAGCGCAACATACATACATCGTTATGTCTTGTCTATAAAATCAATATTATTACTACCAATTGTACAAAAGCAAACTTTAAAGAGGCTAAGAGTATTTCTCTTATTATTTTGATGCATATGACAAAAACTATGAAATAAAAAATTGTTTTTGATGAACAATACTTAAAATTATACAGCTCGTAAATTGGATGTGAGGTCACCACGCTGGTTTAAAATAATTTTGTCCTAAAATATAATCGATAAAATACGTTTTGAAGATAACTATTAATTTTTCTAATGATGCATTTTCTATTTACTTGGTACCAGAAATAGAAGAAACCTTTTCGAAAAAGAGTAATATTCTTATTTTTCCACACACGTGCCGTTATCATTTATTTTTACTTTTTCCACAATATTCCAAGCAATGAGCAAGCAGAAGAACCATTTCTTTCAATAAAAGCACTCCACGGAAGATGTGACTTTAAGGAGCTAAAATCAATTAAGGGGGATAAAAATTGAATTTACCATTTGCTTCTCTAAAAATAAGATTCATGTAGTCAGGTAGAGGAGAAGTATTTATGTACACTTACACACATACTTTTTTACTTCTGAGCAGATTTAGCATAAAAATGTGTAGGTAGGTATGTTCCTGCGGGAATTTTCGCTGCTATTAGCAACGAAAACTAAGAATAGGACCAATTTACATTCTGGCCCTGGATCTCCTTAACAGAAGAAGTTAATCCCATGGGGTGACATTCCCACACGGTTATGAATAAATTTTCGGGAAAAATTAGAATTCAGCTGTGAGCGGGAAGGCAGGACGACAACATAAGGAGCTACTAAGGGTTGTTGAATCTGTGAAATGTTGAAATTTCGGTTTACTACGCGTGTGCCGAGCAGCCCGCTAATAAAATACACCTGAAAGCATAGCGCTAATTGAAATTACTGGGAAGAAAAGATTTCCGCCGGAATTAAACGCCCAGCTCGACAGAGTCCTGTGGGATGGTCTGGCACGTTTTCAGGTGTTTGTTTTTGGATGAAACGACAAAGTTGGGGTAAATATTTCATTTCGGATCCGCCATGGTCCAATAAGCGCTGAAACAACAAAAGTAATGAATGATGAGAAGTGGGGGATTTGTTGCAGTGAATTCCCTCCAGGGACTCCCTTCGTCGGTCAGCCCTTGATGGTGGGACCCTTTCCGGCGGGGCTCCAGCATCCCCTGTCCCGGCCCAGTTTACAGCTGTCTTATTTGACGAAAGAAAAAGTATTTTAATACAGTCAATGAAATGGACCCGACGACTCATTAAATTAGCTTATCTCTACTGGCTGGAGTCGGATTAATCACCGAAAAGTGTTCTGCGGCGAGCAGCTACCTCCCGATTTTCCAGACACTTCAAAGGCCCCTTCCTTTGAGCCCTTGTCTTCCAGTCCCTTTGTTTTTAGTTCGTTTTCGTTTTCTCTGGAACTTTTTTCCTAATTACACACA
This sequence comes from Machimus atricapillus, assembly GCA_933228815.1. Classification (NCBI taxonomy): domain Eukaryota; kingdom Metazoa; phylum Arthropoda; class Insecta; order Diptera; family Asilidae; genus Machimus; species Machimus atricapillus. The sequence goes on along the minus strand of OW121787.1, from coordinate 42,152,769 downwards.
CCCCCGCCCCCAAACTCATCAATCTAGAAGTCTTCTTACTGAGAAGCTCTTGCGGCCTCAGAAGGCGGCGTGCATGAGGCTTGCGGCGGCGGATCTGCTTTGAGCGAATTTCAGCGGCGAACCCTAGATAATATCGATATTTTCCAAATTAAATTCAGAGGTTTTGATTTACTACAGATGCCCTGCTCCGAAAATGAACAGCTCGTGGTCACCGGGCGAACCTTAACCTTTGGCCAAGGGATAAAGTTTCAAAGTAACTTGGTGAAAAGTTAGTGGATTCTATTTCAGGAAAAATGGGATACATCTACATTTTGATAATATGATTGCCCCTGGGAATTCGCTAAATGATGTGGAGAAGAAGGGAAGAAAAGTTCTTCCTTCATACACATTCCCCCGTCCTCCTTGACTCCTTGACGAGGTCTTTGACATTATTATTACTTGAGTGGTCTAAAAATATTTAGCTTTTTCAACTTCAAGAAGAAAACATAAGTCGAACATTTATTGAGCTGTCAGGGACTTTTTGTATATTTTGTGACTCGTAGGACGCTTTATGGAAAATAAACCATATGCTATTTTTTTGTAACTTAAACGAAGAAAAAGTAAATTCCTTTATAAACATCTCTGCTGAAAGAACTATTGATCGATTCGTACAACTAGAAATCAAAGGGATTTAAATTTCTTTCATCATCACTTGTTAAAGCCAGGTAACCACAATTTTGAAATTAATAATAGCATCGTATTTCAGACATGTTTAGGAGTTAAGAAGAATAACTTTATTTCAAAATTAGAAGAAACGCTCCATCTTATCTATTTGAGTGTAAACATTTGTTGGTATTACCAAAAAATATAGGTGTTATGTATCATATATTATTTCTTTTCATTATTCTTTAAGTAGAAGGAAAGCTCAAAATCCCCAAAATTCCTGAAGTTTTTCAATATATTTAATAGCCCAATAAACAAGAATATATGCGCGATTTAATTTCATGACAAGCACGAATATGTGGTTTAAAATAATGTGGGTAATTAATTTTATTAAAAGGAACAGGACAAAGAACCATTCTGATTGTTTGTATACCCAAAATTGAAATATAATTGCCAGTCAAGCCTGATTGAGTGGGTGAAACCCAATTCTAAAAATAGAGTAACTGGAGCATAAATTCAGGATGAGTGAGGTCCATTCTAACGAAATTAATGCCCCATTGTTTGTGTGTGCTGAGCCCTTCTATAATCTTTACCAAGAGGAAATGCGATGCATCGTTGTCCACAGTTTCCGTAAATTTAAATATTAGAGCGGACAAACTGCAGAAACAGTGGTTGAGTTGGTATCAAGGACATTGCGAAACTTCCATTATGTGGAGATCTAAGTGCATCCTGCCAGGGGGGCCCCGGAAGCCGCCCTATGCCGTCGGAGCCTCACTTGCCCCCGGTGATTGCTGCCAGACTGGGGACTGCTCTGCTTCGCCTTCCAGCAGCAACAAGTGCCCCCAAAGTCCAAACTACGGAAAAGTTATTCAACGCAGAGCAAATTTAAGCCAGTGGCCGATGGATTGAACCGTGGTCGAAGCGACCGAGGGCAAAACTCGAAAGTTGTAGTTGAGTTTCGATGTATAGCAACAAAATTGAAGTGGTCTCGGCACACGCGATATGCAAATTTTAATTAAGAATTGCGGCGTGTGTACATTGACGGTCGAATCTGGGAAATTCACTTAAAGCCCTTGATACTCACCCCTGGACATCTCTTTGCAGATTTTTCCAATTTCATTCATTAACTCTTTCAAACTCAAACCCCCGCGTGCTGAGATATTTGCTTTGTATACTATGTAATGTATGTGCAATTTCAAAATTTTAACCTAGACTTTCGTAAGAGATGATGGCAAACTTCAAAAAAATATAATATAGTTAAGTTGCTTCACTAATTTCAATATTCCTAAATATTAAGATAATTCTAAATCAGCTTCAACTCCAAACTTATATCGATTTGATGAAGATTATGCAAATAGTACAATCTAAAAGTAACATTATTCGAAATTTTAAATCAATGGCGATGAATTTCAAGACTTTCAATACTTTAGTTTACTTACTTAAATCTTGAGAAAAGGTTGTCCATTGTTATTTTCATTTTTTTTTTCGTAATGCCAACGTAATATTTTATTGACATCAGAAGGGTCAGGTCTTCAGAGGAGCAAAATTGAAAACATGTTATTTATCGTTTTAATCTCCATAAACCCCTTTATATGTCAGCAACGTGATAAATTGTCAGTTATTTCTCCCTTTAGGGCGTAAGTGAAATATCGATGCATACCTACATCAAAAACATTTGCTGCATAAAAGCTACCTTCGCTTTACATTTACATGCTTTCACAAATCAATCAAATGAAATGAAATTAATAATAATTTATTTAGAATGACACACAGGTTCATTAATGTCTAAATACTAAATAACAACATTTCCTACTTCAAAATTTACAGCTTCCGGGAGAAGGAGAGCAAGGAATAATTTCGCTTCCCTTAGTGCTAATAAATCTGGGAAATATTAACGTCGCTCATTGGGAAGTGAGTTGGAAAAGTAGAGGCAGCCTAGATAACTTGCATTGCTTCATTTTCAGCAATCGAAATACGAAATTCTGTCTAAACGTCCCTGCTGGAGCGAGGTTATTTTTGGGCAGTTGAATAACAATCATGAGCAGATTTCAGACCAGTAGTGTTAAAAGTACAAGCAAAATGTAAATATTTCAAATTTTCTCTGAAATTCCATGTAAAATTATTGTGCTGAATTGTTTTCTCCAAGAGATGTTGTCTTATCTCCCGCAATAAATTCATTTTGCTTCCCTTGGGTCTTGTAAAGTAAGGAATACACGAATTTTGCTTGCAATGAAGTACCATATTTTATTCTAAAAAGTTTAAAATAAAGACTAAGCCATTGCAGGAAATGCTCAAACTAACAACTTTACCAGAGTTTCTCTCATTACTACCAAACTTGAAGTTATACAACTTTTATTTGCTTGATTTTTATTTTGGTATCTATATTAATTAAAAATTATATGGAAAAAGGGGTGAAACTTTTTTACTACTTCAGAAAAGTACTTTCGTAAATAACTGTTGAATAAATCTGCTCGCCGACGAGGATAGTTACGGACAATGTTTTACAAACAAAATTGCAGAGGTTACCTTTTTTTTATAAACCATTTCATAAAATGTTATGGCTTTTACTTTGCGTGAGTCATGCACTTTTAATTGATAGAATTTATTTGAGTGGATTTCATTTCACATGACCTTGAGTTGGATCCAGAATTTCCGAGGTTTGTTTGGCACACGAGATGCGGGGGAGTGGTGATACACACAGGGCCCATAAATTAGCGATGAGCCATTAAAATTTTTATTAACCAAAAGTGGGAAATATTGCCCCATAAATACGAGCTGGGAGCTACCAAAGCGCGCCAGTGTGTGCTGCACCTCGGGGCGAAATTAGCGGGCGCGTAGGGGTGAATAACGCGGCGGCACAACATAATAAATTCGCGGTGATTATGCTAGAAGTCGATTCGACGAGCATCGCGGGCGCTGATCTCCTCGCTTTTAATGCCCTCACGAGTCACGGCCGGATATCAAACGCCACGAGGAATTTAATGTGCCACACGGGCGGAGCTTCCCCGCGCCAAATTTACGAGCTCACCTGTTTATGTTCATTATTCTTGGGGGTGGCCCACACTTGCGGGAGTGGAAAAGATCCTGGCATAACCCAGATTTATTTATTAGACAGGCGAATGAAAGGGTTGAGAGGAGAAAAAGGATTTTCTGGACGGACTCGGCCGCATTTTAACTAATGCTGAGACATAAATTTTCAGTGCGTTCGAAAATTGATAAGAGCTTATAAATTTTCTTATCTTGTAAGTCATGTGCGCTAAGATTAAACCGCTTCGGAAAATTCGTGAATGAGTTTTACAATGTTGCATTAAACCTGATTGCTTTGATTTCGAGTGATTGCAAAAAATTTTTGGAATTGCATACGACGAAATTACTTAGCACTTGCATACGTGAACTTTTTTCAACATAAAAGTCGTCTAGATAATCATTTTCCATTTATCGGTTGTTGGAGTCGTACTTTTACAGAAAAGTCTAGATTAATTTATTAAACACGTTTGATTGAACTTTCGAGGAAATGCCTTCATTCGGTAGATAAAGTGCCTCATCTGTTTGATTTACGTTTTTTTCGTATTGCAGCAATTTTTATTAGGTACAGATATTATTGAGTGGTTCCATAAATTTGTGTGTAGTAATTGGACTTTGATAGAAGTACTATTCGAAATTAAAATTAAAATGATTTATTAAAACCGGAAATCTCCACAGGGTTTGTGTATTTTCAATTATCTTTAAGTAGAAAGTTATGAATGCCTGTCTTAGGCGGCTTGTAACGAAGAAAACAAAGTTTTGTTGTTTTGGGGTCAATAATTTCATATTAAGCTAGCATTAATTCCTTTTCAGAAAACTTGTGTACCTAACTCACAACATATTTTACAAATCAACGAATGAACTCTCTCGGAAGCGTATATTTTAGACATTTCCGACATTTCAAATATCCTTATATCCCAAGCTGTTCGATGTAATCGCGACTGCACCGTTTATGCATATGTAAATCACTAGTTATTTTTCACGCCGCGCCGTTCAGCAAATGTTGCAGCGATATTCATTCAAAGCGAAGCAAATATACATCGCAAAGCTCTTGCTTCCTCTAGTCTTGGAAAACAAAATGAAATGAATGTCTTCTAATAAAACTCCCCGCTCCCGACATAAAGCAGCTCCCCGCAGGATGACGACGACACGCCACTGCCATGGATATTACCTAAAGATGGAAAGTTCGAGATAAACAAATCAACCCCATCTGCTCCAGGACATCCCTAAGCTACTCTCACTGGCGGAGAAAAATGTTGACTTAACTTCATAACTTATAGCATTGTGGTGATTGTCCTCCTTTCCTCGGGCGTCTCGCAGCAGCCGGGGCCCCATTGGGGCAGAGGAAAGGAAAATTCAGCGAAATCCATCCAAACGAAGGACACCCATTAAATAAACCTTTCCAAAAGCATACCGAGCATTTCACTGAGATGCATGGCAAAGATCGTCCGAGACACTCCGACTATGAGATTCCCCGATAATGCCGGTTTAAAGATCTAGCCACAGTGCCATGGAAGGAGAGGTCAAAGGTGCAACAATGCACGGTGGTATTTGCATGATTTGCCCCAGTCGGCCCCACGTCCGCCTTTCGTACAATGCAAAGGAGCCGCAGCCTGCGCCCCATAACTCAAAGAAAATGCAATTAACAAGTACCCGACGACGACAGTAGGAGTCGGGATCCAAGGGACTACATGAGGAATTTCACGATTTCAAAGGAAGGCCCTTGCGCGGGGGTGAGATGATAAAAGGAGACATTTCACAAAATAATGAAAGCAAAAAAGTGAAGTGTTCCCACCTCATCCTGGCCGAGCCATCTACCAGTCCTGGAATTTTTTGATCCTGGTCTCCCCGAAGAAAACAGATGTTGGGTGCCATTAAGGGAAGCTTTTAATTAATGCATTTTGCCGTAAACAGGACTTTAGAGCGGGAAGCGACTGGCACCCGAGGGATGGAATTAAATCCGGGCGCTCTGGTTATGAATGGGGGATAGTTGCGTCCATCTGCCAGGGGATGTTTCCAAGATCCTTTGTTTCCCTTAATTAATTTTCACTGCTGCAAATCATTTTGATAACAAGAACGCTTTATCACTCGAGGAGGACTCTTCCAAATGAAGGGGAGGTCCTTTTAATTTTTCCCTTCCTGAATGACAGATATAATTGCTCGCGAAATAGGATAAGATATTGCGTCTGGACTTGGCTAGGGTCGTTCACCGAAAACAATTCAAGATTTCGCCAAGATTTTATTCTGTTTGCGCCTCAACAGTCTCTTGACAAGGCGACACACTTAATTATCTGCACCATTGCAACAATTGTTTTCGTTTGTTGATTTTCATTTTCGATGATCGCTAGCAAGAAGACTTAATGAGCAAATTTCCCAATTTAAATTTTCATAATTGCTTTTGTGCCTTCACGATAATTCCTTGAAGGAGGTCTGTTTAGTATTTTTAAAAAAGTATTTTATAATAAAATTACTTTTTTATTACACAAAGTTGGATGAAAAATTGACTTTAATATTGAAGTGTATTGATTAGTTCCCTAAAATTGAATTCAGTTCTATGAATATTTAGTATTCCTAATATCTCTAAAACATTGTTTAATGAAAATTTTATCCACACAGAAATTTTTAACAAAAAATTACAAACATATCGAATTAATAACCTCATATGATTGAAACACCCACCTTTTTGATTATACGCTTTTTGTAATATAATTAAATATAGGGCTTCAATTATACCGAACATGCAGCACATTATGAGATTAAAAATTATTAAAATAAATTTTTTGCTGCGGTGACTAAAATGCACCAACGAATTATTTATTTTTTATTTTTGTTTTTGTACTTAAGTAATGAAACATTAACATCCCGCAGAAATGTGGGCGTTACGCTTAAAAATTGATTTATTTATATTTATTACTGCCGACCTCTGATGGCAAATTGAAAGTAAATTCAACTTTCAAATTATTCACATCCACCCAGCTCCTGTTCGACTAAAGCGCCGTTCTCATTGTCAGTGGAAAACGTGCGGATGGGTTGTCAGTCGTGTATTACCGGCTCGATTTTCATATGTCCTTTAAAAGCTTTTTCGCATAATGCTGTGGTGCCAAGAGATAATCTGGCTTTTGTACCCTTTCAACGAAACATGTTACATTTACATAAAAAATGTGTTTTCATTATCGACATAATTTTTGTGTAAAATTTTTTCATTTTTAGAACACAAGGAAGATTCAAACGATTACATTATAATATTGAAAAGGGTTTTTGTACTTTTCTTAAAGCATACGTTTTTATATAAATGCACATTGAATCATTAAATATGTAGATTGCGAGCATATAAGCGAATAGCTTTATTAACTGACCTTTGATTTTTTTATTATCTCTATAGATTGTTAATTTTAATTATATAAGCTTATAGAAAAAGTTACGACAGAGAGCATATAAAGATTAATTTTTTTTTTTAGAATATTAAGTGAATGAATATTTTTGTTTGTGGATCTGCGAAATTAGTTAATGGTTAAAAATGTATTCTAGCTCTAGTTTTTGATTAGATACTCATAAAAGGATCACAGTATTAAGGGTATACGTCGAAGAACCAATAAATTAATAATGTATAAAGGATTTTTGAAAAATTACTTACATTGCCAATTCATCCTTTCGGCGTATTCAACCTTTCGCTTCAAATCTCGGACTAGGGCCCGCAAGTCTTCGCCATTGAACTGATGTTGGACTATAGTATTTTTCAGTTGGACAAGACTGAATTCACTGCGCCGAGTTTGACCATCGGCATCGGGCCCGGAGCAGTCAGTGTTTGCACTGGAACACAAGATCGTGGCGGATCTCTTCGTTATGGAACAGGGGCTGACACTTTCATCACTCGTCGAAGGAACACCGAAAACACTGCCGGACACAGCACACACCTCACCTGCACGACCGTTGGCACTGGACCTGTCGCCAATTTCGTCACTTTGGTTAGTTGGAGCACCTGAGCTGGAATTTATAATTTCTAGATTGGCACTAGCACCGGAGACGGCTAGTTGACTAGTTGGGACGCCATCGCCGCTAGGAACCGATTCGTCAGCGTTCGAGGAGGAAGCGGTATCTTTGTCAAGGGACTTATCCGCATCACTATTCATTATATCACTCTTCGCCCGGTTTTGTTTTGCCTTCTCGTAGTCCTCATAAAATGATATAAGAAGATCCTCGAGGAGACGCCTCCTTGCCCCTGGGCTCGCTAGGCTCTCAAGGTTGTTGAGGCTGTTGTTGGGCTGGACGAAGACTCCTCCCTCTTCGGCTAAGATACCGAGGCCCTCGCTGCAGCTTGGGTGAAAGTCTAGGTCTACTCCTCCGTCCGCATCAAGACCCGGATTGAAGCAGCCCAAAGCCGACTCCTCCAAGAAACGCACGCGTGCAGCGATGAAGCCGACGTCAGCGATTAGCTCAACGTCTTCGTCAGTCTCCTCTACCGAGCCTCTATCTCTGTACATATGTGAGATTATGGGTGGTCTCGAATCGAATTCCGAATAATACTTGGAGTGACTCGGAATCGTTTTTAAGCATTAACCCAGCTCCGATCCACCTGTACAAAGTTCAACATTTGTCTACCTGTGGATTCCCAAAAACCAAGTCGTTTCAATTCTCTGTCACTGTTTTTGCAAGATGCACAGGCCAAAACAGCAATTTGTTCCCTACCTTGCTCCTGTAAAATCCCTGCAATTCAGCCCTTAATCCAGCCCAAGTTTCAGGTTTCAGGATTTGAAATGGTATATCGAATACTTGCTACTCGGGCTCGTAAATTCCCTGACCTCCTCGGCACCCTCGGCCCTTCAGCTCCCCGGGATTGCCACTGAGATGTTTGTCTTTGGAACTTGTTTAAAACGCCCGAACGGAACACTTCCCGGGCAATTGAGGCGAGTGTCCAGGACGCTTCCTTTCGAGTGCCAAATGTCCTCCCTCTGGAACAACTGGAGCTGATATTTACCTTACGAGCCCTTTATTGTTCTGCTACTGCTCCTGGAAAAAGGGAAAAATTTGCTTTTTTAAACTTTTAGCAATTTTAAGTTTGAATGGGAAAATAAAAGTCAACGACGGCCTGAACAGCGGCGCACATTAAACTCGGTCGAATGGATAAATTTTTAAGCAAAATGCAAATTTCAGTTTCGGAGCACTTTTCCCCGTCCCCCCAGCGGAATCTCTAAAGTTTTTGTGTATTTTTTTCTTTTCGGAGGAAAGAAAGTTCTTAAACTCACCCTACAGAGTAAGTGGGATTTCCCGGACACTAAAACGACAACGACCCACGAAGGGATGACTGAGATTAGTGAAAAATATATAAGCGATCTCTCCTGGTTAATTCATTAAGCGACAGTTTCGCATACAGTGCCAATGAAAAATGCAAGCACTTCGATCGGCGATGATTAATTAAAATTAAAGGACCCAAAAAATCAATTTTCGGCCTTTTAATTAAATTCGAAACTTCAGTTTTTCGATCTGCAATGAGAATTATTTATTACTCTCGTTTATATCAGGTCAGTAAAGTTATTTATTGCTGTCCAAAATGTTCGTATTGCAAAATTTTCAGATTTTTTAAAAATTTTCATAAATCGTTCAACTTTTCATAATAAATTGCTCATTTTTTCTTTTAATAATCCAACTACACATTTTGCAGTATTGAGTAACATTTCGATCTTCTAAACTATTGTTTAAACATTTCCAAAAGGGACTAAAATATATAGATTTTTTTAAATTTGTTGACCCATTTTAATTTTTCGAAGCTCTACAAAAATCATCTTACTATCGGTTTCCTGGAACAACATTTTTGCAGACCAAAGTTATTATTATAAATTGACGAAGAATTATTTTTAAGGACTCATATTTGAGCTTGTGTTTTATTTTCCCTGATTAATCCCATGTCCTGTTAAATATGTAACTTCTTTCGAGTAAATCGGGGATTGAAGAAGCACTTGAGATTTTAGCACCACCCCCAACACCTTTGGACAGTGTTGACTAAAATTGTCAAGAGAGTGCCATGATAATTTTTATGTAAATTGAATTCTGGGATAATCCGGGGGGCGTTTTGAAAATGTAATTCACGGGAGCATAAGCCTCCCTTGAAGCGCCCAGAAAAGAATTTCATCATTTTCGTTTTGTTTTTTTGCAGTTCTAGCCCAGGCTCGGACAGATGGGAAACATTTACTTTGCAGATTTGCACAAGTGTTCCTGAGTCCTGAATTTCGGCGAGCGCCCCCCGCTCGGTAAACAGACGAAAGCTCCTTAGGGCTGCGCGTTTTCCTCCCTCAGAACTTTTTTGTGTGTATCGAATGAAAATCGATCCGAATAAAATATTCACGTGGGACTGTGTATCTGGAATTGGAAATGGCCCCGAAAATGCGTACATATCTCCTTGGGGCGCTCCGCCCTCGCCTCCGTGCTGCGGTACCTGGGGTCCACCCGCCTGCCCGGTTGCCACGCATCAAACTTTTAATAGACCCGCTGTGCTTTTAGCTCCTTTCAGGACTCCGCGGCCGCCCCGCGCCCCCGTTTTTTCCCTTTGTGCCTTCGCAGAGGTGATTGACTGGACATTTCGAGAAATTCGCCCTGGACGAAGGGCGTTAGGAGCATTCGGATCTTTATGAATATGAACTGCTCCTGGGGCCCTCGAACCCACCTGCGCCCTTATTTACCTTCGGCGCCCCAATTGTTTATGCAGGAGAGCTCTGTTCCAGAAAATGAGGTTCGCCGCTCGGTCCAAGCTCGTTTTAGTTAAAAATGATTAAATAGGTATAAAGGTCCTGTTCGGAGGTAATGATCACTGAAATTTCTCTGTCGCGTAGAAATTTTGTAATCAGCTTGCCATTAGCACTCGCTTTTTCCAATAAAAAAAACGCGAAAAGGTTGTATTTTCTAGGCAGCCCCAAATTAAAGGAAATTGTTTTTCTGCCACGCCAAAGATCCTTTTCGTTTTGTGTCCTTTTAAAATGTTTGTAGCAACGAAATCGCTGCTCCTGGGCTTAGCATCCAGGATACCAATTCCTTTTCAGCTAAAGTGAGCGTAAAATTTCAAAGATTGTTTTCTTTCCCTGATTATGTAAGAAAATATTGATTCAATATGTCTTCGAACATTTCTCCCGTGTTGTCCTTTCCCCCTAGAAACTTATAGAAACTGACTGTTTAGGGGAAAAAAAAGAATCCTTCGTGAAATCATTCAAATCTTAAGGGAGCGCCCGTAATAAAATAATGAAAGTAATAAGTAAGAGCAGGCTCAGCTTTCAGAATAATTTCTCTTTTACTTTATTATAATTTTACTTTTTTCTTTTTGCAATTAGCATATGGCCATGACGAAGAACAAAAATGCTTCAAGGAAATCAGGCTCACGTGCCTGGGTAAAGAACGCTTTGATTAATGAAATTTTGACTATATGCAAGTCGTAATATGAAATGATATCTTCTTTCAGAAGGAACAAATATGACATATGAAATATGAATGTATTTGTGATTCAAATTTCTAATTAAAAATACCATTTTTGAAATCTAAGTTCATAGTGATTCAATGCTAGGCAGCTGCGCTGCAGTTTTTGAATAATAAAAGCCTTAAAAACTTTTATGTCTAGACCCCATATCACAGCAATTCTGCAAACACCAGGTCTTTTTTTATATGCGCGATAGTACACCTACTCGCATTGCTAAATTCTAGAAAATAGATCGTAAAAGATATGATCTATAAATTTGTAAGCAGACGTTTTATATTCCATTTAGTAGACATATGCCGCGCGTCATCAGCACTTACCAAAAATTTAATTTCCTGCGTCATCGTAAACAGTTCGTTAGCCTATAAAGAGAATCGTAAACGAAGTCACACACATTCTCCTGGAAAAAAAATATACAAAGCTATTTCTGTTCGGCAGAGAGTTCACGACATTCAATTAGAATTAGAGAAATATCATTTACATTGAACATGCCTATGCGAATTTCGAACCTACGTACCACCCTCAAGCTTCTCCTGCAGGAGCAGGGATCCTTCCATTATGCCTACATTTGAGTTATTACCTTGCTAGTTCCCTTTGGATGGTTACATAATTGCCCTAATGGTGTTTGGGATTCGAGGGATAGGTTCGGCTGTTTTATCTCTGAAATGTTACTACTTGTTTACGACCGGCATGAGCCCAAGTGTAGGGTTTCCCATTTAGTTAACAGCGAACCTCATTAATAAATAGCACTGGTAAACGAAAAGTATATAATATTGCAAAATTTCTGCGGAAACCTAAAATATTCAGAAAATCAATAACTTAAAGTTTAGTCCTCGAGTTTAAGGCTTCGTGGAACTATATGGATGAAACCTCACTTTGCAAAATTAATTATTTGAAGTTGAATGGCGAAAGTGGAAATTTTACTCAAAACAAAATTACCCTATGTTGTCTGGCATTCCAACTATGGGGGGGAAGAGACAGGGTTTGTTTAAAATTTTAATAGACGCATGTTTATGACGTTTGAATTTTACTATACCAAGTGTAGGTATTATTATGAAGTTGTGGTTTCCAGATAGTGGCTTACTCTGATACTGATTGTGAGACAAAAACCTATTTTCAAATATCGCATATACCTACATGAAAACTTTTTTAATTAAAATTCAAAAACTAGTAAGCAAATTTTGTATAATGTATCGAAGCTATCCCACAAGCTTCGATCCTTTCATAACTTTTTATCACAGCCTGACTGTGAGGAAATATGGAAACGTGGCCATGAGACGAATTTTAAATAAGTTAAAAAATGTAGGTATCGACATTATATAAAAAGTTGCTTATAAATAATACTATTTTGCGATAATGAAAGTATACCCTATTTCTAAATTGGTTTTTTCTACATTAATTTTGAATCGTTAGTTTTAAATTCCTAAGTCTGACTGGTGATTAAAATTATATGTCCTTAAAGTAAAAATCTGAATAAGCCAGAGAAAGATTCAGATATACTAAGGTCAGAGAGAACTTGTATTTTTATTATAAGTAAGTAAATACATATAATAATTAATCAATTTTAATTATTAATGAAAGTATACCCTATTTCTAAATTGGTTTTTTCTACATTAATTTTGAATCGTTAGTTTTAAATTCCTAAGTCTGACTGGTGATTAAAATTATATGTCCTTAAAGTAAAAATCTGAATAAGCCAGAGAAAGATTCAGATATACTAAGGTCAGAGAGAACTTGTATTTTTATTATAAGTAAGTAAATACATATAATAATTAATCAATTTTAATTATTATAAGTGCGGTAAATAAAGTCGATTAGATACGACTGTAAACCGAAGTCGTAATTTTATATGTCAATAGATAATTCAATGTACCTTGTCGATTTGTTCAAGCTCAGCTAATTCATCGTTCTACTTATGGCATTACTCCGTAGTACCTTTTCCCAAAAAAAAAAAAAAAAAAAAAAGTGTCCCAATTCCGGTGGCTGTCTGAGTAAATAAAATTAGAGTTAATCGATTACTTCCACTCTACGAGTCAACCAATTTCAATAAAAAACAGTGAACTCGTCCTATTTCTTAATCAACAGGATCCTCCAATCGCCAAAGGCTTAAAAGACAATAAAAGTTTTGAAAGGGTTCATTGAATGTAAACATTAAGAAAAATCCAAGGGCCCAAGGAGTAGTCAATATTTACTCAGCAGAAGGATGCCGTCCTGTGTGAAGCCGATAACTCGGGGCGGGTGTGTGAGTCGACTGGATGCAGACCCGCCCGAAATTGAATTGGGCTCGAGGGAAATACGCCCCGTATCTAAGAATAAGGATCTTTCTCGAGGACATCCTCAAGTGTCGATGGGACATCGGAAGTTCGGCCCACGTGAAAACTTTATGAAGTAGAGCCATTTTCCTCCTGTTGGAAACACTCCCCGCCAAGAAAAAACTCTGGAGCAAGTTAGGTGAGAATGATATCGTAAAGAAGGGCCAGAGATTCCCTGCCGGGCTCGCTGCACTCGGAACTTGTAACTTTATTAATCCTGACTTGAGTGAAAGTTGGACAATCAGATAAATGCCAACAAAAAGTTTTGAGGGCGAAATTGGAATTTAACAAAAATATTTTCCCCTCTAATGCAGTGTTTACTACCTTTTCTAGACCTTTTCCAGTTTGAGCAGTTTCCTCAGCATCAGACCGCAATGGCTTTGTGATTTGTCCTATTACTGAAATTGGATTGGATGCCCCTAGTTTCTGCTTCATACAGCAAGAAGCACCTTTCAAAAATAATTCACTTTTTCTGTAGGTATAAAAAGCATACCTCAGGAGAAAGAAGATAAGACTTAAAATTGTCAAGCTACTTTCAAAAACTTTAGCAAAACGTCTAAAAATGAATGATTTCAGGAATTTAAACAAATTTCAATTCAATTATTACACACTGATTAAATTAATGGAAGCAAATGTGTAGTTTTCGCTTTTATACATTTGTTCCAATGAAATTAATCATAAATGTATTTATCTGATCAGCGGGAGATTTATTGCACCCATATCTCAAAAAATGTTTTGCAACCAATTAAATTTTATTGAAATCAAGAGCCCCTCAACTCAACTCAGGCATTTATTTGAGCGGAAAAACAGAAAACTAAAATTTGCAGTAAAACGATTATTGTTTCCATTATTCTTTGACACGATAATTAAGCCTTCATTCATTCATAGTTGTCTTGTTTTCATTTCAATTTATTTATAGGCCTGCAACCAGTAGTTTCATTTTATTATGTTTGCCAATCGCATCAACATTTGCATGAAAATAAAATGAATATTTAAATATCTGCAGCTTATTTACAGGTAGAATAATTAACCCTATGCAACGAAAAAATCTGAGTGCATCTCGTTGCATTGCATATACACTCCAAGGGATGTGAGCAATTTACGAACGCAGGGAGCAATTTGTTCCACAGATTTATCGACTATAAAATGAGCCTATCTATCCGAGGAGATTTAAGAGGTAACTGAATAAGCTATGGCAATTCCGAAGGATTTGTAGTTCGCTTGAAGCGCCGGTTTCAGTCTCAGAGAACATAACTTTCCTATTCCCTAAGAAGACATTTGTAAGGAGTCCAGAATTTTAAAATAACTAAGTCCACCCATATTCATGTTTATGTCTGAAAGAGATTTGAAGATTTTCTTTAAAACTGAAGTTGATGACTTCAGTGTGCAAATTGAAACTATTTAACATATAGGTACTCTTGATATAATTTTGAGATAAGCCCACTGCACCTCTTTTTTAAAATATAAATTAGTGTTAAATTAAATATTTGAAGAATTGCTGTACAATTAAAAACAAAATTGAAATTTTTTATCGAACGTATTGGAAAAAGTTCATCATGAAAATCTCCATCCAAAGAGTAGGAAAATTGTTTGGCTATACATTTATCGAATTCGACAGCGATTTTAATAGAAAAAATCAGTGAAGTGCAAATATGTTTTATGCACAGAGTTCCATATATCACTTCCGAGAAAAACAATTATTTTGAAATGTTTGCAGGATAAAAATATTATTTGGTTAATAGAATGAGAATTTCCCTGAAAGCCCCCTTGGATATTAATTTTTCAATAATTGTGATTAGTGTTCACTACAATAGAATTCTCCGAATCAGTTCTGTATTTGTCTGACTGAATATTGCAATTTAAAATTATTAATTTCGAGAAAATGGAAATTTTGAAACATGTTAAGGCCTAAGGGTGAATTAGGACTTCCATGAAAAGAGTAGTTAGAGATTTTAAACATCGCTGATTTCAAATTAGTGCTTCGTAATGGTAGTTTATTAAAATGTAATATTTTCAATGTAATACGCTTCAAACGCACGCAACTTTTACGATCACACGAAAAATATTCACACCACTTTTATATTTACATATACACGTATGTAATTAAAATGAAAAGTGTGACGAGTTTCACGCCCACATCTCTTTGATTTAATTAAATTGCAGAAACGTTAATTGTTACCATGCGTGGGGCAAAATAAATCCACAAAATAACACGCTAGAGGTGGAAACTAATTTCATTTTGTTAACTCACAAACTTAATTAACAACAAATGAGGCGTGTTCTAATTTTCTGCGAAAAAACAGACGGACAATTGAGTCCTCGTAAGTTTTACCGATTTTTGATTGAAGCGTAATCTATAAGCAATCCATCGAGTTGTCGTCGGAAGTTCGTTGAAGGAGTTTATTTCCGCCAGACCCAGAACTAACGAGCATTGGCTGAATCTAATTTCTGAGTCCTGAAGGTAGAAAGAGGATCTTTGGTAAGATCTGAAAATCGACCAACTTTTTTCAAAGTTTAAGTGGCCGAAGTTGTCTTTTTATGTCGTCCATACATCGAATCAGCAGAGCCTCTTTCATTAGGGCCCCATCCCAGGAGCTGGGTCACTCGCACAAATCCTGGAGCACCTGGTTGTCTGACAAGTTGAAGGATTTCTGATAAATGCGAACCAAACAGAATATTAATTACGCTGCCGAAGATCCCCGGAGGGTTTGGGATTGCTTCAACTCTCGAGAAATGCGGTTTGGAGCTGGTGGTGGAGCACACTCCTCAACATGAAAGTGGCAGAATCGTTTCTTCTCTTGGCACTTATCCTTTGATTTGCGTCAGCCAGGTCAGAGACCTTCGTTCACCTTAAAGGATTCCCTGGGAGGAAAACGTTCCGAGGGTCGATATCGCCACATTATCCGAGTAAAGGCTTGTTTCTTGTATCTGAGCTAGCAACATCAATCGCAGGGGATATCGAAATGAATGTGACAACAGAAGTTATCGGGACCGGGATGTCTTTGTGTTGTGTTCCAAGGGCCAGGATATTCTTTGGGATCCTGGGAAATGTTACTTCTGGGCTCTCAAGGCGAACAAGTTCCACACACGCACTCAAGGATTCAGACAAGAGCGGGTCGAAGAATCCAGAGTAATATCCAGAAGCAAATAATGTATTTATTTTTACCGGGGGGAAGATCCTTACATTTCTCGAATTCCCTACATGGATTTGATTTAATTGCCTTTCTATGGGCCTATCTGCGGGGCATGCCTGCCTCGGATGGGGCTCCTTTTCTATCCCTCCCCTGCCCCCTGTGGTCGCCCAACAGCAGATGCTTCCCATTGTAAATCATAAACGGAATTTGGTTTACGTTATGACTTTTAAGCTAATTGAAATTTATTTAGCTACGGCTGCTCCTTTGTGGAACTGACGCAGTGCTGCAGTTATTTACCTTAATTTAAAGCTTCTGGGCGAAACGTACAATGTGGTCATGTTCACAGTAAATCTGGTCCAGTTGTAATTAAATACTCTTGTTCTGCATGGCTTGGCCGGAAAGTTAATTGATGGTTTAATAAAAACCATTTCAGTTGATATGAAACGGATATGTTTGTGCTTGCTTGAAATAAATTATTTGAAACAGATTTTTATACTTATGAAAATTTACAATATTATTTAGCTAGAGGATTTTTCAGATTTTTTTAAAATAACTGATTTATCTTACTGTTTAATTTGATTTAAGTATTTTGGACTCAACAAAGTGCATAAAAAGGCATTTTCATATGCATGAATATTTTAAATATAAGGTCCAACCATAAAAAATCGTTTTTTTTTATTTATACTAAAAGCTATTGGTTAAAACGAAATATAAAAAAAATTAATAAATCACTTTATTTAAATATGTATAAAAAAAAAGTTATTTTCTTCAATATTTTCTAATCTGGAATGCATTATTCCATTTCCGTGTAATACACAATATAAAAACAATTTCTTTCTGTCTCTCAGAATTTTTACCACATCAGGGAATTCAGTTTTTTCCGATTTCTAATCAAACATCTAACCTTTGTTTCAGGGAAGTGTTTGAGAGCCCCTTCAAAATACAAAACGTGCTTACGCTTCACTTAAACCCTTTTGTTGACAGCCCGCCCAAGCAGTTTGATTATGCAAAGACACCTGGGCCAGGATAATCCTTCTCATAGTGATGAATTTTTTTCGGATCTTTTGCTCGTACATTTCGGTCATCACCCGCCGGAGTAGGTGTTACCTTAAACTATAAAATCCTTTTTCGGGCTACCTTTCTTCAGCACCCCTGGCCAAACCTAAGGGTCAGTCATCACGGCTCGTAAACCCGACTGGAGCACCTCAGCTCGGGAATGCTCCCGGCTCGTTCCCAATTCCCATTCGCATTGAGCGATGGTTCCCGGGCCCGCCGGAAGCCCTCCTGCGCAAACGAAAGCCATGTAATCGTGTTAGATCCAATTTAAAGAGTAGAAAACCCAAAAATAAATTTCCGAATGAGCCCTTTCTCAGACAGACACAAAACCACGAATGGATATGAATAGATGAAAAGATTAAGAGTGGTCGTCCGGCTGGCGAAAAGAGCAAATCTGGACGGGCTCAGGGTCCATCAATTCCGCAGGGGGCGGAATGCGACAGAATGTCTAACTTCCAGCATGTCGCAACCGGGACCGGCAGCAGGACGTCCAGGAATACGAAATACTGCAAGAAATTCTGGACCTGAATGACGCTTCCGATAGCTGATCTCGGTTGGATCAATTTTGCTCAATCAAAAAATACCAGGAGTGGCCAGGAAAGATTTATTCCATGTGGAAAATTTTATTTTCCTGCTTCCTGCACGGAGCCCCCGTAAGTAAGTAAAAGTGAGCAATTGGCTCGAAGCTGAGCGGAATTTTAAATAGTTCCCGAATGGTCTTTATTGTTATTGGGTCGGACAGGAGGTGGTCTAATGGCTGAGGATTTATTTAATGGTCCCGATCCGGACCATAAAGTACAAAGTGAGGTATTTTACAAGCAATGAAAGTTGCTATTTTCAGTATTAAACAACTGTCCCTTGTCTTAGAATGTTTGGCTGTCTAAACAATAAACTAAATCCGTAAAATCTTCTAAAATAAAGCGTTTTGAACTACGAAAATATGTATGTATATATCAAAATTTATGTTAGCCTGACCAAAATAGACAAAGTTATACAAACAATTATACACACAAACAATTATCGCAACACTGCATTTAACGATTTTACACGACATTTTAGTGGCGTTACTTTTGTTTCTCCTTTCCCTTGATGAAATAATTCAAGATTGCAGGAAAACTGTAGACATCTTAAA
This sequence comes from Machimus atricapillus, assembly GCA_933228815.1. Classification (NCBI taxonomy): domain Eukaryota; kingdom Metazoa; phylum Arthropoda; class Insecta; order Diptera; family Asilidae; genus Machimus; species Machimus atricapillus. Next base: position 42,134,013 of record OW121787.1, on the reverse strand, counting down.
ATTTCGCGAATATGTGTGAGCTACATAGACTTTTATAGACTTTACTTCGAATTTATCAAATATCAATTTATTATGAGATAGGTATTTTTCATCTCTCACTAAAATTAAAAAATTAATTTGTTTGGTTTTATTGATGAAGTAAAGAAATTTCAAATTAATTTCAGTTTTTTGTAAGTGCCTAAAACAATGGATAATTATGCTGAAAATACACGGAATACCCTTTTCAATTTGCATGTTATGGATGGCCAATTTTATTATTTATGGAAATATGTATTATGACTCAAAAATAATGGCAATTGAGAATTCTATGAAAATTAAACTAAAAGGATTTAATTGAAATGCATTATGAATATGAAATTTCAATGTCTGCCAGCGGTGCTAATTAAGAGATCGTGGGAACGAGGATACCTTTGGGCTTTGGGCATAAAAACGAAATTTCCATTGAAATGCAATAAATCGAAATGTGTGTTAAAAGTGGAAAATGTTTCAATGTCCATTCCGGCAATTAGGGCCGATGTGAGCCCACCTAACAAATTAGCTCGCCAGGTGGACTCGCATGATGTCCCCGGGAGGTGATTATGCGCCGTCGGCCTCTTCATCCAAGTGTGTGTGTGTTCCGCCGGATGAAGATATGAATTTTGCAAAATGAATTTCTCTAGCCGTGTCACGAACGCGGTCGACTGCACCGGAGCCCCGCCAAGGGAATCAGAGCCGAGGTGATTTAATCTCGCATGCATGCGGCGATTTACCGCCGAATGTCGTGCAGAGAGTTCATTTCGGCGAAATAGACTAAAAGCATAAAAAATGCGATAAACCTCCAGTCGCCCAAGGGTTCGTATCTGGTTTTAAAGAGCCCAACTGGCTTTAAATTTGCACAAAAACTTGAAATTTGCAAATTGGGACTAGAGGCACACTACCAGCCGTGACACACATCGGAGTCACCGCCAAAGATATCACGGCAATCTGTGCGATAAAGAGGACCCTCTGATATTCGGATTTCCTTCGAGCTCAAAATTCGCGGAGATCCAAGCCCGAACTGAATCCGCCCGCATGTGGATCTCATTACGAAGTCTCCCCACGGCTGGTATATAGAAAAAAAATCGTCATAAAATTTTCAAGAAAATTCAATAAAATACGCCCCAGGCTCTGGATTTGCTGCGTGTTGATTTGCCGGCGCGCTAAAGTGCGTGTCGTGACGCAGAAAGAGAGATGGCTTATCAAGTGGTGTCTGGCCTGCTCCACTTTCGGAGGAGCCTTACGAAACCTCCCACCATTCTATGGTAATTAACCAGTAGCCGTGAATTCCTGATAAACCGAAGCGACACACTTTTCCAGCCGCTCGCACCCCATTCCGGTGAACGGAAGCTACACATTAAGGCAATTTGAAATTTTAATTAGCGCATTCGCAAAATGTATCTGGCAAAAATTACATATCCTCAATTTTTTAGTATAAACTTAAGCTCGAATTTAGTAACGCCGATTTCATTGTTGCACAACAACGCTTAACTTTTCCTAAAACGTCTAAATTTAACGTATAATTTTACTTGAAAGAATTTAACAGTATAGAAGAATATTTAAATTCAAAATATCTGATTTATTAAACTCGGATCGAACTATGTATTTACCTACTCAAAAAAAATCTAATAGCGACTAACCAAAAATGTGGCTTGTAGATGTTTCAAATAATTTCCTTGTAGGTATATCATTTCTATAACAAATTTTTTATTATACTCTCTTAACAACTTGCAAAGAAAAATTTATTTCCCAGCCTAACTTTATTGCTCTCCATGATTCTTTAAGCCATAAATAATATTTTTAATAGATTTCTGTTTAAAATAAATAGGTATTCTAACACGCAGCAATTTAAATTTGATTTAATATAGCAATAGATGAAATAATTGATTTATTTTATATAAAGTTGCAAAGATATGCAATTTCACATTTGAATTCCGTAAAGTAGGTATAACATACATTTTCTAAAATTGAAAAAACTTAATATGAAATATTTTTGCACCATAGAAAACTGACTTTATGTTTCATATTATGTAATACTTATAATTAAGTTTTAGTTGTAACGTAGTAAGTTTGGTATAAAATTAATGACGAAAAGTGCATAGCACTCAGTTCCGGAGAAAAGCGGCACTCAAGCAATTCCAGAACAAATTGCACTTTTCGCATTGTTATAGTGGGAGTGGATTCGCCGAGGTTTAAGCCCCGTCTAGACTGAGGGATTAAGTCGAAAAGTACATGCACCTCGAATTTCCGGCAGCCTCAGTTCTCGAGCTCAATTCCACAAACGGTGCGCAAAATCGTTTCGCAGCCCCATAGGCCACAACAGAATTCATTAGGCTCAAAATTAATCGATTATCAGTGCAGACCGATATTCGCTCAGCGGGACTCATTCCACAGAAAAGTGAAATCCGCATAACGTCGTTAATCTCCGGAATTTTCATCAGCGTCGTGAAAATTTATTTCGCTTTTCGCCGCGAGGAGGAGATCTTTTCGGCATCCACAATATTTGCTTTGGCCGGGGGAGCTCCTTGGGTCCGGCAATAAATCGAAATGGAGTCCCCGGCCCGGGGCTGCTTTTTACGAGCCCCATCGCGATTCATAAAGACGGAAAATCGACCGCGGATAGATTATTTGTTTGGCTGCACCGCGTCCTAATTATTCGCCGGAGAAGGCCGCTTTTGCTTGCGTCACGCGGCCGCTGACGACGAGCATCTTGAAGACGCTCTGCATCTTGCAAGATGTGTAACAAGTGTTGGCCTGTGTAAGATTTTTCGCCAGTCGTGATCGATCGCTTCCCGCAGGTATGCACTTTTGGTCCCGCCGCGGTCCCGCCACGGTCCCCCACTTGGCGCTCCGAGGGGTGTCCAGGAGCTTCAGCCAAATTCGTCTAAATTAAGACTGGACGGATTTATCTTCAAAGGGAGCAAACATTTCCATACGCCGGCTACCGGAATAGGCGAGATTTATATCGATCGAATGAAGCGGGTGTGAATAACGCGAATTTATTGCCGCGATTATTTGCCACATTTGAGCGTCGCGACGAGCGGGCGGCGGCGGCGGTCGATTCTGGGGACTTGGGGCACCCGTCCCCGAGATTCCCCAGTAAGTTTTGATTGATGCCAATCTGTTATTAATGGGATTTATAAATTCGCGTCAATTTCACTTGCAGACGGAATCAGTCACAAGCCCCGCATTACTTGAAAATTTGCTTATGCAAACCAGATTACTTTGTTGCCGCGGTCTTACATCTTAGCTTATAGGTTTTTATCAATTTAGAAGAATATTCTTTCCTTTTTCTGTTTATTTCTCTAGTACTGTTTATCTTTCAAAATGATAACTTATTCGATTGAATTTCTAGATGGGACCTTGTTTAAACTTCTCTATAAATTTATTTTTATTTATTAATTTGATGATAACTTATTCGTTGCCCAGCATAATTAAAAATTCTGTTAGTTATTTCTTTACAAATTTTCAAAGTGTTCAAAATACTACTCCGTAATAATTCATTTTATTCTTGCAAAATTTTGTATGCGAATTCGCAATCTCAGAAAAAGTTTTCTCGAAATAACTCACCTGTAACTCGGAAAATGTGTAATGTATAAAAAATAAGAAGTATGTACTTAAATTTAGATTCATTTGAAGGTATTTGATTTAAAATTTTTTAAATTCAACTGATGGGCTTCTTTAAAAATGCTGTCTTAAGGAAATATTAAGGCCTATAAAACCGTCTGCATCTCATTTTTAACGACCTTAGTTCAAAATAAAAGTTGATATTCAAAAAATTCTACAAGTAGGTACACTGGACTGCAATGATAACAAAATATTAAACATTTTCATTTTGATAAAAGTGGATGCATACATATTTTCTCATCCTGCCTACAAAAGCACAAATGTTTTCGAAAGTTGTTATTTCTATAAAGAAACTAAATATTGTTCATAAAGCTGAGATTTATAGCAGCTTTTCTCTTCAGAATTTCTTATCCCGATTAGAGTTAAGAAATGACTGCAATAATTTTTCATTCAGCTGTACAAATCAAGAGCATTTATAAAGTTGGTCGTACTTGGAGGAATCATAAATTGTGACATTGATTGCTTTGTGGAAAAAACGTTTTCTTCGTTTTACGCCTTTTTCGTGTCTTCATGCCTGAGGAATTTTTCAAACTTTCTGGGTAAGTGAGGAGTGAAGGATAGAAATAAAAATCCGTTCTAAGGAGATTCGAAAAAGTGACTGATTAATATTGACTCCGACCAAGTTTATTACAAACGGCGTGCTATCGATTTTATTCTTAAAGTTCCCTTTTTTGTGAGAATACTACGAGCCTGTCACACCCTTGTAAAGGGAAAACTTTTCGGAGAAGTAATAAACACGAAATAATTCGAAATTCGTGTCCATTCGGCTCAACTTCAAAAGTGAACATTAAAAAATGAAACCTTTCCTGCAATTGAGATTTATCAGATGAAAAACAAACCTCCGAATTCTCGAGTCATTGGGAATTTTCTCCTAAAACTCCTGAGCAGAAGCGAAGCCATTCAGGAAGGGAAAACAGATCAAAGGATGAAGGACCGAATTCTAGGAACCGAGTCCGGATCCGGCGTACGTAGGTCCGAAGTCCGAACAAATCTGTTCCACCATTCGCCCGATTGGAACGACATCGGAAAACTCCATCGCTGGGATATTTCATATTAAACATAGAAAACAGAGCTCGAGAATCGTCCAGAGAGTAGAAAGCCCCAAGCAATTTTAAATGCGCTCCACTGGGCCTCATCCCGGGAGTGCACACCTTGAATAAAGACGGCGCCCCACCGCGGCCCGGAGCACCCCTTGAATAAAGACGCGTCGCTCGCCGTGGTGGTTTTTAAGTTCATGAATTTTCGAGGAGACGAGGGCTTTAATCCTACCACAAGTGCATTTGGTGCACCCCGCGGTTGCTCAATTTCAAGTGGATGAATTTTGCGGAATCGCTGAGTATCCGCCGTGCCGCGCAAGCAACGCTATCAGTCGCCCACCTTGACGAAGAAGCACCTCGACAACACCTTTTAATTAATGTTTTGTAATGTAAGAACCTCGGCGAGACACAGTTTACAGATGCTTCTCGAGGGTTTCAACATTTGATCGAATAGTTCGATTAATGACGCTCTCCAGAGATAACAAGACATTTTCAAAAGTGCGCACTTTGTTGCACAACTCATTTTGAAGTAATCGCACTTTTCCTGCTTTTATACTCGTCGTGGTTTCTACTTACTTTAATTTGTTGGTTGTAATTATTTTATAACAGTTTTCATAACACACTTAGTATTTTTTACGCTATGAACGACGAATCTGTCGCATTCATACTTAACTTTCTCTATCTTCCCAAAACCTATAAAATTCTTGACTCAAATCCATCTCAAATTTTACTTAAGCCTGGTTTAATTTTGCTCAAACTTTACTCAAACCTATCAAGCCTAACCTTAGATTAGTTAGAGACCAATTAGCTCAGATATGAATCATATACAATTTTTAAATATTTCGTTGCTTAATTAAGCAACTAGAAAAATGACTTCCTTATATAAATATTATATAGAACGTAATCACAATACGATTATTTTTGCATTTTTTTTCAATCCCTTCGTTATGAAAGCAACACAGATTGAAAACCTGCTACGTCAGTAAAATTCTACACAAACGAAAATATTTTTAATGATTTTAGAATCTTCAGGAGCTCTTCCTGCAATTGTGTATTTAATAGCATAACTTTCAGTACATGCGACAGGATTTTATTATACACTCGTTTTTTAAGAAGCAAAATGAGAAGACCGAGTACGCCACGCGTATAAGATTACAGCTCATTAAAATCATCTTTTCTCGGGCTTGTGCACTGCGAGCTATTGTTGCCGTAGGAAGGAAAAGGCAACGCGTCTCTGTAGAAGCTTCTTAAAGTTTCTATTTATTGATGCAAGAAACCTGACGCCATTCGAAAATTGGTTGGCGGAATGAGTTCCATTTGAGGATATCATCCCAACACATACGTCATCATAATTTAATAAGCAATTGCAGGGTTTGGATGCTCCTGAAATTAATTAATTATTTATTTTTATTTACTGATTTATCCTATTGTATATTTAATACATATACTTTATTTGTTACAATTACATAAAAAATGTCTACCTAGAAATTAATCTCGTAAAACAAGTTATGAACGTTTTTATATAAAACATAATTTTTTTCATGTTTTCCAAAGTCTTACGATTTATTTAACAGAGTCATTTAAGACAAACAAATTTTTCTTTTAATAATTAATTTCTATAACTCGATATGTACACCGAACAAATGAATAAATAAATTACGCAAACGTGTTATTTCATTAATTAATACTCTTTATTTATATTTAATTTAACACCATCCACAACCAATATTTTTCTAACGTTTATTTTCCAACGTTTATTTTCCAGCTGTTCTAATCCTTTATTTATTCAAACTGCTATTTAAATATGACTTCGCTTACATTTAAAAAGTGATGTCAAAGTGGTGTTAAAATTGACCTAGGACTTACCTCCCTACAGAATAAAAATAATTTGAGATAGAGTTTCCATTCGATTATTCGATTTAATTGACATCTATATGTACCTATGCACAAAATACAAACAAATGGTATTTTTTAGGCATATGCAAAACGTTGTCAATCCGAATTTGATGCCATCAGGCTGCCGCTCAACTCAATTGAAATGAAATGCGAGGCGATGTATCACCACAAAATATCCTTTTTCACGTTATGAGTTGGATGCAATGCAAAAGATGCGCAGGTAATTGGGGATTTAATCCTGAAAAATGAACGCCGAACAGGAAGTAATATGGATTAAAGAATACCCAAGTGGCTTGGGGAGAACACCACTATAAAGGACTCCAGGGACTCGTGTTCATGATTTTTTTTTAATTACATATAGCTAGTTATTTATGAAATGGTAATATGTATGTACATACATATGTACTTTCAAATAGTGTTAGTAATATTTTTAAATTAAAATAATTAGCCTCTTTTTCGAAGAATTTTATCATTCAAAGGCTTAGCATATAACGGAGAAAAAAACTTTCCTACAATGTACCTACTTACTTAAAGCAAACTAACAAGGAAAAAAAATCTTTTTGAAACGATTCTTGGAATTTCAGTGGCATGAAGGTCGTCTAAGTAGTCATAAATCCGCAAAATTATATATTTTAAAATGAGAGAATGAATGCAAATTAATGGAGCACTAAGGTGCTTATCACGGAGCTCTATTTTCTCATGTAATCGCCCATTCCGGATTTAAATACCTTAAAGAAATGCCAACTAAACTTTTCGGTCCATTTGGATGAGGCTCCGTTCGAAGAGAAAGAATCTAACGAAAATTTCCAGCAATTAACCTTTTTATCACATAATCCGATCCTCTTCAGAGTGGGATTTCGGGGACGGGTGGAGTAGAGACGGCCGCCGTTGTCGCAACTGAAAATCCAATTTAAGCTCATCTTCCGGGTGGCATCGTCCCCCCTTCAATTAAAAGCCCCACATCCCACAGGGGCCACCGTGCTGAGATTTCGCCACAAACTTTCTCTCCTGAGGGAAGCGAACGATATGCCTGCAAGAAAAAAAAATCACGAAATGCTGGCGATATCTTCTCAATCCGAATCGCCCGGGTTAGGCCAGTTTCGCTGGACTGGACCAAATAGGAGGCCGATTTCGCGCGAATCCACCCGTGTCCCGGACACATTTTTGCATTTCCAATTTTTCCTTTGTGAACTTTTCTGCGGGAAAAGTTTTATTTTTGTTCTCTGACTTTTAATTGAGTTCGATCCCCGGACTCAGCCGGAACGCGGGCAGCCGCATGAAATTTATTGCGCTGACTCTTGATTACGAAATTAGATCAAACGAGTCCCCGATGGGATTATTCAATCAAACGGCCCTAATCAAATGGAGTCGGACATGGGACGTGTTCCCAACTTGATTACCGACTGAGTGGACTATTTGACGACCGCCGATAAGCGCTGTCTGTCTGTCTGTCTGTCATACGAACGCTTACGAAAAAGCGTCGTGGGGCCGCATCCCAAGCGGGCGGCTAGCACTTGACTTGTCGACTTGTGAAGTCACAACACGGCTTACACCAACAAGTGCTGGCCACTTTTATATAATATTTTCATACATATATTATTGTTTTTTTTTTCAAAAAAAGATGTGCCTAAATATGCATATTTCTTCAGAATGAAGAAACGCTCTAGTTAAAAAAGTAAATATTAGTCTCTTAAAGTACACTGGGAGTGGGAGATATTAAATCTGTGGCAACGAATTTGAGAACCGATTTAGGTAGACAATTTTAATTTTTCAGATTTGCTAAATTTAGAACTTTCGTTTCTGGATTCATGATAGGCCTTTTGCGTATATTACGAATCGGAAAATGATTCCACCACATCACATTTTTGAGAAACATAGGCTATTTTTGATAATTTATTAAAAAATAAGGTCTAACAAGATTTGTTCAGAAAAGAAGTTTTTCAGGCTATTTTTGAGAATTTATTAAAAAATAAGGTCTAAAAAGATTTGTTCAGAAAACAAGTTTTTCATAAGAAAACTCCTCCTAAGGCTAAATTCCCAGTTTATTTATTTCATAAACCTTTGAGAAAACTTCATGAAACTTTTATGATTTTATTGATATTCTTTTATTTAGATCCTTAATAATCTTTTATTTGGTCGAATTCAAAATGAATTATTTTTTTTTAAAAGCATTTGTGTTTTAACTTTAAATAAATTTCAAACATTTCTTTTAATAACTTGTCGTCAGCTGTAATTCCAAAAAATACAAGTTTTTTCTGTGCTTCTGATTATTAAGCTCTTATTAAATTATATTAATTGAGTAAATAAAAAAAAATAACCTCTGCGGGGTAGGTATATGTGAGTTCACCTTCAGAATGAGAATCGAAACCGACGTCATTTTACAGAGTAGTGCAGTTTTTTTTTCGGTTTTAGTTTTTTTTGCAGCCGTGAAATTGCAAATTTAATGAGATCGTCTCGATTAAAGGGGGCGGTGGTCCAGAGAACGCATTCGACCGCCGCATAAGTAAATAAGCTCATAACCACATTACGGTGAGTTACCGGGAAATCAGACCGCCCTTCTTCTAGAACTGGGATTCTTTTTATCTTTTAGATGTTTCCCAGCTTAATTTCGTTACATTCACAAACCAGTGCCCACCCAGAGCCAGCCATTTCAAGGACTTTCCAGGAACTTGCTCCGCAAGATTTCGTGCTCGAAGGCCCCAAAAACAGGTACCTAAATACTTCCAGCGGACGATTAAACGAAGTAATGAGAATGTAATAACACTTCTGGAAAATCCACGAGCTCGCTTTGCGGGGGAGTCGAGCGTTTAATGCTGTAACTTACCGCCGTTGCGGGGAGTGAGCGGTGCGTAAGCAGACAATATGTCGACTGTTTGCTGCGGTTCTTAAGTCGTTAAGGACATTCCACGGCGCCGCTCGACCTCGCCCAACCGCCAGTAACTTTAAACTGGCTTTATTTAAACTGCCGCCTTCGAGCAATTCGAATAAAATAGCGCTTCATTAAAAGAAAATATTGGCCAAGTTACACTCGCTTTTACGTCCCAGTTCCACTTAACTTCAATTTAAAAGTTTATAGTTTTTGTAACATCCATATGGGATCTACTTTGAAATAACTTGCTTCACTATAGGCAGGTATCGAACCAACTATGTATGTATACCTATACCATTTTTTGCAATTTACTACATTTCATCAAATTCCTTTTATTTTTTGTTAGAATTTACTCACTACAATTAAAACTGAAAAATACGTACTTTGAATCAAGTCATCGAATCCTAAAATTAGTATACAAGAATTAAAATATTTCAAATTTAAAAGATATATGTAGCTTACTTTTCTTACTTCTAATTACATATATTTTGAGAAGTCGACCTTTACCTCTTTTATTTCTAACATAAATATACAGAATTTCTCAAAGAGCACCAAAACATCAGATTTTAGAAAACCAATAAAAACTGGACACTTTCGCAATTAATTCTTATTCTTCTTTAAAAAAAAAAAGAAATTCTGTTTAAAATTTGAATTTCAGAGAAATCGATATGGCAGCTTTCAGAATATTTTAGATAGGTATTGATTTCCAAATATTTACTTTTAAGATAACATGTTGAAAATATTGGGACATATTACAAATAATGGAATTTACATTTCATCCATATTCATTATTCATTCCTTTATAGAAATTTCCGAAGCAAGAAAAAAAAACCGGAAAGTTGATTTCAAAAGATAAACAAAAAAAAAGTAACAACCCAATAAAAATTAAATAAGAAATGATTGCACGCCCGAATGAAAAATACACAGAATACTTCAAATTTCCATAGACATGTGCAAGTATGTTTTTAACGACACATAATATATGCAAACATTTGACGTTAACCTCTAAGACGTTGTTCTGTGAAAAGGAAAATGAGAATATTAGAATTTTAGGAGTTTTGTAAGACTCAAAATGTGTATGAACAAGTTCAAACCGATGCCAAAATCAACAAATGTATGCTGTGTCCAACGGATATCCTTTTTCAAAAAGCCACCTACCATTAAAAAAGAGAAAAATACACTTAAATAAGCCCCTAGAGGAGATAAGCTAGAAAATACCATAAAACATGTATGTATGTAACCGAAATTTTTTCGAAATTTTTCCAAAATCCAAATTTAATTGACAAACTTACGAGATGCAAATATCTGTAATCCAAAATGGAATCCCAATTACCCAGTCGTCGACGTCTGGCTCCGCTCCTCGGCACTGAATTTTTATTCGAATAACTTCATCGAATCCAAGGATAAAATCGTTACGGCCCTACGACCGCGTTCACGTCCAGAGGCAGCGGGCATCGGTCACATTTGAATGTCCTGGCAAACACTTCACTCCTCACTGCACGACACCCTGTATAGTAAAATTCGTGTCGCGATTGCCAGAAGGAACAGATCACTGAGAGTCCTCAGCATTTCAAGGACTGTTTCCCTGTGTCGCACTCAAAAAATTTTTTGCTTCTCGACGAAAAACATAGGGTCAGGTGAGGGACCTACCAAGGGAAGAAGAAGCGGCACAGGCAGCCAAAAACCGCCACTTCGATTGCAACTTATCGTTGGCGTTTTTTTTCTTTCCAAAAAATTCCTATCCGCACTTAAACCGACTGAAAGGCAAGACGAAACTGAAGAGGCTTCCAGGTCTCGGGGAGCTTTGCCCCAGCGAAGTAGAAAGTTCCCTACGCCAGAAAGCGGGGTAAGACCCGACAAGTTTTCTATTTGCCTTTATATCGTCCATGGAATCCAGACTGCCATAGATATGACGATTTGGGGACGATTTCTAGGAGTTTGGGACCGGGACTCTGCCTCCAGCCCCGGCGAGCTTTGGGACACTCCTCGGAGCTTCATGGGCACCTGACCTGCGTAGAAAGGTAGAAGGACTTTCTACGGCAGGTGAGTGATTTTCAGGTGGTTTCGGATGCGATGATTCCTTTTGTTTGTATAAAAACTGACTGCGCTTGGCTCTTCACCTCACGTCCGCGGTCCGACTGTCTCTCTCCACCTCACGTCGGCAGGTGAGACAAAATCGCGCGGATCCATAGATTCAAGAGGTGCTTCGGAGAGCTGATGAAAGAAAATTCGCTATTTACTTAACAAATTTTCAATAAATCCTATCCCGGCCAGAGGGCAGGCATCGAAAGCTTTTAAGACGGTGGTATGCCAGAATTTTTGGGAGAAAATGAAGAAATGAACGCAACTTTCCGACAGTCCCCGAAAAAAAAAAACCTGGAGAACGGCAAGGAAGAAAGCGCCTGGAGGAATAGCAACAAGTTTTACGGCGGGCCTCCGACTAAACCTCCCCCCATCGGCGCCGTCAGTGGGGCACCGGGGGATGCATTTGCGCTCCCTCAAGCTTATGAAGTGACTGGCAAGAGAAATAGATCTTCTAGAAAAAATGTTTGTAATAGATAAAGGAATTCGTTTATTGTTCTTTAATCGAAATCCTTATTATATTTTTAGATAAGTCTTATAAATTCCTGCAATATCATACCATCAATTTAGTCCACAGCATTAGATAATTATTTATACATACTTAAATTAGCCTATAGGTACTCGTATTGCTTCGATAAACGATCCGAGAGGCAAAAATAAGACTGGTATATATGTATGTAGTATATTTAGAAGAACTGTTAAAAGGTTCATTCAAAATTGAAAAACAGAAGAAAAATTATTTTCTTTTTAACGGGTGTATTTTTGGTGTGTCATAAAGTAATTCATAAAGTTTTATTTAAACTTTTAAATTTTAAGTACCTAAATAATTAAACTTTTCCGCACTTTAGATCTGAAGCGCCATAATAAGAATTTAATTACATCACTATATCTTGCAAGTGACATGAAATTCATTGCTGTTGGGAAATGGGGCTTAAATTACCCAATAAAAGGAAACAGTCAAATAATTACTGCCAAGATAATTATGTCCTTTCGAAAACTTATGATAATTCCAGTAATTAAAATAACAACAACACATGTGACAAACTTTTATAGCCAAAGAAAACTATCAACTTTAATGTACTTTCAAATTTGAAAAGTTAATTTATTGGAAATGCGAAAAAAGTTCCAAAGGTATAGTTTTGAAGTAAAAATACATGTTAAGAGCATTAAATCTTAGGCTATAAAGAGCGACCTGGGTGGCATGAATTTCATACATAGGTACGTGGTTTTCGGTTGAGACGTTTGGAAAAGTAACTTTTAAGATAAAATAAAGTGACAATTACGAAAGCAACACGTAAAAAATAGAAACAACCGTAGAAAATGTATAGAGTATTCATTCCCTCTGGGTTTTGGCAAGATCCATTTTCGTGTTTCAGATATTCTCGAAACTTTCAGCATAATCGTAAAACTTAAATTTGCAGAAAACACTCGTAAAATCCAAGGGAAATAACTTCGGTGCTTGGGCGAAGAAGGTAAATGCGACCACGGGCAGAAGACGTGGAAAGTTTTATTGAGGGGCCCTGTAAATCAACATATTCGCCCTAATTGACGGAGGTAGTGGCAACCGGGGGAGCAGCGCTTCCCTGAACAGTTTACATTACGCGAACGTTGCCTCAAGGCGCTTTCCAGGGTTGTGGAACTCTCCATAAAACGACAATCGGTAGGAACATTAACTCAAATCGAGCAGAAATTAACTCAGTTTTAATGCGTCCACCGTCTGCTCGAGTCCATCATTCTTTCAGCCAGCGATAATGGAAATTTTTTCCCTCTCAATTTACGGAATTGTAGTAGACGGTGGCGTCGTCGCCATCGTCACCCGAAAAGTTGCTCAGAAGTTTTTCACGATAATCGTCTCACTTGAATTTCAAATTCAATTTGCATAAGATAGTGAAAGTGCGTTAAAGAGACGTTGAACGCCTTCATTTTCGCTTTCTCTCGTCACTTTGGCAGATTCAATAAGCTGTTGCGTTGCAGTTAGAACGAATGTCCTTTTTTAGCATATCAACTAAATATAATCTCGAACAGAAGGGATAATTCTGATTTATTCACTCTTGTAATGCAACTTTTCAATATTTTCCGACAGAGTAACTATTGCAGCTTAAATTTTACATATATGTAATACATCAACTTGAACTAATTCTGCATCCCTAACACTTTAAATCTTTGTATGAATAAAAACGAATAAAACTTCTTGAGATCGTGAAGATATTGAAGAACTGAAATAAGCTTAAACCAGACTAAAGTCAAGCTTAACCCAGGCTTAAACTAACTTCACTAACTTAATTCTGAGAGTAGTCTCTATCTCTACCAAGCAGACCTTTAACAAGTTGTGTGTTTACGTTTGATATTTTTATTAGCGCTTTCAGCGATAAAATAGACAAGAGGTTACATAGCTACGGAGGCTGAGTGATTTTATGCTCGAAGGAAGCCCAACAACTTTGGCTCTGTATTATTCTTGTCCTTCTCGGAAAAAAGTTCATATTTTTGTGGAATGTGTTTTCCAGAAAACCTCCATCATTGAGGCTGTTTTCTTTCAAAGATCTCAGTATGGGGGATAAACTCATCCCAGACTCGAAGGGGGGACGGGTGATTTTTATTACGCTGTACTTTATGCACGTATTGCACATTTATCACGGCCCTTAGCACCCGAACGCCGCTGAAATCAAATAATAAATTCCCTCGAATGCACACAAAAGACAACAAATTGTTTATAGCACCTAGACAGCGGGGGTGGTGGATTTGTGTACCTACCCAATAAAACTTTCAAAGAAATCGTCCACCTTCTTTCTATCTGGGAAAATAGCTGGCAATTTCAGCGCGGATCATCTTTTTATTCTGTTGCTGGGGATAATAAAATTTTTCTCGCTATGTCTTCGCGTGGCGAGCTTACGCTCTAAATTTGTTTTATTATATGTTTTTTTATTTATTCTTTCTTTTTGCCATCACTTGATAAGGCAGCGAACGGAAATCCATTTATGGCAGTAAGTACGACTCTTTATCTAAAGCTCGTGAAATCGAACCCCAAAACCTCAGATCTGGTACAGAACTATATGCCTTTACTGGAGGTGCTCACAGAAGAGGATACACTGAAAGTTGAATAACTTTCTAACCCATATAAGTTTCCTATTAACATTAACTATGCAATTTATTTAATTCTAACAATATTCATTTAAAACAACTAAATTAATGAATAAATAAATGTCGCAAAAAGGTCAAGATGCTTGTCAAAACACTTGGCATGTAATCTCTGAAAATTGTTATTGCAACATAGCCAACATAATAATTTCAATTATTTTTATCTATTTTCGGAGAACTAGTAATTTGCACTTCCATTTATATTCTACATTTTTCTGTTAATTTTCAAAATACTCAGATTCACTACATGTCTACTTACTTATTTGCATTTTCGTTAGTAATGATTTCTCACTTATGATTTCTATAGCGTAAAATATTTCGTTTTCAAAAAGTAGTGGGAAATTAGCCAAGTTTAGCGCTTATGGTCTAAATGAAAAAATTAGATAAGTTAACTAAGTATTTTTATTTTTTGAAATTTATGTCAGTTCAAGGTACTTAATGCAAAATGTGTAATTTGCTGGATGTATTTTTACTTCAAATGTAACATTTTAACTGTTGCACACTCTAAAATTCTTGAACAAAATTCAACAATTCTAACTACGATATTTCTAAATTTAAAATCAACAAGGATTTCTTAAGCGATTAAATTCGTGTATTATTATAATTTAAAAAAAAAATTACAACGTACAAATATTTATGAAATGCTTAACGTGCATTCGATGACGAAATATCGATTCGTCCATTAGTTGGGCAGTATTTTTCGTTATCCCCAATAATTGGCAACTCGAACTGAAAAATTGAAGTAAAAAATCCGCTTATGCGGCACGTGTAATTATTGCTAAATATCAAGACTCATTGCATCCAGCTTGTTTTGTAATTATTCGATTTTATCGGTCATTAGCTGGGCACGCCCAAATACCCGCTGTGTTCAATAGCCGCATATTTTTCCTTTTTTCCGAGGATCGGAGCGCTAAAAGCGACTGCTGCTCGCTATAGCGTTGCTGGACAAATTTGTATCATTGGCGGAATTAAGCTGCAGTCCACCCCCGCTGGATACGAATAAAAGTAATTGGCAATTATTTCAGGTCGTTAGAAAGCTGTCGGTGCCGCCTGTGTCACAGGGTGACCCCTTTTAACCGCCCATTTCGCCGTGTAGAAACGCTCCGACCACTACAGATAATTCTTTTTTTTTCGCCCTCCCAGCTGCGGACGGCAAAGGCTAGAGATTGCTAGTTAGAAATTAAGTCAAGGGCGCTGCTCGGGCGCTTCCTCCCCTTTCATCCCTTGAACTTTTCACCCGGCCGATGGATCGACCGGGGGGCTCCGGGTGATGTCACATACAAAAGCGACTCGGGACTCAACAGGTCCATGGTGCAGCGGCGGGGCCCTTCGAAAGCTATTTCCGCTTATTGACCAATTAGTTACCCATCCCATTGGGAACATAGATTCATCAAGGGAGGGGCTCCCCGGGACCTGGACAGATCCAGATCGGTCTGAATGGAGCCGAGGAACGAGCCTCTAATGCCTCGAATTCTATCTCCCCGGAGCCCCAGCTGGCTATTGTCGGGCTCCGCTGTGGCCGGGCCGGTGGAGCTATGGAGGGATTATCCGCCCTTGTAGGGATCGGCGGCGGCATGCACTTTCTTCGGTTTCAATTGTTCCTGGGAGCTCCTCCCCCGGGACTACTAGTTATTGGTCCTAATCATGCCGCTGGTATTTCTGTTAAATTAAAATTAATTTCGGTCGCCAGGAGCAGGAAATTGAGGGAATTGGTGGCGTCTTTACGGCTTATTGCCACTTAAGGGCTATGGGCTCATTTGTTTTAGGTCAGGTCGTAGAGCCACCAACATAGGGCATCTAGGTCAATTGGGGAAAATTCGGATGAAATTGATTTCAATGGATGATAGCCCAATCGAATCATGCAGATAAATAAGAAATATTTTTTAGAAGTTGATTCGATGAGTGATGAGAGCTATTCAAAGACGAAATCAACATTTCATCCGCCTCGCTCCCCTTGCCCTTTTTCATAAAATTGTGGGAGGAGACGATTGAGTTTGAGTAGAGGCCAATTATAATTTTTATTTTGTTTTCCTTCTCTCCGAGTTGAAGGATCCTTTCAGTTCAAGGGGATCAATCGGCAAATAAGAACACAATTTCCTTGTTAACTTAAAGAAGTTACTGCTGATTCAACTAAAAACTGCTAATTGGAACCTGCTTATGACCGGAGATTTGTTTGAAAAACCTTGCACTCATTTCATCACAACATAATTCCGTCCACCTTCTTATACTTTTTTTAAATACGGTTTAATAAAAAAACAAGTGTTTTGGAGTGGCAAATCCGCATATAATACCTAAAAAAGTGTCCTCTGACTCATTGTTTATTCTAATACGATTAATTTTATATTATCCCTTCTAAAAATATGCTTACGTAATTTGTGATACGCAACCCAATCATTCTTTACAACAATTTTTTTTGGCTTTTCTACATAAGCCCCATCTCAAAATTCAGGCACGCATCAAACTTTGAAGTGTTTCAAAAACTAAAAGCATTTTTGAGTCAAATGCCTCATTCCCAACTGAAGCTACGCAGCGTAACACAAACCCTGACCTCCTCTAATATTAAAGAGTTGTCCCGCACACTCGGTGCATTTTGTTTACATAAAAATAACCCAGAGCATGCCATTTCGTCTCGTCAAAACGTATGCAAATTTCTCGAGCTTCGTGCACTCGATCAGACTTAATCGGAGGGAATTTTAGCCCGTGAAAGGTAACATAAGCATAAACATTATCTTATGGTTTTGTTACGTCAGAGCAATTTCACCCATAATCGGGTCTAACTGCGGACTGTAGCAACTCCTGTTCTGGTCGTGAGGCGCATGTTTGAGTAGCAACTCGTCCTTATAAAAGTAGCATAAAAATATCTGAAAAAGGTGCCTTTTTCGTTAAATTGGACGCAATGAGGTCGTAATTGAAAGAACCAGGAATGCATAGAAATTGATCTTGATCAGTTGATCGTAAGTCCAGATGCTGTGATTGATTTGGTGCAAAATGAGCTCAGTATGGCACCCACGTCCTGCTTAGAAATGCATAAAAGAGCAAGTGCCTTGTTCTCGCTCTTCTTTAATTGCGCGCGAGTAAATCGCGGAAAAGAATTTTTTCTTATAATCTCTAGAAGTCTAGATGATACCACGCATGCTCGGGGAGTTTTTGTTTGTGATCGCGTCGCGATCTTAAGGAATTTTCCACTAGCACGTCGCTGCCGCTTTATCAAAAAGGAACAGTGATCAATTTCCTTCGGCAGACATCGATGAATTACTGAAATGATTGATTTCTCTACTTACGGTCAAAACCAGTGGGGCCCGAGACAGTCCGAGAGGCTTTCTCCCTCCAGAAAATCGCACTTTATCCAAAGACTGGCGATCTTCGCGAATGCCGCGCCACCGCCGTCAGCTTAAACGTAACGAGTTTATCAGAGAAACGCACACATCCACCGCGAATCGCGAGTGATAACGCGCTTCTCAAGTGTGAGACCAGATTGCGCGGAGACTCTCAGCAGCGCGCGGCCAATTCACACAAGAATTTTTCTCAAATTTATTGAATCAAATCCCGATAGATTGATAGGATACTAATCGCGGCCGCAAACAGCACAGCTGGCCACCCAATTGACCCCGCCGATAGCCACTAATTATCGGGGTAAACAAATCTATCAGCCAAGAGATGCAGATTTTGCGATCAGAGGCCGCGATCACGCCGCCCCTCCGTCCGCAGTCCGCGCGCACCAACGTAACGACCGACGTCTCAGAAGCGTGCACCAAGAAAACGCGCTCGCACAGTGCCTTTTGGGCAAATCTCGACCGACTGACTGCGGCCACCTTCGATCAATCCGAGCGAATATCGCGGCGCGGCGACAAAATCTAATCACGCCGACTTGGGCCAGGTCGCGGGCACGCGGGGGCTTCTGAGACCTGAGCGTTCGTTCTGCTGCCGGCTGAAGCTGAAGCCACGAGACTCCGAGAGGCAGAAGGAGCCGCTGCTTTGGGGCCCACGGCACGGCCCCAGCTCAACGCCAGTACTTTGGCGTACGTCGCCGCATGCACGCTATCCGCGGCCACTGGCGCACAGAGGAAAAAATTCTAAATTATTTACTAAAATTAAATAACCACTTACTTAATGTTTTCCTCACAAAAATTCAAAACGAATGAAAAAGAGTTCATTGAATTTAAATTAATGCAAAAGTACCCAAGTGAATTTGCAAAGGCTTCAAGAATGCAAAACATTTCAGAGAAAAGTAATTTTGCGAAAGAAAATGGGAATACATAATTGATGAGTGGAAACCATCTCATCCCATTAAATACGATTTTTCAGTATCGCTTATTCCAAATATACATACTATCAATATTTTCAAATAAAAGATGACGCATTCAATTTATGCAGTTACCGAAAAGCTTTGAAATAAACATATGTATACATACATTGTTTGCATAAAACATATGTATGTACATATTTCGATTTTATTTAAGTTCTCTGTAGTAGAATTTTGAATTTCCAGAGATGCATACTTAGAAAAACAAAAGACCTTGGCACCTTAAAACTAACTAGCTAACTAAAATCCACATCTTTTGTAGCGCAAACACTAAAATTTCCATATGAGTTATGTCTGAAAACCAAAAACAATATTATAATTTTTTAAATTTTCCCTATTATACTAAGCAAACTTTTATTATAAATTCGCAGAAAACAAAATTAGAACAATTGAGTGAAAGGACGTGGAGCTTACAATTATGAATTCTAGAAGAGACAAACAGAAATAATTAAGAGACAACAAAAATTCATACTCATGATCGATCATCATACATAAAATTTGAATTGTTGACCTTATCTAAGCTCCTTGAGAATGCTGAGAACATAAAAATTTGAAATGTATGCTGCGAAGGTAATTAACGCGTTGCATACATATGTATATTGCTAACCTAAGTTTAATAAACTCCTTCTCGTCCACGGCATTTGTGACGATATTTTAAAAATAACCGATTAAAAATGTTTCTAACTACGCTACTGCGTAACGAGACCGCAAAATCGCGAGATAAGTTCTCGCGAATCGCAAAATTCCAAGGAGCTGCGTGTTCGGAGCGGTTTGGGGTGCGCACGGGGCTCAGCTGATGCTGATTACTGCCGCCGACGCCTTCGGCCAGTGATAACAGAGGAAAACGACAATAATAGTGCATAATGCGGCGTGAATGACTTTCCTCTTTTATTTTGGGGCTCGCGGAGATTCTCCGCGGCCACGGGACATACATATGTATGTATGTACACACAACTTTTTTATCTCGGAGCGCGGATTGTCGCCGAGATTTCGAGCGCTTGAATGAACGTCGCTAACTCGACCGTCAGCCGTCCCGCTGCGGAGTTGTGAATTAATCCGATGGCGGGTTTTTTAATGAATCGGTCTCAACCCGACCCATTCAGCGCTAAAGCTGAAGGCAGAAAACTAGACGACGAAATGTTTATTAGTTTGGAGCTGTCCGCCACTGATGAATGGGGCAATTATTAATTTTCGCTGAGATAAGGCCATAAATCGTAATTCATTGTTTTACAACATTTTCCCGGTTGTGATTTGTACCAACAACGTTAACGACCAGTTCGAGCCACTTTAGCAGTTTTATGTTGGAGGAATTTCGCCCCATAATCCAGCTAAATTCCAGTTACGGTGTCAAAATCACCCACGCTTTGGTTTTGTGGCTTACAATCGCAAGTAATAACAAGAAATTTATAGGAAAGTTTCCGTATTTTACTACTCAAGTTAACGCCAATCCAATGCAAGGCAATTTTGTAATTGACGATAAAATAAATAGCATCCACGTTATCAATATTTGAATTCCCACTTTGAAAAGTCTAAAATTACTTAAATTCAATTAATTAATTTTTATTATTTAGTAAGTAATCAAGCACGTAAAACTACACTTACCTATTATTTTGTTCGAAGAGTTTTTATTATTATTTGTACATATAATTTCATCACTGTACAAAAAAAAACATTTTTCAGTTCCAACCCCCATATGAATTTGGCCCGGGGTGAGAAATGATGTCAGAACAATCAGATTACAATTTGTCTTCAGTGTTCAAATTTAAATAATCCAATTCTGATCATTGAAAATAGTAAAAATAAAAAATAAAACATTGCAAATAAAATATTACTTATTGCATTTCTTATTTTTACGGAATAGTTTTTAACAGAAAATAGCACATCTGTAAAAATATAAGAAAGCAAATTGTGTTAATAATTGGCTTCGTCGCGCTTAATTTCAATTTAAGGAAAGTTAAAATATTTTGTTCCACTTCATTATTTTCTTTTCTCCATTATCTTTGTTCATTTTAAATGCTAAAACTTAGAAAGCTCATTGTTACTGAGTCGGTAAAGTTCGTAGCCGTTATTTTCTGATTTATTGAACACCAAATCTAAATTCCTAAACTAGTAAAAGTAAAATCGCAACTATATTTCAGTTCTGAAAGTTAAACGCTTATACCGAATTGCGTCCATTCATAAAACATGCAACGGATGTATATCGAGCAAATTTCTATCTCTAACCCTAAACGAAAACGCCTAATTGCTGCCCCACTTCAAAGACGAACAAATTTGGTGCGGGCCAAAATCACTTTTCTGGTGGAATAGTAAAACGCGGTGGTCTATTTCGATGGGGATTAACAGCGGATAACAGAGTTAATCCGGAAAAAGTTATTCCCCACCGAAATTGTGTTTATATTGCGGACGACAAGAAAATTTGCAGCGACAGGAAGTTGGGGCACCGGCAGCGGGAACAAAATCACTATGAAGTTGTTTCTTGCTCCCCGGGACCTTCGCACTTATCCCAGAGTTTTTCTCCATTGCGGACATAAACAAATCACCCTGCCACCTCCCATTACGAAACTTTCGTAAACTTAGATCAATATCCGGCGGGCAGGTCCCAGCGCTGCTATACGTTACAGCGCTTCCCTTTTCCTGCCACGGGGGAGCCCGACGGAAACTCGGCTTAAGTTACGTCGGAGCATAGAACACCTGTTTCGACCACCCGGCCTTCGCGAGACGGGGGGCGGGGGCGGAGGAAGCAAGGGCTGTTAATCACAAAAGCTCCCTCAAGTTCAATCAATAACGCTCCGGTGCGGTTCGACGGCGGTGGCGGCTGTGGTGGCGGTGGCGGACGGAGCGGAGCAGCAGTCACTGGGATCCTGGTTACGCGGTTACGTTCCCAGTCCCCGGGCCTCGACGGATGACGACGTGCGCCCGACCTCGGCCCCGTCCCCATCAACATCCCGATTCCGGGCGCAAATCAATTAGACCCGGGTCCTTTAATTTCGCAATGTGGTCATGTCTTAATCTTCATTATGAGGCGTTGCGGCGCCCACCCGTCTGCTGGGACACGACCACCTTTCGGTGAAGGCTCAAAATCGTTTGCGTGGGTGATAATGGGGTTGTCCATACATGTTTGCTACAAGTGCAATTATGCCTATTCCTAAATATAGAAAATTATTAAAGACTTTTTCAGTATACTTCTACGAAACGAGCTACAAATAGTTTTACCTAACAAATTGTACATTTGATAATCTTTTTCGTAATTTAAAATCCTGATTTGTTTTTGTAGGTTAGGTTATCTTATTTACTCGCTTGATAAGAGCAAATGTCGAATTTTAACATAGTTGTAGTACAACTTTGTACCGAAAATTAATATCTATTCCATTGAAAACATCGGATCAACTCAGAACCCACGTCAGTAATGTTGTGAAAAATGAATTTTAAATAACTTGAAATGTCTGATTATTTTTTTTTTTTTTGGTTGGATCATGCATTTAGCTACATGCTAGGTTAGAGGTTAGACACCAGACCTCAGCGAGTTAGCTTCAAATGAATGTAAAATAAACATAAAACTTTGGAGTCTTAAGTCAAAAGATAAACCTGTTTTCCACGGCTCTAACTCACCTTTGTTCGGTCGAACACTGTAACACCTCTAAAAGGTAGAACTTAGTACAAATTAACTACCGAATCGATTCGATGGTATCCTTGGCCGGCTTAATTTCAATGGGAAATATGGGGGAGGGAAAATGCGTCTGATGGGCCACCCACGCTGCGGAGTCCATCAGAATCCGGATAAATTTCTCCTTTAGACACTCGACGAGTGGTTTTCCGGGTTTGGAAGTCGAAAAAGTTCTCTGCGTCACTTCACGCGAGCAGTAGCACTCGACGCCACCGTCGGCAGCGAGGGTGGCCCCGATTCGTGCCCGGAGTAATTACTGGTTAAGTGCTGATTTATGACCCTTAATAAACCCACCTGCGAAAGCAATCAGCCGACCACGCTGGCTGCATATTAAGCACCTCATCCAAAATATCAGTCACACCTTCCCGAGGGGCCACGACACCGGCGTTTAGCACCCTCGCCGCTGCTAGTGGCGTGGGTCCCGCTGGAAGTCAGTATTCCAAAGGTTGTTTCATTGGTCCAGGGTCCCGAGGGTGTCTTGGGACTCATCCAGATCCCAGCGAACTAACTCAAATCGAATTAGGGCGTTACATTGATCGGCTCCGGCGCGGAGGCCGCCAGGTGGGCACCCAAATGGAGTCACCGATTCGATTTTCCCTGACTTTTATGGGATAAAACAAAACCTGTTTGTGTCGCAGGTGAGACAGCCTCTATCTGAACCAGCCGAGGTCCATTTAGGGTTGAGCCGTGCGCTTTTAAAAAAAATTGGATCTGCCAACGCGCAAGCTGTCGCGATTGAATTATCTAATCAGTGGCTAGCAGAGGGCTAATCAAATGAGGGCCGACGGACGACATCCACAAAGCCTGAATATGAATTAGTGGCAGAGGCAAAGAGTTAAATAGCGTTTTCGTCCCTCCGAGTGCACAATGCGCCCTGATTGGAGGAATTAACTCCGCAGAATTGATTAATTGGCTTGAGCAGTGGAGTGGCGGCTAATGAACCATAGAAGACACAATAAACAGCGTAAACAAAGACCGACATGCCGTGACTACTAAGTCCAGATTTACAAGACGGAACTGACCGCAGAAGAAAGATCCAAAATCGGATTAATCGCATGCTCCTACAACAGACACCTTGCCGGTGAGATAATTAAGCGGTGCATCAACCGAAAACTAATTAGAACACAGGTAACAACCGATTACCAACTTAATTTCATTAGCAAGACGATGGATGACTATGATACATATAAATATTTATATTTACAAAATGTATAATAAAGCAAAATTAAGTTAATCGGTGTTAAGACCAAACTGTTGGACTCGTTATTTAGGAAACAAATATATTAATTGAAATATTTATGCAAATTTAAGTTCTATGGTATAAGTTAACGCACATAATCCTTCTTTAGAATAAAGCAAAGCTACACATGAAAAATACTCGTGAGCTAAACTGGGAGGTCTTTAGTCACCTACATTTACGCAAAATCAACTATACCTACACGTATTCTGAAACATTCATAAAACTATGCAAAAATTTCTATATAAATAATGTATATCTTAAAATCTTTATTTAAAAATTTAAGCAGTTATAGTGAATTAACAAAAAGATTATTAAAATGAAAAAAACTGACCCTTTCCTCAAGAAATTCTCCTAAGTTTCCATGTGAAACTTTTTTAATCTCATTGAACTAATTAAAACATCCCTGAGGTGTCTAATTACACGGAATTCATCCCAAAGAAAAATAAATTGCTTCAATGTGGGCTTAGGCTTCTCTTAACGGATTAAGAATTTGCTCTCCTCCTCCTGCTTCTTTCGGATAGTCCCAAAAACCCCCGCACCCCGCTTCATTTCTTTGATGTTCAGAAGTTTTAGATTGGACAGCCGCAGGCCACGGAATCCTTCGCGTGATTCTTTTCCAGAACCATCGGAAGTCGTCAGATATTTCATTAAATTTTAAGGTAACAGCCACTGAGCTGCGCTTGGGCACACCTGAAAAACATTCACTTCGGCAGTTTGTTCCTGGAATTCTTTCTGGACCTAAGCTGATAGAATAAGAACCGCCGAATTGCCGAACCGTGGATTTTGTGAGAAACCATAAAAATATCTCACCCATTTCTGGAACAAGGACAATTTCAGCTAAGTCCATTGGACTCTGACGAGATCCGC
This sequence comes from Machimus atricapillus, assembly GCA_933228815.1. Taxonomy (NCBI): domain Eukaryota; kingdom Metazoa; phylum Arthropoda; class Insecta; order Diptera; family Asilidae; genus Machimus; species Machimus atricapillus. The sequence goes on along the minus strand of OW121787.1, from coordinate 42,109,278 downwards.
ATTTAAGTTAATTAACGCGAAAGGGAATTCCAGAATTCGGGGGCGTTTTGTGCTATCAAAGTTTCCTGCCGTGCCTTCGAGCCAGCTAAAAGTATCCCGGAATACTTGAGATGTTTGAAAATAATTAACTCGTCAAATTCTGCCACATGCTTCCCAATCGCTGGCGGCGATGTGAAAACTTTTTTCTCCCATTTCGAGTCTTGAGAGCATCAAAGGCTCCAAAAGGATTTCGACTGTTAGCATGATCCTGCGTAAGGTCGCTCTTATCTCCGACTCCCGGGTCCCGAGCCAGAATCAACTGGTGACTCCCACTTGTCTAGGTCTATTTAAGTTGGAGGAGTCGGGAATACGTTTGCCGGGAAATAATTGCCTCATTAGTTTGAATAACCCGAAATTTGTCATTGACAGGTTTTCCGTTGGCAATGTCAGGAGCCAGAAGAGCCCGAGTCCCAACACTGGAGAAATTCCGTTCCCGCCGGAGAATGGGGCTGGGTGCTTGATAGTTCGCCTTAATGGTCTCTTCTGCAGAATTCCGAAGAAATCTATTGAAAGCATGCCAGAGCTGTTTAAGGATAATGTTACCACTATTTTTGACAATTAAAAACAAGATTTAATTAGTTTCGCAGTGAAGGACTCTAAAGGAAAAATTGTTTAGTTCTACCCTTGACTGCTCTAACAGCTTTTAGCCAAATAACGATATTTACATAAAGCCTTTAAAGAAGTTATTGTTCACCTCCGCCCATTATAAAAATTGTTAAAAATCTAGCAACAAAATAAAATACTACGAGGTTCTTAAAAGTCTTTCCATATACATATAAAGGGAATGCAATATTTAAAAAAACATTTAGTCTTCTCGAACAACTATCTGTCTTAAAAATGAATTTGAAGGAGGGTTATTCACAATTTTGTTTATGCAATAGTAGAAATATTGAAACAAAATATTCGCTCTTAAAAAATTAAAAACAAAACTCATTTTTCCATTAGAACAACTTAGGCATATGAACAATTTACAATATACGTATATTTCAAATCTGGATCTTTAGCTTAAATTGTGAAAATACCAAAAAAATATTAAACTTATGGTCGTCTTATTTTATTTTTGTATGAAATAGACAAAAGCTGGAAATTGTTTAATAGTCTTCATCTCTTTAGAGTATTTAGTGAATGTAAATAGCTTTCATTCAAAAATTCTGAAGCTAACTACCTTCGTAGCAAAGTTGAAGCTCTCTTTCCAAAATATAATTAATGTCCTGTCTCGACTTTGAACGGTTTATGTAAGAAGACAGCGACCAAAAGTTGAAACGAGACCATTCATCTGTACATTCGTAGCAGCACATCTCGTGGAAAGATGTCAGCTGTGCAAATGCAAATTCCACCTGGATTAAAGTGTACACAGAACAGAACCGTTGGTACTACGGCGATTCAAAATATTCGAAAACCACCTTCGCAGAAGAGTCTCAAGAAAGCGGGTCGCGAACTCCGGCAACTGGCGCATGCACCCCCTTAAAATCATCGAAATCTTTGGGGGCAGAAGATGCAATGCAATCTCAGTCGACGATAATTCCAACTATCGTAGAGACCCAAGAAGAGACGGAAATTGAATTAAATTTAAATTAATTTCCGCCCAGCCGGAGTGACGGCCATTCGCTCGTTTCGCCTTCGCATTGTTTGCAGCCACTCACATCGACCGATTTCTGCTTACAAAAGGGAGAAAGTAACGAAATTTTTGTAAGATTGAATCCAGTTGGAATAGAGCAAAGATCCCCAGGGTTCTGAAGCTCCTGATTTCGATTTAGTCATTCTCAAGGTGATTACCAGGAGGAGTCATTTTTGCTGTGAAGAGTAATTAATCACGGGTGTAAGAGAAACTTTTTAATTGCAATTAGAGTTGATTTCTCTAAAATTCTCCGGCATTTTGGGACGCAGTATCACCTAGAAAATATTCCTTCGAAACTTCCTTGATCAATTTTTGGAGTGGAGCAATTCGGTACGCAGAGGTACTCCGTCAGACTGGAAAACTTCTAAATTTCATTAGACAGTGCTTAACAAAAGAAGGAAGAAGAAAGGTAATTAATAATGCAGAGATCTAATTACGTTATCCTTCCAAAATTGCTCGTTAATTTTTTATACCTAATCGCTTTTAAGAATTTACTTTTACATAGAGCACTTCCTTGTAATAATGATTTAGAACAGAACTTATTTTATTTATTATTTATTTTACTATTAATAGAAAACTCAATTTGCTCCGAAATACACAAAACAGGTATTTAACGCTACAAGGAAAAAACCGTTTGATATTATATATATTTAGTGTTTTGTATAAAAATATCCCTTACAATTTTAATGGTGCCCAATTTGTCTGTTACACACAATAATAACGACGAATTTTCATGTTCACCCACGTTCCACACTGCTAAGTATTTTGGTGGTAATTAAAGAATACTTTTAATATCAAGTCGATAAAAGCTTCGTTATATTGTGATTTTGTAACGGCGTTTTAAGATGCTATATTTCGACATTTTTGGAAACTTTTAAAAAACTAACGATATGTAAATACATATATACATATGTAGGGTATGTTAAAAATTTGTAATTTTGCTTAAATGGAGTGAAACTTAAACTAGGAAACAAAAACATTAAAACTTTAAAATCTTTTACAAAACATTCCGCAAAATTAGCTTTAATAAAATTCAGGGGAAAAATTATACAAATATCTTGAAGCAAGGTGGTATTAAATTGTAAACGATAAAGAGCAAAGGAAGAAGGAACTCTGAAAAAGCTACGACCCTGCGTACACATAGTAACACCAAATACCGTGAAAAAAGTTGCAAATTCCAAAAAAAACCGGAACGAGTCGATCTCCAACAAAACATGATGCACAATGTGATTGATCAAGCCAGACTACATCTCGGTCGGTCGCGGAGGATGCTGCACCTTTCTAAGATCTCTGCCAACATGCACCAAGTTGCTCACATTTTTGTCTTATTTACGCCTTTCAATTACGCCGATGCATAGCAGCGTGCTTTTGCGGACTTTGCATGGGAATGCAGCAGGATTGCTTCGCAGCGCGCTCAAAAGGAGAGAACAAGATCACGACGAGATGTTCTGTCGCACAAAAAGGATATACAAATCGAAGAGATACTACAAGAAATCACTGGAAAAAAAGATGCATTGACTTATTGGATCACACGTAGAAACCGGATTCGCATGCAGTCCCTGTATAAAACGATTGCACTCTTGAAATTCCAAAACAGAAAACTTGAACACAGGGGCGCAAACCTCTGCCAAGAAGAACTCGAAGATTTTCTTTTTCCTTGAGAGTCTAAGGAAAAATAAAAACTGAATGTTGCCTTCAACGATAGCAGATATAAGATTCTGGAAACCTTCGCAGAAATAAGAAATAAAAAAAAAGAATGGCAAATTCTTGATGATCCCAGCTGATCGCTGATCGTGTGCCTGGCATGCTGGGACTTTTTTATTTTGCTCTTTTCTCACTATGCCGTTTGGCAGACGACCTTTCAGCCAGTGCAGCACTAGGGGAAATAGTTCTCTTACATTTTAAGATTTAATAGCACCTATATTGGCGAACATAAGCAAATGTATGATAAATTTTTTATTAAGTCGTAAAAAGGCAATAACTATTTCCAATTTAGAATTAAAAAGGCAATGATAAATTTTCTGCCGTAAGTCGTCGTTCGAAATGCTTTGATCAAATTCAATAACAATACATGTACAGTTTGCTGCAAAACCAAATCATATGCAAACCAATAATTTTCATCTTTGTATGACTGGAGTTTAAAATATGTAATTAAAAAAGACATTACACATATGCGCAATGTGATTCTTTATTAAATCCGTTCCTTTTAAAAGAAACGCTCGAAATGTTGCATTATAAAAAGAACGATTTTACAAGATACAAATCATAATTGAATAAACACAACTGAGAAAATTAGAACAGGGATTATAAGAAAATATTTCTTGTCTTTTCGACGACTCCCAAAACAAGCCAGCTCTAAGAAGTACCATGCGTAAAAGTCTTACATTTTTTTAATTTAATTTTTCGACAAAAATACGTTTGTATCAGACGGCACTCCATGCCGTATAACAATAAGAAACATCAAACTAAATAGTTTAACCTTTAAAAGGCGAGTCGCCAAATAATAAACAAAAATTGAATACAAACGAAGATTAATAGCAGATGATATGTAACTTCGAGAAACATGATTGCAATAATTTACTCCACATAAAAAACATCTGGAGATAATTTCAAATTTATGCTCTTCTCAATTAATTATTATTTGTACTCACATGAATTCAAGGTTGAATGATGAGTTAACCGGCCTAGAACAATTGGCTCATAAATCTCAAATAAAGCATTCTTCCCCGTGATACGCACTTATTACCTTTTTTAAGATAACTTTCAAAATGATACTGTTGATATTGTTGATTTTTGACCGATCAAACTAAACAATGCGTTAGTACTGGATAAATAATTGAAGTTATCTTTCATGCTTTCATACAGAGTTTAATAAAATTTTTAATTGCGCAAAATTTTTCACGTGTGCCTAAGTTTGTAAACAACAAAATCTGCTGAGAGGCTCTTGTTTACAAACAATTCCCTGACCAGATGGTATCAATCGCGTCAATAAGGCTTGGGGCTGCTAAAACAAGATTTTGCAAATCATTTCATTTGAAAAAACACACATTCAATTAACTGATCGAACGTTATCCAAGCATCGCCTCGTCTGCACCTCGAAACTCTTGCACTATGCGAGTCAAGAAGCAAGTATTAGAAACGAAAAAAAACAAAACCCGACAGAGCACGTTTGAATATTGCAAAAAAATAGTCACTTCGGTCAGTCGCCGCCGCACACATACCACTGGTCCGTAAATGACTTGAGTAAAAAACTTTCTTATCAACAACGACAAAATCCACTTAACTTACTGCGCTATATTATAAAATAAAATAAAATCATAGCATCACCACAAGCGGCCAACGAAATCGAACAAATCTGCGGGCGCGATATCAAAAGACGTGTACGCACGATAAAATGCGGCTGGCTGGCGGTGATTGGGCATGCGCACCAGACTTACTTTGGATGCGAAGAAAACTATAAGAAAAATGCGACGGCGACAGTCCGTCGGCCGACTGAGCTTACAGTGAAAAATCGACGATCAATCCCAACTTTTTTGCATACTAAAAGGGCAGATCTTGGGGCCCATAGCCGGGGTTTGATCAATGCCTCAAGACGTGGACTGTACACTTTATAGCACAAATGGCGCGAAAGATAGCGATTGAGACATGTTTTGATAAAACTATCTTATAGATAGAGCGTAAATCTTATCCGAGAGCACTGGCATATGATCCAGCCGCGGTTCTGAGTGCCGAAACATCTGCACCCAGTGATCATCGTCGGGCGACTATGGTACGATCGCTCGGCAGTGCACCACCGAGATTGAGAACAACACTAATCAACAAATGTCCACAACAGACCCAGAAATGAGGCTCGGTATAATTCTTCGCATTGAATGTGGAAAATCTCAAAGAAGCTTATGCACTTAGCGAACACCCAAGATCGTCGTCGTCGTCGTCGGTTCAGCAGATCTTGTCTTGGCTTATTTCTGCTGCTGCCTTTCTCTGCCTCTGCACAATTCTCGGATCTTTTTAAGAACTGACCAAGCCTCAGCCCAAGCGAACACGACTTTAAATGTGAATCAGTTCAACCACATTAGTTAGGATCATGACTGACCAGCCATTTATCAAGGCGTAAACTCAGCTAGAAGATCAGTAAAATCCTGAGACAAATGGAAAACTGTGTCGCGATTTGTTGGGGTTTCTTAGAGAAGCTCGGTTTCGACTACCGGTGATTATGGAAATCGCTGAAGTTTTTAAGATAATTGCCTCACAATTAAATATTGACTCAATGTGCAAGGAGGAAGAATTATCTCTTCCGGCGGAATGCAAATTTTCTAGTCTCAGACACTGGATAAAGCATTAGAGTCCGAAGGTCACTGTGGATCCACTGTGATTTAACTTTCAAATCCACACTTATATAATATTTCATATACTCATCCAACAATTTCTTAAGTTATGTATTTCTTTACGAAGATAAAGTAAATAAGACAAAATAGCCCGACTATCTTTAGACTCTGAAGAGGTAACTAGCTGAGAAATAATAAATAAAAAATACGTAACTTTTATTCTCCTCTTCAGTACCTTGCTCAACAACAAATTAAAATTTAAAAAATCTCCTGGGCGGAGATTTGCTTGCGTTTTGTTGTTATTACAATTTTTCGAACTTGAAAAACGTCGCTATTGAATCCTTATTTTAAGCTCATGATTTTAGCGGATGGTTTACTTGGTAAATAATATGTCATAATATGTATTATTCTACGTAAATCGTGAATAATTCAAATTTATTTAAGATTTCATTATATGGCTGATTACTCTAGAATATTTACTTCAATTTGATATACCTATTTACAAGGCCTCGGACACTGATAAGAAAAAAAAATTTTTACTACATATAACTTTCATCGAAGTTTTATCAAAACATCGATAAAATTTAGCTTCAAGGCTTAAATTGTTTATTCTTATGGAACTAATACTCATTATAATTATAAGTAGTAATCTCGTTCTCACACTTTGGTCTTATTAATAAAAAAATAAGAAAGCATGGAAAATTTAATTTTTGTTTTCTGCGCATACCTGTCAGAAGTTCTTTAATTTTAATATTCAATATACTAAAAATTTAAATTCAAATTTTAATATTGTTTGAGATCGTTTCTATATACATATGTATAAAACATCGACCGATTTTTAAGTAATAAAATGTAAATTTAACAAATTTTTGAAGTAACTATAGGTATGATTGCTTTTATTTTATGGAGTAAAGAAAAAATAGACGATTTTTATAGCTCTCAGATGTTCTCAACAATGATCCATTAACAATAACCATATTCACAATAATCCAATGGTATGTGTATAATTTTTTACTAAACACTAATGCAATAAGCTTATACCGTAGTCATGCTCAAACAACATAATAAAATCGAAACGCTACAAACTGAAACTCAGCCGTCATAAATTTTCGAATTAAATCACGTGGATAACACTTTAAAAAAAGAAATAATTAGGAATAATTATATTACTTCAGCAAAGCAGCTGGACGTCACTCTGTCTACTTTTGAAATTGTACTTTAGTATGCAACTCTGGAGGGATGGACATCCGTCAAACTGTTCCAAAGACAGACTTGAATTACTCCGTTTGGAATATTTAGAGGATTCGTCGACAGTTGATTCAAGGAGTGCGCTACTGTCTTCAGAGTGGGACGACCTGCAAAGTCTTGCGCTCCGTCGGAAAACGCCACGTGTTGTTTCTATAAATCCACTTCCTACAGAGAGAGACCTAGTCAATTTAGGGCTTGAAACGTTCTCGTCTAAATCAGACAAATCCCAGCTTGTGTGTGTAAATGGTGAAATTTTGTTAATCGAAGACTCGGATCTTTCTCTGTGGTTCCATGATTCGTTAGGTGTATTTCGTACTTTAAACTGGGATCTAGTCATTCTCTTCCCTACAGTGGAACACGATGAAGACGACGTGCAAGAATCATTACTCTCATCTAGTGAATTGTCCACTAAAAATGGCTTTTTCCTTGCAGGACTTTTATAAATCTCGATTAAGGGAGGGCTGGAATTGCTTGATATATATCGTCTCTTATTTCTCGGTAAATATTCTTGATCATTTTTCAACTTGTGTGAAGTTAAAACTGGCATTTCAGAGTCAATTCCTACTTTCTTTAAGTCTTCCATAGACCCAGTATTAATTTTGTTTGAATTTGACCTTTTTCTTCGGATCATTAATGACTCAAAATTAAATTTTGACGAACAATTATCATCACTGATCTCAATTAGCATAGATTCTTCATCACTCTCCGAGTCTGATTCAAGTACATTGGTCCTCTGCCGCCTGCCAGGTTTTATTGGACTGTCCATGCTTTCTACATCCACATCCTCGTTTTCCTCATCAATCACGATAGTCACATCTTCTGCTACTATATTAGGAGTTTCTTGTAATTGTCTCTTACAAAGAAAAGCGTCGCAGTCTTTACATGTGTATTTGTTCCCCTTCCTCTTTTCCAAGCACGTGTTATGACACGCCTTGGACCCACAAACATCACAAATTAGCAAATCGTACTTGTGTGTATCATACTTTCGTCCATGAGGACATTTGCAGTGATCTGCTGAACATGTGTCAGGACGTTCTAGTAAATCTGCAAAGGCGTTTGGCTCCGTTTCCCAAGCAGCATCTCTGTTAAAATTAAGAAAATTGGCAATATTTTCGGAATATATTTGGAACAAGACCCAAAGTTTTATCGGAAGAAGATGTGAACACAATTAGCCATACTAATGAAATTGGACATTAAATTGCAAGCGAAAGACTAGAGAAATAAAAGGTTTGGAAAGTTATTTTAAAATTTCAATTTAAAGAGGGCTGCAGGGATTACATACTACTAAAGCATCAAATACGTGCACTGTAGGGAGGAGGTAGAGATTTCTTATTAAATTAGGCCCGCAAATTTACTTTCTTTTCATGTATAGAGAAAAGACCAATATCCCAAAATGTTTCAATAAAGCATTAATTCAAAGCGCACTTACTGGTCTGGAACGAAGATGCTCCTCCGTTGAAAGTGGTCTCTGAAGAGGTCCGTGTTGTTGCACAGCGGACACTTGAAGAAGTACCCTGCGGTTATGGCCAGCTTTGCGATGCACCACCGGTGGAACCAGCCAGACTTGCAGCAGGGAGCCTTGAAAATGAGATGCCTTTTGTAGCTCCCCAATTTGTCGTAGCAAATTGAGCAAATCTCGGCAGGAGCAGGCAGCCTGATCTTCTTTGCGTAGTTTTCATGCTGGTGACAGAACGACCGAAAAGTACCAAGGAACTGGTTGACGCACCCGTTGTTTATGCCGCAGACCAAATGGAACTTTCTACGGCATTTGTTGGCGCAGCACGCGATGTTTGCACTCTTTTCCCGACAGTAAACACACGTCTGGACGGAATAATGAAAAACCATTTATCGCTTTAGTAATGGAATGGCGTAAACTGCTTTAAATCTTACCTCCTTGGAAACCCTTGTGGCTTCCTTCTTGATGTCTGATGGCAGGAACCCAAGGAAACCGTCATCGTCGTCTCCGCTTTGCACCAAGTTCGAGGTGAGCAACTAAAAATTAAAACGTTTTTAGATAGACCGGCCAGCGGGAGAAAATTCTGCTTGTTCTCTTACCAGGCAGAAATAATGCACCGCGACGCTACCTTTTTTCATAAAGTTGCCGTACCGCACTTCATCCACCTTGTCGCTTCGGCAAAGAATGCATTCAGAACTCATGATCAAAAGAAACAAGCAAATTCAATTCACGCTAAAACCGCACATTGATACCAGAAACCCCGCCAAATTTGCTGACAGTCAATTTAAACACAACTGTGGCGGGCAACCCGACAATTGTCATCCACTGAACTATGTAAAAAGTATTTATGATGAGCGTTTTCCACTCGATCATGCAGATGGCACTTTCAATTGAATATGGACATTATTAAAATTACAGAATGTAATTCTTCGTCAACTTCCGCAATTCCTAAAATTTCTTGTAAATTGTAATGTAAATGAGGTTTGTTTATTCCTCCACTCAAAATCAAAAAGAAATAACTAAATCACTATTTCATTGAAAGGCCGCCAACTTCGCTTCACGTAACATATTGAATTGACAAATGTCAAAATAATTCCAGTTTTGTTTACATGGATTTATTTTTTAACTTTTCCACTACAAAATTCCAATAACATGAGATGATTCCAAGGCAATTTAATTACGATCTGGATTTCAGGAAACGGCAAATAGACACACTAAAAATTTTTAACGACAAGTGAGTAAAATCGTTAAAATTTTTACATTTTTTTCAAAATCCCCAGCTGATGGTCAGATGACTTCGAGTCGGGCCTGAATTTTTCTTACGTCCTGTTTACTTCTTTTGAGTGGGAAGCTACGGCTCAATGACACTGCTAATTAATGGTAATTGTGGTTTGACGAAAGCTATCAGTCTCAAGTAGCCCCACAGCCTTGGGCGCTTTCCTATTTTCCATGACCAATATGATTTAAATTTCACGATAAATAATCAATTCACTAGTTTAAAAAAAAACAGTGCAGCTGCTACGGATCACATTCAGAAAAACTACCCCGCATGATTTTCAACTTTTCAAAACTTGTTTCTCTGGGTATTTTGACCTATTCAAACCGAGCCAATCGCAAGGGTAAACCTCTACCTCTCTACGTCTAAAAAAAAACTATAAATTCACAAGCTAATGCAACTCTAATAAACAATGGGGAAAAATTGAATTGAATTGAATTGTTCTGTTTAAAATTATAATTTTTTATTTGTTCGTTGGGAAATTCCAACTAAACTGTAATTCGATTTTTATTTTTAAAATTTTTCTAGCGTTCAAGAAATAAAGGACAATGAAGAGTACTTAATTACTTTTACATCAGCAGAGCGGTTGCTTAACTTGACTGTTTTGCTAGGCGCCAATTTTCCAAATGAGAAACCAAAAATTCTGCTTTCTCCTGTAGTTCAACATGTCTGGTGCAATGTTAATACTGGGGAAATTGAAAATGCCCCAGGGCTGCTTAATGTGAGTAATAAACCTGATTGATATCTTTGGAGTTATGAATTGAATTGAATATTTTATGCTCCGGCAGTACACACCTCATTCCGATTTAGGCCGCGTTGTGCAAGCTATAATCCGGGAGTTTGAGAAGTTTCCTCCTCCTATTTTTGACAATGCATCTAATGAAGTTGGTACAGGTGATATAACTAACTCATCTTCTATACCTCCCTGTGAGTCAAGCATTCCGGAACTTTCGAAATTATCTTTGGAGGAGCTCAAAAAATTAGATTCTGATCCCGAATTCTTCGATGACTTCATTGAAGAGATGTCTGTGGTGCAAGCACTGAATGAAGAACTGGACACGATGATTAATCAAGTCGAAAATATATCAAGTAAGTCAAAACCTACTTAGCACCGTTAAAATATATTGGCCGTGTGCCATTAAACTGCCTAAATTAATCCTTGCAGAAGAAAACCAATCAAAAGAGATTCACCTAAATGAAATGAAAGCCAAATTAAACAATGATGTCACAACCTTGAAGAGTTTGGGGGAAAAATGTGAGAAGCTTAACCAGAAATATCAGAAGAAATCCGAAGAATTCGCACCACAGCACATTAGAGTAAGCAATTGAATTTGCTCCAAACCTCTTACTAAACTAATTTCCACAGGAACTTCTTCAGATTGCTGCTTCAAACGCTGATACCGATTGTGAAAAGCATGTCGAACAATTCCTTAGCGGAAAGATGGACGTTCAAACATTTCTCAATTGCTACACGCATTCGAAAAAAATCAGCGCAATACGAAAGGCGAAGGAGGAGAGATTGGCTCACCAGCTGAATGAATTAGAACGTGCAGCTCACTAAGCTTCCTATAAATTGTAGATTAAAGTTTTAATTAAAATTTAGCACTGATCAGTTCTCACATTTAATCTACTGCGTTTATAGTTTTTTTCTTCAGTGATACTTCTGCATATATTAAAATACTTCAAAAAGTGAATGATAGGGTCCACTCTGAGTGTAATGATTTTTTTTTATTTATTAAATGTGATATCTGCAGCCCAAATCATAACTAGATATTTCTTGCTTACTTTCCTGGACGACGGCATTATTTAAGCTCATTATTATGTATTTACGACTCGGCTCAGTTCTTAAAGAAATAAACTTTAAAGAAAAAAAAAATGGTTTTCGTACATAACTCTTCCGTACCGGTAATGTGGGGTTTACCATAAGAAAAGAATTGAATCACTTTGTTATAATAAACAAAATGAATCAATTCGTTTCGTTTCTTATAATAAAAATTTTAATTTCATTCATAATTTTACTTCATTATCCTATTTTTATTTTTATGCATATTATTTATAAGTTTAACTATGCAACATTTCATCTTTCTAAATCAAATCGTTTAGAAGGCATGGCCTATGCCACAAAAAATGTCTGCATTAAAGTTACATGGATAAGAGAGAGCTGATTAAAAAGTTTGAAAAAATATGTATCAATCAAAGGAATATAGTAATCGAATTATAAAAATTTGTTAAAATTTTACAACTCATGAACGTATGCTATAAGATGTAGAAACTCTTAGTATAAACTCTTTTTACAGCATTGTTTACCTAATAGAAATATCGCGATCAATGAAAATTTTTATATACTGTTAAATAATTTAGTTTGTTATTTTTGTCGCAATTTCTTGCGGAATTTTCATCGGCCACAAATAAATATGTAATTTATCCCACTCAACAAAAATCATTGTATGGATTTTCATGGCGCAAACTCAAAATTGTTGTCACACTCGTTGCCAGAAAGCCACTACGGGATGTAGCATCCCTTCCATCCCTTTTTCTAGGAGATAACAAAAAGATAAATCTGGAGACGTTGGCTCAGTTTAGGATTGACATTCGCCCGATTCGCTTGCCCTCAGGTTCGGTTGGTCAAAAATTCTCCCATTGGTCCAAAGCGCTGATTGTGCCAGTCAAAAGAAAAAAAAATAGAGATTGGTGATCAAAATACAGAGACAACAGAATCAGGCAATTGTGAAGGTGTCGTGCAGTGAGAGTAAGGAAAAGTTTAAAAGTTGGGAAAGAGGCCCCCGAACAACCAGAAAAACGGAAGGATGCAGTTCCATTACGTCCTCTAAAAGTAAGAAGATCAAGGAAGCTGGGACGTGCCTCAGCAGCAACCGAGTGAAAGCCGTGAATGGTGAGTGTTAGGGAATATTTGAACATTGACCTATTTACTGCAGATTTACATGAATATTGCATACCTATGGTGTAGTCAGGAGGACGAACAATGGGTTTCTTTAGAGCTTGTTGTTGTCTGACCGTAAAACGAAAGCGACGCCAAGGGAAGCTTTATTCTTTTAATATACGACCCGAGGAGAAAAATAAAAAAATATAAAATCATCCTACTTTTGGTAGCGCCTAGTCACAGTAGGCAGAAGTACAAGAGGCGTTATATTGTCTTCGATTCATTTCTGAGGGTACAATTCGTTCAATTAGAATTCTTCCAGCCGTAGATAAAGTAGGCCATCCGACAATCCGCTTTAGAGCATAGATTTCCTCTGCCGCGACTCCTTTCTACTTAACGGAAAAATAGGCAGCTCCTTCCCTTTGTACTCTAATACGAACTTGGAAGAAGGCGTCCTCCGACACGGAGCGTCTTCCAAGGAGGTAGCCAAAAAGATAGCCCTCTCAAGTTGCCAGTTGGCGCAAATAGTTCTCGTCATTGTTGCCGCTCCTTATCGGGCTTATCAGGGGTATATTCCCTGGCTAAGCCTAATCGTATGATATCACAAAAGTCTCTCGCACGGAAGTAAGAAAATTTGATTTCGCTTTAAGTATACTCGAGCAGATACTTTTACACATTTGAAGCACTTTGCACGAAAAGTGGAGTTCTTTTTACGGAGGGGGCTCTTAGGGAATCATAACCACTTCCCTAAAGCGCTGCGGGGCTCATGTTCTGCTGAGTCAATTTTAGCTCCATTCAGCTTCCTTCTTTTGTATCCCGCTGATTCCGATTAGCGCCAACAAAGGTGAACCTTTGCTTGCGGTGCGGCGTGATTAAAATCGATTGGTCTGGAATTAATGCGAATTGATTTTTTTGTATATTCGCTACCATTGCAAAGCGCCACAGTTGATTTTTACTCCTCTCACCAAATATTGGAGTGAGGGTGCATCTTCTCACTTTGCGTTAATCTCCTTTGAGTTTTGAAAAGGGCCAAAATCTGAAAATCGAGCTAAGGACATCGTATCCTTGCTAAGCTATTATCAATCCATTTGTTATGCAAATAACCAGGAGATAAAGTTAAACCAGGGGTCGGATTTTCAATGGTTTTACTGATTACGAATATCTCTCCTCGCCCAGGAACTTTCATTCCGCACCTGACTCCTTTGTAATAACGTGCAGTGTGCAGATGAGGCTGTCTTACCCACCCTCTCAGCTTCCGACTACTGGACCACTGAATTAACATTCACCATGATCTAATATTTAGAGAATCGTCATCACGAGACTACCCATGATGGAACCTGCTGGACGGAAATGGGCACCTCAAACCTTCGAAGGTACCTGCTGAGCTCTCTAGGCGACAGGTCATTAATTAACGCCAACGAAACTGACGAGGGAATTAGATTGATTTAAGCATTTCAGCCCCCGGACGGTTTTCACAAAGATTAAATTCTGGATTAAACCAAGATGTTCATCTTATAAAGACAAACCGTCACAAGTCGGAAAAGACGTATTACCCGATTTTCTAAGAAACTGCGACTGCAGAGGGAACGGCAGCAGCTTTAATATCGTTGATATTTCTAAGATCAAAGATAAGAACATCTTCGCTTTATTGTTATATATTTATATAAAATTTGGGGATGGGTCAAAGCATTTTAGAACGACTCCTTCTTTTGATGTCTTACGGAGATTTATTACTTTACATATTTAGAAATGTATCGACATTGTTTGGAAATGCTACTGTATTCTTAAAGGATGTATCGTTTTTAGTCGGTTTGCCTTTTGAAATGCCAAGATTCGTATTTGCATTTTAAATAATGCATAAAGCAATAAATTACAATTACAATTTCTTATGAAAAAAAAATTAGCGGATCTGGACCAAAATTTCAAAGATTTATAACGAAAACGGTTTTAAGTTAAATAAAGACTTGTACCTTTACTCCTCCTCATCCAGTATTAGATACAAGGAAATAGCCATTAACAAAATTAATAGAATCATTATTCTAAAAGGTCCTTTTTTCGAATTTAATACAAAAGCTGAATATTCAAAAGGCTTGAGAAAAACTTAAATTAATTATCAAGCACTACTTGCCTCAAAAACAATAAGGAAAAACTACCTGAAACAAATAAATCAGGAAAGCAGGGATAATTGGAAATATTAATAAAAGATTACCATTAATGGGGGCAGTAAAACCATTTCTAAATTTTTGGGTATCTTGGGTAAAGGCAATAACAGAAAATTAATTAAACCAATTAAGACCTTTTCGACTCTTGCTAAAAGGAGAAAACCCAAAGATGCTAATGAATGATGTCAGAACTCCCTTTAATAAGTTGTCATCGAGGTTTAGCTTGCGAAATGCGGAATTTTAATAAAACTCTTCATCCTTTTAAAACTGAAATTTCAATTAGTAACTAAATTATTGTTTTATTGTCCAATTACTTTAGAATAACTAAATTTACAATGAGCTTGCAATTTGTTAATGCATTGTATCCTCATTTCATACCCACTCACAATCAGAATAGAATAGCATTCTGCACAGTGATTTTTATTTTAAAAATTGTGTCAAGGTTTTATGTTTTTATTTACATATCAGTCTTTATTTTAGAGCAGAAAGGGTGCCAAAGTATGTATAAGTGCTCACATTATTTCAATTTTTAAAATCAAGATATTCTCTTTTAGACACGGTAAAACACAAAACTGGCTATACAAATATCTCAATCTCACTTAGTATGAACAAAGTGTAATTTTTCTATTTTCTATAGTTGGATTCACTTATATTATAATCTACTTATTTAATACACTACCAGTTTAGCTTTTTAACCTTCTACTTTCCTCTACAAAACATTTCTTCGGATCGATTAATTTCATTAAGATAAGATAGAAAAATTTGCCAATTTAACACATATCGATTTCACATCAACCCCAGAGATAAAATAAGAATAATTACCTTAAGAAGAAAGATTAGCCCATATATTGTCTGAGGGGCAAAAACAGCTTAAAGAAAATGTGTGCGTATCACCCTCACCCCTAAGCAAAACCGCTTACTTTTGCTGAGATTTAAAAAGTGGGGGATTTGGGGATATCGTTAGTAAATCAGATAATATGATAAGAAAGTTTGCAAAACCTTTAAAATGAACAAAAGTTCTCAACGAAAGTTTGAGAAAGGCGTGTGGAATATCAAAAGCAAAATGCCCAAAATAGATCACGTAGGATTAAATGAAATTTGTTTTCGGATGAACTGTTCCTGCGCTACATGATTAATAGATTGAAGATAGAAGTTACCAAACACGCTATACATCTTCTTTTTAATATGTATCAATAAATTGCCTATCATTTATTTCAAAAGTTGTCTGCAACGATTAACAAGGTCGAACCTTTTAAGGTACAGGCTCAATGTTGTTTGGTTTCTTATTCCAGCAGTGTACATATATGAGGGGAGAAGAGTACTTCATTTTCATTTTTTTCTACGAAATAAATTATTTACTTATTTTATTTCAAAGCATATCAGGACCGCATTTACATTGAAAATTTAGCTCGCACGTTCCCAGAGGATGTTGCTAAAAGTAGTTTCGAATAAACATAAGACTTTGCCACGTAACGTTCTTACGCTGAATAACAATAAGGTTCCTTGCTTTTGGGCAAACAACTTGATAAGTCTCAGGTTTTCGTTGTTTTCCTTCAGAAATTCTGATTTCCACTCCAAAAACACCACACGGAAATTCTCCCACCCACCAGAGGAACTTCTTGTCCTAATCTTTCAAGTTGTTCCATGTTAAACATATGATTCCCACCCACGCACAACTCCTGCAAAATTGTCTTCTTGCCTAAATTTACCTTTTTACCTCTTTCCCCTTCAAGAAACAAATGCCTCCAAAAATATGTTTTTTTGGCAAATCAATTTGCATATTCAAAACTCTCTCCTTTTAAGGGACGCTCATACTTGATTGAAAGGAACGGGGTACACGCGGCACACCGACCTTCCTGGGCGTGACTTAATTAGTTCGCAAGGTTTAGGTAAAGGAAAGGTATTTTGTTAGGGTTTTTGTATCAATCAAAAAAACGCAAGGAGGAACACTTGTTGAACATCTTCGAGCTTCTTTAAGTAATTTTAGGGAAGAGAAGGAGAGAACAATTTTATGTAAATATATATTTCTTTATTTATGTACATACATACATATGTATTATGGTTACGGCCGCAACCTGGACACATTACATGTACCTATCATAGATCTATTTTTTTCTAATCTGTTTTAAAAACAATTTTTTATTCTAAAACATAAATTTATTTTAATATGAAAACATTTTAAGACCCACAGATTTATTAAGGAGTTTAAAGATATCGAAGATTTTTTTATTTAAAATTCATGATTACATATTTCCAAACCAAGTTTAGTATAGTTCATGAAAAATGTATGTTTTTTTTTAAAGATATTGTACCAAAATGGAGTAAAGAAGTAATTACTTTCATAATATATATAAAATATATGTATATAACTCGATATAATATATTCTGATCTCTTTAATTTCGTAGCAACCTCATAAAATTTTATAAGTTCTTAAATAGAGAAGCGTCGTTAATCCTATGACTTAATTATGGTATTACGAACTCTTTCCCAAAACTATTCAAATGAAATGTAAAATTTGAAATTCCGTTCACAGTTCTTCCTTCTAAAAAACATATTTTTTGGAAAGCGAAACTCTACTTTATTTATATCTAATATGAATTTTAATATCGAAACAGACAGTCAAACAAAAAGTCGTTTCGTTTCTTTGCTTGCTGGTTTGAGTTTCCCTTTTATCTACAGCCACATAAATGTCAGGTGTCTTATAATGGAATACTCTAAATTAGGAGCATAATAAGGGTCGTGGGTGCATTAAAACGAAGTGGGCAAACAAGTCCATTTCACAATGAAGTCAACATACCACAAAAATTTCTTTGAATGTAGGTGAACTCAGTGAACTGTTAAAATATTCGATACCAGAGTGAGATGAGATGTGGCGTATTTTGCCTTGTATCTGAGAACATTTAAGGCAATTTATTTTTTTATTTCATTCAGTATCAAGGCGTTCAAATGATTTAGTAGAGCAGTAAAAGCAAGCAAAAGTTTTATGAGGAGGAGATATGAAAAGTGATTTAATAATATCTTACTCCTCTAAAGAAGTATTCGCTTACAATAATTATATCCTTCAACAGAAGAACTTTATTCTAACAAATGATTTAAATTCCATAAAAATGGTATCAACAAAATTAATAATTATCGAGTTTGCAATTTAATCTAGGGGTAATTATCCCAACTATAACACTAACAACTTAATTTATCCTTAAAGTTAAAACTTTAAATTAAAACTACAAAATGAGGGAAAAGCATTATTAAAGTAAAGAATAATTAGTGAACCAGCAAAATGGTAAATTATCCAGTTTTATTTTCCTCCAAGAATTCCTCCATTTCTTTGCGGTTTCGTTCGTAAGCCAAGGGCTATTTGTTCGTTCTTTAAAACTTTTTGACGAGCGTTGTTTCATGCTGATAAAATTAACTTCTTGCTACAAGCTGCTGTAGAATTGATGTGAAAACTTGCATTCAACTTTGTGAACTTTGAAAAGAATGAACCCCTTTATGCAGGACAATAATATTTCATTTCAAAATTGACTTGTATATACATACATACATATATACATAGCTGCACACTCTCCCGGAGAAGTTAATTCCGAGATAAAAATGAATAAAATTTTTAAAACAATAGCTGTGTTTTTTTGATGATCTGATCTGGATCTCGAATTTCGCGTTGAATTGAATATTTTAAACTGTAATCTAGAGCAACATTTTTAAACTTGGCAAAAAATTCATCACATTGCAATGATTTTAGTCCATCCAAACTTCAAGTCATGAACTGAAAATTTTATTGGATCTAGTTTTTGACGCAAATTGGTTCTAAGTCAATGCAATGTGATGCTCTTTTCACAAAAGTAAAAAGATTTGTTAGGAGTCATTATTTGCAAATTCCAATTCAATACAAAATTTGCCGCGAAATCTGATGCGGATCAGATCATGAAAAAAACACAGCAAATGTCATGCGGACGAGATTTTCTTAAATTAAGGTTTATAAATCTTAAATATGGAAAAAAATATTTTTGGTGTGGCACTAATATGTATGTTCAATAATTAAAACGAATGGATGAAATGATTAAACGATTATCGAATCAATCCCACTTTTCGAAGATACTTTGAAAAATTAGAAGAAAAATCATTTCTTTTAACGAACAAAAATATTTTAAGCATCTCTTGCATCTTCAAAATCTTATTTACGCTATTACATGCAGAAAATGTTTCCACCTGAAAATTATGTTTAAAAATTAATAAGATATGCTCCCCTCCCTTATGCTTATAGCCATGTTAAGGTAAATACGAAAAAGCGACTAACAATCACAAT
Source organism: Machimus atricapillus (assembly GCA_933228815.1). Classification (NCBI taxonomy): domain Eukaryota; kingdom Metazoa; phylum Arthropoda; class Insecta; order Diptera; family Asilidae; genus Machimus; species Machimus atricapillus. The sequence goes on along the minus strand of OW121787.1, from coordinate 42,089,969 downwards.
TCATCTTCATTGTGACAGAGACACGACATTGCGGAAATTATTGGATGAGGGAACTTATTCTAAATGATAATATAGTAGGGCAGGTATGACCAGCAAAAGAAATAATTCGATTTTGATTATTTATGTTACACAACATTAGTTGAGCATAAGAAGTATGCGACGAAAACTAAAAAAAATTCCTCAAAATTTAGTCTTCATTGCGGAAATGAATATTTAATTGATAAAATAAAATAAAACTCACCAGAATTCCATTCTACAGCCTCAAAATCCCTGAAAGTGCACTGGAAATCAAGAAACCAAAACTCGCGAATTGTTAAAAACGAGAAAAGACGCGAAACCGAAATTAATTTTCACGAAGTGACACGTGGTAAAGCAGTTTCCAGTCAGCCATTTTAACTCCCGGCGATCACTTTTAACTGTTCGGTGCAAAAAAAAACCGCAAATCCGCGGAACGCCCGAACTTGCCGCGAGTTTTATGCTGGGATAAAATGTAACATCTAGCAGCATTTGAAAGAGAATTAATCCATTGAATTATCATTGAGAAATTGTGAAATTAATTATATTTTGTTTCAAGCACTCACAAATCCTTTTAAATACTTTTATTCACTGAAAATGAAATGAGTTTATTTCGCGCGAATACCGAAACAACTGACAGCACTGCACTGCACTGCTTTTTTCTTCTTCTTTACTTTTCGTTTGCATTCGAATAGAGAAAATACCAAAACCTAGGCGGCGCTCGATGGCATCGCACGTTTTTTTTTAACTCATCGGCAGGAACAGTCCAATCATTAATTTTACCGCTCAAATATTAAATCTTCATATTATTAACAGTTTGGAAAAGAAATCGAGGGGGACTCATTGCGAAAGATCAGAGCTAAAGTACATTGTGGTAAAGTTCATTTCTCGAAAGCATCTGAAATTTGAAGCCTCAGCTTTCGAAGGGGATGTAGCTCAGATGGTAGAGCGCTCGCTTAGCATGTGAGAGGTACCGGGATCGATGCCCGGCATCTCCAGTGATTTTTTTTTTAGCTTTTTTAATTTTTTTATATTAGTTTGTTTATAGCCTTTAAAAAATTTAATCTATTATAAAATGATTTTTATATTTAGATTTTGTCTTTGTTGTACTTCGGTCCTATTATGTACTTCAATGAATCTGTATTGGCTGTGTATTTCTAGTTCTAATTTTGTAACTATATTAAAAACTTATTTTTCTATCTGCCGAATAAAAGTAAAAATAACTAAAATTTTCACTTCAATTTAATCACTGCTTCTAAGTGCAGTTTTATGCATAATGATTTAAATTTCTATTCTTTCAGTTGCAGAAAATTGAAAAAGGAAACTAAGTTAGGCAACTAAGGAAATACCCATAATTAAGTAAAAAGATTATTCATTCACTCATTCTCAATCCAATCTAAACTTTGACGAAGTCAATAAATTTCTCTGATAAAAGTTATAAACGATTCTACAAGAATAGGTCGTTTGAAGTCATAATTGCCACCACGTTGGAAGGAAAAATACTTTCCGCTGTGAACAATTTTTTCACTGGTTCATCAATTGCCAGGGAAATTCGCCAATTAATGGTGAGTTATTTCTAACGTAAATTCTTTTAAATTAAATCACTTAAGATAATGATAATCCGCTTGAATGGCATGTTAATTTAAAATAGTACAAGTCAAATTTATTCTATATCTTAATAGACGCGTCATTCAGGAGATTCACCAGACCGAGACCAAAAAACCGAAAATGCTCCGGCACAAAGTGGACCTAGCTCAAATGGAAATCGTCAAGAAATAAGCCGCGTATCAACTTTAGATCTTTCTGAAACCGACAGCCGTGCAGAATTTGCAGTGCAACCGAGGAGCCCGAAAAGCACAACCTCCAGCATGGATGGAGTATTTTTTAATACTCGCAGTAAACCTGAAAGCAATCTTTCCAGCAGACGCTTCATATCAAAAAGCCAAATGAAAGGTAATTCGAATTTTGTACTCGTTAATTCAAGGAAAGACCGTCTTTTTCTCTTACATTTCATTTCTTATTCCTCAATGTAAATTATTAATTCCAATCTAAACTCAAATTCAACTCTCGTAAAAAGAGATGATAAAACTCGTTACATTATTTAACGAACATCTTTCGAGTTGGACTATTTTTTCTTTAATTTGGGATTATTTTTTTTTCTACTTGTTTGTTAAATGAACTTAAACATTAAAATCAAAAATTATGTATATTATAAATGTTGTTGCTGCAAAATTTTATTTTTGTATAGAATTCCGTGAAGCATTCAGACTCTTCGACAAAGACGGCGATGGCTGCATTACCAAAGAGGAACTAGGAACTGTAATGAGATCTTTAGGACAATTCGCAAGGGTGGAAGAATTACAAGAAATGCTGCAAGAAGTTGATGTCGACGGTATAATTAATTTTAATAAGACATGCAAAAAAGTGGAAGTATAATTTATATATTTAATATTACTACTAGGCGACGGGAACGTTAGCTTTGAGGAATTCGTTGACATACTTTCGAACATGACTGAAGATACCACGGGCCTATCCCCGGCAGACCAAGAGGAGAGGGAACTTAGAGACGCTTTCAGAGTTTTCGACAAGCACAACAGAGGCTACATCACAGCATCCGACTTGAGAGCCGTTCTACAATGCTTAGGGGAAGACCTTGACGAAGACGAAAGTATTCCTTTTTAAACACCACGGCTTTCAAATTCATTACCTCTACTGTTTTTATAGTTGAAGACATGATAAAAGAAGTCGACGTTGATGGTGATGGCAGAATTGATTTTTATGAGTTTGTTCATGCCCTAGGCGAACCGGAAGACTCCCAAGAAAATGACGAAGACGACGAAACAACTTCACCACTTCCAACACCCAGGTCAACGGTATCATCGTATAACGATCAAATATTAACACATTAATCTACATATTTATACTTTACTCCCCCTTAGGGTAAAACATATCAACAGATCCCTTTTACTACACTTAAGAATCTTTAAATTTGAAAATCCTTTTGTCCATTAACTCGAAATATTGTAAAATCAAAATTATTCTGTAGGATGAAAATATTATTGAAATTTTTACAACTACATTACATCATACATATTACAAGAATTGCTTCAGCATTTCAATCAAAACATATAATATCGCTTTTCTTCATAATATAGATTATAACGATTCTACAGAATCTTCACCGATTGTAACAAAATGTTTGATGTTTTCTTTTTTATTATACCTATGGTTGTGCATAAATTTTGCCTTCGGGTTTTTACTGCCTACGAATTGAAATACTTCGCTATTTTAAATAATTTGAGTTGCTCGATGCTTTGGTTTTTAAATTTAATGAAAGGTTCGGTTTGCAGATGCTACTGTGATTATGTACAAAGTTTATCTATGAATCCTTTTAGGACTTTCAATGTTTTTGCAATTCATCTGAGATTATCTACACCAAAAAATTATACTATTTAGCCCGAAATATAACAAATCTTTCTTATAAGCAACCTTTTCGAATAACCTTGCGAATTTGTGAATAACTTATATTGCAAATTCAGTAGAGACCAAACTTTTCCTGAATTTCAATTTTACTTCCACAAAGATGCAATTTGATTAAAGATTTCAATTAATTTTGGGAACCATGTACAGGATGGAAATTTCGGTTAAATGACGGCTATCTACCTACGACCATTTTTATATAAATATTCGAATTGATCTATGCTGCACGACCTCACAACTCTTACATTTTTCTTTATCGAAAATCTTTACAAAAGACTTAAATTTGCAAAACTAAATTTAATCAGCAATTGCAGCTCTGGCTAAATTGAGGTTTTCTAAAACAAATTTTACCAAGAAAAATCTAAATGTTGTGGAAAATATTAGAAATTAAAACAAAAAAAATATTCTCAGATGTAATCCGTTCTGGAGCCGCAAGCATTCAAATAAACGAAATTTTAAAAGAGTCTGAGTTTACTTTATTCCTGTACAATTTTATGAATTAGCAGACACTGTAAAAGTAGATGTAGAATATTTTCACCAAAAAGGAGCTTAAGAAAAAATGGATCGAGCACGGCAGTGATAAAAGGTCGTCGTTGGTCACCTTACTTGTGGGTGATCAACTCCGGTGGTATATGACCTGAATCGCCGAGAGCTCGCAAAGTGACTCTGCCTGAAGGGAGAATTGAAATCCACGTAATCGAACCGTGGTTCAGACTTATACGTAACCATGCCTCTGGAGGAAACTGCAATGCTCTACAAAAGTGCAAAAGGTGAATTATTGCTCTTTAAAGCTAAAGGAAAATATTTACCTGCAGACAAAGTAGCGAATAACATTGCCATGACCGACTAGCAACGTGTAAGTATCCTTGGGTTCCTTAGGATCTGCCCTATAGAAATATTTCCGGAATCCGGCCTCGATTCGGGGCCCATCTCTAAAAAACTGCTGCAAGAGAAATTTAACAAAATCAACATACAGCCGACAAAATATTTTTAAACTAACCGTGGCCTCGGGTTTCCAGTGACCAACAGGTGGTTCTGGAGGAATAGGAGCACCCTCCCGGATGAGACCACAGTTCTCCATGTGGTGCGCATTCAGAACACCCGTAATAATCTTTGCAGTCTCCTGAGCTCTTGTCTGGGTGGACGCCACTATCCTGTCCCACTTGATGTCTAACGCCTTCAGCCGCTCCCCTGTGAATTTGGCTTGAAAACGTCCCACATCAGTTAGATGCTTATCCAGGTCAGAATCACCACGGTCTAGGTATTCTCCATGACGAATGAGGATTAAGTGCCTCGTTACCTTGGGCCTGTGGGCATCCAATTTCTGATTGTAATTGTTCTGCTCCTCCGGAGAGCCGTTCTTCGGAGGCTGAACGAGGCTCTTCGGCTCACGCAAATCCCAATTGTGATCCCACTTTGCGCACTCACTCAGCACCCTTGTGCTGTTTGTCCACGAGTTGTTCACAAACCTTTCGTTTTCAGACTGAGCGAACAGGTAGACCGCGACTCCGCTGGCCGTGCCCGCGGCGACAGCAGTCAGCTTCTGCAAGCGGTACCACATGCCCATCTGCAGGTGAATGCTTTTTACTAACTACCTCGCTATTTTACCCAATTTTTTATTTGATCTGGAAGAAGAGCACCTACCGCAGATCTCTTAGCCAACAATTCAATGCAAAACAGCAAACTTCTCACTAAAATCCCATGTTTTATACGGCCATGAGTGCGCTGGCTTCCTAAGCTCCTTCCAGTGTCAAAAAGGGAAACGTCACCTGCCTTCTGCCGATGGCACTGGAAAAGGCAGCTGTTTTTTGGTTTTGAAAACATTTTACGATAACGAAATTCAAAAGTCGCGCTAGTTGACAACACTGATAAAAATGTATGAAATCCAAAGCTACTTGAATTTCAATTTTTTTAAGAAATCCACTTGAAAAACACCTTCGCCGGTAATTTCTTTTTTTAACTGCTTAATTAAGAACAAAACCGTCGGGGCCAAAATTGGCACTTCCTGCGATTTTCGATTCCAAACAAATATATTTTTTATATGCTAGGAAAATGAAAGGGATTTTTAATAAAACAATAAACGTTTTTAATAAAAATATATGTCCTAATTTAGAGTTCTTTACATGGATTAGTCCGTATCAACATCAACGTCCACGCCGCCATCCAGCATTTCTTCTACTTCAACAGGAGAGCTACCAAATGAAATTCCACCATTAAGTCCTTCCGATGCTATCCTCATCCTTTCTTCCTTCCTCCGTTTTTTCTGTTTCCTAGGATCGACGGCCGCATTGTTTTTCCTTTTACTGCTTGGGATGTTTGAGTTCTGCTTTTGTTGATGAAGGCTTTTGGCACTCTCTATCTTTGTTTCATCATCTGAAGCGATTTCACTGATTCCATTTTCCAGGATAACCACACTTGGTTTAACTACCTCAGAGTTCTTTATTATTTTCACACCAAATATACTACAAATTCTGTTGTAGCTATGAGCGTTATCTAATCTAATTTTCTTTCTTATGTTCTGCACTGAATTGCAGACAATTTCTTTATCGAATTGCCGCTGAATTGGAATTTTTGTGTGGCATCTATTCGCTGTAAAAAGAAGATCTAAAATAGCTGTGAACTCTCTTACAGAGATTTGGTTCTTTTCTGCAAGCCATGTTATGTATTTTTCCAAACTACTTTCAATAATCGCAATAGTTTTTGTGGCTTTTTTTGTGTCCAATCTAATTACTTCGTGATTTTTATAAAGTAGGTCTAGCAATCCAACGACTTGCATTCGTCTAAATGTCCTAACATGTTCTAAAAGTCCATTTTGAGCTAGGTGAGTTGCCAAATTCCAAACACCCTTCCACCTCATTTTAAAGATATCACTCAGTAGAGTGATATTCACAGTAGGGTTCCGTGATTTAATAAAATCGTTCAGGTAGATGTACAAAATTGAAAGAATTTTGTTCGATATTTCTTCATCAGCACCTCTTAGGATTTTACCGCAAGTTATAAGAAAGACTGCACATTTAACTTTTAGTTTATTGAAAGTATCGAAGACTGTCGCTCGAACTTTCTTTTCAATAACTAAACGCAAAAAGTCACAGATATTATTTTCATTAACATCTTCTGTGCTGGAAAAGTGTCGTAGGGCAGTTAACTTGTTAAGCACCTTTTCTACCTTCGAACAGAGAGGTTTAAGTTCACTATCCCCACAGAACTCTATCATGTTGTAAAGAGAAATCATTATTTCTAAGGTAGTTAAAAGGCTCGCATTGTGCTGAAGATATATCTCTATTAAATCGAGCACTCTAATTCTGAAGTGCATTACTGTAGTCGTTTTGACTCTGTACTCTTTTGATTTTTTACCTTGTTGGGGCCTCTTTAAGAGTTTAAATGCCTCTGAAAGGGCTTCATCCAACTTCTTTCCTTCTTCCTCGTCCATGTCGTCTAAGTCAATGGACTCTTGATCGGGATCGATTCCTACAGAACCCAAAGCAGTTGTAACAGCGCTACGTAACTTATCCGCATCCGTGCCTTCTTCCTCTTCTTCTTCCATTATTTCCTCTTCATCATCATCTTCATCCTCTTCGTTATCACTTTCCACGTCGCTTTCTTCGCTTTTGCCAGATTGATTTTCATTATCTTCGTCTCCAATTTCCTCCTCAAATGGTTCATTTTCGTCACTAAGGGGATTATCGCCGCTGCTCATATCAAGAACACTTAAAATTTGATGCATCGCAGTTAAGGTGAGGCTGCTACAGAGATGGGGAAACACCGAGTTGACTACATGCCTTAAGGCGCTGTTGTTCTGCGACAGTAAATGCAGGAACAAGTCCACTACCACTTCGATCCATTCAGGTTCCTGCTCCGTGTCCATGCCCTCCCTGGGGTCTTTCGTTTTAGACTGCTTTGATTCCTTCGTTTTCTCCATACACTTTTCCAAATCAAGAATAGCAGCCTCAGCCATTTCGGGCTCCCTAAACAATTGGAGTCCCATTTGAAGCAGCAATATATGAAAGACTAGCCGCAAAGTATCCTCCGATCCTTCCTTCTTTTTAAGTTTCTGCACTTCAGCATACATTTCCCTCCAGGCCTTTTGAATTTTTTCATCGATTCGACTCCTCAGATATTTGTTGTAATGTTTTTTCTCTAAAATTTCATTGCAACATTTCGCCAGGCTAAGGAGAACCTTTCTTTCGTCCTTAAGCCGAGAAACTCTTGACTGCAAACTTGCATAAAATATATTCTTCAGTTGCATAGCAAATTCATTAGTAATAGCACCATCCCCATCATCTTCTTTTTTACTAACAATTTCCCCGTTTTCATCAATATGGAATAGAGCGTAGGTCATCATAAATTTAAGCTGTTTTTTCCTCCAGTCAGAGGCTGTCTGAACATTTTTGTGTGCAATTAAACTTTGCATCATATAGCCAGCATTTTGCCGTTCAACGTTAAGCCAAGATTCTTCCGCATTGTCAGGATTTTTCTGCAACTTACCCAAAAAGATGTTTTTGTAAGTCTCCCACAACTCCTGAATACCACCTTCTCCCAGGTGTGCAATGATTTGGTGAACAATCCTCTCTGGAGTATATTTTTCAATACCTAGATTTCCTGGATGGAGAACTAACTTATGGATGACTCGAACTTTCTCCTCGTCTTCAACTTTTGCACAGAATTTACTTAGACTTTCAAAAAATTCATTGTAGAACGCAGAAAGCATTTCATCCTTTCTCTGTTTCATGGTTTTCAAACTTGAAATCATAATCTTTACAAAATTTGGTGTAAGTAATTTTGAAACTTCGAAATTTGGGGTAGCATTTGCAATTATATCGGTCAGAATTTTAAGCGTCTGCATCTCTCGCATTTTTGTAGGAGTTTTTAAACATTGCTCGACTTCTTCAGTCCAAAAAGTTATAAGATGCTTATTACTGGCGACATATTTTGCAAAATTCTCATACGACGGATGGACGAGCATTGAAACTGAGGTGTTATCCCAAAATATTTTGTGAATATGCTTAAAACTCTCGGAATTGAGTAACGAATGTCCGCCGAAGTGAGATTTTAAGTATTTCTTTGTGAAAACATTTGGAAATCTAACAACAGCCGTAATGAGACAATTTAAAGTATTTATATTCTGTTGCTCCCAGGGTCTTTCCAGTTCAGATTCAACAACTGGCCATACAAGTGAGGTAAATTGGTTTTCGTCAACCTACATGAAAATGTAATATTTAATTCAGTAATTCTGTAAGCTTTTGTCTACTCGAGAAACTAGTTTAGCTAAAAACAAAAAAAAACCAAGTAAATTGCTACTTACATTTTGGAAAATTTCTGTTACAAATGAATACGCTAAGGCATTATGGTACGTACGATGCTTTGACAAAGTAGTTAATATCCGTGTTATATCCACTAAGATCTCCGAAGATGTGTTCCCAAAGATTTTGTGCGAATGCACCAAAGCACCGCACACAAGTATTTGGCCTACTACCGCATCCGCATCTTCCTATATTTTAAATTTTTGAATTAAAGGTGCCATAATTTCCAATTTTAATAAATTACTTTATTTGAAACGCTGCTTCCAACGTGTAGCTCTTTTTTTACGATATTGAGAACAGTCGCAGCATCAACCCAATCACCGTAAGCATACTTTAAAAACTCAACCAAAGTAGTAAAAAATCCCGCTCTCGATGCATTTGTTGATGCTCCTACACCTCTGACTAAACGCTTTAATGAGTATTGGATCTCCTTTGCTTTCTAAAAAGGAATTTAAAATAATTCATTGAAGTTATTGCTGAAATTGAGTGGGTACCTTCTCCTTGTCCTGCGTTTTTGTGAAATGTTGTAGCAGTTGAAGGCTTCCATTGATTCTGTTTTTATTATCTGTGCTTGTTAACTTTTTGAAATAGTCAAATAAGTTTGAATCAACTGATTTAACTGATGGTTTTTCACTGTTTTCCATCGTTTTTAGATGCTCCACGTGCTGTTCGGCTTTCATGGTGAACGCTGCTGTCAGTAAATTGTCACTTCATTTTGGCAAATCTTCTTCTTTTTCAAAGAAGCATAAAATATGAAAATACATTCAACAAGAGATTTGTTGCTGTATCTTGCTGATTTGTATTTAAATCCGATTTGATAATATTCTAGATCAAATAATCTACAATTTTGAGATTTTTTAATAGCTGTATAAAATTATAATAAACTCACATTTTAACGAACAACAATTCTTCAGGCGTTACAAATGTCATTTATATTAAGTTTATATTTAGAGTTGGTAAGACTGCTTGATGTTTTCGTTTATTTTGAAAGGCGGGAAATAAAAAATCTGATCTGAACCATGGCACTTTGGGTGGATAAATACCGGCCTAGGGAACTTTCAAAGCTTGATTACCACAAGGTAAGAATTCTTAATTTGAGCTGAACCTGAGATGCATAAAATAATTTGCAGGAACAAGCTGCACAGCTTAAAAATCTTTGTCAACAAGGTGATTTCCCTCACTTGATGTTTTACGGTCCATCGGGAGCCGGTAAAAAAACGAGGATAATGTGCCTACTGCGAGAGTTATACGGCACAGGGGCGGAGCGCCTTCGAAGTGAAATTATGACCTTTACAACTCCTTCGAATCGTAAAATAGAAGTGATGACCGTCGGCAGCAATTACCATCTGGAAGTGAATCCTTCCGATGCCGGCATTTACGACAGAGTCGTCGTTGTGGACCTCGTCAAGCAAGTGGCCCAAACCCACCAAATCGACCCCAACGGGCAGAGGGAGTTTAAGGTGATAGTCCTTTCCGAAGTGGATGCATTAACCAAAGACGCCCAGCATGCACTTAGAAGAACAATGGAAAAATATGTTTCAACTTGCCGAATTATTTTATCTGTGAACTCCACGTCGCGCGTCATTCCAGCTATCCGCAGCAGATGTCTTGGGATTCGGGTGTCTGCCCCGAAGGAGGAGGAAATTGTAAACATTCTTCAGAGTGTCTGTAAGAAGGAGGGACTTTCACTCCCAGAAGCCTTAGCAAAGAAGATAGCGCAAAAGTCTGAAAGGAATCTCAGGAGGGCTATTTTAATGTTGGAAGCGTGCAAGGTGCAGCAGTATCCTTTCACAAATAATCAGGAAATCGTGGACTTGGACTGGCAAGTGTTCCTAAAAGAAACTGCAAATCAAATTGTTTCGGAGCAAACACCCGCGAAGCTGGAGAAGATTAGAGAGCAGTTATATGAGCTGCTGTCGCAGGGGGTGCCACCGGATGTTATTTTTAAAGGATTGGTAGAGGGCCTCGTCAAAAATTGCGACATGTCCCTGAAAGCCAAAACAGTGGAATTTGCTGCACTTTACGAACACCGAATGCAGAAGGGAGCCAAACATATTTTCCACCTCGAAGCGTTCGTTGCAAATTTCATGAATATTTATAAAAAGTTTATTTCAGAAAGTATGATTATGGATGAGTTCTAAGAAAAGTATACTAAATTTTTATCGGTTATATATTTTTACTATTACTATTAAATCCAATTAAAAAAGATAAAAAATTTGTATTGACTTCAGTACCCTTAAAAACTGCATTGTTTTGTAGCTGAATTAAATTTTAAAATTTTTCTTTGTAGGCCAGAATTATAAGTAAAATTACAACAATTTAAAGCTACTTCCGCGTGCTTCAACTCATAAATTGTAAACTTTTAATATAGGATAATAATGAAAAGAGGGCTATCGAATTAAGATGTTACTTTATTTTTATTTTCTATAGCAACTTGATAGCAATATTGGATTTTATCAGTCGATACACGAAGGGCTGTGTCAATGTAGTTCTGTACGAGTTCTTCTAATTCGATCA